>CM062806.1:82537846-83234396 GCA_031772625.1 Pinus tabuliformis | reverse complement strand
GGGGGGGGGGGGGAGAGGAATTATTGCGAATTTATAGACTAAGGGAAGGAGGGAGGGATAATGAATAGAGGAAGGGGGAGGAGAGGGGGGGGGAGATAGATAAAGGATCGCGAGAGAGAGAGAGAGAGAGAGAGAGAGAGTTGTTATGAAGTATAGACTTAGTGAGGGAAGGAAGGATGAGAAATAAAATGAGGGAAGGATGAGGGAATGAGAGAGGGGATGAAGAGTGATAAAAAGAGAGGGGGAGAGACAAAGACAGTGGGATGGAGAGACAAAGAGACAAATAAGAAAGGAGAGAGGAAAGGGGTGGGAAAGGGGGGGGTAGAGGGGGAAGAAGAGAGAGAGAGAGAGAGAGAGAGAGAGAGAGAGATGGGGGAGAGGGGGGAGAGAGAGAGTGATGGGGGAGAGATGCGAGATAGATAGAGATGGAGATATAGTGGAATAAGAGAGAGAGATAGATCGAGATAAAGAGTCAGAGAGGACCATGAGAGAGAGAGAGAGAGGGATATATATGTAGGGAGAGAGAGAGA
Source organism: Pinus tabuliformis (assembly GCA_031772625.1). Classification (NCBI taxonomy): domain Eukaryota; kingdom Viridiplantae; phylum Streptophyta; class Pinopsida; order Pinales; family Pinaceae; genus Pinus; species Pinus tabuliformis. Next base: position 83,233,866 of record CM062806.1, on the reverse strand, counting down.
AGAGGGAAAAGACATATATACAAATATATAAATATAAATAGACAAATAGAAAGTGGGGAGAATAGAGAGAGAGGGATGAGTGAACGAAGAGATAGAGAGGGAAGCAGAGTGTAACACCCACCTCCCACATCTACCCAAGTAATGAAAAACTGAAGTAAACATGTGACAAGAGTCTACTATGATGGTATTCAACCTCCTAGGTAATCTTGAGGAAGTGGAATCAATAGAAACATACCACACATACCTTCCACATCAGCAACAAAACTCCCAAGAGCCATCCCAACCACTCAGGTAGCCAGCGCCTGAGACCAACTAAATTTTTAGACCATTAAAACTCTGGATGCTCCCTTGATATGGGAAATCATGTGTTTAGGAGGCTCTAGATGCTCCCACAACATGTGTATGCATGCGTCTAGGAAATTTTCTTCCCAGTGTTGTGCTCGCATCTCTAAGATTTAAGTCACTCTATTCAACCTAGAGCCTAGGTCATTGATCAAAACTTCACTTTCATAAATGCATTTACACAACATAAAAATTATGCATTTGAAAAAACAAGGACAAGGTCTAGACTGGACCCCTACTAGCCATGACACACATTTCGTCAAACATGTCACAAATATGTAATCTATAGGTGTAAATAACAAATCTGAGCATATGGGTCTCATACTTATCTAAGAATCACTAAGAAGAATTGTTCCCTTATATCATTAGTTGAATTATCATCTATTAGGTCATAGATACATTATTCATTCATCTACAAATCAAAACATCAGGAGATCCATACATCATCACTATCATAAAACATGTTTATAACTAGCACAATAACAACAGAAATATCAAGGATACATCAACCATGGAATCCACATATTAACCAATAAATTTATACATTATATATCAAGGAATGAACCTTTCACTAATGAATGCAAAATCCAACCTAAGATGGGACTACCACGTTCCACTCGACCATAGAATGGCTAAGGAAATTGTCTCTTTAGCCATCCACCCCTGTGCCATACTCCAAGCATGAATGTGGGACTCAAACCAAAAGAACCAACCATTGCATCCTGAGGCTAAACCATCTCACTCTCTTCAATAGAAACTAGACTTGGCCAGAATTCACATTGGATCACCAGGCCAACACAATAAAAATGTAATAATAGGCTTTACCATGATCTCCACCAGATTCATTTCCAAATTCATTTTGAATTGGATTTCCAAGTATATAATTTTTATTTTTAGGAATTATGTGAAATTTGAGTTTTTGAAACTAGTATATTATTTTTCATCAAAATACAATGCACATGTTTCCAACTCTATAGCTATTGAGTATTTAAATTATGGAATCTTGCTACAAAAGCTTGTGGAGTTGTAGAAGACATATTTTTCTTCTGCACTCCTAATTTTATGTATTTTTAATTTATGGAAGTCATTATATCTTTGAAATTATAATGCTTTCTATTTGTACAACTTAAAAAGTCTTACAATTATCAAATATTCCTTCCCCTTTTACATTATAGGTCTTAAAGTCCTCTAGTGCACCATATATATTTTTTCCAAATAGTCAAGGCCCTTATAAGTTAAATGAGGGATGCATTCTAAGATTTTGACCTACTAATTTCAAAAATACACAAGGGATAGATAGATAGATAGATAGATAGTAGACTCTATATGGGTATATTTCAAAAATCGATGTTTGTATGTTTTTGCAGCCCAAACCACTAGATTCATGATCATGAACCTATATACGAATTAACCAAGTTTTCATGCATTTAGGATACCTACTCGGAAATATTTAAACTCCAAAAAGATTGTGTGCATTAATAATGCATGTGTGTTCTTGGTGTCAAGAATGTATGCACACTTCTAGCACTAGGAGCATGCACACATTCATGTAGCTAGTGACTTTAATACATGGGAAATTGTTGAGGTGGCTTCCCTAGGGTGGGGAGGATGAGACAGGGACCAAAGGAGAGAAATAAGGAGAAATATAGAGGGAGAACACGGTGTGGGGAAGAATGAGTTAGTGGGAATTGGTTATGGTGGGTTTAAGGGGGTGGGGACGTGAGAAAGGGAGAGATAAAGGGTCCAAGGAGGGAGAGAAAAGGAGATGTGAAAATAATGAGTTGGTGAGGGTAGAGAGTGTGTGAGAGTAAAAAGGTGAGAGAAATAAGCGAAGATGGCCAAGAAGGGAGTGGGAGGATGATATTTTTGGTTGACATGGGGAGGAAGAGACAGACACATTTGGTGGGGGGTGTTATGCATGTGTGTGTGTAAGCGAGAGAGACTGTGTCAGTGTGTGAGAGTTTTGGAGGGAGAGAGTGGAGAGGGAAGAGAGATAAAGGTTGAGAGATAGTGATAGGAAAAAAGGGAGAAGAGAATGATGGAGGGGGAGGAAGTGAGGGAGGGAGAGATAAAGAAGGAAAAACAAAGAGAGAGAGAGAGAGAGAGAGTTGGAGGGAGGTTGTTGTGAAGAACACACTAAGTGAGGAAGCAAGGGATATAGAAATAATGGAAGGGGGAGGGAGGAAGGAGGGAGAAAAGAGTATGGAAAGTGAGAGGAAGAGGAAGGAGAAGTGTGAGAGAGATAGATAGATATGGAAAGGAGGAGAGTGAGGAGGGAGACAGAGAGAGAGAAGGACATAAGGTGGACTTAGAAACAAAGTTGGAGGGGGAGAGAGAGAGAGAGAGAGAAAGAGAGAGAGTTAGAGGGGGATTGTTGTGAATTACATACTAAGGGAGGGAGGGAGGGATATAGAAATAGAGGAAGGGGGAGGGAGAAGGGAGGGGGAGATAGAGAAAGGATGGAGAGTGATAGGAAGAGAGATGAAGAGGGAAGGAGAGTGATAGAGGGTAGAGAGAGAGAGAGAGATAGGTTGGCGAGGTTGTTATGAAGTACAAACTAAGTGAGGGAGGGAGGGATAGAGAAATAGAGGGAGGGTGATGGAGGATGGAGAGACAGAGAGGATGGAGAGTGACAAAAGAGAGGGGGTCGGGTGAGAGATAGGTAAATATGGAGAGAGAGAGAGAGAGAGAGAGAGAGAGGAAGAGACAAGCAAGAAGATAAGGAGGAAAGTGGTGTGAGGGGGAAAGAGGGGGTGATACGGGAAGAAGAGAGGGGGGGATTACTGTGAAATATAGACTAAGGGAAGGAGGGATGGATAATAAATAGACGAAGGGGGAGGTAGGAGGGTGGCCAAGATAAAGAAGGGATGGAGAGCAATAGGAAGAGGGAGGGAGAGCGATGGAGAGCGAGCGAGTGTGTGTGTGTGTGTGTGTGTGTGAGAGAGAGAGAGAGAGAGAGAGAGAGGGAGTCGTGAGGAAGTTTTTATGAAGTACATAATTAGTGAGGGAAGGAGGGATGGAGAAATAAAGCGGGGGGGAAGGAGGAGGGAGAGAGACAGGGGATGGAGAGTGATAAAAAAAGAGGGGGGGGGGAGAGAGAGAGTGGGGTGGAGAGATGAAGAGACAAACAATAATATAGAGAGGAAAGGCATGTGAGGCGGGGGGAGAGAGAGAGAGTGGGGTGGAAAGATGAAGAGACAAACAATAATATAGAGAGGAAAGGGGTGTGAGGTGGGGGGAGAGAGAGAGAGATGGGGAGAGAGGGGAGAGAGAGAGAGAGTGATGGGCGAGATATGGAGAGAGAGCGGAAGAAGAGAGAGAGAGGTGGAGATAGAGATCGAGAGAGAGAGAGAGAGAGAGAGTGAGAGTGATGATATATGTAGGGAGAGAGAGAAGTAGGAAAAGATAGATATACAAATATGTAAATAGAAATAGAGAGATAGAAAGTGGAGAGAAGAGAGAGATAGGGAAGGAGTTAAAGAGAGAGAGGAGAGAGAGAAGGCGAGAAGAGAGATAGGGATGAGTGAAAGAAGAGATAGAGAGGGAAGCAAAGTGTAACACCCACCTCCCGCATCTACCCAAGTAACCAGCCAACCAAGGTAAACATGTGACTAGAGGCTACTATGATAGGATACAACCTCCTAGGTGACCTTAAGGAAGTGGAATCAATAGAAACATACCACACAAACATTCCACATCAACAAAAAAACTCCTAAGAGCCATCTCAACCACTTACGTAGCCAGCCTCTGAGACCAACTAAATTTGTAGACCATTAAACCTTCGAACGCTCCCTTGATATGGGAAAGCATGCATATAGGAGGCTTCAAATGCTCCCACAAGATGGGTATGCGTGCATCCAGGGACTTTTCTGCATAGTGCTAGCCCCGTGCCTCTAGGATTTGACCAACTTTTTCATGCCCAAAGCCTAATCCATTGCCCAAAACTCAATGATACTTTCGGAAATGAATTTACACAACATAAAAGTGATGAATTGTAAAAAACAATGACATTGTCTAGACTGGACTCCTACTAGCCATGACATACATTTCGTCAAACATGTCACAAGTATGTAATCTATAGGTGTAAACAACATATATGAGCATAGGGGTGTCATACTTATCTGAGAATCGTTAAGAAGCATTGTTCCTTGATAACATTAGTTGCATTATCATCCATTAGGTCATAGATACATTATTCATTCATTTACAAATCAAAACATGAGGAGAGGCATAGATCATCACTGTCATAAAACATGCTTATAACCAGCACAATAAAAACATAAAATATCAAGGATACATCAGCCATATAATCCACATATAAACCAATACATTTACACATGAGATACCAAGGAATGAGTCTTTTATTAATGAATGAAAAAGACAACCGAGGATGGGACTACCACGTTCCACCCGACCATAGAATGACTAAGCCAATTCTCTCTTCACCCATTCACGCCCGTGCCATATTCCAAGCATGAATGTGGAACTCAAACCAAAAGAACTAACCAGGGCATCCTGAGGCTAAACCAACTCACCCTCATCAATAGAAACCAGGTTTTACCATAATCCACACCATATCACTAGGCCAACAAAATAAACATGTAATAAAAAGATTTACCATGATCTCCACTAGATCGTTATGCCAAAGAAAGCATGGATGCCACCAGATTTATCAACCTACACCGTGAGTAATTTTTTTCTGTCTCCTAGTCTCTCAGTATATATCGCAATCCACATTCTAATATAGTGATCACTAGGCCCTAAACCAAGACTCCACCCTCTAGGATTTGCTATATATCCCACCATTAACAAGAAAGGATTCCTAGGCCTAATCAAGGGAAACCACATCTAGGATTTACTGTATATCCATCCATTCACTGATCGAGGATTCCTAGGGCCACCGAGGCAACACAAAATCTGGATTTACTACAACCCACAAATTGGTTCAGGGGTTACTAGGCCATGTTTTCTATTTGTCATTGATCCACCTCACTCAGCTTCGAATCCATATAGCAATCCATCACAACCAAAACATGAGAACCCCATCACACCATGGGTATCTAAAAATGCTAAGGCTAGGCTTAAGACATTGTCACATCTAGAAAAACCCATGCCATAACAACAAAGAAGTACATGCAATACCATGCATGCCAAATCTAGCAAGGAAAACACACATGCAAATTGATAACTGCAAAGAGTCTTGTTGTAGCTACTTGATCATGCTCTTCCTTTATTTCTCCTTCCTTCCTTTTTCCTTCTTTTGCTTTTCTTGATTCAATGCCAAAGTGCTCAAAGAAAACTATAAGTGTCCAAGAATGAGAGAGAGAGAGAGAATAATGAGAGAGCTCCAAAACTAAACTAACAAATGGTACCAACTAATCCTTGGAAAATTCTGATCAATTAGGCCTCTATTGCTTTATTTTCTATTATTTTCTTTCATTTTCCTCCTCACATGCAACCTATGACCTTTCACCTTCCTTTTCTCCTTATTTCCATTATTTTCATAAATAAATATGCCAAACATGTTATTTTTTCTTTCCAAAGCCTTAGCCATTTCCTTTGCCAATTTCATTTTCCATAATAAACCAAATGAACACCCACAATAGGATGTTTTTCCCAACATTCTGCTTGGAATAAGTGTCCCATCAACCATGGTTATTATTTTTCCTTTATTAACTTTTATTACATGGAATTTTCACTAGGGTTATTATACAATGTGTTGTAGCAACTACAACCACCCTCTAAAATTTTGGCCTACGCCTAACTTTGAAGCCTCCCTTGAGAGTTTCACTTGATGACTGCACACCCTCAAGTTCACTTCATGAGCCCATGTGAGTATTTTCATTCGCCCTGCTTGTTCATTTCATCCAAGTTTTTACATGTTGGTATCTAATTAATGCTTGCGACCATGTTCCAGTTATGCTCAAAGTCTTTACTTCGTGTGTACTTGTTGTGTTCGCTATGAAAGAATCTATCACACTCACACACGGAGTCACATTCACCATTGCGTAAGAATTGTCATAGGTGATCAATGATCAATCACAAGTGTCGTGCTTGTTGCTTGCATAGTCAGTCAGTCATGTTGAACATGTGTGTCTAGATGGTTTGAGTCATCTCATCGTCGAGCCATGTAAGTGTGTTTTTACGTGATCACATATGCATCTTTCGCTTATTCATACACTTAGTCATTTTGATGAAGTTATGATGACTGGACTCCCCTCTAACAACCAGACCATCACCCTGCCATCAACTCGATTAACTGTCACACAGAACAATGTAGAAGCACCAAAAAAATATTTTCAACCTACATTGCCCACAAGGAATTCAACCAACCTTTATGCTGGGCACCTGGAGAGTTGGACCCAGTAGCCACCCTAGGGCTAACTCCCCTAAAATATTGTGAATAGGTTACTGATCTTTCCCGCTCTATTGACTGAGGAAATTCTAAAAACAGGTCGAACAAACACTCAATGCCCGTCCCTTTCCCCTTAAAAAAAATTGCACAGTTTTCCCAGTCAGTCCTTCCGATAGTCGACTGACTTCTCATCTCAAAAATTGCACAGTCTTCATGAGAAGGCTCTTTGCTTCTCAATAGTCCACTCAACTCAAAAATTGCACAAAGATGATCAGTAGGCCAGCCCCAACATCAATGCAATTTCTCTCACTAGTAGCTCCCAATAGTAGGCTAACAGTTCCCTCCAAGAATTGTGTTGTTTCTACTGCCAAGCTCTCGACAGCTGACTACATGTTCCCCTTGGGAACTGCATAGTTTCTGCTGCCAGTGACCCAATAGCTAACTGTCAATTCCCTTTAGGAATTACACAATATTGGCTACCAGCCTCTCGGCCAGTTCCTCCAAAAAACTGCACAATTTCTACCTGCTAGTCCTCCATGTAGCCCGACCTATTCCTCCATAAAATTGTGAAAATTTTTCCTTCCAGCCCTTGTTGCCTACTCATTCTAGAAAATACGCAGATTATGTCTGCCTTGCCTTCCTGCAACCTGGGCTGTCCCTCCCAAAATTTGTGCAGTTTTTCCTTCTAATCGAGCGAGACCTCACAAACAGTCATTGTCAACTTGGATTTCCCATCTTCATCACCCAGTGACTCTTGTGCAATTTTCACCAGTAGTTCGTGGAGCCATCATCCTACCTCACAACCTTGCTACCTCTCCAGGTCACCTGCATCAAAAGTGATCATGTGTCATGGTAGACTAGGAGGTTTTTGGATTTGATGTCGTCTCTTCATGAGCGACTGTAGGCACATGTACACTAACAAACATGGCGCGATGATGAATGGGATGATCGAAGGGAGCACAAGTAGAAAGATAGGTTCACCAACAGACGAATGAATGATGCATGTGAATAGATGTGCTTGCGAATGGATGATCATGCAAATATATGTTCATAGCTGGATGGATGAGAAAACATGCAAGATGTTCTCATGAACAGATGAACGGACAAGCATGCACCTTTCGCGAATAGAAGAACCTGTTAAGCCTTCCAACATACAAGCAAGGAGCAATGTGTCAAAGAAACATCAAGCGAACCAATGACCATCGATACTCCGTGCACCTTGCCATGTAGAGGTGAAGTTGTGACACACCACAAAGGCATCCATCACCCAACATCACTGCAGCTTGACATGCACTCCAACATCAGCACGAATGTACCAGGACTATCATGTCGAGTCATATCATGAGTTAAGTCACCAACATTTCTACTATGGGCTATGTTGTCAATTAATGTAATGTAACATGGAAGTCCAAGAGACCCACTTGTTGTACAAAGAGTCATGAAGAGTTGAAAATTCATCGAAGTCAAATAGTCATGAGGGTATTTGAACAAGCAGAAGGGTCAGTTTCACCCTTGGATATAAATAACCCCTCATTTGTACATGAAAAGGCTTTTAACCTCAGCTCCTCCAACATAGCCAAGAGAGTCTGTAATACTTTCTTTGAGGAGTAAGCAATGACTCCAACGCCCTACACACGACGTTAGTGATATATGGTGTAACGATATGTCTTGGAACTTTTTCTTAATTCAGAAGCCTGCTAATAGGCCAACATGTTTTCACACATGTATTGTAACTATTGTAAGACTAATCTTGAGCACTTGTAATGAATGTTTCTTTAACTTGTGTTGAACACTTGAACTATTTCACTTGTTGTAATACATAATCTGTTAATGGAAATGTGTTTTATATGTTGTTAATGTTGTCTCGCCTATGGTGGCTATCTCCCCGAACATCAGACAAACCTTTCACATAAAGGTTGTTGTAACAACCATTGCACTCGTGCGGACTCATCCATTGAGTGTTGTACATGCCATCTTACCTTGTGTGTTGTGATTTCCACATCCATGTGGACTTCTTCTCCGGAATTTGTGTACATCGTGTTGTGTTGTGTGTTCCTAGCTGAGTTGGGACTTCATCCCAACCAACTTGGGACTCACTCTCACCCGCTCCCTCTACAGTGAAAGAAACATTGACACAAGTACACTAACAATCACTAGGCATGTGAACCTCACTTCTCAAAGGAAAAGTAGAACACTCTCCTGTGCTAACAAGAAAGAGTTGAGGCAAATCCTTAAGACAATGGCAACTGGGCCATCATACTGGATGGGACTCACACACCAAATGGTGTGAGGTCTAGTTGGGACTTCATACCAGGGTGATCCCCTAAATGTTGGCGGGTCCAGCACCGTCAACATTTTTGGTGCTAGAAGGAGGGAAACCAATTGTATGGTTGAATATCCCCTCACACTCATTCATCAACCATCTAGTCAAGGGAGTAACTCTCACTCCCTCTCATCTACACACGACTCTGCAATTGGTTACTCCTCACCTCCAAGGATTGAACATGAGATTCCAGATCAACACCTTCACTTCGTCTGTCCCATCACTCGCCAATTCAAAAAAGTAGTCAGACTGATCCCAAACATACAACATCTTCCATACGCATCAAGGAAGCCAAAAGCCACTCCCACAAGAGTTGTTGTATCATTGGTGGAAGAATAAGTCCTTGCCACTGTTACAGGGAAAAGTGTCTATACAGAACTGCTCTATCCCACTAAGGTGTGGCAGCTACCTTAGAAACAAACAAAGTAAAGTCTACTTTCATTTTCTTTTATGAAAGATAGATGAGAGAAGAATAAAGGAGACCAACCTTTGTCTTGCGCTTGACTCCTTGTTCAGTTCCTCTCTCTTCTGATAGTCTTTCGCTACTTGCCTTCTCATATACCCAGCTTCACAGAGTACCTGTAAGATCAAAGCAGCATAAAACTATACAAGAACATGGATCTATTATCATAAACAATCTAGGGTCAGATGTAAATTGACCATACAAATGCACAAAACATAGATTACACAAGAGTATGGAAGAAAACTAGAATAGCTTTATTGATAATCAAGAAAAAGCCAAGAGAGTTACAACCAGCTGTTCCGACCCAGCATCATCCTCTTGGAAAGAAAGTCCTCTTTCACCTCATACAAAGCTTAGATCACCCAACACACATTGATGTTTCCTCAAGAAACTAACAGCAATTCCTTACAAGATGCAAAATTCCAGCCTCTGGATCTCTGGGATGAGGGATCCATATATATATATATATATATATATATATATATATATATATATATATATATATATCTATATATATATATATATATATATGATAAGGGAGATGAGTCAGCTTGTGTTTTGATTAGTGTCCTCCCTCTGATAGTTCTTGTTTCCACTTGGAGATTGATGATCTCTTACTCATCCTTGGTCGAATTCAGAGAGGCAAGTGTCACAAGAGAAACTTCTGAAAGATTCCATGCTTTTCCACCTTGCAGAATGACACTGCCATTTATCCCTTCCCACTCATCGCACCCCATAGAAGGGCTTTTTGAAATGCAACGCACCCATTGAGTGTACTTAGGTGAGATGCATCACACCCTAGCCATGGAGCAAGTGCAATGATCCTGTTTTGACCAGTTCTGAGTGGTTTTTCATGGAGAACTTCTGGGAGAAGCTGTAATCAGTTGACCTTGTTCCTTTAGGGGTTGGAACAACACTTTTAGGGACTTAGGAGCCCTTAGTTTATGGATATTTTATGCCTGGGGTTGCAGGGCCCAAAAATATCTATAACAGTTGCCCCCTAAAGCATGAGGTCGTTAATTCTTTTTAGATGTCGGGTGAAATGCTTTATAATGAGGATCCAAAGTTCTTTCAAGCCGAGAGGAGACCTGTAATAAGACACAGTACAATACATTATCTTCATAATATTTTCATGATCTAGCTGAGGCGGGAATTCCCATGCTCAGCTTTATAAATTCATTTTCATGTACATAGGACAAACAATCGTCTGAGTGTAGACTGATGATTCTGGTAGAATCATCATCCCTTTGATTGGGTGATTATCTGTGCAGCAATGATGTACATTTGATGTCTTTATTTTCCTGAATATATATCGTAGCCCGGATGGATGAAACTAGATCCAGAGTCTTCAATCGCGTTCGATCTTCACTCAAAGTACAAGTCGATCCATGTGAGAGATGTTTTGGAGTCGAACATGGAAAGACATCACATGATTACCAGCCAATGATGTAAGTTGTTAACAGGCACGAGAGGAATCACCAATAATGATAATGACCCTCAAGGTACTGCAGTACAATTCACGTGGTGTGAATAAAGGACTTGGCGTCAAACACCACGCAAAATCTTTCGGTCAAAGGCCATTGATGTAAACCTTTCGCCGGAAGTGAAAACTTTCCATTGAGGCATGCAAGCTTCAAAGTCCTTAAGGGGTGTTCCTAGATCGACTTCTTGGATAATGAGCTGACGTCGATAAGAAGTGATCCGTTATAGGAGGGCCTTAATGAATCCCACATCAATGACATGGAACGGAGCAAATGATTTTAATGGAGGTGAAAACGGTCTGGTGATATGAGGTTTAAGGTGGCGGTCATGAAAGAATGGAGCGTAAATGTATTGCAGCGGGTGAGACATAGGTGAGTTCTCTGAATGACTTCTCTTGAACATATCGGCGACACTGACATGATGGATTGGTAGCATTAACCCCAAATGTGGATGGTGTGATGTGACCGATGAATGAAACAACCCAACCCGACATGGATGCAGAGTGAAAGTGTCATGTTCATGAGCGACTTGCTACCAACAAAGTTTCTTCAAGTTTTCTTCCCAAATTTCCCCAGTCATTGCTGACCAGTACCTCTTTATTTTTTTCAAGCTTAAGGAGGATAACATATGCTTGTTCTATAATTTTCCCTTCGGGAAAACCCATCGCTATGTTTTAACAAGCCTAGCGATAGTGAAACTCGTTCTTGTCTGCCATGGACAAGTTTGTTGCTATTATGTTTTTTAACGAGTTTAACGACAAAGATAACTCGGTCCTTTTCAATTTTAGAGAGTCTGAAAAAAGACGTAAAGGAAGCTCCAAAATCCCTTTTTTGTCATCTAATCCCTTAAGTCCAAAAAAGTATAAAACAATACAGAAGGGATGAATTTTCGATACTTTTAACGAGCCGAACAAAACAAGCGCTCGATCTTTTTGTGTAATAATCCCTCAGGTCTAAAAAGACTAAAATCTAAAGGAGGGATAGCACTTCCGACCGTTTTAACGAGCTGGAGAGACCAATGGTTCGGCAATCTTTTCATATTTTACGTGTCAATTGAAAAGAGCTTAAAGAAGACTCGTCTTTTGAGGAACGAGTGATAAAAATGGGTAGCAGCTGATTCCAGGTAAGGTTTGGAATTTCCAAATCATGGCAGTGTTACAATGATGGCTAACATGATCACTCTTCGCAGTTGTTCCTCAAAATGGGTAAACAATCAAATGGAGGTGAATGATCGGCCAATGTAAAAGTGGAGGTGACGGTGCAAACACGACCAAGGCTTTAAAGGCTGAAGTATTACATTCACGATGGTTATTTATCGGAAATTGGTTCATTTTTTAATGAGCTTAAACTCTGGAGGAACATGTGCTCATTTCTTATGTTTATTTTTTAAGGAGCATGAAGTCTGCATTAAAACTGCTCGATAAATCCAGTCGTGTAATAAGAATGTCTCAGATATGAAAACGACAATTTTTCAACGCTTTTCCCCACATCCTTTCTTAATGCAAGTTAGGAAATGACCAATCCTACGAGTTTAAACGGTTAGAGGACCTACAAATTTAAAAAATAAATGGTCGCTCTTCTCTTGCACGCCAAAAGGTTTGCATGGCCCCAGGTATAATATAGAGTTTCGAGGTCACCCCTCAATTTATAGACAAAAAATGCTTGTTTTACCAGGAGAGGTCTACCTCTTACAGGTTACCAAAGAAAAACATTTCTTCGGCAATGTCTATCGAAATAGACAAAGGTGAGTGGCGATGCCCGCCAACTCACATAAATTTGACAAGAGAATCTTATTCTAGTCCAACCCCCTCTTCCAATCACGGACGGAGGTACGGAATTCATATACCTCTCGTGGAAACCTATCCTATACCCGAAGTTTTCCTGCCGAAGCAGACCAGGATGCATGCCCCCTGGGTTTCAGTCACGTCCCTGAATCACTCGCGCTCATCGGGCAGGTGAACTGGAGGTTGATGAGACATTCCTTGTGTGAAAATACCATTTAGGGGCGGTATATGACTATTTGCAATGTGTGAACCGGGAAATGAAAGCTGGTCTACGAGCTTGACCACTCTTCCTTCGTGCGGAAAACACATTACTCTAAAGAGCGAGGAGACAATTGCTCCCATGCAATAAATATAGTCTCACCCAAGGAGTAGATTATAATCTAGGGGCCCTTGGACTACCATTACGTTCATTTGAACGGTTTTCCTTCTCAATGTTATGGGCACATTGGGAAGGATCCTTAAAGGTCGACTGGTTCCTTTGTCAAAGCCTGTTAGATTTCTCATCTCAGGCAAAAGCGATGGCGAACCAAGCGCTTTCCAAGCAGTCGAGGAAAGGATACTCATAGAAGCCCCTTAATCTATGATGGTACCGGCCATGACCATTTTGTATATTTGAGTAATGATTCGAAATGGTACACTAGCTGGTAAACGGGGTCTGCCTAGTTGGTTCCAATTGAAGGAAACAACTAGGTTGCTTGGAGGTGGGACCGAATAGATGGCCGGGTACGACTCAGACGAACTTCCTTCCTGCGGTAAAGGAATGGGTAAATTGCCCCCGTGTTCATCGGAGTCTGTGCTCACGAAAAGAATTTGGACGGTGTCATCCTTGTTCTCTTCGATGACTGTATCATCTGAAGATGGAATCTCTGAAGGCAAGACCGGGTCAACTGCCGCCTCGACCTTTTGACTTTCGTCTGGTGTGGATTCAGATGGTTCATATTCAATGATAGATACTTCGGCCGACCACCTGGGCGGGTCAGCCAGATTCTCAACTAGTGACAGACTCGGCAAGAGTTTTTTATATCCAGGAGGAAGTCGTAACGGTGAAACCGAACGATCGTCCAAAACTCTTTTAGCCTCGTCTAAGAAGGGACAACGGTGGATGGCATGATCGCCTTCACACAGTTTACAAGGAAATCTATGTTTTCCTTTTTGTCCAGGGGCTTCACTTTCACTAGTCGATGGTGTGTTTTCAACATGATAATCAGAGGTTGACGACACCGGATTGTGCAAACGAGGAGACCAGTCCCTTAAGATCTGAGGGATGGAGGGACAATCTCTGTGATAGTGGTATCCTTTGCAAATGACACATGGTGATTTAGGCCTAGTCGGTGGAGTGTGTGGATTTTCGCTAGATGACGCTTGGTTGCCCCCTTTCACCTTTGGCTCCTTCTTCTTCTTCTCTTTCTTCTTCTTTTCCTTCATCTTCTCAGGTACTTGACTTTTGGCTTTGCCAGCCCCGTCAAGCGAAGAGGAAGGAGGAGAGGGAGAATTGGACGAAGTGGAGGGTTGGGGGGTAACTCTGGAATCATTTAGTTGTTGACTCGATTGTTCAGGAATTGCGGTGTTCTGAACGACAGAGGTTGAGAAGAGCCATATCAGCAAGCCTATTGTCAATCCTGGAAGCGACAATGTGGCCATATGGGGTGCACCAATATCTCCCCAAGAGGAGAAGGGACTAGGATTCCCTCCAAGGGGAATTCCTTGGTTGGTGGACTCCATTTTCTCAACCTAAGACCAACGTAGGAAAGGGGATGATTTTTCCGTTTAAAATAAATTTGTAGACGCTTTGACACAACTTGTTTTTTCAATTTTAAAGAGTCGAGAAAAAACAAAAGATGACTCTAGTCGCCTTCGATTTTTAATGAGCCTGAAGTGACAAGTGCTCAGATGGACCTTTTCCATTAAAGAGTTTGAAAAGGAACGAAAGGGACTGCTCTGGAAATCTAGGTAGAGGTTTACCAAACCAATCGCAAAACTGCAGAATATTTTTTATGGTATGGCAGTCAATCTTCTTGAATGCTGTGTTCAGTGCATTGCGATCGATAAAGCGGCAGACACGACTTCCTATGGATAAGGATAAAGCCTATTGTGGTCTCCCAAAATATACTCGACGGTATGTGGGAGCACAAGTCCGTATTGGCACTTGTCGTCTCAAAGTGGAGGAATCACCCAACCAACAGTGAAAGCGACAGTTACCACATTTTACGACGCCGGAACACGTCTCTATCCTAGACTTCTAGATGTTGCGTTAGGTTCCAAAGTGTTGTTAGATTCATTCAATTTATTTTAGAGTTTATCTTGTTTAAGAAATTTGCCTTTCAGGTTGACTGCATGATGTATATACACAATTCCTAAAATGCAATCTAAGATGATAAACAATCGTTTTATCTTCTTTATGCCGTGAAAATCCTAGCTACTAAGGAAAGATAGATAGTTTTCTTTCAACAAAGAGCAAAGAGCATACACTATATGCACTGTCCTAAATCAAACCAATCAAACAGTCTAAATGCAAATGCACATGCATGTATTTGTTTTCGACTTTCTTAATATGTAGATGATAAAAAGAAAGCTTATGTGCAAATTTGAATTACTTTTAAAGCGACAGTACTTAACAACTTTCTTTCCAAAATGAAGTGAGGGTAAGAGAGACACTCAATGATTTTGAAATGAAATATTGCTTTTCGACACTTTAAAAATCACAAATTCAAATCATATGCAATAGTAAATCATATAATTGACTACCAAACAAGAGGATTGCCTTCTATGGCTGAAAATGACAGCTACGACACTTTCAGATCAAAGAACGACAGCTCGATTATGTTACTTTTTTGCAAAGGAGAACTGAAAATGACTAAAAATACACTTAAAACATTGACAGTTCTTTGCACATTGGAGGCGGAATAATAACAAGGAAAATGGTTTCAAACAGAGGTGTACTGATTACATGCAGCAAAATTCATGAATAGAACTGAAAAGAATGAACTCAGAAGCCAAAATTCAAGGACAAAGCCTAGTCTGATTAGCGCACCTGTAACACAAGGAAACTAAAATGCAACACAGGTACCTCACTCAGGAAGTGCGCTGAAAGTCAGTTTCTCAGAACAGTGGGTGCGATGGACCAGAAACGAGACTTTGAATGGGTTCCGGGTCATAGTTTGCAGTTCAGTTCAGGGGTTTTGGCCGAGCAATTGGTAATCAGTAACTCAACAACAGGGGTGGATCTAATGAGGTTACTAAGGCCACCACAAAGGGCAATTAGAGAGCTTGTAGATCAAGTGTTTAATTCATAAACAAACCTGGAGATTGACTGAAGCAGCATTGATCTACTTTGCATTCGTAAAACAAATGCAGTTCGAAGGCTAGCTGGCTTGGCTTCAGGCTCCGTCTGTGAGTTTATAAAGTAAACAAATGTAGATAAACAAACAATCTATTCGCTCCCCAGTGGAGTCGCCATTTTGTTACAGGGAAAAGTGTCTATACAGAACTGCTCTATCCCACTAAGGTGTGGCAGCTACCTTAGAAACAAACAAAGTAAAGTCTACTTTCATTTTCTTTTATGAAAGATAGATGAGAGAAGAATAAAGGAGACCAACCTCTGTCTTGCGCTTGACTCCTTGTTCAGTTCCTCTCTCTTCTGATAGTCTTTCGCTACTTGCCTTCTCATATACCTAGCTTCACAGAGTACCTGTAAGATCAAAGCAGCATAAAACTATACAAAAACATGGACCTATTATCATAAACAATCTAGGGTCAGATGTAAATTGACCATACAAATGCACAAAACATAAATCACACAAGAGTACGGAAGAAAACTAGAATAGCTTTATTGATAATCAAGAAAAAGCCAAGAGAGTTACAACTAGCTGTTCCGACCCAGCATCATCCTCTTGGCAAGAAAGCCCTCTTTCACCTCATACAAAGCTTAGATCACCCAACACACACTGATGTTGCCTCAAGAAACTAACAGCAATTCCTTACAAGATGCAAAATTCCAACCTCTGGATCTCTGGGATGAGGGATCCATATATAGATATCTGTAAGGGGGATGAGTCAGCTTGTGTTTTGATTAGTGTCCTCCCTCTGATAGTTCTTGCTTCCACTTGGAGATTGATGATCTCTTACTCATCCTTGGTCGAATTCAGAGAGGCAAGTGTCACAGGAGAAAGTTCTGGAAGATTCCATGCTTTTCCACCTTGCAGAATGACACTGCCATTTGTCTCTTCCCGCTCATCGCACCCCATAGAAGGGCTTTTTGAAATGCAACGCACCCACTGAGTGTACTTAGGTGAGATGCAACGCACCTTGGCCATGGAGCAAGTGCAATGATCCTGTTTTGACCAGTTCTGAGTGGTTTTTCATGGAGAACTTCTGGGAGAAGCTGTAATCAGTTGACCTTGTTCCTTTAGGGGTTGGAACAACACTTTTAGGGACTTAGGAGCCCTTAGTTTATGGATATTTTATGCCTGGGGTTGCAGGGCCCAAAAATATCTATAACAGCCGCACTTGAACATCTAGCAGAAGCTATTGAATATGAAGAGGAACCTCCAGTCTTCGAGCATGGTGAACAAGAAACTCTTATGATCTTGGGATTGAACTTCGATATAGGAGGTGAAGGGGAAGGTAGCAAAGGAGGCAAGGGCAGAGACGAACCAACAAACTCAGAGCGGTAACCGTCAAACTATGAAAGATAGGAGGAGGATGAAGAAGAATAAGAAATGGCTAACCCAAATCTTGAATGGATGATCCAAGGACCATTGTCTCTCCCAGCTATTCTACACAAGATGTTGAAGTGAGTGAAGAGAATGAACATCAAGTTCAACCTTGACAGCATGGTGAAGGTAGAAGACCACTTAGACAAATTCTACCTATAGTTGCAGACCCTTGAGGTACGTACTGACGACGTAGCATGTAGATTGTTCCCATGTACCTTGGATGGTCGTGCAGCTGCATGGCATCATAGCTTTCCATCAAAATCTATATAGAACTAGGGTGCATTCAAACGCATCTTACTTGAGAAGTTCACTAATGATAAGACCCAAAACATGCTACTCAAAGAGTTGGGAAGCCTCAATATGGAGGGAAAAGAGAAAGTAAAAGAATTCAATCAGAGGTTTACATGCATATTGAACAAGTTTGCTGTGGACACTAAACTTCATGACTACATCACTCTTGAATACTACACGTCTGCACTGCCAACCAGCATTGTGTAATTTGTTAAGTGAGCTACGAAACCAACACTCTTAGAAAACTGTGAAGAGGCTATTGTTGTTGAGAAATACCTACGCTCAATTGGAGTCATCAAGGATGACAAATCAACAAAGGACTCCAAGGATGTGAGCAGGAAGTCCCAAGCAGGGTGAGCAAGGGTAGAGACAAGGAAGAAACTGATATTGAGACCCTCACTCACCTTTTCAAGAGCTTGATCACTGAAGTGTCTGAACTCAAGAAATAGAAAATGGACACATTTGCAAGTAGTCATCCGCCCAGGTAGAGACAGGAAAGCACTTCATCAAGCAGCAACTAGTTCACTTCAAAAACTGCACAGAAGCCTGTGTTCTAGCTCAAACAGTGTGTAGATCCTAAATTCTGATCTTTCAACGAAGAACATCACCCTGAGAACTCTTGTTCGGACTCAAAGCGAGTCACAAGCGCTTTTTATAGTCATACACTCAATGAAGAAAGAAATATGCAGGAGTAGTTGGAAGACACTAACGATGACAAAGAGGTTGCACCTGATGGGCCATGAAGCTTTGGGCACGTGGTGAACGCGTATCAGTGCTTGCGAATAATGTCAAAGACAAATACTGAGAAGCAGCCCCAAAAGCAAACTAACCATTACAATGTTAGGAGTAAAGGGGCTCCCCGTACACTTGGGGAAATGCAAGAGAATATCAGACTACTGATGAGGAAAGCTGATCCACTGGCTACCCCAAACTAGAAAACAAAAAGCAAGTCTGGGAAGACAACGACGGAAAAGAAATCACATCCATGAGCAGCAAGCTACAAAACACTCCGCTGGACAACATGAACACCCATTCTACCCCAGACACCTCGGTCAGTCTACCACCTCTGGACTACAACATTGTTGATAACATGAAGAAAACTCACAAAAACATCAGTTTGTTTGAGTTGGTTAAGATCTAGAGTCAGCGAGATATCCTACTGCATGCATTGGGACAAACAACAATAGACAACACAACCTCTACCAACAAGGGAGCAAGCACACCTCTCGATCACTTTCCACTGTGCTCAACACACTTCGAATGGATGCAGGAAACTCATGTTGCCCTCCATTCCTAATTTCTTTTGAATTTTTCAACTGTAATTTTCACAATTTTTTGGTTGATTCCAACACGACAGCCAACATCATGCCACTCTCCATTGCTAGAAAGATCAATTCACAATGGAGTGAGACATCTGCGTGAATCATTCAACTTGATCGAACATTGGTACCAGCCATTAGTGAACTATGATATGTAATCATATGGCTATCTCATGATGGTCGATTCCACCAATGCATCAAAATAATGGTTGTGGACATCACGGAAGAATATGGTCTGCTACTCCGAAAAGACTGGTCCAACAAGCTAGACAGATATTTTGCTATAGACTGGTCTCACATGTGGCTTCCATACAAGGGCAAGTGCAACCAAATCATTCATGGTCAATAGAAGGGGTGGGGGAAGAAGCGAAAGTTATATTAGGTGGAAGGGTTGAAATGTGGCTACCTTGATGCTTATTGGTGGGGGGGTGGTCGAGCAATGACAACTGCTCCCATTTTCCAGTGATGTGGTCGTTCTTTTGATCTTGTAGATTTCTGTCATCCAGAGGTGTATATTCCCATTCTTCCCGGATTTGGTATCATTAGTCATATCGTATTGACTTTTTTCGGAAAACTGAAAGTCGGGGAAAAAGGATCCAAGTACCAAACAAATCTCTCTCCATGCAATAAATATCTTTTCTTCCTCCCATGTTGCGCCCTTACCTATAGATTTCTATCACACTCTTCACCTAATACCCCTCTTATTACCTCTCCAATTACTTGCTTAGGAATTACCCACAACCAATATGCTTCCCAATTCAGAGTCCTTTCCCTAAAACTATGTGTGGGAGGACAAGGAGAAAGAAAGATGTAATCCAAGTAGTGTCTGAGAGATATATGAAAAACAATGTCACTCCCTTGACAGCAAGAATGAACCATTTTCCTTCGCAGAACTCATGTTTGGCAACTGCCTCCTTGAGACAGCATTGGAGTGTTATCCTACATGGCCAACTCCAACCCCACAAGTCGTGTAGTTGGGACTCCTTCCTTTCCCAACTTGTGGTAATGAAAATTCTACAGTACATTGTACTGATAATAGCAGTACTAGCAGCAACAGTAGTAGTAGTAGTACTAGCACATCAAGTGGTCCATGTACAGAGGAGTTGTGGACCATGTACTTTGACGGATCAAAGGCACAGGATGGCTCAGGAGCCAGGTGTGTTTTGATCGACCCTTACAATAGGAATCATTTAGTTTCAAGTCGCTTGGAGTTCAATTGCACAAAAAATATAGTTGAGTATGAAGCACTCATGTTGGGCTTGTAGAAAGCCATTAGCCCCAACGTAGTCACACTCAAAGTGGCAAGTGATTTAGAGATAGTGGTATGATAGGTACATAACACAATTCACTATTTATCACCGTGTCTCAAAAGTTAGCAACAAGAGGTATGACGACTATTCTCAAACTTCCAAGCATTTAATATCATTGTTGTTCCACATACACATAATGCAGTTACCATTGCACTTGCAAATGTAGTTTCGAGAATGTCATTGATTAGGGTTAGATATACTATTGAAATTTTATACAAACCATCTATCCCAGACAAAATACCTAACTTACGTGTGTTTAATGATGATCAGCAGATACTTCATTTCATGGCCAATGCTGACGTCTTCAGAGAAGTAGTGATAGATGATGAAGAGCACGAGTGCTCTCTGCAAGGAGAAGATAGTAACATGAAAATCCACCTTATCACAAAAGGTGTGGCAACATTGGAAAAGATTTATGACTTTCAAGAATGTTTTCGAGGGCCAAGGAATAGCAAGACCCACAGTTCCACCATAGGGCATGAAATGATAAACTTGGGAGTAGAACAAGATCTGAATTTTGTCAATCTTGGTACATGTTGTACACAACAAGAGCGGCGGGCCTTTGTCCTCTTGTTCAAACAGTACTGAGATGTGTTTGCGTGAACATATGATGATCAGAAAACTTATGACATGCGGATCATCCAACATATCATCCCAATCAAAGAAGGGGTCAATCCATATCAATAGAAGTTGAGGAAAGTACATCCATTGCTTGAACCCCTAATACAGAAAGAGATTACTAAGTTGTTGGATGCACGGATCATATACAAAGTTCACCATTCCACATGGGCCTCCAACCTTGTTCCTGTATGTAAGAAGTCTAAGAAAATCCACTTGTGTGTCGATTTTCGGAATGTAAACTGCGCCTCGGACAAAGACAACTACCCTGTTTCGTCTATGGACCACATTTTGCAAATAGTGTCTGGGGCACATATGTTTTCTCTTCTTGATGGTTTCTCAGGATAGAATCAGGTTTTGGTAGCAGAACTTGACGGGCTCAAAACTACTTTCTATACCAAGTGGGGTACATTCATTTATAAACGAATGTCGTTTGGGCTTGTAAATGTAGGCACAACATTTTAGTGCACCATGGACATCGAATTTCGCAGACTCATTAGACAGAGCGTGGTGGTATACCTCGATGATGTGACTATGTTCTCAAGAAGACGAGAAGACCACACATGACATCTAAAGAAAATCTTTGAGCGATGGAGATACAAGATTTACTTGAACTCCAAAAAGAGCATATTCGTAGTGTCGAAGGGGAACCTCCTCAGGTATATTGTTTCCAAAAGTGGGATCAAGGTGGATCCAAACCGAGTCCAAACCCTTAGATAGATCCCTTACCTAGTTAACAAGAAAGCCATGCAATTCTTCTTGTGCAAGATAAACATCCTCTAGAAGTTCATCTCAGATTATGCATAGATAGTTAAGCCCATGCAGGACATGATCAAGAAAGACGTAGTCTACAACTGGGGTAAGAAGGGAAAGTATGCATTCGATAGGATCAAGCAAGCCATTGCAGAAGCGCTGCACTCTACAACCCAGATTTCAAGAAAGATTTCCTGTTATACACATTCACTTTCAATAATTCACTAGCTATAGTACTAACTCAGAAGGATGAAACTAATGATGAATGTCCCATCTCCTTCATGAGTGCAAGCATGCAGGGACCAGAGCTCAACTACCCCGTCATTGACAAGCAAGATTATGTAGTTTACAAGGTGGTGAAACACTTCAGGCCCTACTTGTTGAAGAACCACTACATAGTCTTCGTCCCCCACCCAGTAGTCCACACATTGCTTGTACAACAATAACTGGGTGAATGACGTGCAAACTAGATGACAATATTGCAAGAGTATGATCATGAAATCAAGCCAGTGCACATGATAAAAGGACATGGGATCTTGTTGAAGCCCGAAAATCGGGTCGACAACAAGGGGGATACCCACCCGGTCCGGACCTTGGTTGGCAGCTCCTTATCCGTTTGGTATAGCGGGTCCGACTGGGGATAATGGGACCAGTTATCCAATCTAAGGGTGTGTGTGTGTGTGTAGAGTTGGATGATGCTGATCTAAGAGTTCTAAGCTACTTTAATCTAACTTTTAGACTAACTCTATGCTATTGTAATCTAATGAAAACAGCACATCTAATCTATGCTAACCCGGGTGTGCTTCTTCTATTATGCGATCTAAAGAGATTTCAAACAATAACTGGTAATAAAGATCATTCAGCTATCATAAGAACATAAATCAATTGAGATGAACCGTTTTACATAAAAAGTTAGGCAAAATAGTTGTGAACAGCATATCACATAATAAGTCATTCATATATCAAACATAAATCAATGGCTCCACCGTACAAAAGTGCCAAATGGTAACACAAACATTCATGCAATAACATATAAACAACTAAAACTGTATATCACTTTAGGAATATAAGCAGAAATGGCCAAGAGATAAAAGTACCATTTATGACTGATTCTACTCATAAACTACAAGCAACAATGATCTATGTATCCTTGCTCTAACATCTACCAAGAGTACAAAAGTGCAACATCAGTAGCAGATATCATATGCAAACATTAATAAATATCGATCCATCCATTCATCAAAACCCCCTCTGAGGGTACAAAGTGCATGTTCAGAGGACAAGTTTTTGACAAATTTCTGGACCCTTCTCTAAATGCATGAGAAGGGTTTAAATACTGCTAACTAATTAACTTAATTACATAAATTTAGGATACGGTTTAAATGACCACCCTTTTTCTAAAGTAAAACTATTTCTAAAAACTGAATCTAATTCCTAACTATTTTTGTATTTGCTCCTTAATGTTGCGAGCATTCAACAATTTGTCTGGGAAGAGTCGGTTGATCGCCTTCTGCTTTTGTTTGAGTCATGTAAACAAAAATGATAAGTGTTGGCACCATTTTTTAGCAAACTGGAAGATATTTCTGAGAATCTTCCTCTGACTGGGTGGATTTACTACGTGTATACTTGGTAGTAACCCAGCTTTCCTTCAAATCGCTTCTGCTTTTGCTATCTCGGTTTCCGGACTCGTGGACAACTAGGCAAATCAGGGATTTTGTTTTTTTGAACAGTTTTCTTAACGAATCGAAAACTGCCTCTGTTTTTTGATCCGGGCTTTTCTGGTGCGTTTTCTGCCTTCAGCGCTTTTTCCTTTGCTGAGCATAAGCTTGAGAGTCCTTCATAAACATGCTGCTTTTGTGAGCTCTTTGACCCTGAGTGTTGAATCACTTTTAGTATCAGCATCTGTTCAGCAATACTCTGGAATCTGTATTTTCCATTGTATGTGGCATCCCTTCTCTGTTCTCCGAGCATTTGGCATTTTCCCTTTTTCCTTAGATGTTTTCTGTTTTTCATTCCTGCAGATCACGTAAAGGGAAGGAGTAATGATAATAAATTTTGATATGAAAGCTCTAACTTCTATGAATGCATACAATCATGACACCCATTGTGAACTGACTCTTCAGAAAACACAAAGCTGTTGTTCATTATTACTTTGGCGTACGTTCATTAATTTTCTTTAAGGCGCGCGCCCAATTTTTGGCTTAGAGACAAGTTTTCTTGAATGTTGAGCTGAGGAAAATTTGCGATGAGGGATCGCAGCTTCACAAATTTGTGTTTATCGCAGATCGTATCATCGCAGATGGCTCCATCGCAGATCGCAGATTGCATCGTCATAGATATTGCAGATGTGTCATCGCAGATCGCAGATTTGTGTTTATCGCAGATTGCGATGAGTCGTTGCATCATTGTATGCTACTTATGCGACATTGTGATATGCGATATGCGACGTCGCATATCGGCCATCGGAGATTTCTTAAGATCTTCTTTCAAGAGTGCTCCTTAATGTATGCGATGCGATGTATTTTAAGGAGCATAATACAAAAAAGCTTTATAAAAATGGTTTTTGAATTTTTTGTTAAGGGTCCCCCTTTGCTTAGCATCATTGTTGATACTAAACAAAGAGGGGGGTTGTTGGTGGCCACAACAATGGCGATTCACTGGGAAGAAACAGTTATCTCTGCTTTTCTATTGAATTTTTCAAACCCCCAAAACAGAAAAATTTTCATAAATCTAAATTTTGTTATGGACAGATAAAGTACATTATGCCTTGTCCTATCAATGATGTTTCGTTTCAACCTCTTTCTGTTTTAATTGTTTGCTTCCTCAGGCTTGTCCCTGTATTTACATCAGCCACTACCTGGTCTTGTAAAGGTGAAATAAAGTGTTCTCTGGGTGCTAGATTTTACAATATGCTCATTTGTCGTAGGTAGAGCCTCTGCTGCCAGCAGGCGTCCATAGCCTCGACAGGGTTACCTGTTACCCAGCAATGATCCTTTATCCTGCTTAAGGTTATCTACAACATTCAAAGAAAAACCCATTTTGACACTTTTTCCTTTTTTATTCTTTAAAGAACAGTGTCTTGGTTTGGTAGCCAAATTATGACACAGTCATTCACTTGATTTACACTTTTGCTGAACAAGCTGGCTCGTGATGAGACCCCTTGCCTTTTGATTGCAACAATCTTGAGTCGTTGCCCTGTTTTGGTGGACAGTATTGGCAAAGTCAGCAAGTTATAATATCTGTGATCATGATAAGCCGGATCGTGATGAGACCTCTTATTCTTTTAAGATATAGTGTTTCTAGGATTGTTCCCCTGAATGCTGCGATTTTCTTTAACAGGGAGGAAGTCATTGTTTTCCTTAAGAAAGCTCTGGACGACAATAATAGAGTTTGAAAACAGCTGTTTACAGAGAATCCTTATTTCGCTATCGATACCTTTCATTGTGCTGATATAACACAGTTTCTTTGCTAAAGGTTGCTTTCATCAAATTTTTGAAGTTGAAACTAGCATCACATCTAGGCTAAAGTTTTTTCAACTGTATCTGTCAATAATAAAAATCAGATTTATGAAAAATTTTGCTACTTATACAAGCAAAAGCTCAAAATCTGAAAGAGAATCGGTGTCTTTTCTGTGAATACCTGTAGTAACCACTTACAACTGGTTTTATTGGAAATATTAAAAGAAACGATGAAACTATTTTACAAAAATTAGAAGAGTGATCTTCTATGGAAAGTATATTTTGAGATTTTGTCCATCAACAGGTAAAGAATCTCTTCTACCTGCTAAATCCTGCAACACAAACATTGATGGTCCTACGACTTCAACAATCTGAAAAGGACCAAGCCACATCTTTTGAAATTTTGTATGTTTGCCCTTTTCTTCATGAGCCTTATCCCATTTCAAAACTAAATCTCCCATCTGAAAATTTTTTCTGGTCATTATGCTTGAATCAAAAGAGGATTTTATTAGTGCTTGATGATGGGCATGGGTTTTCTTAGCTTGTTCCCGTTTTTCTTCTAATTTGATTATTTCCATTTGTCTTAGTTGTATGGAGGAAGTGGATACTTCATTGATGTATTGTACTAAAGACAAAGAGGGGATGACTAAATGAGTTGGAAGAACTACTTCTTTCCCGTAAACTAAATTAACGGGAGAAGTGCCGATTGAAGCTTTCTTTGTTATCCTATTTGCCCATAAAGCATTTACCAAAGCCTTGTGCCAATTCTTTTTGTTCTGGTCAATTGTTCTTTTAATAATCCTGATGAGGTTTTTATTTGTTGACTCAGCTAACCCATTGCCTTGCGGATAGTAATTGGCCGAATATTTTAGTTTGAATCCTCTTTTAAGTGCAAACTCAGTCATTGCATTCCCAGAAAAATATGATGCATTATCAAACATTAAAGCCGTTGGCAATCCAAACCTATTGATTATAAATTGATCTATGAATTCAATAATATTTTCAGAATTAACTGTCTTGAGAGGAACTGCTTCTACCCATTTAGTAAAATAATCTGTTGCCGTAAGGATGTATTTATGCTGCTTAGAAGAGTGAGGAATGATCTCACCTATTATGTCCAAACCCCACTGACTGAATGGTTGCTCGATGTTTACCAGTTGTAGTGGGAGGAACGGCTTCTTTTGTCTTCCAGCAGTAGTTTGGCAGATCTGGAATTTCCTTACGTAACTGTGTGAGTCTTTGAACAGCGTGGGCCAGTAATATCCTACACGTAAGATTTTATGTGCAGTGGCATCTCCTGCATAGTGTCCGCCTGCTGGTCCATCGTGGAGTTCCTGCAAGACCTTTTCGACTTCAGTTTTCTCGAGACATCTAAGAAGAACAGAATCATAATTCTTTCTAAAAAGAACATCATTTATGAGCTGGTATTGTTTGGCTTTCAATCTCAGAGCTCTTTTCTTAGTGTGATCTAGGTGTGATGGAGCATACCCATTCTTAAGATAATAAATGATGTCAGCATATAATGATTCTGCATCGTTTAGGCTTACCTCATACGTTTGTACCTGCTCAGATGAATTTTCAGGAATTTGCGATGCTCCGGCCAACATTTTGCAGAAGCCTTGACCCCTTACAATGTTTGCTGGTTTGATTTCAAGGTCGTATTCCTGTAAGGCAGTGATCCAATTTGCTCTTTTCTCACCCACATCCTTCTGAACTAGAAGATTTCTTACCGCCGGAAATGGTACTATGATCTTAGTATGGGTTTTAAGTAAGAAAGATCTGAAATATTTGACCTCTTTGAAAACAGCATAAGCCTGTTTCTCCACGTCTGAATAATTGAGTTCAACACCTTGTAAATTTGAGCTAAAAAACGCAATTGGGGCTTCTGCTTTCTCTTGATTTGCTTGGGTTAGAATCGCAACATATGATTTCTTTGAGGCAAATGTGTACAAGATAAAAGATTCTGAAAAATTCGGGGTTGCTAAAGATGGAGCATTTATAATAGCTTGTTTGATTAGGTTGAATACTTCATGTTCATCTAGACCCCATTTAAAATTTGAATTCTTTTTAATCATGGTTTGCAAAGGAGAAACAATTCGTGAAAAATCTGGGACAAATGTTTTCACAAAATTGATTTGACCAAGGAAAGATTGCATGGCTTTTTTGTTATGAGGTAGGGATATTTCAGAAATTTCTTTGATTCTATCAGGATCAATGTGAATACCAGATTTTGACACTATGAATCCTAGAAGTTTCCCTTCACTTAATGCGAAAAAAGATTTCTTTGGGTTGAGTGAAATCCCATACCTTAAACATCGTTGAAAGATTTGTTTTAAGTCTTTGAGATGGTCGCTTCGCTTCTTGGAGTACACTGTTATATCATCCAAATAAATCACTACAGATTTATTGACTAATCCTTTGAATGCAATGTCCATGGCTCTCTGAAATGTAGCACCGGCATTAATAAGACCAAATGGCATCTTTCGATATGCGTATGTGCCCCATTTTGTTCTGAATGTGGTTTTCAATTGGTCATCGGGATTTACCAGTACTTGATTATATCCTGAAAATCCATCCAAGAAAGACATAAGTTCTGAGCCTGCTACTACCTGTAATATCTGTTCCATAGGTGGAAGAGGAAAATTGTCTTTTTGACAGGCTTCGTTAAGATTCCAAAAATCGATACAAATTCTAATATCTCTGTTTTTCTTTCTAATGGGTACCATATTGGAGACCCATTTGGAATGTCTGACGGGGAAGATTATTCTGGCTTTCAACAACTTATTCAGCTCAGTTTTTATCTGATTTTCTAAATTGGGGTGGATCTTTCTCAGTTTCTGTTGGACAGGTTTCTCGTTGTCAATCATAGGAATAGTGTGCTGAATGATAGAAGTGTCGTATGTCTTCAACTCATCATAATTCCAGGCAAAAACATTTTTATACTGTCTCAAAAGACGAATATATGCTAGTTTTTCTTCAGGGGCAAGGCCAATGCCTAGATTAATGTTTTGTGGTTTATCATCAGTTCCTAGGTTTACTAGTTCGTAGTTCAGAGTTGAACTGTAAAGCTTTGAATTGGTAGACCTTTTAAACCGGTTTTTTAAATCGTATAAGTCTTCTAACTTAACCACCGATTTGGGTATAGCATTATCAGTACTATTTTGTTGCATTTGTCGATCGTGATGGTCTTCGTCAATTATTTGATTGGAGTAGGATCCTTCAGAAGTGAGAAAATTTACAATATCAGGATCGTCATTGAGCACTCTCAAATTTGTAATGTTATCAAGGATGGACGGTCTAAAGATTAATTCTATTGAGAATCTATCTAGACTGAAATATTCGGAAGGAATAATTTTAGAGGCTACGTTAGCCAAAAGGTCTGCACTTGCATTTTGGAGTCTCGGGATTGACGAAATATTGAATGCTATGAAATGCTCAGTCAGATCTTGTACTAAAGATTGATAGTGTTTTAAATGACTTGATAGGCAATGTATAGTGTTACGTACCTGTCTGACGACAATATCAGAGTCTCCAAAGACTTGAAGATATTTGACGTTTAACCCGATTGCTTTGTATAGGCCTTGCACCAAGGCCTCGTATTCTGCTGTATTGTTTGTGCAATCGAATTCGAGTCTACATGTGAGCATTGTTTTATCTCCTTCTGGACTAATCAGAACGCATCCTGCTCCTGCTCCTTCGTTAGATTTAGAGCCATCAAAATATAATTTCCAAAACAAAGATGTATTTACAGGTTTATCTACAAAATTAACACACTTTGAATTATCAGTTTGGGAAAAAATTTCGACTTGGGACAAAACTGAATTTTCTAAGTAAGGTGATGTATGAGCATTGAAATTGCCGAGAAAAGAATCTACCGAGTAATTGCCTATGATGCTGCTGTTATACGCTACTGCTTCATTTTCTCCCTCCAATTCTGTTACTATGTACTTCTGGTGTAATTCTTGTTCAACCTTTATTTGATTCGGTTTACCGTTGTATGGTAACCACATGTGCGACCAATCGGTTGAAAAGTATCTATGGAGTTTCTCAGACCAATCCCTACTAAGAATTAAGCCATAGAATTTTGGGATACCAGCCACTAGAATGTCAATTACCTGACATACCTTAGGATTGGATGAAAATCTTATGGTTACTTGATTAAGTTCACCAATCACTTCGACTTGAGATCGGTCTAGTTGAACTATGCGCACTGCGGATTTTTGTTGTTGAACATTTAGCTTGGTACATATTGATCTGGGTAAAATATTCGTTGAAGCACCAGAATCTATCAAACAATTGTGCACATTTTTATTGAAAATTTCATAAGTGAGAAGAAACGGGGGAGTGTGAGACCTTGATCTTCCTCCAATCAAAGCGATGTCATTTGGATCAATCTTATTGATTGCGTTAGTTGGAGGTCTCCCCATGTTGTGGGAAGCTACAACTGTAGGCAAAGATGCAATACGCACGGCATGTAATTCTTTCATCATTATCTTCTGTTGATGTTTCAATTTGCTCAATTCGTAAAGGGTGATATTAGCCCTAGTCTTTTTCATGTCATCCATGATATTGTAGTCCATTTCATCCGACACTATCAGTGTTTTTGATGGAGTTGTTTGTTCTGATTGGACTGGGCTAGATTGAGTCGCTTTAGTAGTCATTTTCTTTGTTGCGACTTTATCTTTTGTTGCAGAGCTTGCGCTCTTCTGCTTAGGGGTCGTTTGGGGGGGATCAAGTTGATTTTTGCTTCACGTGCTAACCGGAAATGCTTCTTGATCTCCTTCTTGTGGGAGGATGAAATCCCACATTCCTTGTAATTCCACAACTTCTTCGTCATCTGTCTGCCCTTCAGTGGCACTTTCTTCTTCTTCCTCTTCCTCGGATTCGACATTTGAAATAGCATTGGGTGGTTTTACATCCATTGGAGGGCTTCTTTTAAAAGTTCTGAAAGGCTTTTTTGTTGAAGTTTCTGCTACTTGTTTTTTTATGTCAATCATCTCATTAGACATGGTTTTTAACACTTTCTGCAATCCTTCCAAATCGAAAGGGTCCTTCGTTTGTTTCTTCTTGGAGTCTTCTTTGAAAGTGACTTTTTTAGACTTGCGTTCCTCTATCGCAGATCTCTTTTCTAAGGCTATAACGCGTTTCTCCACCGCTATCGCCTCTGTCAAGTTTTCAACTAAGGTCATTTTATTGGCCCTATCCACGAAGATCGCTAAGTTTGATGGTAAGGCAGTAATATACCATTCACATCGTACTTCTTCGCTAGGTTGGGAAGCAGTGGGAATTTTGTTGAGAATTTTATTGAACCGTAAATTGAAATCTTTGATGGGTTCTCTAGCCTCGGCTTTAAGATTGGATAGGTCATTGATTAACATTGTCGTTGATCTCTCATCACCAAACTTGGTAAGGAATTGATTCTGGAAGATATCCCAACTTGTGATAGACCCGGAGGGTAATGAAAAGTACCATGACCCAGCTGTTCCTTGCATTGTATAGGGAAAAAGCCGAACAACAGCATCTTCGTTAGTAACTCCGTTGAGATTGACAGAAAGCATGAAATTGTTAATGTGTTCTTCTGCTAGCATGCCTGCTTCTGGATTGAATTTGGGTAGCCATTTCTCAGGATGGGCCGGTATTGGACTTAAGGGTGGAGGCATTAAAACTGCTCCAGGGTTGTTCCATGGAGACTGGGCCATCGTTGAGTTTCTAGTGAATGAAAGTGCAGAAGATGATCCTTGTAGCTGGGAAGATGAAGGTATTATGATCTTAGATGATTTAAGAAGAGGGGTTGTGGTAGATGGATGGATGATTTGGAATGGAAGTGTGGGTGGCTGACTTCGCGGTGAGGGAGTTGAAATGGACGATGTAGATGAAAGAGTCAGACTGTCAGACTCTTGTGGTGATTTACTCGCTCTTTTCCTGGTGGGTAGAGGAAATTCAGTTGGCTGTATGCCAAATTTTTCACTCTTTAATCTAGTCAGGGGATGAGCAGGATTGTACTCCGAAGTCACGCTGCTTTGAGGTTTATCCGACCACTGAGTAGAAATGGAAAAGCCCTGAAGTTTGTGAATCAGATTTTGAACTTCAGGAGGTTCAATGGTAAATTGGTCTGAAATATTAAAATGTGTAGCAGCGATTGATACTCAAGTGACTTCTGACTCTGGATTTAAACGTACTATGGAAGTCGGGGGAGTTGATGAGGGCGATTTACTCTCATAATGGTATTTAGATTTTGATTTAGGTGCCATTCATAGTTCAAGTCCTCCTTCTAGCGCCAAATATGTTGAAGCCCTAAAAATCGGGTCGACAACAAGGGGGATACCCGCCCGGTCCGGACCTTGGTTGGCAACTCCTTATCCGTTTGGTATAGCGGGTCCGACTGGGGATAATGGGACTAGTTTCCCAATCTAAGGGTGTGTGTGTGTGTGTAGAGTTGGATGATGCTGATCTAAGAGTTCTAAGCTACTTTAATCTAACTTTTAAAATAACTCTATGCTATTGTAATCTAATGAAAACAGCACATCTAATCTATGCTAACCCGGGTGTGTTTCTTCTATTATGCGATCTAAAGAGATTTCAAACAATAACTGGTAATAAAGATCATTCAGCTATCATAAGAATAGAAATCAATTGAGATGAACCGTTTTACATAAAAAGTTAGGCAAAACAGTTGTGAACAGCATATCACATAATAAGTCATTCATACATCAAACATAAATCAATGGCTCCACCGTACAAAAGTGCTAAATGGTAACACAAACATTCATGCAATAACATATAAACAACTAAAACTATATATCACTTTAGGAATATAAGCAGAAATGGCCAAGAGATAAAAGTACCATTTATGACTGATTCTACTGATAAACTTCAAGCAACAATGATCTATGTATCCTTGCTCTAACATCTACCAAGAGTACAAAAGTGCAACATCGGTAGCAGATATCAGATGCAAACATTAATAAATCTCGATCCATCCATTCATCAAAACCCCCTCCGAGGGTACAAAAGTGCATGTTCAGAGGACAAGTTTTTGACAAATTTCTGGACCCTTCTCTAAATGCATGAGAAGGGTTTAAATACTGCTAACTAATTAACTTAATTACATAAATTTAGGATACGGTTTAAATGACCTCCCTTTTTCTAAAGTAGAACTATTTCTAAAAACTGAATCTAATTCCTAACTATTTCTGTATTTGCTCCTTAATGTTGCGAGCATTCAACAATTTGTCTGGGAAGAGTCGGTTGATCGCCTTCTGCTTTTGTTTGAGTCATGTAAACAGAAATGATAAGTGCTGGCACCATTTTTTAGCAAACTGGAAGATATTTCTGAGAATCTTCCTCTGACTAGGTGGATTTACTGCGTGTATACTTGGTAGTAACCCAGCTTTCCTTCAAATCGCTTCTGCTTTTGCTATCTCAGTTTTTGGACTCGTGGACAACTAGGCAAATCAGGGATTTTGTTTTTCTAAACAGTTTTCTTAGCGAATCGAAAACTGCCTCTGTTTTTTGATCCGGGCTTTTCTGGTGCGTTTTCCGCCTTCAGCACTTTTTCCTTTGCTGAGCATAAGCTTGAGAGTCCTTCATAAACATGCTGCTTTTGTGAGCTCTTTGACCCTGAGTGTTGAATCACTTTTAGTATCAGCGTCTGTTCAGCAATACTCTGGAATCTGTATTTTCCGTTGTATGTGGCATCCCTTCTCTGTTCTCCGAGCATTTGGCGTTTTCCCTTTTTCCTTAGATGTTTCCTGTTTTTCATTCCTGCAGATCACGTAAAGGGAAGGAGTAATGATAATAAATTTTGATATGAAAGCTCTAACTTCTATGAATGCATACAATCATGACACCCATTGTGAACTGACTCTTCAGAAAACACAAAGCTGTTGTTCATTATTACTTTGGCGTACGTTCATTAATTTTCTTTAAGGCGCGCGCCCAATTTTTGGCTTAGAGACAGCTTTTCTTGAATGCTGAGCTGAGGAAAATTTGCGATGAAGGATCGCAGCTTCGCAGATTTGTGTTTATCGCAGATCGCATCATCGCAGATGGCTGCGTCGCAGATCGCGGATTGCAGATCGCAGCATCGCAGATATTGCAGATGTGTCATCGCAGATCGCAGATTTGTGTTTATCGCAGATCGCGATGAGTCGTTGCATCATTGTATGCTACTTATGCGACATTGCGATAAGCGATATGCGACGTCGCATATCGGTCGTCGGAGATTTCTTAAGATCTTCTTTCAAGAGTGCTCCTTAATGTATGCGATGCGATGTATTTTAAGGAGCATAATACAAAAAATCTTTATAAAAATGTTTTTTGAATTTTTTGTTAAGGGTCCCCCTTTACTTAGCGTCATTGCTGATACTAAACAAAGAGGGGGGTTGTTGGTGGCCACAACAGATCTAGAGACTTGTAGTTGAAGCAGTACAAGCTCTAGAAAGTGAAGAAGAGCTCACAAGTTGGGAGCAGGAGATTGAGATGTATGATATAAGGCAAGCAACACCCACCGAAGATAGAACCTCTTGGTATGTAGATATGTGCTAGTACCTTGAGCATGAAACCATACCCTCTCACTTTTCCATCAGACAAAAGAGGTAATTGTGCCTAAAAGCCTTAACATATCAATCGATGCATGAAGTGCTTTACAAAAAACATAGTAATGGAGTTTCACTCAGGTGCTTGGAAGCACATGACTTAGAGAAGGTACTTCAATATTTGCATGATGGACCCACCGGGGGTCACTTTGCAGGAAACACCACTACGCAAAAAGTGATGTGAGCCGGTTTCTACTGGCCCACATTATTCAAGGATGCACATGCTTATGCCCACAAGTGCTCGGTCTATCAATGATGCGCCAATAGAACACGAAGATCAACAACACCACTGCATCTTGTTACAGTGATCGAACCATTCCAACAATGGGGCCTGGACATCATTGGGGAAATTTTCCCTCATTCTTCAAAGAGACATCGCTACATCCTAACATCAACTGACTACTTCATGCGGTGGATAGAAGTAGTTCCAATCAAACAAGTGAACGACTAGGAGGTCATCAGCTTCCTCCAGCAGAACATCATCTCACGCTTCAGAGTTTCGATATACTTGTTTTTTATAATGAAATTTATTTTTCGTCTTTGAAACTCTATTATTTTTCATTACAGAATAGTATTGTGTTAAATAATTCATCTAACTATTACCTGCAAGGAAACGGCCTAGTAGAGTCCACAAATAAAAACCTCATATGTATAATGAAGAAGACCATTTTCTCTGAGTAGCACAACTAGCATACCGCCTTGATGAATGCATTATGGGTTGATCGTGTAACACCCAAGCCCTCTCTAAATACCTCACTGTAGTTCCTAGTTTATGGTAAATAATCCATCCTTCTACAAAATATCTACTTGCCTGCACTTTAGATTTCCCAAGAACTCAAAGGCAAGCCTTGCCAACTAGTTCAACGTAGGATGGATGCTCTCCATAAGCTTTAGGAAGAAAGGATGAAAGAAAAAGAAAAATTCACACTCCACCAAAATCGTATCAAGAGATGCTTCAATAAGAAGTTTGTAGGGAAAGCTAACTTTGATGTTGGTGACTTAGTTCTGAAATGGGATAAGACCAATGAAGACAAAGGAAAACATACGAAGTTCCAGTACCTGTGGATTGGTCTGTGCACAGTCCACGAGAAGCTTGGACCACACACATATCATTGGCAATCACTTGACAAGAGGATTGACAACCTTCTTGTCAATGGCCAAGATGTCAAGCATTACTTTCAGTAGGTTGGGCCACACCCATGCCATGTACATAGTCTGCTTGCTACTTGTTGTTTTCATCTTGATTGTTTTGCTTACTATCTTTGTTTTTACTTTGTTTGTTTTGCTTACTATTTTTGTTTATGTTTGTTTTATTTGATTTTTATATTAATAATTTTGTTTCTAGAAATAAATGTTGCCAACTACTACGTTATGGCTTTTGAATAGACTATGTGGTTGAAATTGAAGAGACTTGTGACACTGTAGCACTTGGCCAGTCTTATGTTTGTCTTCTCTGTTCTTGGTTATAACCTTTGGTCGATGAAGTCTTGACAAAAAAAATGAATCGTCTACAAGGGAATTTTTGGTCCAACCATGAACCTGTGTCCACACTAGGAAGCCCCATGCATGTACTCAACCTTCTGCTATGTGTGTTCAAGCTCATCCAACTAGTAGAAACGGAGAAGGGGAAAATATAAATGAGCAAACCTATGTCAAAGGTCTTACATGCTTCTTTGAAGGAACAACCTCTTCTGCTCTCAATAAGTCGGGATCCCTCTTTCACCCCAAAAATAAATAAGTGCCTATGCAAAGTCCTCTTGAAAAATACAAAGCCGAAAGAAGAGAAAGGCTTCCTGCGCAGAGAGGTGAAGCATGCAACTCCACTGAGGTACTGGCTAGGCTCACTGCAAGTGGAGCAATGTGTATGTTCCTGTGTGACTCTGCCAGGGTACTGTCCAGGCCTGCTTGCAGCAGAGCAACAATAGAGATGAAAAATTATACTCTGAAAATCTTCAACTCGCGAGCTAAACTACATTTCCCGGATTCAAAACACTGAGAACTAAGTTGAAATTTTGATTTTGTTTGACTAAGTTGGCAAAAGGTGAACCATATTTATCCATGGAGTAAGTGGGGGAGCCGAAGTAACCCATATTATGATTCAATACTCCCCGAAAGATCAAGGGCCTGTGCTAGAAATGAACCAGAACAGAGAAGTTGGAGTTGTACCAGTGTGTCACCAAGTGTTGTAAAGGCTACAACCACCCTCCAAAAGTTTGGTCTACACCCAATTTCGGAGCCTCCGTTGAAAGTTTCACTTGATGACTACACACCCTCAAGTTCACTCCATGAGCCTATGTGAGTCTTTGCATCTGCCTTGCTTTTTCATGTCATCCAAGTTTTTGCATGTTGGTATCTAAGTCGTGCTTGTGATCATGTTGTGTTTATGCTCAAAGTCTTCACTTCGTGTGTACCTGTTGTGTTCACTACGAAAGTATGTGTCACACTCACACACGAACTCACATTCACCGTCGTGCAAGAATCGTCATGGTCAATCAACGATCAATCACAAGTGTTGCGCTTGTCGCTTGCACCGTCGGTCAGTCGTGTTGAACCTGTGTTTGGATGGTTTGAGTTGTCTCATCATTGAGCCATGTAAGTATGTGTTTGCAAGATCACATATGCATCTTTTGCTCATTCACACACTTAGTAATTTTTATGCAGTTTTGATGACTAGACTCCCCTCTGATAGCCGAACCATCACCCCATCATCGACTCAATCGAATGTCACCCAGAATAATGGAAAAGCACCAAGAAAATCTTTTCAAGATGCATTTCCTGCAAGAAATTCAACCAAACTTCATGCTAGCCACCCAGAGATTTGGACCCGACATCCACCCCAAGGCTGACTCCCCTCAAAGATTGCATAGAGGCTATTGACCTTGCCCACTCTGCTGACTGAGGAAATTGTGCAGACAGGCCCAACAAACACTCAGTGCCCATCCTTGTCCCACTCAGAAAATTGCATAGTTTTCGCAGTGAGTCCTTCCGACAGTCGACCAACTGCTCATCTCAAAAATAGCGCAGTCTTCATGAGCACACTATCTGCTACTCAGCAGTCCGCTCAGATCAGAAATTTCTTAGAGATGATTAGCAAGTCAGCCCTAGCATCAGTTCAATTTCTCTCACTAGCAGTTCCCAGTAGTAAACTGACTATTCCCTCCAGGAATTGCACAGTTTTTGCTGCTAAGCTCTCGACAGCTAATTGCATATTCTCCTTAGGAATTGCACGGCTTTTGCTACTAGTGACCTAGTATGCAACTACCACTTCCCTCTGGGAATTGCACATTTTTGGCTGCAAGGCTCTTGACCAGTTCCTCCAAAAAGTTGCATAATTTCTGCCTACTAATCCTCCATGCAGCTCGACCAGTTTCTCCAGAAAATTGCACATTTTTTTCCTTCCTGCCCCTGCTGCCCACTTGTTCTAGAAAATGCACAGATTCTGTCTGCCTTACCTTCCTGCAGCTCAGAGTATCCCTCCCAAAATTTGCACAGTTTTTCCTTCCATCCGAGCCAGACCTTGTGGATAGTCACTGTGGACTTGGCTTTCCCATCTTCATCACCCAGTGACTGTTGTGCAGTTTTCATCAGCAGTGCCTGAAGCCATCATCCTACCTCGTGACCTTGCTTCCTCTCCTAGTCACCTCCATCTAAAATGATCATGTGTCATGGTAGACTAGGAGGTTTTTTGATTTGATGTCATCTCGTCATGACTGACTGTAGGCATTGGTACACTAACAAATATGGCACAACGATGAATGGAATGAATGAAGGGAGCACATGTAAAAAAACATGTTCACCAATGGACAAACGAACGATGCATGTGAATAGATGTGCTCATGAATGGATGATCATGCAAACATATGTTCATGAACAGACAGATGAGAAAACATTCTAGATGTGCTCACAGACGAACAAATGGATGAACATTCACCTTTCATGAACAAACAAACCTATCAAGCCTTCCAACATACAAGCAAGGAGCAATGTTCCAAAGCAACATCAAGCAAACCAATGACCATCGAAGACTCTGCACACATTTCCATGTGGAGGTGAAGCTCTGACACACCACAAAGACATCCATCACCCAGCAGCACTGCAGCTCGACATGCACTCCAGCAACAGCAAGAATGTAGTTGCACTGTCATGTCAAGTCATGTCATGTGTCAAGTCGCCCACATCTCTACTATAGGCTATTTTGTCAATCAATGTAATTTAATGTGGAAGTCCAAGAGACCCACTTGTTGTAAAAAGAGTCATGCAAAGTCTAAAAGTCATGGAATTCAAAAAGTCATGAGGGTAGTTGAATAGCCACAAGGGTCAGTTTCACCCTTGGCTATCAATACCCCCTCATTTGTACATGAAAATACTTTTCATCTCAGCTCCTCCCACATCTCCAAGAGAATCTGTAATCTTTTCTTTGAGGAGTAGGTATTGGCTCCAATTCCTCAGGCACAGGGTTTGTGATGTATCGTGTGACGATGTGTCTTGGAACTTTCACTTGATTCAAAACCCTTCTAATAGGCCAACATGTTTTCACACATGTATTATAACTGTTGTAAAACTAAACTTGAACAATTGTAATGCATGTTGCT
The DNA here is from genome assembly GCA_031772625.1 of Pinus tabuliformis. Taxonomy (NCBI): domain Eukaryota; kingdom Viridiplantae; phylum Streptophyta; class Pinopsida; order Pinales; family Pinaceae; genus Pinus; species Pinus tabuliformis. The sequence goes on along the minus strand of CM062806.1, from coordinate 83,195,465 downwards.
TTAACTTGTGTTGAACACTTGAACTATTTCACTTGTTGTAATACATAATTTGTTAATGGAAATGTGTTGTATATGTTGTTAATGATGTCTCACCTGTTGTGGCTATCTCCCCAAACATTAGACATACCTTTCACATAAAGCTTATTGTAACAACCGTTGCACTCATGCAAACTCATTCATTGAGTGTTGTATGTGTTATCTTAACTTGTGTGTTGTGACTGCCACATCCGTGTGGATTACTCCTCCATAATTTGTGCATGTCCTACTATGTTGTGTGTTTCTAGCTGAGTTAGGACTTCATCCTAACCAACTTGGAACTCACTCTCATCATCTCCCTCTACAGTGAAAAAACCATTGACACAAGTACACTAGCAATCACCAGGCATGAGAACCTCACTTCTCAAAGGCAAAGTGGACCACTCTCATGTGCTGACAAGAAAGAGTTGAGGCAAATCCTTAACACAATGGAAACCAGGCTATCATACTGGATGGGACTCCCACACAAAATAGTGTGAGGTTTAGTTGGGACTTCATACCAGAGTGATCCCCTGAATGTTGGCAGGTCCAATACCGTCAACACAGAGATAGAGAGATAGAAAAATATGTCTATGTAAATAGAGAAATAAATATTGTGGGGAAGAGAGAGAGAGAGAGAGTGAGAGAGAGAGAGAGAGGAGAGAGAGGATGGGAGGGAGATTGAGAGAGGTGAGATAGAGACAGAGAGAGAGTGGAATAAAATAATATTGAAGAGGGAAGAAGAGAGGGAAAGAATTAGAGATAGAGAGAAGGTGAGAAGGAGGAATGGACAATGTGGAGAAGGAATATTAGAAATATAGATAGAGGGATAGAGGGCGAGAGACAATGGAGTGAGGGGGAGAGAGAGAGGGAGGGAGGGAGATAGAGATAGAGATAGAGGGGGGTTAGAGAGGGAAGAAGAATCACACACACACACACACACATATATAGAGATAGAGAATTATGTAAACAAAGATAGAGATATGGAGAATAGGGGGAGAGAAAGAGAGAGAGAGGTAAGGAGATAGCGAGGAAGGAGAGAGAGGAAGAGGGTGGGGAGATTAAGAGAGGGGAGAGAGAGTGAAAGAAGAGAGAGATAGAGAGGGAAGAAGATAGCATGAGGTGGAGAATAACAATGAGAAAGGAGGAGAGAGGGAGGGATTTAGAGAGTGGAGGGGGAATAAGAGGGAGATAGATAAATAGAGGGGCAGGGATAATGATGGATTGAGGGAGAAGAAGAGGGTAGGATATAGGAAGGAAGGAGAAAGAGAGAGGGGGGATATTGAGAGAGGAGTGATAGAGAGGGATAGTGTGTAGAAGAAGAGAGAGAGAGGTAGATACATATACACACACACATATATAGAGAGAGAGGATGGGGAAGAAGAGAGAAATAGATAGAGAAGGGGAGAGAGATAGGGAGGGAGTGATGGGGAGAGGGGGGGGAAGGAGATATGGATGGATGAGAGAGAGAAGGATGGGAGAGAGATTTATAGAGGAGAGAGTGTGGAAGAAGACAAAGATAAAGAGGGGAAAAGATAGAAAGGTTAAGATACATATTAGGAGACTTGTGAGAGATGGAGGGATGGATAGAATGGAGGTGGAGTAAAAATAAGATAGATAGAGAGGGAGAGAGGGAGATAGAGTGGGGGTGTTATGAAACCAGCTCAAGAAAAGATAGAAAAGATAGATCAATGCCTTAGAATTCAACCTCTTCAAGGGGCAACCTCCTTTACATTACATAAATGAACAATTCTTCAATGATACAACTGAAAAGACCTCCTTTCTATATATAGGAGTCTAAGGGGTCATAACATAGTCAGAGCCGACATAACAATAATAATGTAAGGGCACAATAATAACAATAGTGGACTTCTTATGGGGCACAATAGTAACAATATGGGCACTACATGGGTACATAAATATAATAAGGGGGTTGTACTAATAACAATAAGGGGTCACACTAATAGTATAGGGGCCTAACATGCCCCTCACCTTCAGAAAGCGTTGTCCTCAATGCTTGAGTAGTTCTTGATGCTTCTGTATAAAATTCTTGTCCTCCCATGTGGAACCTTCAATAGGTAAGTTCTTCCACTTGATGAGATACTCTAAAATTGATTGATTTCGTAGTTTTTGGGTTCTTATTTCTGTTACTGCTCCAGGTTCCAATATGATTTTTCCTTCCTCTTCAATTTCTGGCAATATTGTTTGAATTGGGATCTTTTGCAACTTTTGAATAAGTGGCCATACTTCTTCGTCCTTCTTCCATTCATGCTTTGCTTCTTTTATCCAATCTGGTTGGATAATAGAAATAGCACAAAACAATGCTTCCATATCCTCATCCTTGAAGAGTCTTCCCATTCGGTAAGGTCACCATTTTTTAAGTGCATGAAGTGTTGCCAACATTTCCTTCTCATAAATATCTTGCTTGAGATGTAGCAGTAAAAATACCCAATCAAAACATTTTTCACTACAATGTTGATCTACCTGTTGTTTCGTTTGATTTTGCACTGAAGTGGCGTTATCCTTTAAAATTTGGAGAGCTTGTTGTTGATGCTTGATGTGATCTTTCACTGCTTGAACCTTTTTCTTCTTGATATGTCCTTCTATCTCTAGAGTTTGAGTGGTAATTTCTTCCAATCCTTTACAAGAAATGGTTGGATTCATTTCTTGATGCTCGATGTGATCTTTCACTTCTTGAACACTTTTATTTTTGATATCTCCTTCTATCTTGATAGTTTGAGGCGTAGTAATTTCGACCAATGAATTACAAGATATGGTTGGATTAATTTCTTCTTTCTCGGTGTGATCTTTCACTTCTTGCACCTTTTTCTTCTTGATATGTCATTCTATCTTAAGAGTTTAAGGAGTGGTAATTCTTGCCAATGCTTTACAAGATATGGTCTGATTCATTTCTTCTTTCTCTAGGGTGGGGTCCTGGTGTATATCTTCTTCTTTTGATGTTTCTTGATCCTTTTCTTCGTCCTCCTCATATTCTATGTAAAATAATTTCTTCTCAGCACACTTATGACCTTTAGTGCATTTGCTATCACAATTGTAACAAAGCCCTTTTTCTCTTTTTTCTTCCAATTGTTGTGGCGTAACCCTTGTAGGTTGTGGAAGGCTAGGAGAAACAACACTTCCATTTTTATAGTTGTGAGGGGTAGACTTCCTTGTTGCCATAATTTTACTTTCCAATATGTCACAAAGCCCTTTTACTCTTTCCAATTGTTGTGGTGTTGCTCTATAGAAGGTGTTGCTCTTTGTATCCTCATAATGTGCTATCATTTCCTCTGTGAGAATTGACCACGTAACAAGTTGTTTATGAGAACAAAGCCCTTTATACCATAAAAATTGATCTGGTTCTAAATATGAAGATGCAATACATACCTTTTGTAACAATGGTACACCATGTAGATCAAAATATTGCTCCATCTGAAGTATCCAATTTACCGGATCCTTGCCATCAATTGCTACCTGTAGTATCCCTATGTATCCTCTTTCCAATGCCACCAATCTGATCCAAATTGGATTCTCCAAGAAAGAGTTATGCACAATCTCCCAAGATGACCTGATTATAGACCTTTCCAGAAGAGTGAACTTGTATGAAGTGCCACGTGTACAATTTTCGATCTTTGGTTCTGAAAAAGATATACAAGAAACTACAGTCTGTCCTCTTTCTGTACCTTCTTACGAAATTTCAATTTGATCCCCAGCGAGAAAGTTATGATGATTTTTCCCCGGTCACCTGTTTTTAATGTAATTCAGGAGTCTGCAAAAGACCAACTTCCTGAGATCATATCTCCGCAAATATCGTGCCAAAAGCTCTGAAATTCGGAACCAAGGTTCAGCGTGATTTCTTCTCAAATGGGTTTTTTTGCGACTTCTGAAATGTCACAGAAAAAAGTTATAGCGAAAATGCCACGATGACCTGTTTGGAGCAGCGAAACCCTAGAATCCAAAGCTCTGATACCAAATGTTATGAAACCAGCTCAAGAAAAGATAGAAAAGATAGATCAATGCCTTAGAATTCAGCCTCTTGGAAGGGGCAACCTCCTTTACATTACATAAATGAACAATTCTTCGACAAATGAAAAGACCTCCTTTCTATATATAAGAGTCTAAGGGGTCATAACATAATCAGAGCCGACATAACAATAATAATGTAAGGGCACAATAATAACAATAGTGGACTTCTTATGGGGCACAATAGTAACAATATGGGAACTACATGGGTACATCAATATAATAAGGGGGTTGCACTAATAACAATAAGGGGTTACACTAATAGTATAGGGGCCTAACAGGGGGAGTTAGGGGGGGAGAGTGCAAGAAGTGAGAGATAGAGAGCGACAAAGTGAGAGATAGGTGGAGATAGAGTGAGATAGGATGAGAGAGAGAGAGAGAGAGAGAGAGAGAGAGAGAGAGAGAGAGAGAGAGAGAGAGAGAGAGAGAGAGAAAGAGAGAGAGAGAGAAGGATGGGAGGGACATTACGAGAGGAGAGAAAGAGAGTGAGAGACGACAGAAGAAGGGAGAGATATATGAGGAAGAAGAGAGGTAGAGGGATGTGGAGATAGAGATTGAGAGAGAAGGAGATAGGTAGCAGGGAAAATTTCAAGGATGAAAGTATAACTTAAAATTTAGAAACCTTGGTGAATCTTACTAGTCCTTGATATGCAAATTGTAAATTTTTTGGTGATACTTTTGTAGAAATTTTTAGATTTCCAATGATTTCATATTAGTTGATATAGTATTTTGGTGATTTTTATGTTCAAAAATTGTGTCCTACATAATTTGGGTGAATTATTTTCGAAAAAATAGAAATTAGTGAATTTTTCTTTGGAAAAGCATGGAAAATTAGCCCACTTGCGAATATTAGCCCCAAAAATTCTCCCTGATAGATAGGGATGGAGATATTATAGGGAGAAGAAGAGAGAGAAAGACATAGAGAGGGAGAGAGATAGTGGGGCAGTGAGGGAGAGAGTGAATGGGATAGAGACATAGAGAGAAGAATAGATATAGAGACATAGACAAATGTAAATGGAAATAGAAAGATAGAGAGTCGAGGGAGAGAAAGAGAGATAGAGTGAAGGATATAGGAAGGGAAAAGAGAGAGAAGTGGAGGAGGGAGATTGATAGCACAGGAAATTTACGGACTAATATTCATAGTTGGGATCATTTTTCCTATATTTTCAAAAAAAATATATAATCACCAATTTCCATTTTTTCTAGAAATGGTTCTCCGAAATTTTATAGTGTGAAATTATTTTACCTTAAAAATTCCCAAAATTTATAGATACTATATAAAATAGTTAGAAATATGAATATTTTTACAAAGATATCACTAAACATTTTAAATTTGCATATCAAGGAGTAGTAAGATTTGCCAAGGTTTCTAAAATTTAATGTAAATTTCCATCCTTAGAATTTTCCTTAACTGGGAGAGGAGAGATGGAGGTTAATTATGTCCTTTCCACCCCGTTCAATATTCTTAAACTAAGGAAGGTGGAGCCCACAAGTCCACATCATCATGGAGATTCATCATCACGGGTTCCTTACCTCCTCATGCTTCAACACTTGAGGATGATGGCTAAGGTCACATATTTTCCCACCAGTATTGGGTCCATATATAGGTTGGCTTGTGAAACCATCTTGAGGTCTGAAAAATGAAAGGAAAATTTCTAGCAACTAAGGTTATGCCTTGGTCCCAATCCCCTTATTTCCATGCATGCATGTTATGTTCCAGCCTCGACCGAACAACTGGTAATGTAGAACCCCCAATGGTGGTTTTGAATTTGAAGAATAAAGAGCATGGGGGGGGGTTGCTAAATTAATCTTAGGTATCAATATGAGATGGAAGATTTGGCACTAATCCCTACTATGCCCCCCTACTTGTTAAAAATTGACCATGAGGGGTCCCGCTCAATTAGTCTCAATCATTAATCTCTAGATTTCTCTCCACTTAGTCCTTTTTGAAAATCCTGGTGGCCCAAATACCCACGAATGGTAGCCTTATCTACATGGGAATTCACTTATTTATTCCATCGCAAGGTGGTGAGGTTCCACTAGGCCGGATTCCACCATCAAATTGGCCCAAGTTCTCTTCATCCACATTCACAGACATTTACAACACTTCAAATAGGAGATAGAATAAATAAACCTAGCACAAGACAAATATATCTAGGTTACTAAATATGAATATTTGTGATAAATTTGTTCACATGTATTTCATTTCTTATATATGTATATAGTACTTTTCTACCTAAAATTACGTGATTACAAACTTCATTTTTCTTCTTGGATTATCTTCATAAGTAATTTTTTTAAATATTTATCATTCATGTTGATTTGATATAACATATGGTTGATATTAATAAGAGATTTAATATATAACATGAATATGAAACACATATTTCTATTACGTAAATTATTTTGATAAACTAATTTTAAATTTGGCATACACTTGGAGAGGTGTGCCCTAATTGATAAAAATTAATGCAATTTGTTTGGAATCATCAACCACATGTATCACCAAGAATATGCCTAAGTAATATTTTATTCAAAACCTAATTCAAACACCTTCAACAAAACAACATGCCATAGTACACACATCATAGATGAAAATTCAATCTATCGATCTAAAACCTCAATAGTAGATACAAACACTTCAATTCATATAACATATGCCATCAAATACGTGTGTGTGTGTGTGTGTGTGTGTGAGAGAGAGAGAGAGAGAGAGAGAGAGAGAGAGACTTAAAGTTGTTTCAAATTTACATTTTTAACAAAATGTCATAGTTTTCTAAATATACAAAACAACACCTCATTCCTAAGCATTTATATCTCCAAGGTGATGTTTACACCCTTTACCCATAGTATTTATTACTCCCATATAGACCTATATAATATACCCTACAATGGCTTCCTTTGAATCCCTCACTTAGAATCCCCTATCGATCCCATGACACTAATACAACAACACTTCTGTTGGGACCCTATAATACTAGTGATTACCCCATTACTATTGTAGTTATACCCCTTATTAATATTGTTGTGCCCCTATTACCCCCATATTGTTATTACTGTGCCTCATAGAATCCCTCTATTGTTATTTTTGTGGCTTTATATTATTATTGTTAGGTCGGCTGGATTATATTGTGACTCCTTAGACCCCTATATATAGAAAGGAGGTTTTGTCATTTGAATCATCCAAGAATTGTTCATTTGTGTAATGTAAAGGAGGTTTCCCCCTCGAAGAGGCTGAATTCTAAGGCGTTGATCTATCTTTTCTATCTTTTCTTGCGCTGGTTTCATAACATCTGGTATCAGAGCTTTGGATTCTAGAGTTTCGCTGCTCCAAACAGGTCATCGTGGCATTTTCGCTATAACATTTTTTCTGTGACGTTTCAGAAGTCGCAAAAAAAATCCATTTTAGAAGAAATCACGCTGAACCTTGGGTCCAAATTTCATATCTTTTTGCACTATATTTGCGGAGATATGAGCTGAGGAAGTTGGTCTTTTGCAAACTCCTGAATTACATTCCAAACAGGTGACCTGGGGAAAATCGTCATAACTTTCTCTCTGGGGATCTGATTGAAATTTTGTCAGAAGGTACAGAAAGAGGACAGACTTTAGTTTCTTGTATGCATTTTTCAGATCCAAAGGTCGAAACAGTGACTCGTGGCAGGTCATACAAGTTCGCTCTACTGAACTAGTCTATAATCAAGTCACTGTGGGAGATTTCGTATAACTCTTCCTTGGAGAATCCAATTTGGGTCAGACTTGTGGCATTAGAAAGAGGACATAGAGGGCTACTACAGATCACAAATTCAAAACTAGATGATTGGAAGGTACAAAGATACATCAGAGGCAATATCGAGCTCCTACAAAGTGAAAAAAGGTGTGTAGATTTTCTTAAATTTTTGCTTAAGCTTGGTTCGAAAATTTATTTTGAAGGAATTCAAAGGGCATAGTAGAGAATTATTATTGGTAACTGATGCCCCAAGGAAAGAAAATTCAAACACCTAGTAAGGAACCTGAAAGCTCTAGCATGACTCATGAAGAAGAGGAAGAAATGCAACATGATATATCAAAATTACAAGACCAAGTGCAACAACTGTCCCTTACACAAAAAGGAACAGAATCTAAGATGGATGGTTTAAAGAAAGGTGTAGAAGCTAAGATGGACTGTTTAAAGAAAGGCGTAGAAGCTAAGATGATTGATGTGGAAGCTAAGATGGATGATTTGAAGATAGATTTGAAGACAGACATGGACAAATTGAAGATAAATGTGAATAAGTTGCTACAAGAAATGGCCACTAAGGGTGAAAGGGTACTAAAGGAAACTCATGATGAGAATAAAATAAATGTTAATAATGATTCCATAGATGCTAATGTTGGATCAAAGACTCACCATATTCCAAAAATCGATATGAGGAAGTTTGATAGCAAGGATCCTGCCACATGGATATTACAGATGGAGCAATTCTTTGATCTCAATAATGTGCAAAACACACAAAAGGTGCGTATGGCAACTTTATATTTGGAACCAAATCAGTTTGTATGGTATCAATGGCTTTGCTCTTGTAAACAATTTATCACTTGGGCAATTTTTACGGAAGAATTGGTAGCACATTATGAGGATACAAAAAGCAACACTTTTTTTAGCCAATTGATAAGTCTCAAACAAAAGGGTTCGATAATGGAACACATTGAGGAGTTCCAAAAATTGAACATAAGGGTAAAAGATATTCCAGAGGAGCATAGGATTGATGTGTTCATAGGGTTTTTAAAGGATAATATCTAACATGATGTTTGCCTTTGGGAACCTGATTCATTAGAGAAGGCATTCAGGTTAGAAAGAAAAATGGAAAACAAAATTATGGCAACCAGGAAGCATACCACTCACAACTATAAAGATGGAAGTGTTGTTGCCCCTAGTCTTCCACAACCTATAAGGTTGACACCACAACAATTGGAAGGAAAAAGAGCAAAAGGGCTTTGTTATAGTTGTGATAACAAATACACTAAAGGTCATAAGTGTGCTGAGAAGAAATTATTCTACATAGATTGTGAAGAGGAAGAAGAAAAGGAGCAAGAAAGGTCAAATGAAGAGGATATACTACAGGAACAAAGCCTAGATGAAGAACAAATATATCCGACCATATATTGTAATGCATTGGCGGGAATTACCACTCCTCAAGCCATCAAGATAGAAGGACAAATCAAGAAGAAAAAGGTAATAGTTTTGATTGATTCAGGAAGCACCCACAATTTTATTCATTGTAAGGTAGCAAAAGAATTGAATTGCTTCCTATATCCAGCACCAGAGTGTCAAGTGATGATTGCAAATGGAGGAAAAATAAATTGCTCTGGAAAGTGCCATAATATCAAGCTATCCATGGGAGAATATGTATTGACTAGCCCAATGCTTTCTATTCCAATGGGAGGTGTTGATGTTGTACTAGGAGTCCAATGGCTACAATCCCTGGGTACAATAGCCTTTAATTTTCATGAAATTTTCTACGGAAGGAAAGGAAGTTGAATTAAGGGGTATTGCGGGGAAGCCAGGAAAAATAATCAGCTCTAATGGTATGAAAAAGATTCTAAAAAAGGAGCAAAGAGGTGTAATTGCACAATTATGCTCGCTAGATGTTTCCACATTGGAATCATCTATTTCTCCAAATCTCCAAAAAGTCCTGGACAATCATTCCAAGGTATTTGAGACTCCCAAAGGTCTCCCACCTATGCGTGATCATGATCATGCTATTCATCTGATTCCAGGAAGTGTTCCTCCAAACATCAGGCCGTACAGATATCCCTATGTCCAAAAGAGTGAAATTGAACGTATGGTTGCAGAAATGCTAGAGGCTGGTATAATTCAACCGAGTCAAAGTTCTTTCTCTACTCCAGTAGTATTTGTGCACAAGAAGGATGGATCATGGCACATGTGTTCGGATTATAGGGAGCTCAACAAGCTCACTATTAAAGATAAGTTCCCCAATCCTGTCATTGATGAATTACTAGATGAATTGCATGGATCAATTTACTTCACCAGGTTGGATCTTCGTTCAAGATATCATCAAATCAGAATGAAGATTGAAGACATTCCGAAAACAACATTTAGAACTCATGAGGGTCATTATGAATTTTTGGTCATGCCCTTTGGCCTTACCAATGCACCTTCAACATTTAAAGGTTTGATGAATTCAATTTTCAAACCATTCCTTAGAAAGTTTGTGTTAGTATTTTTTGATGATATACTAATTTACAACAAGTCTTGGAAGGATCATGTTGAACATGTTGAGAGGGTGCTACAACTATTGAAGGAGAAACAATTATTTGCAAAAAGATCCAAATGTTTCTTTGGAGTTCAAGAGGTGGAATATTTGGGTCATATTGTATCTCATGAAGGAGTTAAGGTAGACCCTAGCAAAATTAAAGCCATTAAGGAATGGAAAATCCCCACATCCATAAAGCATCTGCGAGGATTTCTCGGGTTGACAGGTTATTATCACAAGTTTGTTAAGATTTATGGGAGAATAGCAGCACCTCTAACAACATTATTGAAGAAAGATGCATTTTCATGGACTCTGGAAGCAACAAAGGCCTTTGAACATCTTAAAGAGGCAATGTGCCAAGCACCGGTCTTAGCTACACCAGACTTCACGAAAACCTTTATTATGGAATGTGATGCTTCAGGAAATGGAATTGGTGCTGTTCTAATGCAAGATGAAGGACCCATTTCTTTTGAAAGTCGTCCAATAAAGGGAAAGTTTTTAAGCAAAGCTATTTATGAGAAGGAAATGTTGGCAATACTCCATGCACTTAAGAAATGGCGACCCTACCTAATGGGAAGACACTTCAAGGTAAAAACGGATCATGATAGCCTTAAATACTTTTTAGAAAAAATATTATCCTTTGAAGAGCAACAAAAGTGGGTCACAAAGATGTTGGGTTATGACTTTGAAATCATCTACAAAAAAGGGAAGAAAAATGTGGTGGCAGATGCACTATCAAGAAAGGATGAGGATGTGGAAGCATTGTTGTGCGCCATTTCTATTATCCAACCAGATTGGATAAACGAAGCAAGGGAGGAATGGGAGAATGACGAAGAAGTGTGGGCACTTATTCGAAAGTTGCAACAAGATTCCAGTACGTCTGATACATTTAGCTGGAAAAATGATTCGTTATGGTACAAAGATCTCTTATACCTTTGTAAGAATTCCCAGCTAAAACAAAAGATTCTTATGGAATTGCACACTTCTCCCTTAGGAGGGCACTTGGGATTTTTAAAAACTTACCACAGGGTTAAGAAGGAATTTTTTTTGGGATGGTCTTAAATCAGATATTCAAAAGTTTGTGGCAGAATGTTTGGTTTTCCAACAAAATAAAGTTGAAACAATTAAGACACCAGGTCTATTACAACCTTTATCCATTCCAAGCCAACGTTGGGGGGAGGTTTCAATGGATTTTATCACAGGTTTACCCAATTCTGAGGGAAAGAGTGTCATCATGGTGGTAGTTGACAGACTTACCAAGTATGCACACTTTTGTGCATTATCACATCCATTTAAAGCCAGTACAATTTCTACTACATTTATGGAAACAATTCAAAAGCTACATGGAAACCCAAAGATTATTGTAAGTGACAGAGATCCCATTTTCACTGGAAATTTTTAGACAATTATTTTATTGTCTTGGTACTTAGTTAGCTCATAGCTCATCTTATCATCCTCAATATGATGGGAAAACTGAGATAGTAAAAAAATGTTTGGAAGGATATCTTCGTTTCTTTGTATCTAATAAACAGACACAATGGGTCAAATGGTTGCCTCTGGCTGAATGGTGGTATAACACTTCCTTCCATACAACAACAAAAATGACCCAATTTATGGCACTTTATGGGTATCAACCACCATCCATCACATCATATTTAAGAGAAAATTCTAAGGTTCAGGCAGTGGAACATCACATTGAACAGCAACAACAAGTCCTCCAACTCTTAAAGGATAACCTCGTGTTGGCACAAAATATAATGAAACAACAGGTAGATCAACATCGCAGTGAAAGAAGTTTTGATGTAGCTGATTGGGTATTCCTACGGCTACAACCGTATAAGCAAATGTCCCTCAAGCAAGCTAAGAAGGATAATAAATTATCACCAAAGTATTATGGTCTGTACAAGGTGTTGCAAAAGATTGGTACTATGGCATACAAATTGGAGCTTCCTGCAACTTCTCGATTTCACCTAGTTTTCCATGTTTCATGTTTAAATAAAGTTATAGGCAACGAGCTCCCAGTTCAAACAATATTGCCAGAACTTGACGAGGAAGGAAAAATTATATTGGAACCGGAAGCAGTCACAGAAACAAGAACTCAACAACTACAAAATTGTTCAATTTCAGAGTATCTTATCAAGTGGAAGAACTTATCTGCTGAAGATTCCACATGGGAGGATGAGAATTTTATGCAGAAGTATCCAGAACTACTCAAGCGTTGAGGACAACACTTTTTTGAAGGAGAGGGGCATGTTGGGTCCCTATAATACTAGTGATTACCCCATTACTATTGTAGTTATACCCCTTATTAATATTGTTGTGCCCCTATTACCCCCATTTTGTTATTATTGTGCCCCATAGAATCCCTCTATTGTTATTTTTATGGCTTTATATTATTATTGTTAGGTCGGCTGGATTATATTGTGACTCCTTAGACCCCTATATATAGAAAGGAGGTTTTGTCATTTGAATCATCCAAGAATTTTTCATTTATGTAATGTAAAGGAGGTTGCCCCCTCGAAGAGGCTGAATTCTAAGGCGTTGATCTATCTTTTCTATCTTTTCTTGAGTTGGTTTCATAACACCTTCTCCCTATTTTCAATACTTCAACTTATAACTAGATTCCATTACCTCAATTGACCACATCGCAACCATAATTGGCCATTGTCATCTCTTTTTCCATTAGTTCTCCCTTGGTTATTATGGACCCTCCTCCTTTTACCACACCCCTACATTGTTTTGGGGTTGGGGGTTGGGGTCCTCCAAGAAATACATTCTCTCCAGACAACTTCCTCCATGTGTACCTTCATACACCCATAAGAACTATCCATATGGATGGTGATTTTAGTAGCATTTCAACATGACATCACCCACCATTACCACATCAACTACATAATCCCACAAAAAAGTAACACATGTAACATCATTAGAAGTGCCACATTTTATGCCAAGTCAACACATACAAGTGCAAATGGATTATATAGTTATTGCCACATGGCCCAATGACTGGACAATCGCATGGCACTTAAAAGTACCCTATGGAGATTTGTGCTTGGTTTTGGAAGGTCATTTTTTGACTAAGATAATTTCACCATTTGGACTTGAATTTGGGTTTTGTTTTCTTAAAGTGTATCTTTTTGTCCTCTACACAATGACATATGTGATTTTAAACTAATTTTCTCTCTAAGGGAATCAATATTTTTTTATTATATAGAAAATTAGGCTTCATCCTGATAATTGAAGATCTCCAAGGGATTAACTTACTCATATTGTCTTGGTTTTGAGTCCCATTTTTCTAATTCAGATCATTTTTCAGGCTCTATGCAGTGTCATAATTTATTTTAGCTAATTCTAATCTTTTAATTCTTATTTGCAAAATGGCTACTACTAATCTCCATGATGTTTGGTTGACAAGAACTAGGTGTTCCTCTTAGAGATATACATGGAGGATCTACTAAGAAGTAAAGGTTTATTGAATCATACTTGAGGTATATCCCACACGAATGGCTATATAGAAAGGTGCAAACTGATTAAATCAAAATGATGAATTAGGCGGGCTCATTGGCATGCCCATGTTTGACAATCTAAAATTTCATATATGATCCCCTCAAACATTGGAAGGATGGTTGAAATTTGAGAAATTATTTGTGAAAATAAATTTGATTTATTCCTATCAATTGGAAAATTAGTTCATATCTCTTGGTGAAACATAATTTATCTAAAATAGAATACTTCATATCAAAATTGAAGCTCCTTAGACTTCAACATAATGATTTTAGAATCACTAAGCTAGATTATTAGGAAATAATGGCTATTTTTCTAAGCTTAGATCTCCTTTTGATATTTTTGTCTTGTTAAGGCCTCAACTAGCCCTAATATTTTAATCTCGGGGAGTGTTAACCTCAGGCTATATCAACAGCCTTGGATCAAGAGTTGTATCCTAGAGGTCATGAAAATAATAAACTCAAATAGATTCCATGATAGAGGAAGAATATGCAACAACTACAAAAGAAACATAAGAGATTGTGTGCCTCAGAAAATACTTGAATATTTGCAAGAGAAACAAGTGCATTCTACTCCTATTCTTGTTGGCAATACTTCTACAATGAATTTTCACAAGGGTCCCAAATTCCATGATCGAATCAAGCACATCAATGCAAAGTATTGTTTGATTTGATATCACGGAAAGGCTAATACTATTCATTTAATACATTGATCCACTAATGAGAAAATTGCAAACATCTTCACCAAAGCACTTGACAGAAGAGAATAGTTTGAAAAAATAAAATTGATGCTTGGATTTACACACACTCCTTCATTTTATTCGTGCGGGGGGAATGTCGGACATATATCCTTCAATATTTTTGTCCTATAAATATAGTTTTGTAAAAATATAGAAATAAGGGAAACCAAAGATGAATAGACCTTTCAAAAATGAAAAAAATGGTCACTCCATTGTATAAAACCAATTTCATAATTGAATTAATTAAGTTCATGATTTATTGATTCTATCTTGACAGTTGATTAGCTAGACATTCAAAAGTTCTTCTTTTGGAAACCCTTGATGCTTGATCAAGGAATTTTGAAATTTATTTTTTAAAATTTACCCGATCGAGGTTTGTGCTTAGCATTGGAAGGTCATTTTCTTACTAAGATAATTTCACCATTTGGACTTGAATTTGGGTTTTGTTTTCTCAAAGTGTATCCTTTTGTCTTCTACACAATGGCATATGTTCTTTTAAACTATTTTTTTCTCTAGTGGAATTGATAAGTTTTTATTATATAGACAAGTAGGCTTCATCCTGATAATTGAAGATCTCCAAGGGAATAACTTACTCATATTTTCATGGTTTTGAGTCCCCTTTTTCTAATTTAGATAATTTTTCGGGATCCATGTAATGGCATAATTTATTTTAGCTAATTCTAATATTTAATTTCTTATTTTCAAAATGGCTACTACTAATGCCCATGATGTTTGGTTGACAAGAACTAGTTGTTCCTCATAGAGATCTACATGGAGGGTCTACTAAAATGTAAAGGTATATTGAATCATAATTGAGGTATATCCCACACCACTGGCTATAGAAAAATGTGCAAAATGATTAAATCAAAATGATGAAGTAGGGGGCCCTCATTGGCTTTCCCATGTTTGAAGATCTAAACTTTTATGTCCGATCCCTTTAGATATTGGAAGAATGGTTGAAATTTGAGATATTATTTGTGAAAATAAATTTGATTTATGCTTATCAATTGGAAAATTAGTTCATCTCTCTTGGTGAAACATAATTTTCTAAAATAGAAGACTTCATATCAAAATTTAAGCTCCTTAGACTTCAACATAATGATTGTAGAATCACTAAGCTAGATTATAATTAAATCGTGACAATTTTTCTAATCTCAAATCTCCTTTTGATATTTTTATCTTGTTAAGGCCTCAACTAGCCCTAAGATTTTAATCTCAGGGAGTGTTAACATCAGGATATATCAAGAGCCTTAGATCAAGATTTGTCTCCTAGAGGTCATGCAAATAATAAATTCCAATAGATGCCATGACAGAGGAAGAATATGCAACAACTATAGAAGAGACATAAGAGATTGTGTGCCTCAGAAAATACTTGAATATTTGTAAGAGAAACACGTGGATTCTAATCCTATTCTTGTTGACAATACTTCTACAATCAATTTTTCCAAGGGTCTCATAATCCATGATTTAACCAAACACATCAACACAAAGTATCATATGATTTGATATCATGTAGAGGCTAATACTATTCATTTAATACATTATTCCACTAATGAGAAAATTGCAAACAACTTCACCAAAGCACTCAAAAGAGAATAGTTGGAAAAAATCAAAATGATGGTTGGGTTTACACACACTCCTTCATCTATTCGTGTGGGGGGATGTTGGACATAAATCCTTCAATATTTTTGTCCTATAAATATAATTTTATAAAAGAATAAAACTAGGAGAAACCAAAGATGAATAGACTTTTCAAAAACGAAAAAAGGATCACTCCATTGTATAAAACCAATTTCATAATTGAATTAATTAGATTCATGAGTTATTGATTCTATCATGATAGTTTATTAGCCAGACATTCAAAAGTTCTTCTTTTCGAAACCCTTGATGCTTGATCAAGGACTTTTGAAAGGTATTTGTTAAAATTTACCCAATGTCTAGACTCTATTGTACCATTTGTTGGCATTTTGGTTTTTCCATTGATGTCACTTGTTGTGTGTCATGTATTTATGAGTCTTATTCCATGTATTGAGTCCTATGTGTGTCTTTCTAAAGGTTGTCATGATGTCTATTGATTGTGGAAGGTTGTCATGTTGTATCAAACTCACTTCTGTAGTCGATCCATAGGGATGTGGTCAGTTTATATGTATTCCTTGACATATTCATTCTTAAGCATGTTATTTGAAGGTTATTAGTTAGTGTCATGGTGTTACAGAGTTATGGGGAAGGTTTTCTCAACTTATCAAGCATCCTCTTGAAGCAGGGCTACGAAATTCTTGAGAAAACTCATTTTTATGGAGCATTCATTAGTTTTGTGAGTGAAACTAGAGCACATACATAGGTCTTGTGAAGGAAACTCGTGTATACATCCTGGAAGTGTTTTTCTCCAGATTCCTCACACCTCAAGTGTTTTATTTGTTTGTTGATGGTTTTGTTTGGGATTTTCCATGTAAAGGTCAAAAAAGGTCGAGGAACTTCTAGAAAGTAATTAAAGTTGAAAAAATCTCTCATTGAATGAAGTTAGTGGCAAATCAAGTCAAGTAGAAAATATCAATTATCCAAATCAATTCCTTGGTATAAAAGAGTTGTTGAGTAATCCGTTACTTGTAGCATTTACTAAGTTGATCATATCATAAAATTACAAATAGGAGGAAGCTATGTGTTCATTTGGTTGGTTCTCTTGTTGTGTGAGAGTGTGTGTGCGCATAAGGAGAGAATGTTCAGAAATCAATGGTTGTAGAAAATTGTTCAAAACTTCATAATATCAAGAGGTCAATTATCAACATTAACTCAGAGTTGTGTGGAGGAATTAAAGAATCATTTTGAAGTGAGTGTGTGGAGAATTGTTCCTTCATCAGGAGAGAGGCTTTGTGACTTCATAAGTTCTCTTAATTGATGTTATTATTTGTGTTGTCTAGTAGTGATTCCGTTCAAATTTTCATTATAGCTCCATAATTTTTTGTTCATGAAGTTGTGACTTCTAGCTAAGTGCATATTGATCTTTATATTTTAGGAGTGGTGGGTCCAAGTTGGTAGTGACTGAAATTCTCATTTCTAATAAGGACATGGGGATCCTTTGCTAGTGGTGGTTGGTTGATGTATGTAAATGAGAATATTTTGAAGAAATATAAAATAAGAAGAAGAAACAAGTAGTTCAGTGATTTGTCACACAGAGGGGTTTTCCAACCTAAAATATTGTGTTTACATGTGATGTTTCTTTTGTATTACTTATGCATGCTTATTTCATGTGATATTGATGCTTCAACTCTGAAATTTTTATTTGTAGAAAATTTTATAATATTTGTGTAATAGTGATTCACGCTCCCCTCTCAGTATTACTAATTTCTAACACCATTTAAAAATTTCAACCATCTTCTTTTTAAATTCTCATGAAAATTCCTTGAGTTCTTGAAATATCTTATTTTGTGAAATCCCAATGATTTATAGGGAATTATGGAAGCCTAATTTATTTCATCATGATATTTCATCAAGCACTTTCAAAATATGTTTTTTTTTAATCCCAAATGGTTAGTTGAAGGCTTTTAAAATATCTTCTTTCCAAAATCCCAATAATTTACCAAGTGCTTTAAACTTCCACTTACAAGTTTTTCTTTCAAAAGCTCTTATTAGGTTGTTGAAAAATGTTAAAACATTTCAAGGTGGATTCACCAGGGGAGTAATACCATACCACGTGCATTCATATTGGGGGATATATATTGAGGAAAAAATAACATAATATATTGAGCATATAATAGGGGGTAAAGGGATTTTATATTGGTAGGTATAAAAAATGGAGCTCAAAATTAACGAAAAATTATAAAGGGGCATAAAAAATGTTAATAAAAAAATGGCTACCTACAATATCTAGTGAAAGTAGGGGATTTTTAAATTGGGAATTTGTATTGATTTTGTATTCGTAGGGGGTTAAATAATGTGATTTTTAGAGGTATTTTTTAATATGTAGTCAAATTAAGGGTATTATTTAGTATGCCACGAATGCATGTGCTATGTCAGAGGTTCATTGAGTGAAGCCCCCATGAAACATTTAAAGGAAACTTAGTTTAGAAAATCCTAATGGTGAGAGGGAAAGCAACCACAATTTGCATGTGTTCGCTTAATGTGACACACATGGAATCTTTTGAATTGAATTAATCATATAAAAAACACTCTTCT
This sequence comes from Pinus tabuliformis, assembly GCA_031772625.1. Taxonomy (NCBI): domain Eukaryota; kingdom Viridiplantae; phylum Streptophyta; class Pinopsida; order Pinales; family Pinaceae; genus Pinus; species Pinus tabuliformis. Next base: position 83,176,757 of record CM062806.1, on the reverse strand, counting down.
TGTAGTATTTTCATACATTCAAAATAACACCCCTTGATTTTAATTAAGGAAATTGAGGTTATTTGATCCAATCAAGAATTCAAATGGGAGAACTATGTTGTAAAGAGACACAACCCTTAGTAAACATTATAGTGTTGCATAACCATTGAAAAAAGTAGTATTTTGACATAAATCAAACATGATGCAGCCCATAAATGTGACATAATGATTAAGGCATGTAATAAATGAGACTGATGAATTCCACAATGCAATGTAACTATTGAGGAATGTTGTAATTTGGTATAATTCAATCAAGATGAATGTCATAATGCGGTATATGCCTTAATTTTTGACTATTTAAACATCACAATGCAACATAATTATTTAGGAACATATCCAACATTACTCTCCAATAATATTACAATCCATTATAAACCTAGAATAATATAATGATGCAACATAATCCTCGATGAGTGTGAAAATGTGACAACCATTTAGAAATATCTCAATCTAGCATAACCTTTCAAGAATGTTGCAAAGCAACATAACCATTGAAGAACATAGAAATATCACATAAGCTAACCAAGATGAATGTCATACTCAGACATAATGATTAAGGAACATAAAAATTCCACGGAATTCAACCAAGATGAACATCACAATGTAGCATAACTATTAAGCAATGCAACGGTCCTGCATAACCCTTGAGGAACATCAAATGATGACAAAATCCTTGGTGAATATCGCATTTGTGGCATAACAATTAATGAAATTTGTAGTGCGACATAACCAATATTGAATGCCACATTACAATATAATCATTTATGAAAGTTACATTGTTCGAACAATTCATGAATCTCACAACACAACGTAAACATTGAGGAATGTCATTATGGGGCACAATGACTAAGGGGTGTTAAAATGAAAAATAATCATTAAGGAACATTAACATCCAATATAACCATTGATGAATGTTAAATGTGAAATAAGCATTGGGAATATAGAAATTTGACTGCCCATAACTAAAATGAACATTGCAATGGGACATAAGCATTAATTAATGTCACATTTGAACATAGCCCTTTAGGAATATTCTAATGCAACATAAACATAGTATCTACATCTAAGTACTCTAATAATACATGATCAGTTTATCAACCAAGGTCAACCAAATTTAACCATATTCAACCAAATTCAAGTATAATAAACCATATTTAAATATGGTGGGCCATAATCAAATATGGTAAACCAAATTCAACTATGATTAGCCATGTTCAACCATGTTTCCCCATGGTTAAATATGCTCAATGATATGGCCAAACATGGTCAACCATACTCGCCCATGGTTAATCGTGGTCAACCATAATCAACCATGGTCATCCATAACTAAACATAATTAACAATGGTTACCATATTCAACCACGGTCACACATAGTTATCCTTAGCTAAACATAGGAAATCATAATCAAACATGGAAAACCATATTCATACATAATACACCCTCACCAAACATAATAAACCATAGTTAACCATGGTTAAATTGTGTACAATGATGTGTTGGAAATAATACTAAGAGGGGGGGGTGAATCAGTATTATCAAATTCTTTTCAATATTCCCTCTAGATTTATAATTTAATTTATTCTTCAGATGTTGACCATTAATTTGAATGTCAGTACCATATAATAATGAACAGGAACAAGAAAAACAGACAGTCACACCAAAGAACACCAGATATAAGGTGGAAACCCAATGTGGGTGAAAACCACCTACTGCAATGTGTCTCTATCTTATTTCAATTACAAACTTCTTTTACAATGATTATGTACTCGTGCAGTCCTTTACCAATACACAATCTGCAACCTACAGAGAGCTACAACCCTCTCTCGTTTTCCAGACTCTCCTGGAAGGGACCTGCAACCCCCTTAGCTCTTGTACTAGCTGAGCTACTAGTACGTAGGTGCTGACCTACTTCTTTTCTTCCAAGGACCACGTTTCATTAACTTTCAGACTGGATCCATGAACATGAAATAATTATCAAGTACATGTGAATCAACCAATCTCCTTTTACAATCAACTAATGAATCAACCAATAGCCTCTCAGAATGCAGTAATCAGACAAGCAATACCAGAAATCTAAACCCAAAATTTTGCAGCTATAGACAAAAGGTAGCCAACAAATGCTTCAAGAAAATTCCGCAAATTCACCAATAGAAACCTGCGAATATTCGTAGTTCTTCTATGTCTAGCCTATGTAGCTCCGCATCTGCTCTATCTACTTGACAATGCAACTCCGCACTCGATCCGTCTATTGAACTGCGAACCTCCACACCTACGCTGTTTACTAGACTACGGATCTCCTCACCTGATCCATCTACTGGACTGCGCACCTCCGCACCTACGGCTTCTGCTAGACTGCGTACCTCTGCACCTGCAGCTTCTGCTGGACTGCATACCTCCACACCTGCTCTTATCGCTGAGCTGCGCACCTCCGCGCCTACGCTGTGTGATGGGGCTAGCCCACGTGGTCCTGCCTCACCTTAGCTGATGTGTAACAATTCTATGAACCGGACAGTATACGTTTGATTTGGAATTAATTTAGGTTTGATTTACAATCAACTTGGCATGTACTGGGGTGGTCTTATCGGTGGACAACTGTCCTCCTCGGGATTCTGGAAAGTTTCCGCTTGGGTTTTACCCTGTTCACGCCCTTTGGGTTATTATTGTTACCCGGTGGTTTGGCTCTACAGTCTCTGTGATTTTTCCTTTGTGTTTGTTGTATGGTCTGCGGTAAAACACTATGCGGTTCCTGCCTGCTCGGTTGTTGTATAGCAAATGCTTGATTGCAATTCTGTTGCTCCTGGTCCGACTTGTTTGCCCCGACGGTCTGGTGTCACTTTGGTAAGTTCGTTCTGTTCATTTGTATGCTTGTCCCTCTGTCGTTTGGCGCTTCCCACTGGTGTTGTCGTTTGTCTCGGTGTTGTCTGGTCGTTTCTCTCAAAAGTCCATAGTTATCTGAGCATTATGAGTTAATGGCATTCTGGTTACACTCTCGGTTCGACAGCCTCCAAGTTTGATGGATTTCGCGGCTTGCCCTATTCGGCTCTCGGCTATTTCAACTGGTAAGCTCTCGTTCCATGCTAGATTTCTTCACCACAGCTTATTTAGACTCTAATGACTCGGCTCCTCTGTGAGCAGGGTTTGTTTGTTCGAGGGTTTCGCTTCGCAGTCGTGGCTCACCTTCAGGTATGGTTACTTGCTCTTGCTCTCTGCATTTTCCCTCTCAGTTTCTCTGTTTCCTGCTTTTCTTCAAGGGTTGGAAATTAACCCTTCCTCCTTTCGTCTCTTTACAGGTGGAGCCGCTCACTGGGTCGATGGCATTGGCGTCCGGCTATTCTGGATATCTTCCGGGTAGACTTGTTCTTGTTTCTTGTCTGTAATGGATTCTTGTATGGGTCGTTGTTTACGGTTGTTGGCTACTGTAGTGTATAGTCCTCGCCGTGGCTTGTGTTCATGACTTTTGTCAAACCCTAGGCTTGTGAACTAGGTAGGGTTGAAGCTGCGTTAAACACTGTTTCGTATGCTGAGATGGACTGTTATTATTTGTATTTATGCTGAGATGAATTGTTAGTTATATGCGGAAAGAAAACTTGTATCACCTTCAGTTTCGTTTGCATACCTTGTAACTGTATTTGTCTGGGCGCTGTAACTCGTGACCGGTGCTGGTCGGTGTCACCTCTCGTTTGGTTGTTTGTCCTTCTGCTGGTTCGAAGTCTGTCAAGAATTTGTAATGGGTTTTGTATATGAAAGTAAAATGAATTATAAACACAGCATGGAATTGTACAGTCTCTATTTTTCTGAGGACGCACGTAAGAGTTGTTTGTGCACTGAAAAACAAGATGTAAATATATTTATTTCTGTTCCTTCTTTTCTCTTCTTACTGCTGAACCCCTATGGGCTTGCTTTCCCTCGTTTTTGTACATTGTTTCCAGGCAGTTAGATAACTGCTGTCAGTTGTTCAATTATCAGTTACATCAGTTATTTCATATTTGACATTTATCTATGGCTAGCTTGTTTCCCTTTGTCTGTTTTTTTTTTTACAATAGTAAATAACTGTTCAGCGACTAATGACTCTAACTAATATTACTGTTCCTAATTAGAACTTGTTACAGTATTCTAGGCATTTTAAACAGAAACCAAAAAAAACAACAAATAATAAAAATACTTAAAAATAAAAACGAAACAGACTTGCTGTCCGTTCTGCGAGCTATGTCCCCTGTCCTTCTCAGAAACCATGTCATCCTTCTTTCTATCTCCGCCCTGTTAACCAGATGCTCCTGCATCAGGCTTCCGGGGTAAAAGAAATTTCATGGCTCCGTTCCATGAGTTCCTCCACCGAATAACCAGCCTTCTGAATCTGTGCCGCGTCGAGCCACGAGCTGTCCTCCATTGGACGGTCTCTCCACTTGACGAGGTAACGCAGATATTCCTTCCTGCGCGTCTTCTTGGCTACCTGGGTGCTGAGGATCCCTTCAATTTCATGGGTCCGGGCCGAAGGTAACTGTTTCTTCCAAGAACTGCTTTCTAACTGGGTGTCCCGTTCTGGCTGTACCACACTATCATCCTCTGCCTGGGCGTGATATGGGAACAGATCCGCCACATTAAAAATAGGTGATATGCCTATGTCCGGTGGCAGCTGAATCTCGTAAGCGTTGGCTGAAAATTTCCGTAGGATCTTGCATGGACCAATTTTCTTATATTTTAACTTGTTATATGTGCCTTTAGGAAACCGTTCCCGGCGCAGATGCGCAAGGACCTCGTCCCCAACATTAAAATGCACCTCTCGTCGTTTTGAGTCTGCTTGCTGTTTGTATTTCTGTACGCTGTCCTGCAACCTTAGTTTGACTTTTTCATGAAGCTCGCTCATGGCTTCTGCAAAATCTTCCCCATCTGCGCTTCTCCATTCCAGCTTTCCCAAATCTCGCAGTTCATGTATTCCTCGAGGATGCATGCCATACAAAATCTAGAATGGGCTAAGTCCGGTGCTACGATTGGGTGAATCGTTATAGGCGAATTCCGCTTGGGCAAGAGCTCGATCCCATAATCATGAATTTTCTCCAGTCAAACTCCACAATAAATTCCCCAAGCTCCTGTTCACCACCTCCGTTTGTCCATCAGTCTGCGGATGATACGCAGAGCTGAAATTCAATTGCGTGCCCAACTTTTTCCACAGGGTGCGCCAAAAGTGTCCTGTGAACTTTACGTCCCTGTCTGAAATGATAGTTTTGGGTAAGCCATGTAATCTAACAACTTCTGTGAAAAACAGGTGTGCCACATACGTGGCGTCACTAGTTTTCCGGCAAGGAATAAAATGAGCCATTTTTGAAAATCTGTCTACCACCACCATTACCGAATCATACCCCCGCTGTGTTCTAGGCAGTCCGAGAACAAAGTCAATGCTGACCGAATCCCATGGCCTGCTTGGAACGGGTAGTGGTGTGTAAAGTCCAGTATTCTGACTGTGTCCTTTGGACAATTGGCAGACTTTACACCGGTTTACCAATCTTTGTACATCCCTGCTCATTTTAGGCCAATAGTAAAAATGTCCGATTTGCTCCAAAGTTTTGTTGATCCCGAAATGTCCTACTAATCCACCACTATGCTTCTCCCGTACTATATTCTCCCTCATTGAACAGTCCGGGATACATAACTGCCCACCTCGGAACAATAATCCTTCCTGTAAATTATAATCTAACCATGGGCTTGCATTTCTCAATACGGGATTTTGGCAGGCTTCAAAAGCTTCCTTGAAGTCTGTGTCCGTCTGATACAAATCTTTCAGATGTTCGAATCCCATCACCTGTATGCTGCTTTCCTGTAGGAGCAAGGCTCTCCTGCTCAAAGCATCTGCCACTTTGTTGGCTTGCCCACTTATGTGTTTTAACACAAAAGTAAAACTCTGCAAATATTCTACCCACTTGGCGTGCTTATGGTTTAACTTGTGCTGCTGCATTACATATTGTAATGCCGAATTATCAGAGAACAAAACGAATTCATTGCCCAGTAGGTAGTGTCTCCAATGTTTCAAAGCTTGGACCACTGCATAAAATTCCTTGTCATATGAGGAATATTTCTGCTGACTCTCATTTAGTTTTTCACTAAAGAACGCCACTGGTCTGTCTTCTTGACTGAACACAGTGCCAATAGCTGTTCCACTTGCGTCACATCGAACCTGGAAAAGTTTATTAAAGTCGGGCAGTCTCAAGATTGGCCTCTTTGTGATCTTCCGCTTCAAAAGCTGAAAACTGTCTTCTGCTGCCTTGGTCCAGCAAAAAGGTTGACTTGCCTTTTTGATGGTCTCTAACATTGGTGCGCAGATTTCACTGAAATTTTTAATAAATTTCCGATAAAAACTTGCCAGTCCATGAAAACTACGTACCTCAAATAAGCTTTTTGGTGACAGCCAATTTATAATTGTTGCAATCTTTTCTGGGTCCATTTTCAGTTCATTTTCTGCAACCACAAATCCCAAATAGACCAGCTCCTTCTGCAGGAAAGTGCATTTCTTCAAGTTTATCAGCAGTTTGTTTTGCTATAACTTCTCTAACACCCTTCGAACATGTTGAAGATGTTCTCCCTTCGTTCTGCTGAAAATCAAGATATCATCAAGATAAACTATCACGAACTTGCCAATAAATTCCTTTAACATCTCGTTCATCAATCTCATGAAGGTACTAGGAGCGTTGCTTAATCCAAATGGCATGACCAGCCATTCGTATAGTCCCTCATTGGTTTTAAATGTTGTCCTCCACTCATCTCCTTCCCTAATTCTGATCTGATGATAACCACTCTTCAGATCTATTTTTGTAAAATAAGCTGCCCCACTAAGACAGTCCATCATGTCGTCCATTCTGGGAAAGGGAAATCTGTATCGAATCGTGATTCTGTTAATGGCCCGCGAATCTGTACACATTCGCGATTCTCCACCCTTCTTAGGTGCAAGTACTGTTAGTACTGCACAGGGGCTCAAACTTTCTCTGATCAGTCCCTTATCCAGCAACTCCTGCACTTGTTTGCAAACTTCTTCATTGTCCTTCGGACTCATCCTGTACGCTGCCTTGTTTGGCAAGCTTGCTCGCAGTATAAAGTCAATGTGATGGCTGATACTCCTCTTGGGAGGCAATTTATCAGGTAAATCATCAACCACAATGTCTTGGGATTATTTCAACAGCTCCTGAATTTCTTTAGCCAGTTCTGATTTTTCTGTGTTTAGAAACATCGGTTTCGTCCTCACAATTGCATAATTGACCTCATTTTCCTCAACCTGCTTCACAAACTGTTTTCCTCCAATTAATAGTGCCTTTGTCCCACTCGGTTCCACTGCATCCTCTTCCTTGATGGGTACAAGTGTATGTTTGATCCCATCTTTCACAAATTTATAACAATTTGTCTTCCCATCGTGTGTCACCTTCCAATCATACTGCCACGGTCTTCCCAGCAGTATATGGCACACGTCCATTGGCATAATATCACAGACCACCGTGTCGTGATATTTGCCAATGCGAAATTCAACTTCACACTGTTCATCCACTAATAACTGGTGGCCTTTCTGCAGCCACGACACCCTGTAAGGTGTAGGGTGTTTGAGTCGCTTCAGTCCCAGCTTTTCCACCATTTCGGTGGCAACCAAATTGTCTGTACTTCCGCTGTCTATTATCAATTTACAGCACTTTCCAAGTGATTTACAAACTGTTCGGAACAGTGCTTTTCGCTGGGTCTGTTCAGCCACCTCCTTGGTTGGTTTCAACAATACTTTATTTAAAATCAAAGCTTCACCTATTTCTGCCATGTTTTCTACCTCCCGGGGTTGTGCTTCAGCTTCCTCAGGCTGTGCAACAAGTGTTCCCCGCTGGCCTGCATGCTCAGCTTCTGGGCATTCGAAGGATCTGTGCCCCCACTTATGGCACCTGTAGCACTGGACATTAGTCCCTCTTCCGCGGCCATTTCCTCGTCCCCGTTGATATGGCCGACCTCCTCTGGTGCTTTCTCCTTTCTCTGCTGTCCCTGAAGCTCTGAAAATGCTGCCTTCCTCGCTGTTTGCGGCAGTTCTCCCTCTGCCATAGGACTGTCCTCATCCTCTGCCATTTCCTCTCCCTCTCCTGTTGTTCTGTCTCCTGTTGATTTTTTCCTCCGCCTTCACAGCACTTTGAAAGGCTTCCTCAACACTCCGGGGAGAGAGAATGCTAATCTCATCCAATATTTCCATTCTTAAGCCATTCACGTACCTTGCTGTTTTTTCGGGAGTATCCTCCGTATAACCAGCACGTAAATTTACACGATAAAATTCTTCTGTGTATTCTTGTACAGTCATACCTTTCTGCCTTAAATTCTGCACTCGCCGATAAAGTTCAACCTGGTAGTCTTTAGGCAAAAATCTACCCTTCAGTTTTGCCACCATCCTTGGCCATTTTCTTATCGGCAGTTTGTTCATTCGCCTTCTGTCCGCTTGGACACTATCCCACCATAGGGCAGCGTGTCCTTTCAACTTGGTCACAACAAATCTAACTCTTTTGTCCTCACTGATCTCCTCATTCTCAAAATATTTGTCTAATTCACTCACCCAATCCAACAAGACATCCGCGGACAGACTACCATCATAGTTAGGGATCTCCGGTTTGGGCTTGCTGCTGGCTAACAGAACTGATCGCAACAGCCTCAACTCTGGGGCTTCTTCCTCTGACCCATCTGTAACAGTTGCTGCCTCGTCTTCACTGTCATCCCCATGTTCCGAGTCTCGTTGCCTACTCGCCTCTACTGCTTCTAAGCGAGCTGTAAGGATTCTCAGCTGTTCTCTCAATCCTTCATCTGCTCCTCTACGTGCACCTCTTCCACGTCCTCGCCTTTGTACTTCCATCTTCCTCTACTTCCTCAAAACGCTGCTCTGATACCACTTGATGGGGCCAGCCCACGTGGTCCCGCCTCACCTTAGCTGATGTGTAACAATTCTATGAACCGGACAGTATACGTTTGATTTGGAATTAATTTAGGTTTGATTTACAATCAACTTGGCATGTACTGGGGTGGTCTTATCGGTGGACAACTGTCCTCCTCGGGATTCTGGAAAGTTTCCGCTTGGGTTTTACCCTGTTCGTGCCCTTTGGGTTATTATTGTTACCCGGTGGTTTGGCTCTACAGTCTCTGCGATTTTTCCTTTGTGTTTGTTGTATGGTCTGCGGTAAAACACTATGCGGTTCCTGCCTGCTCGGTTGCTGTATAGCAAATGCTTGATTGCGGTTCTGTTGCTCCTGGTCCGGCTTGTTTGCCCCGACGGTCTGGTGTCACTTTGGTAAGTTCGTTCTGTTCACTTGTATGCTTGTCCTGCTGTCGTTTGGCGCTTTCCACTGGTGTTGTCGTTTGTCTCGGTGTTTTCTGGTCGTTTCTCTCAAAATTCCATAGTTATCTGAGCATTATGAGTTAATGGAATTCTGTTTACACTCTCGGTTCGACAGCCTCCAAGTTTGATGGATTTCACGGCTTGCCCTGTTCGGCTCTCGGCTATTTCAACTGGTAAGCTCTCGTTCCATTCTAGATTTCTTCACCACAGCTTATTTAGACTCTAATGACTCGGCCCCTCTGTGAGCAGGGTTTGTTTGTTCGAGGGTTTCGCTTCGCAGTCGTGGCTCACCTTCAGGTATGGTTACTTGCTCTTGCTCTCTGCATTTTCCCTCTCAGTTTCTCTGTTTCCTGCTTTTCTTCAAGGGTTGGAAATTAACCCTTCCTCCTTTCGTCTCTTTACAGGTGGAGCCGCTCACTGGGTCGATGGCATTGGCATCCGGCTGTTCTGGATATCTTCCGGGTAGACTTGTTCTTGTTTCTTGTCTGTAATGGATTCTTGTATGGGTCGTTGTTTACGGTTGTTGGCTACTGTAGTGTATAGTCCTCGCCGTGGCTTGTGTTCATGACTTTTGTCAAACCCTAGGCTTGTGAACTAGGTAGGGTTGAAGCTGCGTTAAACACTATTTCGTATGCTGAGATGGACTGTTATTATTTGTATTTATGCTGAGATGAATTGTTAGTTATATGTGGAAAGAAAACTTGTATCACCTTCAGTTTCGTTTGCATACCTTGTAACTGTATTTGTCTGGGCGCTGTAACTCGTGACCGGTGTTGGTCAGTGTCACCTCTCGTTTGGTTGTTTGTCCTTCTGCTAGTTCGAAGTCTGTCAAGAATTTGTAATGGGTTTTGTACATGAAATAAAATGAATTATAAACACAGCATGGAATTGTACAGTCTCTATTTTTCTGAGGACGCACGTAAGAGTTGTTTGTGCACTGAAAAACAAGATGTAAATATATTTATTTCTGTTCCTTCTTTTCTCTTCTTACTCCTGAACCCCTATGGGCTTGCTTTCCCTCGTTTTTGTACATTGTTTCCAGGCAGTTAGATAACTGTTGTCAGTTGTTCAATTATCAGTTACATCAGTTATTTCATATTTGACATTTATCTATGGCTAGCTTGTTTCCCTTTGTCTGTTTTTTTTTTTTACAATAGTAAATAACTATTTAGCGACTAATGGCTCTAACTAATATTATTGTTCCTAATTAGAACTTGTTACAATATTCTAGGCATTTTAAACAGAAACAAAAAAAAACAAATAATAAAAATACTTAAAAATAAAAACGAAACAGACTTGTTGTCCGTTCTGCGAGCTATGTCCCTTGTCCTTCTCAGAAACCATGTCATCCTTCTTTCTATCTCCGCCCTGTGAACCAGATGCTCCTGCATCACTGTGGATCACCTGCGGACCTCTGAAAAGATTCAAATTATCAGTCCTCCAATGTGCCACAGACTGTCAAATCCATAGATCTGATCATGCACCAAAGAGATCACGACCCCTCAATTTATCTGTCTTCTCATGCTCAAGTTCAACTCTAACTCACCAACTGATTATTTCAGATCTTGTTCCTCTTAAGATATTCAACACATAAGTGCTTAGCCAATTGATCTCCTTTCCTTTTTATAGGCAAGCCCTTACTCAAACCATGGAACAAAATCATAGAAAGCCAATACAAGGGACCCAAAAACCGGGGTTCAATATTTTAGAAGCAATACCACTGACCAAAACCATAGGATCAAACACGTCGAACTAGATACCATGAACCAATCATAAAAATTCCCATGTGCGCGCGCTTCTCTGCATGAAAGTGAGTGAATTTGACGTCTACACCTTTTTTTTGGAAGACCTGCGGGTATGTCCACACTTCTTGTTTGGGGCACTTGTGAGTCCGCAACTTTTGTTAAGCAAACCTGTGGGTATCTCATTTTCTATCTTTTGAGAGCCTAAACAATGATTTGCCACTTGAGTGAGTTGCCATCAAGGACAACACCTGTGCCATAGCGCCAAACCGGATTCATAATGCCAACAATCTCCCCCATTAGACTTGATGGCAACCCCAAGATCCTCAAAGTCATTCACCCCCTTTATCATCAAGGGCAAGGGGTGAAGCTCCCCTTGAGAACATGTTGAAAACTCTGTTCTGCTGAGTTGATCATGCTCCCCCTGACTGTAGGCCAGATCTGCAAAAGAAATTTTCTTCAAGAAGAACCATAAACCACCATACACCAAATGACCTTCCTATCACCAAAAGATTCTAGACATTCATCACCCAACCAAGTGGGGATCATCCTCCCAATCAAGTGGGGTTACATCAGAAATTTACATATGACCACCAAGTACATTACATCATTCATCCCGGACATAGGCCGTTACATGACCTTAACAAAAGACATAGAGACAAAACATTAGCAACAATATTCAGATCAGCATCCATGTACTCCTTCTGTACATGCTCCTCCAAGATCTTCTACAATAATGCCAACAATGCATTATTAGAAGAATATATGCTCCCCATGAACTTGTGCCATTCAGTCTTCGACCAATCCATAAACCAGCGAATGTACGTGTGTACCCCATTTGAAACTCGCGTACAACCAACAATCTCTAAAACATACAAGATTCAACAATAAGATGATGCATCAACTACCCCTAGCTTTTGCCTGAGGTATTCAAAGGTCTCTCTAGGCAGCGGTTTGGTGAGTATATCTGCAACTTGTTCCTTAGAGGGAACATACTCCAACTTGACCTTTTGTTCAAGCACTTGTTCCTAAAGAAAATGATACTTGATTGGTATGTGCTTGGTTTTTGAATGCATGACAAGATTCTTTGAAATACTGATTGCACTTGTATTATCACAGAGGATGGAGATAGGTGGAGTACAAGTGATTTGCATGTCTTGCAATGTTTGCACCATCCAAAGGAGTTGTGTGCAGCAAGATGCAGCAGCTACATATTCTGCTTCAGCTGTAGATAATGCAATAGAGCTTTGTTTCTTGATGAACCAAGATACTAATCTAAGACCCATGAAGAATGCACCACCACTATATTGTTTTTCCTGTCATCCACGCTTCCGGCCCAATCTGCATCTGTATAAGCACGAAGTGTGAGATATGTATCTCTAGGATACCATAAGCCATAGTTTTGAGTTCCTTGAAGGTACTTGAAGATTCTCTTAACTACCTGAAGATGACTTTGGATTTGCCTGAAATCTTCCAACAATTCCCACTGCATGTATGATGTATGGTCAGGTACCTATCAAATAAAGCAGACTTCCAATCATGGATCTATAGGTTGGTTGATGTACCACTGCTAACTCATCATTCACGCTGAGGCTGCATCTTGTCACCATAGGGGTACATACTGGTTTCGAATCCTCCATCCCATATTTCTTCAAGATCTGCTTGAGATACTTCGTTTGTGACAAAAAAATACCATCTTTGTTTTATTGGACTTTCAAACCAAGGAAATATGTGAGCTCACCAAGCATGTACATTTCAAACTCCTTTTGCATCACCAAGGCAAACTTTTGACTCATGTCTTCTTCATTTCTACCAAAAATGATATCATCTACATACACAAGAAGTATTAGCAACTTTTCATTATCAACCTTTATATATAGATTGTTGTCAGTTGATCCTTTTATAAAACCTTGTTGATGAAGATATTTATCCAACCGATAATACCATGCCCTAAGAGCCTGTTTAAGACCATAGAGAGCTTTTTTGAGCTTGCATACAAGATTTGGATCATTTCCATGGATGAACCCATCTGGTTGTTCAATGTACACTTCTTCATTCAAGTCTCCATTCAGAAAGGTAGATTTTACGTCCATCTGAAATACTTTGAACTTTCGAAAGCAAGAGAGAGCAAGAAACATTCTTATAGCCTCAAGTCTAGCAACTGGTGCAAAGGTTTCTTCAAAGTCTATGCCCTCTTGTTGCACATATCCTTTGCAAAAAATTCTTGCCTTGTTTCTAAGCACATCTCCATTTTCATTTAGTTTATTTTTGAAAATCCACTTTGTCCCTATGACATTCTTATCTTTTGGTCTAGGAACCAATTCCCAAGTGTTATTACTTTCAATCTATTCAAGTTCTTCATCCATTGCCTTGACCCATCATTCATCTTTGCATGCCTCTCTTACATTTTGTGGTTCAGTGGAGGAAAGTAATGTCAAATAGCTTGAAGCTTCTGCAATTGTTCTTCTTGTTTGTATGCCTGCCTCCTTTTGCCCCAAAATTTTAGATTTTGATTCTTTTGAACATACCTGGATGGAGTCTTTTCTTCTATCCTTATCTGTTCCTCTAGTGCCTCATGGGTTTCTTCTTCATGATGAATCTGATTTGATATTGATGGATAGTCCTCATCATCTTCGAAGTCTTTAGATCTTACCTACCTAGGAGTGTTTTCTTTTTCATCCACCACTACATCAATGCTGTCGACAATTCTTCCAAGCCTTTTATTGTAACATTTGTATGCTTTGCTGTGAGGAGAATAACCAAGGAGAATGCCTTCATCTACTCTAGGTTCAAACTTGCCAAGATTTTCATCATTATTTTTAATATAGCACTTGCTTCCAAAAATTTTGAAATGTTTTACCAAAGGAGTCTCACCATACCAGATCTCATGAGGAGTTTGAGTGTTGTTCACTCGAATATTTGTCTCGTTGAGAATAATAACTGCAGCAAATGCGGCTTCACCCCAGAAGGTTGTGGGAGTTCTAGACTCATCAAGCATAGGACGAGCCATTTGTTGAACCATTATGTTCATCCTTTCCACCACTCTATTTTGCTGACGAGTCTTAGCTGTAGAGAATTTTCTTCTTATTCCATGTTCTTCACAAAAGTCAAAAAATTCATTCGAGGTAAACTCCCCACCTCTATCAGACCTGAGGCATCTGATTTTGTGATCTGATTCGTTCTCCACCAAGGCTTTGAATGATTTGAATTTTTCAAAGGCTTCGTCTTTGTGCTTCATAAGTCCTATCCAACACATCTTGGAAAAGTCGTCAATGAATAATATGAAATATTCTTCTCCTCGAGGTGATCTTTTCTAGATGGTCCACATACATCAGTGTGGACAAGTTCAAGTGGCCTGATGGCTGATCCTTCCTTCTAAGGGAAGTTAGTTCTGGTTTGCTTACCAAATTGACACAATTTACAAATTGTATTGTCTGGAATTCTGATGTCTGGAAGACCACGAACTACCTGGTATTTACATGCTTTCCTTATCTCTGAGAAGCTAAGATGCTCCAATATTCTGTGCCATAACCAGTGTTCAACTTTATTGCTTAGATAGCATTGATGTTGTCCTTCTTGGAATATGTATAAATTATTTGGAGTCCTTATGCCTTTGATCACTATTTTTCCTGTATCAAGATCAAGCACACTACATCCATTTGATCGAAATATTACCTCCGTTCCTTGATCACACATATGACTAACACTCAACAAATTATGCTTTAACCCATCAACATACATAACATTTCCGGACTTGACCTTTTCTTTCAACTGAACAGAACCTTTGCCTTTTATGAGCGTAGGGGTGTCATTTCCAAAAGAGACCTTCTCCTTCTCTAAGGCACTATATGACTGGAGTTTTTCCTTATCACTTGTCATGTGTTTCGAACAGCCACTGTCAATGTACCATTGATTTTCTTTCCCTTCTGCATATAAAGCTATACCACATCTCTCTGGTTGTGTTTCCTTGATTCTCCATGTTTTGAAACTTGAGGCTTTCTCCTTCTGAGTTGTCTGCTGAAACCTGCTCCTGCATTCAGAATCTTCATGACCGAAGTTGTTACAAATAAAGCATTCTATTTCATTTTCAAGAGTAGAAAAGTTATTGTATGTTCTTTTCACGATCCCAGTCATGCTCCTTTGTTTTTGAGCTTCTCTATTCATGATTGTCTTATAGGCAACATATTGAGCTGCTTTGTGGCCAAAGTTATGACAAGAGAAACATTGGCCATTGAAGAAACTCCTTTGATTATCAAATCTACTAGCCAAATGATTGTAGTTTCTATTGACATCCATTCTTGAGGCAAATTGAGAAGGTTTTACCTAAGGCTGGTTGTATCTTTTGTTTGTCCTTAAAGTAGATTGCCCACAATTTAGCTGATAGTCTTTATTCATTCTTGAGGTAAACTGTCCTTGATTTACCTGATGATTTCTATTAGGCCTTTGCTCGCTCCTCATTGCTACATCAAGATAACTTTTGGAGGTGGATGCTTGAGATGCTTCTTTATTATATCCCCGACCTGTCTTGATTAGTGGAGAACACTACACATTGATAATCTCATCCAAAGTTTCAGATCCTTTAATAAATTTAAGATTAAGAGCTTTTGTTTTCTCAATCTCTTTTCTAATACCAACAATTTCACATTCTAACTTTTCATGAAGTTTTTCTTTTTTAGCCAGTTGGAATTCCAAAGTATCAATAATCATATTTTTCTCTTCTAAACAAATTTTGAGTTTATAAATCTCTTCATACAGACCTTCTTCATCTATAGCATCCATGAAATCATCATCTTCAAAAGCCACTAAGAGTCTATAATTGTTACCTTTTTCATCTTCATTACTATTTGAAATTCCATCACTGCCTTCATGAGTGTAATAACTTTTCTTATTTACATTTTGTTTCTTGTTCCATATGATAGGTTCCTTACCTTTATCAAGCTTGTCTTTATGAGGACACTATGTAGCATAGTGACTGGCTCTTCCATAAGAAAAGAATTTGAAAGGTAACTTACCTCTGAATCTTCCAGCACCCGTTGAAGGTTCTTGACAAAATTTGATTCTTTGTCTTCTTCTGATAGATGTCCTGACTCATAGTAATCTCCTTTTCTTGAAGCCATGAATGCAACTTCTCTTCTATCTGATGGTCCTCCTTTCCTCATTTTGTAAGCGGTCAGAATTCCGTGCAGCTGTGACATAGTGAGGTTTCGTAGATTCTCCTTTTCTTCTATTGCAAAAACTTTAGATTCAAATTTAGGGGACAAGGATCTTAGAACCTTTTCAACCACAACAACCTCTTTTACTTCTTCACCCAAGTTTTTCATACAATTAACAATCTCATCTACACGAAGGAAATAGTTAGCCACACTTTCATCATTTTGCATTCTGATATTTTCATACTAAATTTTGAGGGTTTGAAGTTTTTCTCGTTTTACCTGTTCATCTCCTTCATAGCTCAGGACAATCTTGTCCCATATTTCTTTTGCAGATTTATACTGCATAACCTTGACGAACTCTGATTGAGATAGACATCCTAATAGAGTATTAACAGCCTTTGCGTTTGTTTCATATTGCTTCTTACTAGCCGGATCTGTAGGTGTTGCTGACGGAAAAGTGTACCCTGTATCTATGATATCCCAGACTTCTATACCAAGAGATTGAAGATATGCAGTGACTCTTACCTTCCAATATACGAAGTTTGTCCCATAAAAAATCGGTGGCCTGATCGATGCTTCTCTCTCGTAGTTTCTCATGATGATAGATCTTCGTTCAAGTGATCAAGCTTGTTCTGAAGGACCTGCTCTGATACCAATTATTGGAAATAATACTGAGAGGGGGGGTGAATCAGTATTGTCAAATTCTTTTCAATATTCCCTCTAGATTTATAATTTAATTTATTCTTCAGATGTTGACCATTAATTTGAATGTCAGTACCATATAATAATTAAAGGAACAAGAAAAATAGACAGCCACACCAAAGAACACCAGATATAAGGTGGAAACCCAATGTGGGTGAAAACCACCTGCTGCAATGTGTCTCTATATTCTTTAAATTAGAAACTCCTTTTACAATGATTCTGTACTGGTGCAGTCCTTTACCAGTACGCAAGCTGCAACCTGCAGAGAGGTACAACCCTCTCTCATTTTCGAGACTCTCCTAGAAGGGAGCTACAACCCCCTTAGCTCTTGTACTAGCTGAGCTACTAATACGTAGGTGCTGACCTACTTCTTTTCTCCCAAGGACCATGTTTCATTAATTTTCAGACTAGATCCATGAACATCAAATAGTCATCAAGTACATGTGAATCAACCAATCTCCTTTTACAATCAACTAATGAATCAACCAACAGGCTCTTAGAATGCAGTAACCAGAAAAGCAATACCAGTAATCTAAACCCAAAATTCTGCAGCTATAGACAAAAGGCAGCCAACAAATGTTTCAAGAAAATTTCGCAACTTCATCGATAGAAACCTGCGAATATCCGTTGTTCTTCTATGTCTAGCCTGCGTAGCTCCGCATCTGCTCTGTCTACTTGACAGCGCACCTCCGCACCCAATCCGTCTGTTGAACTACGCACCTCCACACCTACGCCGTTTACTGGATTGCAGATCTCCGTACCTGATTCGTCTGCTGGACTGCGCACCTCCGCACCTGCGACTTCTGCTGGACTGCGTACCTCTGCAGCTGTGGCTTCTGCTGGACTGCGTACCTCCTCACCTGCTCTTGTCGC
This sequence comes from Pinus tabuliformis, assembly GCA_031772625.1. Lineage (NCBI taxonomy): Eukaryota > Viridiplantae > Streptophyta > Pinopsida > Pinales > Pinaceae > Pinus > Pinus tabuliformis. The sequence continues at coordinate 83,158,916 of CM062806.1, read as the reverse complement.
TGAGCTGCGCACCTCCATGCCTGCGCTGTAGATCACCTGCGGACTTCCGAATAGAGCCAAATTATTAGTCCTCCAATGTGCCACAGACTGTCAGATCCACAGATCTCATCATGTGCCAAAGAGATCACGACCCTCAATTGATCTGTCTTCTCATGCTTAGGTTCAACTCTAACTCACCAACCAATTATTTCAGATCTTGTTCCTCTTAAGATATTCAACACATAAGTGCTTAGCCAATTGATCTTCTTTCCTTTTTATAGGCAAGCCCTTACTCAAACCATGGAACAAAACCATAGAAAGCCAATACAAGGGACCTAAAAACTGAGCTTCAATATTTTAGAAGCAATTCCATGGACCAAAACCATAGGATCAAACACGTCAGACTAGATACCATGAACTAATCATAAAAATTCCCATGTGCACGCTTCTCTGCATGAAAGCGAGTGAATTTGACGTCCGCACCTTTTGTTCGGAAGACCTGCGGGTATGTCTGCACTTCTTTTTTGGGGCACCTGCAGGTCTGTAGCTTTTGTTAAGTGCACCTACGGGTATCTCATTTTCTATCATTTTGAGAGCCTGAACAGTGATTTTCCACTTGAGTGAGTTGCCATCAAGGACAACACCTATGCCATAGTGCCAAACCTGATTCATAATGCCAACATGATGGTCAATTATCACAATGTGACATAACCTTTGAGGAATGTTATAATTCAGCATAACCCTTCAGGAGCGTTGTAAGACAGATAACCTTTAATGTATGTCACGTTGCAACATAACCCTTAGTGAAAGTCATAATGTGAAGTGAAGCATTAAGGAAATTTGAGGTTAACTAAGATGAATGTCATAATGAAACATAACCATTGAGAAACATAGAAATTTCACATAAGTCAACCATAGTGAATGTCATGTCGTAATTTGGAGTAATCATTGAGGAATATGACATCTATTATTGAGAATCACTATGTGATATGACCATTAATAAATGTTGTAATGTGTCACAATAATTAATGAATGTTAAAGCACAAAATAGCTATTGAGGATGCCATAGTGCAACATAACCATAAAATGTTTACATAATAATTAATGAATGTCATAATGTGATGTAACCACTGGTAATATATCAACTAGAGATAAATAACCTAAGTTGAATGTCTTACTGTAACATAAGTATTAAGGAATTTTGTAATCTAGCAGAACCCTTTAGTAATTTGACAACAAATCATAATACTTTATGTATGTCATGATGAAACATAACCATATTATCCATCTTTGAGTATCACAATATGAAACAATCATATTATCAACCATGGTTAACCAAAGTCAACCATAGGTGGGCACAATCAGCAACAATCAAACATGGTTAAACAAATCAATCATTATCAACCATAATTAGCCATAGTCAAACATGGTCAATCATTTTTAGCCATAGTGAAACATAGTCAACCATGGTCATAGAAATCCAACTTTGTTCAAACATAGAAAACCATAGTCAAACATGCTTAATCGTATTCAAATATGGTAAGATTTGGCTAAGCATAGTGAACCATAACTAACCATGGTCAAACTATGGTCAACCATAGAACATCTTGGTCACCCATGGTCAAACCATAGTCAAGTATGGTTAATCATGATCAACCATCCCCAACAATAATAAGACATGGTCATACACATTTAGACATGGCCAAGTATGGTCAACTAGAGTCATCCATAGTCAACCATAGTCAAACTTTGGTTAACCATGGTCAACTATAATAAACTATATTTAATTGTAGTCAAACACGGTCATCACTAATAACCCATATTCAAACATAGCCAACCATAACCAATTATAAACAACCATTGTAAAACATAATCAACAATAATTAATCATAATTAATAATAATAAACCAAAATCAAATATCATAAATATTTCAAATATCATAAATATTTTAATGTTTGATATTAATATTTTAATTTAAAAATTACCCACCCACCCACCCATGTATATCATTGATCAATTAACACAGCCACTCATTAAAAATAGTATATATACATTAACTACACCATTTCCCACCCTTTTTAAATTAATAACATTCATCAATATACATCGACAACTTTTAATTTAATAATCATACTAATATAAAATAATATACCATAAAATATACTCTAAACAATATTAAACAAGAACACTATTACATTAAATATATTGCTTAAAAGTCCAAAGGCACTTTATTAATTTAAATTTATTAAGTTCATAACAGCAATTTGTAGTTTTCCAAAATGACAATGCCAACATACTTTAACGAATGGTAAAGAGTAGAATTTATCTAAATCGTATTTAAAAAAACTTATAGCGCAGTAGTCAAGTCAATAGTTAATTTTAAGTGTATATACACATGCAATTATAGGCATAGGAATAAGATTATAGATAGGAATAAGAGTAGTCATAGAGTGTATGCTACGTCTTTATTACTTGATTATAATTAACCTATGAAGATATTATCTTCATATGATATCATGGGACATCGCGGTTATTATGAGCTCCGCTGACATCACTTGAGACATGAAAGCTATTGGAAGATGGAATTGTCATCCACTAAGTGGTTGTCAAAATTAGTACAAGTAATTTCCCTTTTCCTCAACGTATGCATATCATTGAATTCATAGCAAAAACTCTTTACTCATGAAATTTCCTTGGTAAAAATGGTCATTTTGATGATGTTATTATTACAAAAGTTTTTATAACTTTTATTTTTATTTAATTAAAAAATTAAAAAATATTAAATTAATATAAATAATGGCGGGAATTTGGTTAAATTTATTTTTAAAAAATTATAATTATATAGTTTAAATAAGAATAAGATTTTTGATGGTGAAAATGGATTCAACATCATCATTGACACTCAAAATTTTAAAATTTGATAATTATAATTTAGATTTACAAAAATTTCTACCAGATTTTTATTAAAATTTCCATAATTTTCAGAATAAATTTACAAACTAATTAAACTACAATTTAAAAAAATATATAATTAATTCCATTGTATCTATAACATATTACATCATCAATTTCATTACATCAATTAACTCTGTATAATTAATTCTTCATTTGACTTTGTTTATCCTAGTTTTCCCATATAACGATTAACTTTTTTAGTCAACATATTTTGTAATTATTGGATTACAAATAGATATTTTAAAAATTAAAATTGAATGACCTGCAATTGACTGTGTTTATCATTTTTTCCCATTAAGACAATTAACTTTGTATGTTTACATATTATGTAATTATTGGGTTAAGCCAAAGATATTATAAAAATTAAAATTGAATCATTTGGATTATGCAAAAGATATTTTAAATAGCGAATGTCGATACGGTTTTTTTGGAAATTTTAAGAAATTTGGGTTATAGTTATAAGTTTTAAGATTTTGGATGTCTAAAGACTTTTTGATGATGCTGAATAGAAAAGAAAACAAAATTCAAACACTCCTGTCAAATTTATTGAGATGATGCTGAATAGAAAAGAAAACAAAATTCAAACACTCCTGTCAAATTTATTAAGAAAAATAGCCAAATTCTAACTATTTTTGTGTGCTCGGGATAAATTTTCTGCCTCCTGGAGAACACGGCATGCCCAACTCAAAAAAAGGATTTAGGAAACTTGCACCGTGAAAATCCTCGGTACGCGAATACCACTGTGTTATGTGTAATACAACCTAACACGTTGAAATGGTCTAAAATCATAGGCTAAATCGTCTTCACATTTTCTGGTCAAAGTCCGTGCTCATTAGGAAGGAAATTCGTAAAAAGGTTAAACTAGCAATTTCACGAGATGTTGCAAAGGAAACATCTTAAAGCATAAGTGACATATAAAAATTTATTAAAGATAAAAATTAGTGAACAAAGTGTTACTCAAAGTTATAAGGTAAAGAGAAATCACTTATATTATGCCAAAGAGAAATCACTTACATAAATTTATTAAAGATAAAAATTAGTAAACAAAGTGTTACTCAAAGTTATAAGGTAAAGAGAAATCACTTATATTATGCCAAAGAGAAATCACTTACATTATGCCAATTTGAGAAATTCTATAACCTTTCCAACATAGATTGCCTCTTAATATTCAAAGATGGTCTCTCACCAGAGTCATTGCTTAAATGTTTGGCTGAAGCAAGTGTATGACTAATGACCCCTCAGTCTCCTGTTGCTTCTCAATTATTCAGAAAAGTTGTAGAACAAACAGAGATCATAAGATTATGGATGCACAAAGAAGATAATGAAATCTGCACTGAGCAATGTGAAATCATAGAAGAATTTTCAGATAAAGCTTCCGAATTTGCAAACTCAAAAAACATCCCAGGAAACCAAATGAATAATTATCGAATTTTATACATTTCACACATGCCACATCGCTTCCCACAAGCCACAAAATAAGATATGAATTCAATCCATAAAAGCCTTCACTTACAAATATAAATTATGTAAAAAAAAACTGCATGATGGAGGTACTCAACGATCATGCAGTTTTTTCGCGTGATTGAGGCATTAGGTGGTTGTGCAATTTTTGGGGAGATATCAATATGACGATAGAAGTTAGTTTTATCGTCTAACACAGAATCGATGGCGGACAACCGAACAAAATAGCAGTTTAGGGAGTTGATTTTAGAAGAGAACGCCATAAATTAACACAAAATTGATTAAAATCAAACATTTCTACTATCGGATGCATCTTCCATACGTGCACGCTCATCGCTGCGCTCATTGCGAGAAATAACCACCACCAAGACAGTAAGAACGATGACGTTAAGTTATTTTATGTTTGCGGTTTCAAAGGGAAAAATAGATTTACTGCTTTTAATAATTCTTGTGGTATTTAATGGTGTATATTATAGAATTTAGATTTACCATTTGAAGTTTTTTTGGTAGGATTTTAAAATTTAAACAAAACTATGTTTTAAACAAAATCTATCAGAAAATATAAAAATAAAATAATTCTGGTGGTAGTTGATAGTGTATATTATATAATTCAGATTTACCATTCAAGAAATTTTAGCAGCATTTTAAACAAAATCCATCTTAAAATATCACCAAACATAAAAATATTTAATAATAAGAATATGCTTTTTTTTTTTTGTTTTAATTTGAAAATATTATAATACAATTTAGAGTCAGAATTTTTTTTTATTATATAAAATAAATTTTCCCATGTGAAAAGTTCGAGAATCATGAAAAGTTTTTAATTAATTATTTTGTATAATCTTAATGTGTAATGAAATTGTTTTATTTTTATTTTTTGAATTATGACCATATAATTTTTTAAAAGATTGCGATTTTCCGGATATGTTTTTGAATATATAATTGCACGTAATATATTTGAATTTCTTTGGGTACTCATATAATATAGATTGTATATTTCAAAATTATGATTCCAACATATTTCTAAAAAAATATTGATGCCAAAATATGTCTGTAAAAGAGTCAAAATATAGAAAAGTTAGACTCCATGTAAATTTAACCGCTAAAATTTACCATTACAATATTTTTTTATCTATATATATATATATATATAATATTATCCCATGCAACAATTAATACTCTCAAATTAAGTGAATTATATACAATAATTTATATTCTATTTTATAAAATACTTAATACTTTATAATAAAATTTAGATTATCTATATATATAATAATAATAATAATTTTATATCTTTATTGATATATCTAATTTTTAGTTCAAGAAAGTGAGTTGTGTCTATCTAAATCTCCTAACAATCCAAAGAAATCAAAGGAGAAATACCATACCCTTAAAATAAGGGAATGAGAACTTCATTATTTTTCTTTGGCTAATTAAACGGAGATGGGCAACAATCATATAAGTTTTAACGTATAAATATTAGGTTTTGAAGATTCCTAGATTACTTGAAAGTGAAAGGCAAGTTATCCTATCCTATTATGTTTTAATAAAAAATAGTATGTTATTATTATATCTTAATTAAAAATTGAAGAACAATAGTATATTAAAATGAGATTAATAATTTTTTTTTTTAATTTTAAAAGTAATTTTGTTTTTATAATAAAATAGTTGGTATAGATTGGATGTTTTTATTATTAACTTAAAATCAATAAAAAATTGTTATATTTTAAAAAATTGTTATATATCGAGATTTGCAAGGTGTTATTTTGTATGGCAACTTAGGTTAGAAATTTAATGGTAGTTGGGAAGAGCAAGTAAAGTCCAATAATGTTTAAGGTTGATATGGCCTAGACCAAGCGTAATCTGAAAATAATGCTATATTTAATTCCTTACCATATTATTGAAACCATAATGATATATCTTAGATTCCAATATCACCTCTCTTATTTAGTTCATCATTGAATTCCAATATCACCCCTCTTGTTTAGCTATTTATGTAAATAAGTAAAAATCAAAGTTTCTCATGATTAACCATCATCTCTTATTTTCATGATCAAGCATAAATTATAAATTCAAAGAGTGTGAAGAAACTTTATCACATCCACAATGGAGATCTTCCCATGATTCTTGTAATTAGTTTTGAGCAGATGGATGTGTGCATGTGCTTGCCAAATTTTTTTATTCCTTACATACATGTATATCTTTTTGGTATAATCTTTTTAATTTCATTATCACCTTTATAAATATAAAGATAAGCTTTTTTTGCCAAGAAAAAAAAAATAATTTCATTTATAAGTTAAAATGAAAGTACATTATGCATATACATTTAACATTGTGTATTTCTTCCATCTATTCGAGAGGTCAGGCGGAGACACTGAATCTAGATATATCTACATCAATGCTTTTTAATAAGAAAACTTTCATAGTTGTGACAACATGTATCACCTGAAACTATACTCATAGCCAAAAAATAGAAATTATACATTATAATTGTTTCTGTAGGAAGCAAATCAATACTTCCATAAAAAAAACGAATGCTAGAGCTCACAAAAATTTCCATTGTCACAAAAAGTTGTTTGAGAAAAAAAATTTGTACCCAATCAATGCCAACATATATGGATTTGTCTTTCACTTGTTAAATATATAATAGTTCATAATATAATAAAAATGTTAAAAATATGCAACTGCAGTCAAATTCCACTTTGGACTACTCATTTGATGGACATGATGATGGTATTGAGTTTCTCTTTTCAAGAGGACAAAAATTGACCTAAATATCACCTCGTTCGGACAAGCAGAAGTTGGTTTTTTATTTTGTGCACCCACTCATAGATATTGGATCAAGTCGGCCTCACTCTCATACGCACTTGGACACGTCAGCCTCAACATCAAATGGACATTTTTGGACATGCCTAGAAGCTCATTTAGACATCATCACATCATCACATCAAGAATCTTATTCTCTTCTATCTGATTTGGTTTGACACATTGGTGAAGGAAGGGGTCGTACAAGGGTCTGAAGTCACAGATCTAAAGTGTGTACAAAATTAGGGTTTTTGTTCTGGACACACATACAACACTGGGAAATTTCGTCCACATACACATGAATGCTAAGGGAAAGGGAGTGTTTAGGATCTATAGACACACGCACGCTAACCTGAAGGGAGTGTCTAAGGGTTTTACTATTGTTAACCATCATCCAACGTTTTCTGAATTTATTTGAAGTCTGAATCAAGTTGTCTCTGATATATTCTACCACTGTAAACTATTTTATGAAGTTGTTGGGTTGTATTTCTGATCATATTGTATTAGGCTCATTGTACTCTCTGCTAAACATTTTATAACAATCCAATGAAAGAAGAATTTCAAAGGGTTTTCCCCTAGTGGGGTTTTTCCCTAGTCTTTGACCAAATCTGGTGTCTCTTTTTAACATGTTGATTGTTTTCTTTGTCATTGCATATATTGTTCTATCTTCAATTACTATTAATGAATGGAAAGACTAACTGTAATTGGAAATATTGCTAATTAAAGTTTGGAATTGGGCTAAAGTAATCGATACAACATAGAACAATCTGAAAAATAAGATGGTTTTAGAGCTAAGGTGAAGGACAAGCCCAAAAGGAGACAAGCCTTGAAGCACTCATCTTTGGTAAGTTGAAAGAATTGATCTAGTCAAAGTCAATCTGACTTCCTACTTCAAGATTGATGAGAAGTTGGGTGATTTGTCTAATTTTGTTGAATGGAAAGTTAGGTTGGAGATCATAGCTGATAACAATGATGCTTTGGACTACATTCAATGAAAGGTAACTAAGCCTCTAGAGAATGGATCTGCTGTTTCCAAGAACAAGCACAAGAAAGGTGAGTTGAAAGAAAAGCAAATTATAGTTGATGGATTATAAGATAATCTACTTTCATATGTTGGAAACTTGAGAAGGTCTAAATACATGTATGATAAGGTAGCCGACATGTATGAGGTCAACAATTTGAATGAAATACTCACCTTGAAATGTCAACTCAAACACACCAAGATGAACAAAGGAGAGTCCATACAATCCTACATAATGAGGATCTCTTGTATTGGAGATCAATTTCAAAGAGTTGGAGAAGTTGTGTTTGACAGGGAACTGGTGGTCGTGACTTTAAGAGGTCTCCCTCCTATTTGGGAAACATTCATCAATACTATAAGAAACACAAATTTCCTCCCTTCATTTGATGAGTCAAGGATGATACCAAGAGGAAGGATTCAAAATCAGGAAGAAAGAGAACCCGCTACATATATCACTTATGACAAGAAGAAGAAGAAAGGGAAAGGAGGTCCCTCAAATTAAAGAAAGCCTCCTCCTCGAAATTTGGTGGAAGAAAGGAATATGTTAACGTTGAATGCTATAATTATCATAAGAAAGGGAACTATGCTCAATATTTCCCCGAGAGGAACAATGGACCATGTTATAATACTAGAAGTAAAAACAATAGGTTCAATGACCAAAGAAGGAGAGATGGCCAAGAATTTTCAAGGATTATACCAAGAGGAAGGATTCAAAAGCATGAAGAAAGAGAACCTATTTCATACATCGCTCATGACAAGAAGAAGAAGAAAGGGAAAGGAGGTCCATCAAATTCAAGAAAGCCTTATCCTCGAAATTCAGGTAGAAGAAAGGAATATGTGAACGTTGACTACTATAATTTTTCATAAGAAAGGGAACTATGCTTGATATTTCCCTGAAAAGAACGTTGGATCACATTATAATTCTAGAAGTAAAAAAAATAAGTTCATTGATCAAAGAAGGAGAGATGACAGAAGGAATGGCCGCAATGGAAGAAACGTAGAAGAAGAAAAGATGCTCCAAGTGACCATGAAGAAGATTGTTGTCCACAAAAGAAGTAAAAATTCTCTAGGTATGAAAGTAATCTTGTGAATCAATTGGAATATATTCTTATTTCCACTCTTACTAGTTCATCTCCTCCGAATTTGTCGTGTAGTTGGTTGGTTGATAGTGGGGCCACTCATCACTTTTATGGTTACAAGGAAGTTCTCTCTAATTTGGTAGAGAGGGATTCAAATTTGAAAATAATTCTTGGAGACAGCTCCACTCATCTCATTATAGGTTTTGGATCTGCAAAATTTCATTTGAATTCTGGGGAATCTATTGTACTACACAATTTAATGTATGTTCTTGGGTTAAAGAAGAATTTGGTATTAATATCTGCTTTGGAAGACAAAGGGATGAGGGTTGCTTTCATTAGAGGAAAGGCTCTTACTTGGCTTGTTGGATCACTTATGAGAGATACATTCACTTTGGGAACAAGATATGAAGGACTTTATAGGCTCATTGGAAGACCGTTCCGAGCACTGGTTCATAATACAAATCATCTAAGCAAATTATGGCACAGAAGATTGGCTCATCTTCATTATGGTTTTCTTCCGAAATTCAAGAACTTGGTCTTAGGGATTCCAAAGGTTCAAGATTAACATGATGGAATATGTTTGGGATGTGCTAGTGGAAAAATTATAAGGGACCATTCCCATTTAGTGAAAACAAGGCCATTGACATCCTCCATCTCATTCATTTTGACACATGTGGACTGATTCCCATGCACTCTATTAGTGGATATCTCCACTACATCACATTCATTAATGAATTTTCAAGGAAGACATGGATATATTATTTGAATCATAAGGATGAAGCCTTTGAAACATTTAAGGAGTTCAAAGCATTGGCTAAAAATCAAACAGGGAAGAAGATCAAAATATTTAGGTCCAATAATGGTGGAGAATGCATGTCAAATGAATTCATTGGATTTTGCAAAAAGGAAAGCGTCAAGAAGGAAAAAATTGTGCCATATACTCTCGAAAAAATGGTTTAGCTAAAAGGAAGAATAGGTCTATAGTAGAAGCCACTTGAGTGATACTCCATGATCAAAAGTTGCCTAAATTTCTTTGGGCTGAAGCTCACATTTTGCCATATATGTTCAAAACTGGGTACCTCATCAAGATTTGGAAAACAAAACCCCCGAAGAAGTATTTATAGGTGTGAATCTCGACCTTAGTAATCTCTGCATATTTGGATGTCCCGTATATTTCCATGTGTCGAAGGACAAAAGGAACAAATTGGAAGCTAGATGAAGAAAAGGTATGTTTGTTGGGTATTGTGAAAATTCTAAAGCATTTAGAATATATATTCCTGGACAAAGTAAGCTCAAAATTAGCAGGGATGTTACATTCGATGAAGATTTCACTCATGGAAAAGAAAGAGACCTTCCTTGGCCTCCTCCTCTAGAGAAGAATGGTGATATGGAGATCTTGGATGGCCCATCCATGCCTGAATTCGAGACATATATTGTTGATTATCCAATGGAGCCCATGGATCCTTTAGATTCTCCTCCTAGTATTCCTCCTACTAGGAAGACACCACTTTGGTTCTGTGACACTCTTCAATATGTTGATAGTCATGTGCCGTCCACAGATCATTTAGAGAAAGGAAGAAGGCATGTAGATACTAGGGATATGTTTCAGCCATAAGCACTATGATTCAAGCTGAACTTTCCACATTAGAAGAAGTCATAAAAGAACAATTTTGGAAAGATGAGATGGTCGAGGAATATGAATATATTATGAAGAATGATGTATGGGATGTTGTACTACAGCCGAAGGGGAAATCCGTGGTAACTTCGAAGTAGATATTCAAGATTAAGCATGGAATTGATAGAAGCATTAAAAAATAAAAGGAGAGGTTCATGGCTCGAGGATTCTCCCATAAAGAGGGGGACGATTATGATCATATATTTGCACTTGTGGCTTGATATACAACCATTCGTTCGATAGTTTCCCCTGTTGCAAGTTAAGGACGGACCCTTCATCAAATGGACGTAAATACCACATTCCTTTATGGCATGCTATAAGAAGAAATATATGTTGAGCAACCACATGGATTTGAAATAGAAGATCGAAAGACACAGGTTTGTAGATTGAATAAGGCATTTTATGGTTTGAGGCAAGCCCCAAGAGCATAGTACAACTGCATAGACATTTATTTGGTGAAGCTAGGATTCATAAGAAGCAATGTCGATCCTAACCTCTACTTCAAGGTAGTCCAAGATATGCCTCTAATTTTGGTTTTATATGTTAACGATCTATTATTGACAAGTAGTGAGCCTCTAATGATCAAGTATAAGAGGGAGATATCCTCTGAATTCGAGATGGAGGACCTTGGATTCATGCACAATTTTCTATGCCTTGAGGTGTGGCAAAGGCATGGTGAGATTTTCCTTTCAAAAAGAAAATATGTTGTAAAGTTCTTAGAAATATTTAGAATGATAGAATGTAGGTCCCTACCGACACCGATGGAAATAATATTCAAGAAGCTATGTGGAGAAGTTGTAGGACCCTATTTGGCGAATCAATCTGAGTATAGACAATTGATTGGAGATCTGATGTTCCTTGTGAACACCCATCCAGAAATATGCTATGTAGTGAACACGTTGAGTCAATTCATGACTGAGAATCTCCATGCACATTAGACCTCTGCCAAATACATTTTTAGATATTTGCAGGGGACGATTACACTTGGTCTGAGATACTCTATCGGAGATGTTTGACTTCATGGATACACCAATGCTGAGTGGTTGGGAAATGTTATCGACAAGAAGAGTACGCCAGGATGTTGTTTTAGTCTTGGATCTGCCATGATATCTTGGATGAGTAGGAAGAAAAAGTTTGTAGCATTGAGTACCATGGAGGCAGAATATATTTCTACTAACATGGCTAGTTACGAAGCATTTTGGTTGAGGAATCTCTTTGGAGAGCTATTTGATCAGGTCCTAGACACTACAGTGATATATTGTGACAACAAGAGTGGGATCCATCTGGTAGAGAATCTCATGTTCCATGACAAGTCCAAGCACATAGAGACCCATTACCACTTCATTCGTGATATGGTATAGGGAGGGGCCGTTTGAATCCATCACATATCAACAGATGAGCAGATTGCATATATACTCACTATGGATTTGCCGAAAGGGAAGTTCTTGGTCTTCGGAGAGTATCTTGGACTGATGGATGTGACCCCCCTTGATAAGGGGCACCATTGATCGAGGACACTGAGCCATAATATTCCCCCCTGTTTGAGCTCCTAGGGTGAGGAATTGAGATAGAGGGCTCTTGGGTTGAAGGAACTCTAGACAATAGGGTGTCACCACTATATTTTACCCATAAGGTTGGAGTAGTATCTCAACCTATCTTGGTCTTTATAGAGTATACCCCAGTTGGCATCATACCCACAAGTTGGGTTTTTTGGGATTATCCCTCCTTGTTTGGCCAACAGGTGAGGAAGCTTGGGGCGTTAGATCCTTGCCTTTGGAAAGTTGGGTATCTCGCCGAATATTGGATTATGATACAAGTGTTCTACCACATGACTCTTAAGGGTCATTGTTGGGAATATTGGTAGGCAATAAGATGGGTTGAGTAGTAGCTCCCGTACATCACTTATTGCTTGATATGGGTTGAGTTGTAGCTCCCCCATGATATTTTGGGGTAGTAACCTGATAACATTGATCCAAGTGGATATTAGTGGCCACCCGCCTATTCCACTTGGACCCTCACCATTGTTTCTTTTAGTTTTTCAGTTTCCTTAACTGTAGCATAGTTTACTATTTTTGGTAGTTTTTTGGGTCCGAAACTTCCGGAGCTGTTTTGAGGCCCTAAATGACTTATTTTTGGCAAAATTTCTCAGTGATTGCTATGGAAATGGCGTCGGCCACTGTAGTTCTCAGTGAGATCATCTTGGGTCACACCGCCTTGGCTTTATCCTTTGTTCTTTGGATTCGCAAATCCAAAGTCTCGCTTCTTTTGTTTAAACTTTTTCTCAATCTTGACAACGTATCGGTATGTCATGCCAAGCGAGGAGATGTAGGCAGCCGTGATATTTGAGTACCAAATTCTGCTCAGAATCCTTGATAACCAACTTTGTGCGAAGGGTTTGAAAAATATTGGTAAACTTCGACACATCTTGGTCCCTTCCCTGCCACAGCTTGGTCCACTTTATGTATTTATCCTCATAGCTTTTGACAGGGTAGTATTTCTACTTGATGGCATCCCGGAATGAATTCCAAATGGGTGCGGTTGAAAACAGTGAGGTCGTACTCTCATCCTTCTACTCACAGTAGGTTTCCCACCAGTGCTTGACGTGAGGGGTGACTTTGAGAATTGCAAAAGTGATCTTTTCCTAGCTGAAAAAATCATGAACATAAAAATATCCTTCTAGTAGATTTAACCATTTATCTACGACATCCGCATCTATCAGACCCTCAAATATGGGAATGTCCAAGTTAACTTGTACCTTAAAAGGTGTAGTGCTTCCAGAGTATCTCTTGGAAGTAGATGCATTGCCCCTGGGTAGCCGCAGCAAGATCTGGGCAAAGTTGTCCATCATCACGTTCCTTTGTCGCTTGAGTGCTTCTTTGAGTAAGATTTTGATAAGATCTCTTGCCCCCTTGCCTTTCTTTTCATCCACCATGGGACGCCTTCGGGTTTTGTGAGGCTAGTCTTGCGACCAATTCAAGACCTAACTCCTTATATCCCGACCTCATTAGGGACATGCAAAACAAAGCAAAGAAAGAGAAGACCACTCTGATATGGTCCTTACAGTATTACCAAGGTTGTGGGAAACAATGCTTTGGAGCACAACATTCCCCCATCCTTGGATTGCACCTAGCATTCAATGTAGATTACCTTCGGCCATACTGTCTGCCATTGCTAGACACATTTGACATTGCATATCAACTCACACCAAAAGAGCTCAACATGGACTACATGGAACAAGCCACAACTAATCAAATCATGGACACATAGATCAATAACACTTGGAAACAAAGGATACAACTATATCGAGCTTTCAAAGCAGGTCAACTCCTTGACCAAGGCAAATGGCTCACCAAGGACCAAGTTCAATATAAGTTTCCTCATCTCATGGAAGAACTCAACACAATGGGGACCATTGCTTCCTAAGGGGGGAAGACTAATCCAGGTGGATATTGGTGTCCACCTGCATATTCCACTTGGACCCTCACCATTGTTTCTTAAAGTTTTTTAGTTTCCTTAATTGTAGCATAATTTACTATTTTTAGCATTTTTTCGAGTCTTGAACTTCCGGGGCCATTTTGAGGCCCTAAACAATGTTTTTTGTGCAAAATTTCTCAATAATTACTATACAAATCACATCGTCCGATGTAGTCCTCGAAGAGATCTTTCCAACGATGTATCATACGCATCAAACGAAGATAATATGACCAAGTTACGATCCTGGGAAGTTGGCTGCCCAACTAACCCCAACAGGGCCCATAAACTCTTAGTATTACATCTCCTTGGGTTATGGTTTTGGTTGTTTAGGGTTTTCTCTTATTTTTCAATAATAAAAAGGCCCTTGAGCCTCATTGTAACCTAGTTTAGAGGCATGTACCCGCCACATCTCTTCTCAGAGATAAGCCACCATCACCCGAGCTATCTTATTTCCATTCTGTTTGTAAGCATAGTTCAGTATTTTGTTTTAATGAAAAGAAGTATTTTTATGCCGAATCTCTATGTTTATGATTATATATATAAGTTGTTGCATTCTTGTTTAAGTTTGGATCAGACATATTTCTAGGTAGTAGCCCGATGACATATTTCTGAGTAGTATCCCAATGGTGTATTTCCGGATAGTAGCCTGCTGGCATATATTCTGGGTTGTATCTCGTTGATAGAGGGTGGTCGATTTTTCTCCCTGTGATTCTTCTTATTTAAATTTGAGAATGTTTCAATAGATAGAGTTGAACATATTTGTACACATGATGATAGGATGAGACATTGATCAATGGAGAGGTTTTATGCAACTACGGTTAAATTCCACTTTGGACTACTCATTTGATGGAGATGATGATGGAATTGAGTTCCTCTTTTCGAGAGGACCAAAATCGACCTAAATATCACCTCGTTCAAACAAGAAGAAGTTGGTTTTTTATTTTGTGCACCCACTCATGGATATTGGATCAGGTTGGCTTCACTCTCATGCACACTTGGACAGGTCAACCTCAACATCAAATGGAAATTGTTGGAAACCCCTAGAAGCCTATAAATACAAGTGACCTAGAAGCTCATTTGGACATCATCACATCAAGCATATTCTTCTCTTCTATCTGATTTGGTTCAACACATTGGTGAAGGAAAAGTTCGTACAAGGGTTCAAAGTCACAGATCTAAAGTTCGCACAAAATTAGGGTTTATGTTCCAGACGCACACACAACACTGGGAAATTTCATCCACAAACGCATGCATGCTAAGGGAAAGGGAGCGTCTGGGAGCTACAGAAACACACACGCTAAACTAAAGGGAGCATCCAAGGGTTTGAATATAGTTGACCATCATCTGAAGTTTTCTAAATTTGTTTGAAGTTTGAACCAATTTGTCTCTAATATATTCTGTCATTGTAAACTAGTTTCTAAAGTTGTTGGGTTGTATTTATGATCATATTGTATTGGGCTCATTTCATCCATAGACACACGCATGCTAAGGGAAAGGGAGTGTCTGGGAGCTATAGAAACACACACGCTAACCTAAAGGGAGTATCCAAGGGTTTGACTATAGTTGACCATCATCTGAAGTTTTCTAAAGTTATCTGAAGTGTAAACCAAGTTGTCTCTGATATATTCTGTCACTGTAAACTAGTTTCTAAAATTGTTGGGTTGTATTTATGATCATATTGTATTGGGCTCATTGTACTCTCTGCTGAACATTTTATGACAATCTAATAAAAGAAGAATTTCAAAGGGTTTTCCCCCTAGTGAGGTTTTTCCCTAGTCTTTGACCAAATCTAGTGTCTCTTGTTGATGTGTTGATTGTCTTATTTACCATTGCATATAGTTTTTTATCTTCAATTACTGTTGATGAATGGAAAGACTAATTGTAATTGGAAATATTGCTAATTGAAATTTGGAATTGGGCTAAAGTAATTGATACATCATAAAACAATCTGAAAATTAACAAAAACAAAAAAAATATAAAAACCCAAACTATACAAGGCCCTGGATTTCTTGTAAAATATCAACAAAAGGCATGTAATAATATGAAAAATACTTAGAACTTTGTATCTTAGTCATATGCCATAGGCCCTTGTCCAAAAAAAGGTTTTCGTTAAAAAGGTCGTCTGCTTCTCTTTTCCTTTCCCTAAAAATGTGTCGTGAGAAGTCCCCGAGTCTCACAAAATATAAAGATAAACATTATTTTTTAGAAAAATATATATTTGTAAAAAAATATGGGAAAAAACTAAATAAAATAGATGAGGTTTAGTTTAACAAACGGAAAGATCAAATAAAAAGAAAAATAAAATTTCTTACTTCACATGGTCACCATGCTTGTGAATCAATGTTCACTCCATTTCTCTATAGACATATTGTGTCAAAAACATTTAACTCTAATAACATATGGATATAATAATGTATATGTCGTAGATAAAATCTAAGAAAAATATGCAATTTATTGTTACTTTAACTTTGTAAAATGTTAATGCGTAATGAAGTGATTTATTCCATTTAAGATGTTAATGGAATTTTAACAATGTTTACAAATAAATAAACAACGAGTTGACTTAAAACCAGTTATTTTTATTTCAAATTGCTTCATATGAACTTTCGGACTCCTTCCCTAGTTTTTATTTCTAATGAAAATACGATTGATTAATAAAAGTGTTAAGTTTGTAATCTATTATTTCAATGTGATTAATTTTAAAAAGAATCTCAAAAATTATTATGGATCACAAAAATCTGAGATCATAAATTATAATATATCTTTAATCCATGAAGAAAAATTATAAACCATTTATAGAATAGTGAGAATTTAAAATCTAACATTAAAAAGGGAGATAACGAGTATTGAAAATCATACATCCCAAACAAAACCTTGATAAAGATATACAAATTATATTGTGATGAGCGTTGAAAATCATATATTCCAAACACAACCTTGATATTGATATGCAAATTGTATTTTCCTTTTTTGAATAGTGTAGTTGGATAAAAATTACACAGATTGATCATAAATGGGATAGTGAATGGAATTTGACATAGTGCGAAGAACACAAATCACATCCTCTTCTACTATTTGTATGAAATATTCTACAATAGCTCACTTTGTTTATATAATATGCTTATAGAATACCATTGTTATTACTCTCTCTTAACTTATATAATAATTACCCCTTACCAATTTGTAAATAAGAGGCACATATAGAACTAGCATTAGATCATAAATGAAAAAAGATGTGATATGTTACATGATCTAACTATAACCCAATTTTAGTGAAAAATAAATGTTAATGTTAACAATAATACAATCAAACAATCTACTCAAAAAAGAGACATGTGCAACTTCCTTCGCAATTTCTCAATCTTTTTCATTGACAATTCTAAGAGTTTATTTTTATTGATAATTGCATCCCAGACTAGACCTCCTTTGTCTTTCATAGTCTCAGCCAGACTGAACCCTTCACCCTCATATGGTACCTTTGTCTTTCATCACCTCAACCAAACTGAACCCTTCACCCTATATGGTAATGGTTCCAGATCAAATTTCTTTGTGAGTAATCTCTAGAGGCATTCCCATTTATAAACGTCTTCATTTATACATAGTGTGCCTAAAATATTCACCAATATCCAAGCTGAGAAGCCAAATATGCGTGTCAAAAGTGAATGGAGCAAGTTAATCCATATTTCTTCTTTGCAACCTCAAATACAATATCCTTAAGAGTGTAGTAAAAATTGGCAGGTAGCCTAGGAAGCTCTTCATGAAAGGGTGCCTCATGGGGCTGATTTTTATGAAACGGACCAATGTAATATTTCCCCATTCTCATGAAAGGGTGCCTCATGGGGCTGATTTTTATGAAACAGACCAATGTAATATTTCCCCATTCTAAAGACAGATATGCTATAAATTATTTACATTAGGGAGGAGGGCATCTAACACATTACTCAACATTCTTCCATTGTTTACATAGTTTTGCTCCTATGTCTCTCTACTAACCTTAAAAACCCAAAAGATATGGATGACATCAATTATGAAATTACCATTCAAATTATCAAATAACAAATGATATCATATATATACATGTAATATGTTTATCTTTTCAATTTTACCTAATATAATTATGACATTACATAACAATTGATAATGAGTAGTAGAGTAATTTCAAAACAATAGAAATACACTTAGTGCTTGTTGTAAACAAATATACATTCTTTATAATTATCTTTAATAAATAGACAAATTTTTCTTTTAACAACAAATATACCTTATCTATAATTATCTTTAATAAATGACTTCTTTTAACAAATTTTGTACTTTAACCATCTCACAATTTGACTAGCATATCATCCTCTCGACAACAGTATGAAACTATAACTGACAATACCAGTCTTGAATCAGATGGTAGTCATTATTTTAATCGTCTAACACCACAATCAATGTCCCACAATGGTACAGGTGGCATGGAAGGGACTTCTTCTCACGGGGTAACCCCTTACAACATAAATATAAAAATTGTGAATAACCTATGTTTTGTCAAAATAAATCACCAATGATATTTATAATAAGAGAAAAAATACAAAGAAATGAAGACAAAGCATGTTAATATAGAGTAAGTATATTATTGTGTGACAAAATAAGAAATGTAATTTAGTTACATATTGGGAATATATAGAGTTAGTTGGAAAGCTTATTATGAGCTTGAAAACAATTAACCTATGTTTTGTTAAAATAAATCACCAATGATATTTATAATAAATTTTAGAGGATATAGAGAAAAAAATACAAAGAAATGAAGACAAAGCATGTTAATATAGAGTAAGTATATTATTGTGTGACAAATTAAGAAATGTAATTTAGTTACATATTGGGAATATATAGAGATAGTTGGAAAGCTTATTATGAGCTTGAAAACAATTGTAACTCAGTCGATCTTTACATTTGGAGTAAAAAAAAGGTTCCTCTTTGAAACTCTAGTCAACCCTATTATCTTATACGGATGTGAAGTTTGTAGGAATCGTGGAGAAATATTGAGTTGATCCAAAAGAAATTCATAACCTATAACCTCAAGATCAAGGGAAATACTCCCTATCCTATCCTCTTGATTGAATCTGACCTGTCCCCCATTGAAAGTATGACTATGTTTAGATATATGATGTATAAGAAGAAGCTTTACAATACGAAATCCAAGAGGCTCCCAAAAATTGCTTGTGACAAATTAAGAAATGTAATTTAGTTACATATTGGGAATATATAGAGATAGTTGGAAAGCTTATTATGAGCTTGAAAATAATTGTAAGTCAACCAATATTTAAATTTGGAGTAAAAAAAAGGTTCCTCTTTGAAACTTTGGTCACCCTTGTTATCTTATACGAATGTGAAGTTTGGGGGTGCAGTATATCTAGCGAGTCGTGGAGAAAGATTGAGATGATCAAAAAGAAATTCATAACCTATAACCTCAAGATCAAGGGAATAGTCCCTATCTTATCCTTGATCGAATTTGGACTGTCCCCCTTTGAAAGTATGACTACCATTGAAAGTATGACTATGTTTAGATATCTGATGTATAAGAAGAAGCTTTGTAATACAAAATCCAAGAGGCTCCAAAAAATTGTTTCTAAGTTTAGTAAAAACCCCCACCACCTACGCCTCAAGCGCGGGTCGCATTAGGATGCTTAGTCTTAGCTCAATCTTTGGAGGATTAAGGAGTAGATCATCATGGGAAGCAATGATAGTATCAAAGATACTATTACCTCCATTTTTAAGGAGAAGATGTGGGAAAAGGAAGCTAAGGTACTATAAGGAGGTGATTAACCCCACCATTGATAACTAGAATTATCTTTATCTCTTTATGTTGAATATCACTAAGAAGAAAATGAACATCGTTAGGATTAGAACTAAATCTCACGAGTTTCGCTCGGTGGTGGTCCACCATGGGATGATAGAATTTGTTAGATTTGTCATACTAAGAAGGTGGAAGATGAAAAGCACTTCCCCTATGATTATACATTATAGATTCAAACACTAAACTTATAATTAATCCTTAAAAAGAAGAATCTAAACTTATAATTAATCCTTAAAAAGAATTCCATTCACATAAATTTTCCAAAGTTACATAAACTCATATTCCACTTCATATAAATTTTCCAAAGTTTTTTATATAAATTCATATTCTCACAAGTTTTATTTTATAATTCAATATAAATAAAAACAACTTAAAACCTAAAGAAAATGACATCATATATTTTAGATTCAAACATTAAACATATATTAAACTTTTAAGGGAATTCCAATCAATATAAGAAAAACAATCTTTATTTTACAATTCAATATAAGAAAAACGACTTAAAACTTAAAAAAATTATGATTATGATTATACATTATAGATTCAAACGCTAAACTTAAAATTAATCCTTAAAAAGAAGAATCTAAACTTATAATTAATCCTTAAAAAGAATTTCATTCACATAAAATTTCCAAAGTTACATAAACTCATATTTTCAAACATTTTATTAAAAAATTCAATATATATAACATAAATATTACAATAAAAATAAAAATAAGCATCCAATTATAATTTTTTTAATAGACAATTTTATAAATACAAATTTACAAATAAGTAAAATACTAAGAATATAATTCAATTTATTACTTTTACTAAAGAATTGTTTATCTGATGCATATAAAAATAAAAAAATAATGTATAATTTTTAATTTTTAAACAAAAATATAATAAATTTATTTATCTTTAATATTTAATATGAAGCGAATAAAGAATCTAAAGCCAAAAAAAAATCAATTAATAAGAAGTGCAAATAAATATATTTTAAATTTCATTAATATTTAATTTATAGCCAGAAAAAAACTAAAGATTAACCTCTACACATTTTATGCTACCACAAACATATAAAAATGTTTCATTTATACACAAATATATAATTTTAAAGAGAAAAAACCAAAAACTACATATAATTAACTTATAACCAAACTTGTAATTCACATTAACAAACAAAAATGATTATTAAATTTATAATTTTTTAATTAATTATCAAAAAGTAAGATGAAAATACCATCCATTACAAATAAACTTATTTGTACTTTTAAAAACAAAAAGAGCATCCAGCAAGGACAAAACCACTATTTTTTAGTTGAAATTTGCCGTGAAGCCCAAATGTTCGCTGGGATTGCATGAACTTCACCCACTTTGACGTCAGTTCGTATGTAAGCTTTCATTACATATTGATGGTTTAAAATGAAAAGTCATCGCCCTTATACAAACTCTCTCTCATCTGGATTTGTAAATTTGAATAATATAAAAAAATAATTAAGCCCTGTGATATTTGATTTGGGAGGTTAAAATTCCAACAGTGATTACTAGAACAACAACCATTTAGTTTGATCAAGATTATAACCAGCATTTCATTTGCGTACTTCAATCTGGGTCTCCGTGAGCAGTCTGATGCCATTATGGATGAATCGACAATTGAGGGAAAACATGAGGAAACTGTATGTAAATTATTTATTACGATTAGGAAAATAGAGAAAATGATTACAATGGTAACAATTGAATAGATCTCTGACCTCAAGTTTTCCACATGGGTGTATCAGAGTAAAATTGCACCCCATAACTTAATAATCCTCTTTTAGTTTTTTGAAAGTTAGTTTAGCACGTTATAATTTTAACTTTCTAATGGAATTTCAAGGTAAATGATTTTAATTTATAATTTTTTCAAAATCAAATTTCCAGTGAGAAGTGTGTGAGAAGTGTATTTGTTGCTGAAAGTTTGTATGTAAGCTTTCATTGCATATTGATGGTTTAAAATGAAAAGTAAATTGTCTATTAAAAAAATTAATAGACATAATAATCTGGATTTGTAAATTTAATAATATAAAAAAATCATTAATCCCTTTGATATTTGATTTGGGTGGTTAAAAAATCTAACATTGATTACTAGAACACCAACTATTTAGTTCGATCAAGACTACAGCAAGCATTTCATTTTATTACCATGGCATATCTGCAACATTTCAGGGACAAGAACATCTCAGAGACTTTTGTTGAAGAATCGTTCACTACCCAGGGCGTCAATGCATCATATTGCCACAACAAGGGTATGAAATAGGACGGGAGTAAAACACTCGCATATCATCCTCTCTGCAGCGGTACCGAACTGTAACTAACAATACCAGTCTTGCAGCGGTACTGAACTGTAACTAACAATACCGGTCTTGAATCTGAGGGCAGTGATTATTTTAATCGTCTAACACCACCATCAACATTCCACAATGGTACATGTGGCATGAAAGAGACTTCTTCTCACAGGGTAACGCCTTACGGGGTAACAAGTTAAGACTAGCAATTGCACCACATGTTGCAAAGGAAACGCCGTAAGGCCTAGCATATGAAAGATTAGCATAGAAGAAAGACATAAAGTTTTTATGTAACTTTGTTTCTTTACTGACATTTGTCTTAGAGAAACTTTTAAATTTAAACTTTGCATAAATGAGCTAGAAAAATTAGGAAGGATGGTTGTAGCATCGTGCAATCAGAATCATGAAAGATTAGCATAGAAGAAAGACAAAGTTTTTATGTAACTTTGTTTCTTTACTGACATTTGTCTTAGAGAAACTTTGAAATTTAAACTTTGCATAAATGAGCTAGAACAATTAGGAAGGATGGTTGTAGCATCGTGCAATCAGAATCCTTCTGACAGAGATTTTAGTTTAAAAACACCTTATCAACAAAGTGAAATGTCAAGATTAATGTTAAAAACAACATCCGAGTGTGTAGATTTCCACAGTTCAACATAGTTGAAGTGGTATTTCTAGATTTAAATTGTGGCAAAGTTTATAAACATATTAGAGACATGTTAGTTGATGTGCCGTATGAGCCTCCAATCATATTGTTTTATGTTAAAAAACTCTATGTAATAGTTATCCTAAACATAGTACTAATTATTCTGATGATTAGTGCATTGTACTAATGGCATAGCATAGAGTGTATTTGGTAAGAGACTACTATGAAGCTTAAGTATGGTATATAATTCTAATATTTATGCTAGTGGATTAAGAATTTGATGAGAAGAATTTCAACAATAGCTATTCGAGTCAAATTTTCTACCCCATCACTTGAACTATCTTAAGCTCACTCACCTTAACTTACTAATTCATGAGCTTTCCAACCAACAACCACTCGCTGAATTAAGACACTTAGTTGATAGACTATGCATTTAGACCTTGACTATTGACTTTCTTAAACCTATTTGTTGCGCACCTACTCTATAAACCCAACCAACTTGGGTTTACATTTACCCAACTTGGCAAGTGCTTTAATTTCTTAATTTCTTAATACCATAAATACTTTAATTCAAAAACATATTAATCCTTCATATGCATGGTATTGGCCATTAAGAAATAGAACAACATAATAAAAGTTCAATAATATATGTTGTTGATCAATTCCTTTCTTCATCATGGTCAACTAAACTTAACTATAGACAAACATAATTACCCTTTATCCACTATTAACAAATCATGTTTAAATTTATAATTAACCATAATCAATCTTATAAAACATATTCAACTATAATTCATCATACTCAATTTAAATCAATCATATTCGAATACATTAACATAATCACCTATAACATAATCATGCATAATCAACTAATGATCTACCACAAATATCTATCCAGGTTAACCACAAAGGACCACATTCAAACATATTCACTATGCAACAACACATATTTTGGCCTAGTCTTCAAGGCATTGGGTGTTCTCCCACATATGGTGACACATTGGCTGGCCATCTATTTATTAGAAGAAAAAATTTAACCATTCTCGATGGTCAGCTTATTTTAAAATTTCTATGGTCATTGTTTTATGGTCAGCTTACATGTATTCTTAGCTGGTAATTTTGCAATCTCCTACTGCTAAAGATATTCCTCGTTATTCTTTTGACGATTGGATTTTTGCTAGAGACGCTAAAAGATTTCTTATATGAAGATGAGAATGTTGATATCGGGTGATTCCCGTTGCTAGTTGAAGGAACTAAAATATTTTGCAGGTTTTGATGTTGAGTCATAATTACCGTAGACTACTGATTCATACGCATGAAATAGAACATCAGATTGATTATCACCTACATCATCCGCCTTTTAAACCTTCACTGCCATCTATAACAATGAACTGCTATGCTTTATTTTGGAGAAATCATGTTCCAATTGTTGTTGGAAGGAAGCCTATGGTAAACTGAAGCATGTGGCCTGCAACCAGAATGAATGAATCAAACAACGAAACAAATATTACAATTTATACAAACACTTTTACCTAGAAAGGAAGAGTAATCACGAAAAATGAACTCATACCTCTGCTTATTATTGACAAGGAATCCCTAGGGGGAGACACCAGATAAATTTTATGGAATCTTGTCAAAGTAAACCAGCTATATTGTCCATTTGAAAAAAAATATTCATTGGCAGTGGAAATGCAATACCCAAGTAGTGATATCCATAAAAGCATGAATGAGGCAAAAAATATTATTGCACTTCTATAAAATACATAAATGTTATAACTTGTATCTAGCATGTGCTTCTAAGAAGAATGGAATTCTCAGAGTTCTTCTATGTACCTCTTTAGGTAGCCCCCTTCTAGAGTCATAATTATGCTTATCCACGCCATGAGGATATTTTGGGCCACTGTAATAGGGATTGTTCTTAGAATGTACAGTATCGATAGTTTGAGCTTCTGGCCTAAAAGCTAGCCCTTGTGACGATTTTATAAGCTAGAGGCATATTTTATCTTCTGCTCCTACCCATACAAAGGGGATGTTGATTAAGTTGGGGATTCCTTTGTGGCATAAACCTCCAAAGGGATGTTGATTAAGTTGGGGATTCCTTTGCGGCATGAACCTCAAGGATGATGGCGGATCTGCAGAGTTGGAGTTGTGCACTCCATTGTCTCGTCCATGATCTAAAATCAGAAGTCTCCTCCTTCTATCTAGATCCAACTCACACTCAGGGATTTCTCCTTCTTCCCTACTTGGTGAACCATCAACACTTGCTTCTGAAGCATCAACAGTAATAGAATGAGAAGACTCTATAGGTGGAACTGTATGAGAATGTTCAGGAACCTTGTAGTGTGGTTGGCATTGGCTATCAGATGGAGGACTGACAATTGGTTGTTCTTGCTGAAAAGGGGCCATTAATGATTTTGGATCTTGAGTGTCCATCACAGTACAAGGCAACGCTAGATTTTGGAACTACATTTTCATCCTGAAGCAACAATCAAAACTGTAAACAATAATATCATGTGCATAGTGGGCTCTAATATAGTTAAAACAGTAAACCAAGAAAACGATGGGCAATCTGTTACAACTAAAAATTTTCTCTGACTGCTTGAAGCTAATGACCAGTTAAAAAATCTCATTTGATTCCTTTCTCCATATTTGTCAACTAAATTTAACTATAGACAAACATAATTACCCTTATCCACTATTAACAAATCATGATTAAATTTATAATTAACCATAATCAATCTTATAAAACATATTCAACTATAATTCATCATACTCAATTTAAATTGATCATATTCGAATACATTAACATAATCATGCATAATCAACTAATGATCAACCACAAATATCTATCTAGGCTAACCACAAAAGACCACATTCAAACATATTCACTATGTAACAACACATATTTTGGCCCGGTATTCAAGGCCCCGGGTGTTCTCCCACGTATCATGACACATTCAGCTGGCCATCTGTTTATTAGAAGAAAAAAATTAACCATTCTTGATGGTCAGCTTATTTTAAAATTTCTATGGTCACTATGTTCTGGTCAGCTTACATGTCTTCTTAGCTGGTAATTTTGCAATCTCCCACTGCTAAAGATATTCCTCGTTATTCTTTTGACCATTGGATTTTTGCTAGAGACACTAAAAGATTTCTTATATGCAGATGAGGATGTTGATATCAGGTGATTCCCATTACTAGTTGAAGGAACTAAAATATTTTGCAGGCTTTGTTGTTAAGCCATAATAACTGTAGACTACTGATTCATACACACAAAATCAGGTGCAGATGGAAGATCTACCACATCAGTTTCGTATAAGATTCTGGTGATTGTTTGAGAAAGGCCCTCATCAAAATCTCTGTAATAACACAGACATCTAACAATATTAAAACACATGTACTTTTTGACAACAGAAAGGACATTTATAGTATAATCAAATAGAAATTTAAATGAATTTATTTCATGCTGGTGAAAGGGAAGTTTTTAAATGCATAATCAATACTAAAACCTTTCTGCATCCAAACTTAATACAAAAACATAATACTCACTTAAAAAAACCACCTCTGACATTAAAAGCTATATTTCTTGCAATACATATTATTGGTACAGGTTTACCTTTTTGCAAGGCACATAACTATGAAATTAGTAGAGGTGTAAAGTTGGACTTCTCCAAGATATGTTTATCTCTCATAATAATAATGGATCAAAATAGGAGAAATAAACAGACAGTTCCACTTGTTGATCCAACAGAAGCACAAGAGGCAGAGGTGGGAGGTAGAACTATCAATCCTGGAATACCACTCTTTCATCTAAGGATGCCTAACCGCTTCTTTAGAGAAGGTAGTTAGTGAAGTCATCTCCATAGAAAAGGTAGTTTTGGTAAGTTCTAGATGAATTAAAAGGGTCTAGGTTATTTCCTTCATTCTGCAGAATCTGAAAACTGAGCCTTATAGGTGAATCCATTATTCATCAAGATCCTTTTGCAATCTCCCACTGCTAAAGATATTCCTCGTTATTCTTTTGACCATTGGATTTTTTCTAGAGACACTAAAAGATTTCTTATATGCAGATGAGGATGTTGATATCGGGTGATTCCCATTACTAGCTGAAGGAACTAAAATATTTTGCAGACTTTGTTGTTAAGCCATAATTACTGTAGACTACTGATTCATACACACAAAATGGAACATCAAATGGATTATCACCTACATCATCCGCATTTTAAACTTTCACTGTCGTCTATAACAATGAACTACTATGCTTTATTTTGGAGAAATCATGTTCCAATTGTTGTTGGAAGGAAGCCTATGGTAAACTGAAGCATGTTTCCTGCAACCAAAATGAATGAATCAGTCAACGAAACAAATATTACAATTTATACAAACACTTTTACCTGGAAAGGAAGAGTAATCATGAAACATGAACTCATACCTCTGCTTATTATTGACAAGGAATCCCTAGGGGGAGACACTAGATAAATTTTATAAAATCTTTTCAAAATAAACCAGCTATATTATCAATTTGAAAAAAAATATTCACTGACAATGGAAATGCAATACCCAAGTAGTGATATCCATAAGCATGAATGAGGCAAAAAAAATTATTGCACTTCTATAAAATACGTAAATGTTATAACCTTTATCCTAGCATGTGCTTCTAAGAATAATGGAAGTCCCAGAGTTCTTCTATGTACCTCTTTAGGTAGAAGGAAACCTGCATCCTAGCATGTGCTTCTAAGAAGAATGGAAGTCTCAGAGTTCTTCTATGTACCTCTTTAGGTAGCCCCCTTCTAGAGTCACAGTTATGCCCATCCACACCATGAGGATATTCTGGGCCACTGTAAGAGGGATTGTTCTTAGAATGTATGGTATCGATAGTTTGAGCTTCTGGTCTAAAAGCTAGCCCTTGTGATGATTTTATAAGCTGGAGGCATATTTTATCTTCTACTCCTGCCCATACAAAGGGATGTTGATTAAGTTTGGCATTCCTTTGTGGCATTAACCTCAAGGATGATGGAGGATCTGCAGAGTTGGAATTGTGCACTGCATTGTCTCGTCCATGCTCTAAAATCAGAGGTATCCTCCTTCTATCTAGATCCAACTCAATTCAGGGATTTCTCCTTCTTCCCTACCTGGTGAACTATCGACACTTGCTTCTGAAGCACCAACAATAATAGAATGAGAAGACTTAATTGGTGGAAATGCATGAGAATGTTCAAGAACCTTGTCATGTGGTAGGTATTAGCTATCAAATGGAGGAATGACAATTGGTTGTTCTTGCTGAAAAGGGACCATTAATGATTTTGGATCTTGAGTGTCCATCACAACACAAGGCATCGCTAGATTTTGGAACTACGTTTTCATCCTGAAGTAACAATGAAAACTGTAAATAATAATATCATTTGCTTAAAATGGTAAACCAACAAAATGATGGGCAATCTGTTATAACTAAAAGTTTTCTTTGACTGCTTGAAGCTAATGACCAGTTACAAAATCTCATTTGAGGATAAGAAGTAAATATTTTTCTCTATTAGTTAGCCATTTACTCATGATATAGCCAACCCAACATTGAACACTAAAAAGGACTGCAATTTACATGTTTCAATCCCCTTTTAGATTCACCGTAAATCATGCGTTCTGGGCCCTAGCACAGGCAAGTCAGTGTTTCCATTTGCTATAGCTGCTTCATCCTGTACCCATACCCGCATAGAATACAAAGAACAAAAACATGTGTCAGGCTAACTTGATGTTGAATCAGTCATGCTACACACAAGGATATAATCCAAGAGCAGAATATGAATAACATAATGACAAAGAGAATCCAGAGTTCAAACCTTTCTCACCAAGTAGTTGCTGACATCAGGTGTAGATGGAAGATCTGCCACATCAGTTTCGTATAAGATTCTGGTGATTGTTTGAGAAAGGCCCTCATCAAAATCTCTGTAATAACACAGACATCCAACAATATTAAAACACATGTACTTTTTGACAACAGAAAGGACATTTATAGTATAATCAAATAGAAATTTAAATGAATTTATTTCATGCTGGTGAAAGGGAAGTTTTTAAATGCATAATCAATACTAAAACCTTTCTGCATCCAAACTTAATACAAAGACATACTACTCACTTAAAAAAACCACCTCTGACATTAAAAGCTATATTTCTTGCAATACATATTATTGGTATAGGTTTACCTTTTTGCAAGGCACATAACTATGAAATTAGTAGAGGTGTAAAGTTGGATTCTCCAAGATATATTTATCTCTCATAATAATAATGGACCACTTGTTGATCCAACAGAAGCACAAGAGGCAGAGGTGGGAGGTAGAACTATCAATCCTGGAATACCACTCTTTCATCTAAGGATGCCTAACCGCTTCTTTAGAGAAGGTAGTTAGTGAAGTCATCTCCATAGAAAAGGTAGTTTCGATATGTTCTAGATGAATTAAAAGGGTCTAGGTTATTTCCTTCATTCTTCAAAATCTGAATACTGAGCCTTATAGGTGAATCCATTATTCATCAAGATCCTTTTGCAATCTCCCACTGCTAAAGATATTCCTCGTTATTCTTTTGACCATTAGATTTTTGCTAGAGACACTAAAAGATTTCTTATATGCAGATGAGGATGAGGATGTTGATATCAGGTGATTCCCATTACCAGTTGAAGGAACTAAAATATTTTGCAGGCTTTGTTGTTAAGCCATAATTACTGTAGACTACTGATTCATACACACGAAATGGAACATCAGATGGATTATCACCTACATCATCCACATTTTAAACCTTCATTGTCGTCTATAACAATGAACTGCTATGCTTTATTTTGGAGAAATCATGTTCCAATTGTTGTTGGAAGGAAGCCTATGGTAAACTGAAGCATGTTTCCTGCAACCAAAATGAATGAATTAGTCAACGAAACAAATATTACAATTTATACAAACACTTTTACCTGGAAAGGAAGAGTAATCATGAAACATGAACTCATACCTCTGCTTATTATTGACAAGGAATCCCTAGGGGGAGAAACTAGATAAATTTTATAAAATCTTTTCAAAATAAACCATCTATATTATCAGTTTGAAAAAAAAATATTCACTGACAATGGAAATGCAATATACCCAAGTAGTGATATCCATAAGCATGAATGAGGCAAAAAAAATTATTGCACTTCTATAAAATACGTAAATGTTATAACCTTTATCCTAGCATGTGCTTCTAAGAATAATGGAAGTCCCAGAGTTCTTCTATGTACCTCTTTAGGTAGAATGAAACCTGCATCCTAGCATGTGCTTCTAAGAAGAATTGAAGTCTCAGAGTTCTTCTATGTACTTCTTTAGGTAGCCCCCTTTCTAGAGTCACAGTTATGCCCATCCACACCATGAGGATATTTTGGGCCACTGTAAGAGGGATTGTTCTTAGAATGTATGGTATCGATAGTTTGAGCTTTTGGTCTAAAAGCTAGCCCTTGCGATGATTTTATAAGGTGGAGGCATATTTTATCTTCTACTCTTGCCCATACAAAGGGATGTTGATTAAGTTTGGCATTCCTTTGTGGCATTAACCTCAAGGATGATGGAGGATCTACAAAGTTGGAATTGTGCACTGCATTGTCTCGTCCATGCTCTAAAATTAGAGGTATCCTCCTTCTATCTAGATCCAACTCAATTCAGGGATTTCTCCTTCTTCCCTACCTGGTGAACTACCGACACTTGCTTCTGAAGCACCAACAATAATAGAATGAGAAGACTTAATTGGTGGAAATGCATGAGAATGTTCGAGAACCTTGTCATGTGGTAGGTATTAGCTATCAAATGGACGAATGACAATTGGTTGTTCTTGCTGAAAAGGGACCATTAATGATTTTGGATCTTGTGTGTCCATCACAACACAAGGCATCACTAGATTTTGGAACTACATTTTCATCCTGAAGTAACAATGAAAACTATAAATAATAATATCATTTGCATAGTGGGTTCCAATATGCTTAAAATGGTAAACCAACAAAATGATGGGCAATCTGTTATAGATAAAAGTTTTCTTTGACTGCTTGAAGCTAATGACCAGTTACAAAATCTCAAAATCTCATTTGAGGATAAGAAGTAAATATTTTTCTCTATTAGTTAGCCATTTACTCATGACATAGCCAACCCAACATTGAACACTAAAAAGGAATGCAATTTACATGTTTCAATCCCCTTTTAGATTCACCGTAAATCATGCATTCTGGGCCCTAGCACAGGCAAGTCAGTGTTTCCATTTGCTATAGCTGCTTCATCCTGTACCCCATACCCGCATAGAATACAAAGAACAAAAACATGTGTCAGGCTAACTTGATGTTGAATCAGTCATGCTACACACAAGGATATAATCCAAGAGCAGAATATGAATGACATAATGACAAAGAGAATCCAGAGTTCAAACCTTTGTCACCAAGTAGTTGCTGACATCAGGTGTCTGCCACATCAGTTTCGTATAAGATTCTGGTGATTGTTTGAGAAAGGCCCTCATCAAAATCTCTGTAATAACACGGACATCCAACAATATTAAAAAACATGTACTTTTTTACAACAGAAAGGACATTTATAGTATAATCAAATAGAAATTTGAATGATTTTATTTCATGCTGGTGAAAGGGAAGTTTTTAAATGCATAATCTGTTGGAAATAATACTGAGAGGGGGGTGGGTGAATCAGTATTATCACATTAATAAAACTTTTTCCATTTCCATAATCAGATTCATACATGCTACTTCCACAACTTCTTATGATTAAGTTAATTGATCTTCAATGAGTGCATTAGAACATTATCAACCATATTATCAATTAACAGATGCAGTAACATAGAATAGATCATCACACATAAGGCACACACATGAACACCATGATATAAGGTGGAAACCCAATGCGGGAGAAAACCACCTGCTGCAAGTCATCTCAATCTTCTTCTTAATAAGAAAATCCTTTTACAATATTTGTACTGGTGCAGTCTTATACCAGTACGGGAGCTACAACCCTCTTTGCTCTTGTACTAGCCGATCCATTTACTAGTACACAGGCTACTACCTGCTACAATGCTCCAAAGATTTCCTTTAGCTCTTGTACTAGCTTAGATACTAGTACGTAGGCGCCGGCCTACAATCTTCTCTCCTCCAGGTACCACGTTTCATCAATTTTCATACTGGATACACTGAAGCACAACACATAATCTGAAAGGCTACGTTTCATCCAATTTTCATACTGGACCCAACAACAACATTGAAGCACATAATCAAACAATCTTCTAAATCATCCAATCACCAGATCCATACACATACAATGATATTATGAGAGTTATCAACCAGATCTAGTACATAAAGATAAGTCATTAATCATGCTGCTATCTGAACTCAATACCAGTAACCAAACATCAGTTATTAAATTATTAAGTTATTAAGTTATTAAGTTATTAAATTTCAAGCAGGGACCGCAACTTCACTGGTATAGATCTGCGGATATCCGCACTTCCACTTGCTCTGAGCCTGCGGATCTCCGCACCTGTACCTTCTACCTGTCTGCGCACCTCCGCACTGCCTCTTCTGCTTCTCTGCGCATCCTTGTGCAGATCCACACCTGCGCCTTCTGTGGCGCTGCGCACCTCCGCAGCTGTGCCTTCTGTGGCGTCGCGGACCTCCGCAGTTGCGCCTTCTGTGGCGCCGCGTACCTCCGCAGCTGCGCCTTCTGTGGCGCCGCGGACCTCCGCAGCTGTGCCTTCTGTGGCGCCGCGGACCTCCGCAGCTGCGCCTTCTGTGGCGCCGCGTACCTCCGCAGTTGCGCCTTCTGTGGCGCCGCGCACCTCTGCAGCTGCGCCTTCTGTGGCGTCGCGCACCTCCGCAGCTGCACCTTCTGTGGCGCTGCGCACCTCCGCACCTGCGCCTTGTGTGGCGCCGCGGACCTCCGCACCTGCAGCGCTTCTGCGCCTGCGTACCTACGCACTTTTCCTTCACTGTACTTGCGTACCTACGAATATAGATAATTTCAAGACTTCAAGAATAACCCAAACTATCAGATCTACAGATCTGATCATGCGCCGAAGTGATCTCAATCCATCAGTAGATTCACCTTATTTAGATCTAGACATTACTCCCAAGAGATCATAGTATTTCAGATCTAGCTCCCATAAGATGTTCAACCCAAAACCTACACAAGCCAAATGATCTCCTTTGCTTTATATAGGCAAGCTCTTCCTCAAATCATGGATCAATACCATGAGCCAAAACCATAATAACACAATACCGTCGGCTAAATACCAAGGGTTAAACATAAGAAACCCCACGTGTGCTTTTCTCTGCCTTGAAGTAAGTGAACTGGGGGTACGCACCTCCTGAATGGGATAACTGCGGATATGTACGCACTTTATGTAACACCGGACTGCGTGTATGCACCTTCTGTAAGGTGTACCTGCGTACCCCTTATTTTCTTCAATATTTGATAGTTGATCATCAATCTCTGCTGCTGACTTGAAGTACTGTTATCTATCACCTGAATGGGTTGCCATCAAGGACAACACTTTAGCCATAATGCCAACAATCTCCCCCTTTGGACTTGATGGCAAAGCTTACTTGTGAACTGTCATCTGATCCCTTTGTGCTGTCCGGTAACCCATGCACTCTGTCACCTCTGATATTTCTTCTGTAGATTCATCTGAATGTATACAAGTGAGATGATCTTCTATGAGAGGGTTGCCATCAAGTACAACACATGCATCATAATGCCAACAATCTCCCCCTTTGGACTTGATGGCAACAACACCAAATCACTCTCCCCCTTTGACATCAAGGGCAAAGGGTTATGCTCCCCCTAAGAACATGCTCTCCTTGACTATAAACCAGTTCTGCTGAAGTCTCTGAATGAACTCCCCCTTTTTATATGCCATGGTGCTCCAATCTGATAATGCTCTTTCTGAGAACAAGCTGAGATGTCTGCTCTGCTATATAGTGTTGTTCATGCTCAAGCTCCCCCTGACTGCAAAAAGATGTTCTACAAGAAGAACATGACTCTATATATCATAAATGACCTTCCTATCACCAAAAGACTCAATAAATACATTCATCACAATGGTGATACATCAAACGTTTACATCATTCATCCCAGGCATAGTGGGGAAACATAGGCCGTTACATGACCTGAAGAGATAACTACAAAAGAGACACACTATTACATAAAGACCAATCACCTAAGATAAATATCAACAACAACACTGTATGATCTGCTTCATAGTATCTGTCAACAGCAAGGTACGTCTGCATCAACTCATTCATAACCATCCAAATCTACATGAACCAAGAGTCATCAAATGGAAGCATCTGCATTAATCAACATATGTACGAAACAACCTATCATCATATAGGTAAGATCTCATCATCATCATGTCTCCAACAATGCAACTTTGAATAATCATCCATGTATCCAGCCAACAATCCTCATCCATATATGTGCCAAGAATAATAAAGACTCCATGCAAGCACCATTAGAGAATCAACCACAAATCTGATCCAAGGACCATGTGAACAACTCATAACCATAGCAAGATGAATCATAAGCATTGTCACCAAGGACCATAATGCCAACAATGCATTAAGAACATATGCTCCCCCTAAACTGGTGCCATCTGTCAGATACTCAGATCTGATTTTATGCTCGAGAGATCATACTTCATAGATCAACTTCACTTTTCCTACTGCCTTTCTTCAAACAATCATATACGCGATTGTGCAGTATCCAACTCGCGTATATACGCGACTTTCCTTCATGGAGTTTTCATATGAGATTCAGCACACTGAAGTTTTGTACTTTCAGCTCCCTCTGATTCTAGTTTGTCTGTACGTTGTGTTGTGCCGCCTTTTTCTGACTGTACTTCCTTTTTCCTCCATATCTTCAAGCGTGATGATGACATTTTCTCCTTTTGATATGGTGCCCACACTTTGTTCCTGCATTCCTTAGCTATATGTCCAAGCTTGTCACATGCATAACATCTTACATGTTTCATATTCCTCCTGTAACAATCAGCAGCTTTGTGACCAAACATATTGCAAGCAAAGCAATATCCATAAAAGTACCTTGATTGAGATGACCTTTCTGCATAATGATCTTGAACTCTTCTTCTTCTACATCTAGCTGCAACATGTCCAAGATTATGACATACGTAACATTCAACATTATTCATAGGAGGAGTAAAGGATTTTCTTTGAGGAATCTCTTTCCTTGGTTGATGATGAGATGGATCTTTCATTTCTTCATTGATCACTTTAGATTTCTCTTTAGAGTTCCTTGCTTCACCTTGTGAACTAGATTCACCTTCAACCGATTCATGGAAACCAAGACCAGTCTTTATAGCAGGAGACCTTTGACTACTAAGAATATCATCCAAGACTTTAAAGCTATCTTGAAATCGTAAAATATTATCCTTTTCTTCTATTTTACCTTTCAAGATATTTACCTCAACCTGAAGCTGTTCTTCCTTTTCAAGAGATTTCTTTTTCAAATCTTCTTCAGCTTTTCTTCCTTCTTCCATTTGTTCCCTTAGTTTGAGAATCTCCTTTTCTTGTTCTTCATTCAGATCCTGCTGCATTTGACGAACTTGGAAGGCATATTCCAGCTGGGATTTTAAGCTGATGACTTCGTTGTCTTGTTTTTCAATTGCTTGATGTAGATCTTCATTCTACTTCTTTGATTCTTCAAGATCTCCCTTTAGTGAGAGGATTGTAGCTTCAAGAGTTTCATAGTAGCTGGATCTATCTTTGAGTTTCTTGATGGTTGTGCTTCTTTCATTGACTTCTTTTCTTAATGATGTCACTTCATGCTGCAATTTTTGACATTGGTCTTCCTTGTCCTTGAGTAGTTTTCTTACCTTGTTTCCTTCTTCTAGTTGGGCCTTTAGTTTGGTAGATTCTTCTTTGAAGTCACATTCCCTTTTGTTCAATAGATCTTGTTGATCTCTAATTTTGTCTGTCAGCCTTTTAAATTCTGCCTCTATTTGATATCTTTCTTGTTCACCCATAAGAGCAAGTTCAGTATCACTTCCATCTCTTTCACAAGGAAATATAGCTGGAACATCAGAGGATAACACATTCATACCTGATAATGATTTTGAATCTGATTCTGAATCTGAAGAGCTTCTTATGCCTAATCCCCAATCGATTCTCCCACTGTCATAGTTCTTCTGAGATGCCTTCTTTTTCTTAGGTGCTTTCTTCTTAAGCTTCTTTCCCATTGTTCCACGGATCTCCTTCAAGCGATCAAGCTTCTATCAAAGGACCTGCTCTGATACCAATTGTTGGAAATAATACTGAGAGGGGGGGGGGTGAATCAGTATTATCACATTAATAAAACTTTTTTCATTTCCATAATCAGATTCATACATGCTACTTCCACAACTTCTTATGATTAAGTTAATTGATCTTCAATGAGTGCATTAGAACATTATCAACCATTTTATCAATTAACAGATGCAGTAACATAAATAGATCATCACACATAAGGCACACACATGAACACCATGATATAAGGTGGAAACCCAATGCGGGAGAAAACCACCTGCTGCAAGTCATCTCAATCTTCTTCTTAATAAGAAAATCCTTTTACAATATTTGTACTGGTGCAGTCTTATACCAGTACGGGAGCTACAACCCCCTTTGCTCTTGTACTAGCCGATCCATTTACTAGTACGCAGGCTACTACCTGCTACAATGCTCCAAAGATTTCCTTTAGCTCTTGTACTAGCTTAGATACTAGTACGTAGGTGCCAGCCTACAATCTTCTCTCCTCCAGGTACCACGTTTCATCAATTTTCATACTGGATACACTGAAGCACAACACATAATCTAAAAGGCTATGTTTCATCCAATTTTCATACTGGACCCAACAACAACATTGAAGCACATAATCAAACAATCTTCTGAATCATCCAATCACCAGATCCATACACATACAATGATATTATGAGAGTTATCAACCAGATCTAGTACATAAAGATAAGTCATTAATCATGCTGCTATCTGAACTCAATACCAGTAACCAAACATCAGTTATGCACCCAAAACCCTGCAGAATAGTCAAAGGCAGTTAAAACAAATTTCAAGCAGGGACCGCAACTTCACTGGTATAGATCTGCGGATATCCGCACTTCCACTTGCTCCGAGCCTGCGGATCTCCGCACCTGTACCTTCTACCTGTCTGCGCACCTCCGCACTGCCTCTTCTGCTTCTCTGCGCATCCTTGTGCAGATCCGCACCTGCGCCTTCTGTGGCGCCGCGCACCTCCGCAGCTGCGCCTTCTGTGGCACCGCGCACCTCCGCAGCTGCGCCTTCTGTGGCGCCGCGGACCTCCGCACCTGCACCTTCTGTGGCGCCGCGTACCTCCGTAGATGCGCCTTCTGTGGCGCCGCGGACCTCCGCAGTTGCGCCTTCTGTGGCGCCACGTACCTCCGCAGCTGCGCCTTCTGTGGCGCCGCGGACCTCCGCAGCTGCGCCTTCTGTGGCGCCGCGTACCTCCGCAGTTGCACCTTCTGTGGTGCCGCGCACCTCCGCAGCTGCGCCTTCTGTGGCACCGCGCACCTCCGCAGTTGCACCTTCTGTGGCACCGCGCACCTCCGCAGCTGCGCCTTCTGTGGCGCCGCGCACCTCCGCAGCTGCGCCTTCTGTGGCACCGCGGACCTCCGCACCTGCGCCTTCTGTGGCGCCGCGGACCTCCGCACCTGTAGCGCTTCTGCGCCTGCGTACCTACGCACTTTTCCTTCACTGTACTTGCATACCTGCGGATATAGATACTTTCAAGACTTCAAGAATAACCCAAACTATCAGATCTACAGATCTGATCATGCGCCGAAGTGATCTCAATTCATCAGTAGATTCGCCTTATTTAGATCTAGACATTACTCCCAAGAGATCATAGTATTTCAGATCTAGCTCCCATAAGATGTTCAACCCAAAACCTACACAAGCCAAATGATCTCCTTTGCTTTATATAGGCAAGCTCTTCCTCAAATCATGGATCAATACCACGAGCCAAAACCATAATAACACAATACCGTCGGCTAAATACCAAGGGTTAAACATAAGAAACCCCACGTGTGCTTTTCTCTGCCTTGAAGTAAGTGAATTGGGGCTACGCACCTCCTGAACGGGATAACTGCGGATATGTACGCACTTTATGTAACACCGGACTGCGTGTACGCACCTTCTGTAAGGTGTACCTGCGTATCCCTTATTTTCTTCAATATTTGATAGCTGATCATCAATCTCTGCTGCTGACTTGAAGTACTGTTATCTATCACCTGAATGGGTTGCCATCAAGGACAACACTTTAGCCATAATGCCAACAATCTCCCCCTTTGGACTTGATGGCAAAGCTTACTTGTGAACTGTCATCTGATCCCTTTGTGCTGTCCGGTAACCCATGCACTCTGTCACATCTGATATTTCTTCTGTAGATTCATCTGAATGTATACAAGTGAGATGATCTTCTATGAGAGGGTTGCCATCAAGTACAACACATGCATCATAATGCCAACATAATCAATACTAAAACCTTCTGCGTCCAAACTTAATACAAAAACATACTACTCACTTAAAAAAACCACCTCTGACATTAAAAGCTATATTTCTTGCAATACATATTATTGGTATAGGTTTACCTTTTTGCAAGGCACATAACTATGAAATTAGTAGAGGTGTAAAGTTGGACTTCTCCAAGATATGTTTATCTCTCATAATAATAATGGATCAAAACAGGAGAAATAAACAGACAGTTCCACTTGTTGATCCAACAAAAGCACAAGAGGCAGAGGTGGGAGGTAGAACTATCAATCCAGGAATACCACTCTTTCATCTAAGGATGCCTAACCGCTTCTTTAGAGAAAGTAGTTAGTGAAGTCATCTCCATAGAAAAGGTAGTTTTGGTAAGTTCTAGATGAATTAAAAGGGTCTAGGTTATTTCCTTCATTCTATAGAGTCTGAAAATTGAGCCTTATAGGTGGATCCATTATGAAACTGTTGTGGATTCGACAATTTATTGAAGGAGTTGGATGCCCCTACCCCTGTATGGCATGTCATGTCTATCTAGTCACATTAGTTTTCATTCTAAACAACCTTGTTTGGCTTCGCATCTAGAAATTATGGGAAATTGAATTAGCTAGGGAAAGTAGCTCCTCACATATGATGGGTTTGGATTAGCACTCATACTCGCTTAGCGAAAGGAGTAATCACCTATGTCGAAACCATCTTTGGGTCAAGATTGAAACATGCCTAGCCAACCTTACTCATTGACTGGCCCCTGAGCCATACCAGTGGTCCCAGAGTCTTTGTGGTCGTTGTCCTGAGTAAGGGGACATGTTTACAAGGGCATCATACTTTAGTCGTGGAAGTCTTTTACCCCCCCATATGGTAATTTGTGTCTTGTAACCGATGAAATTTGACTTACCATAACCAGCTTCAGAGTTCATTGGAGATTGAGCAGATCGATTTGGACTGGGGTTATGTTGAAAAGAAAAAGGCAGATATAATCCATGAGTAGAATATGAAAAACATAAAAAGAAATCAATCGGGGATCGACCCATTTCCATATTGAAACAGCCACCGGAGCTAACCATTTCCATCTCAACCCAGTCCCGCTGGATCAAACCTGGGACTATCTCGACCAAGCCTGGGACCATATAAAAACCACTGGATCAAAGCCATCGAATTCAATCTGGGCGCATCTCAAACCTGATGCATCTCAAACCAACAATCGGATCAAACTTAGACCAGAGCTAACAAGAAACCAAATCAAAGGACCCAAACTACTCAGAAGAATCAATCCGTCGGGAATCGAAGCATAAGCAATTAGTCGGGGTCAAACCTGCGACTACTACTTCCAGCAAGCAAGCCAACCTGAAGGTGGGAAAACAAAGTAACTTACCACTGCGCGTGACCCCTGACTGGCATGTTTCGGTTTGAGCCCTACCAGTGACCCTGGCCTTTTCTCTGGCAGGCTTGTTTGGGTTTGCGCTTAAGAACACTTTGTCCTTGCGCGAAGAGGAAGATGGAAATGGGTTGAAGACCATGGATCAGTTATCGGCCTGATGATCTGTAACCGCCTATAATTATCCAACGGTAGAAAATCTTCTAATCGTAACCGCCTATAATTATCCAACGGTAGAAAATCTTCTAATCGTCTAACCTATAGGATCTATGGTCTACAAATTGACACAATAGCAGCTTGGGGGATGGCTTTCAGAGAGGAACGCCTTACGGCGTAATTATGATGTGAGCTTCGACTTCGTCATAGATAAAGAATACGTTTATACGGTTGTTAGTGTGATAGAAAGGAAAACAATAAAGTGATAATTGAAGTGGATATTTAAATGTATTTATAGCTAGACTCATTTCTTTTATATATTCCATTTTATATTTTTATTTTAAGCTAGAAAAAGAATAGATGTACTTGAGTTACGCATTTTGAAATTTAAGAAAGCAAATAGTTATCCCTGTTTTTTAAATTTTTAATAACTGTGTATTTAGAGGGGAAATTATTGTAACAACATTTTAGGTATGTTATTTTTTGAGAATAATATATGGTTCTAGTCTCTTTGGCTTCCATGTTAAAATTCTTTGAATTTTACGTATTCAACATTATAATCAATGGTGTTTATGATTTTGTCATGCTTAGTCAAGATTTTATGAAAAAAGATTTAGCATAAAATTATATGTTCTTTTAAAATACTAAATGTCCATGAAATTGGTATTATAAAATCTTTTTTTGTTGTTTCTTTTTTTTTTAAAGGTGGAAAATTTATCATAACTTAGTTGTTAATGGATAGTGAGAAAAACCATCATTAGATGTTATCCACAAATATAGGCTTACTCAACACCATCATTCAAGAAAAATCATATCACCTCAAATAACTTATTCATACTTTATAAGGAGGTATAATGAATCTCTTATTAAATGTCTCTTAATCTTGGATCATCAACATGTTTCATTATATTTGAGGAAGACTCTTAATCAATTGTAATTAGTTTTAAATCTTACTTGAAAGTTGTTGTGGTCAGGCCTAACCCTAGATCTCAGATTATTGTCTATCCATGTCTAGACCACATCCAAATATAGCTATATCTTAATATCAACATAAAATCTTGGAGGAAAGAAATTTAACTAGAAGCAAGCACAAATCTAGGAATATGATTCTCAAAGAAATTCATATTTTCAAAGTCTCATAGACTACTAGATCATGCTAGATATCCAAGCCAATTTGGACTTGTGTTGGAGTCCCCAACTATTGAACCACCCTAGGATCAAATATCTTTTGG
This sequence comes from Pinus tabuliformis, assembly GCA_031772625.1. Lineage (NCBI taxonomy): Eukaryota > Viridiplantae > Streptophyta > Pinopsida > Pinales > Pinaceae > Pinus > Pinus tabuliformis. The sequence goes on along the minus strand of CM062806.1, from coordinate 83,117,350 downwards.
ATCCTACAACCTTCCTACGCCGCAGATTTAAAATCGTTGGTCATGGACATTGAATATAAGCCAGGATTAGATGAGGGAGAGTTACCACATGTTGGTTCATATATAGTAGCACCAAACTAAGGGCTAGCTAACAAGTGAATGCTTAAACACCACAAGAAATGGGAAAAGAAAGAGTACCTTGATCGGGTTTATGGTTGATCTTTTGATAAATTGAGCTTGGTGATTTGGAAGGCCACAAAGGGGAAGAGAGCACCTGATCACTTGCAAGACAAAGGCCTTAAGGAAAACACACCATTAGTGTTCTATCTTTGAGGGAACTATCATGAATATGAGCATTGACCCTATAGAAAAGAATCAAAGCTCAAGGAAAAGTAGGGATTAGTGATCTAGGGTAGGCAAAATAACTATGTCAATTGGTATCAGAGTGTATTAATGATTGTTGAGTATTAAGAGAGAAGGAAGGATTCTGATACTTGCATCCATCAAAATAATTGAAAAATATTATAGTAACGCTCTTAGGATTATGAAACCTAACAAATGCTTGTGATGCGGGAATTTGCTGTCTATGGGTGATTAGAACAGTTAGGGAAACAGCAAAGAAATTAGAAACAGGAAATTGTAACACCCTCCTCCCACATCCACCCAAGTAACCATCCCAACCGGGAAAAACATGAGATGAGAGGCTACTATGATCAGATTCGACCTACTATGTGACCTTAATGAAGTGGAATCGATGGAAACATCACACACAATCACAAAACATCAGCTTCAGGATCCTCGGGAGACATATCATCCACTCAGACAACATGTCCCTAGCTCCCAATGTTGTTTTGGATCTCTTAAGCCACATTCACTCTCATGCTATGGGCAAAGGAGCGACTAGAGACCCAAATTCGCTCTCACAGGCTTGTGTGCCAGTGACCAGAGACCAAAGTTGCCAGTTCTGTGCCAGCAACTCCAAGATTTAAGCCACTTTTTCAAGCTAAGAGCCCAGGCGACTGCCCAGAATGGAATGATAACTTAGAATGAGTAAAAGTACAGGGAAAATTTTAAATATGGAAATTTATCTTAAAGGTCAGAAACCTTGTCGAATCTTACTAATGCATAATATGAAAATTATAAACTGCTTGGTGATATTTTAGTAAAAATATTCAAATTTCTAAAGATTTTATATAGTCTCTATACAAGTTTGGCGATTTTTAAGGTGAAATAATTTTTTCTTATAAAATTTGGGCGAATCATTTTTAGGAAAAAATGGGAATTGGCAATTTTTTTTTTGGAAAAGCATGGAAATTAGCCCATTTGCGAATATTAGTCCCTAAAATTTTCCTTGGAAACAATGACACAAAAGCAATGAGCTGAACAAGACCATAAACAAACCCCTACTAACCATGACAGGAATTTTGACAAACATATCATCAACATGTAACCTACAGGTGTAAACAACAGAATTAAGTGTAGGAATCTCATTTTTATCTGAGAATTGTTATTAACCATTGTTGTCTCATTTCATTTGTTGCATTATCATCTATTAGGTCATAGACACATTTTCCATTCATATACAAGTAAAAACATGTTGAGAGTGTTGTCATAAAACATACATATAACTAGCATAATAGGAACATATATATCATAAACATATCAGTGATAGAATCCACATATACATCAGTACATTTACACACATAAATCAAGGGAATGAATTTCTCATTAATGAATGCAATAAACAAACTGGAGATGGGACTACCACGTTTCACACGACCATAGATTGGCTAAGCCAAGTCTCTCTTCAACAATCATGCCCATGACATATTCAAAGCATGAATATGGGACTCAAACCAAAAGAACCAACCAAGGCATACTGAGGCTAAACCACCTCACCCTCATCAATAGATACCAGGCTTTACTGTAATCCATCTTGGATCACTAGGCCAACACAATGAACACTTCATAACAGGATTTACCGTGATCTCCACCCAATCACTAGTCCAACACAACGAACACATCATAACAAGATTTACAATGATCTCCACCTGATCACTAGGCCAAACAAGCATGGATGCCACCGTATTTCTCCACCTACACCGTGAGGAATTTTCATGTCTCCTAGTCTCTAAAGATTTACGTTAATCCAAACCCAGATCACTAGGTTATCAACCTAAACCCACTCTCTAGGCTTTACTGCATATCCCAAACCCAGGATTACTAGGCCAAATGGAGAGAAAACCACCTCTAGGATTTATTGTATGTCATGTCATTCACCAGCAAGGATTCCTAGGCCATTCGAGGCAACATAATCATGGCTTTACCGCACCCACAGTCTGGCTCAGGGGTCACTAAGCCAGTGTCTTTATCATGATCCACAGTCCGAATCATGGACCACTAGGCCATGTCCTCTATCATTCAGAGATCCAACCCACTCAGCTTCAAATCCATCCGATAATCCAACTCAACCAAAAAAATGAGAACCCCATCACAACATGGTTATCTGGAAATGGCAAGGCTAGGCTGAAAAACACTATTACACCTACAAAAACCCATGCCATGCATGTCAAATCTAGCAAGGAAAATACACATGCAAGTCAATACCTGCAATGAAGCTTATTGTAGCTTCTTGATCCTACCTTTCCCCGCTTGATCTTTGCATCCTCTTGCCTTCTTTGCCTTTCTTGATCCCATGCAAAACCATAGCCAAAACTTGAGCCAAGAGCTTACACTGACTAAGAGCTTACCAACTGATCCTCATAAGCCTTTTTATTAATGAGGCCTCTCTTTTCTTCATTTTCCATTATTTTCCTTCAATTTCCTCCGCACATGCAGCTTTTGACCTTTCACCTCCTTTTTCTCCTAATTTCTTCTATTTTCATAAATAAATGTACCAAAAATTCCATTTTTCCTTTCCAAAGCCTTATCCATTGCCTTTTCTAATTTCCTTAACCTTAAACAACCAAATGAACACCCCCTAGGATGCCCTACCTAATATTCATCTTGGAATAAGTGTCCCATCAACCATAGTGTTATATATTTTTACATGAGCTTTTAACCTAGGTTGTTACAAAACTCTCCCCCTTGGGGGAACACCGTCCTCAGTGTTCAATGACACCTATAGCCAACAAGATTGATGAAAACAAAACATACTTCCCATGGAGCTTTATAACATAGCTCATTGCAGTATTTTCAATGAATAACCTACTCAAAATCAACACATCATGAAAACATGACCGAATAACAACCATACCACATACTAGAGCTTTGTATCACAACTCATTATGGTATTTACAATAACCACATATACACATATGCACATTTTCTAAACCAACAAATAAGGGATATGATGCCAATATCAATCAAGAAGGGAATCCATATGGTCACATCTCCACCCTCAAAGTAATACCAAGATTCACCCCCTTGGTAGGAAGTCCAGAATCCACTGCCACAATCAAATCTATATCCAATGTCTAATGTGAAAATCTCACACCACTTGTCCCCTTAGTGAACAATTACTGACTCATTGTTCTAGGGCGTACTCCCAATGTGCATATCATTCCATCTGGTAATGCTAATTACCAAAACAAACATATTTGCAACCTTCCCTTCTCTACTACACAATCCCTCGAGAAATATTGTCATTTCCTTTCGTGCAATCACTCACCTTCCAAGTTCCCCAAAATCCCCTATACTAGGCGATCCATTCCTCGGAAAGGGTTCCTCGCATCAAAAGATCAACAACCAAGGCGTATACCTACCTCACACCATCATACTCGTCATAACATGCTCATGTCAATCAATGGACACTATTGGGTACCAGTGTCCCACAATGGCCTTACTCCTGAAGTATTCTACCAGCATACTATTGCATGTTCCAATTTTTTTTCACTACTGCTGCTGATTCTTGCAGTCGATTTCAACCACTCAACTAGGCATGTTCATTCATTCTTGTTCCAAGCACATAACTTCCATTAGATTCAAAATAATTTGAAATAAATTCAAATCATACCTCATTGGTAGCTCATGAATAAGGTAAACTCGCAATTTTTTCACTTGCTGTCACAACAAGTAAAACAAGCATCCTTGATCAAATCATCATCTATAAATATGTCGCATGAGGTTGGCTAAACACAACAATCATAGATCAAAATCATAACTCACATGTAACCATCATAAACCAGAATCATAGATCACATGTAATCATCATAAACTAGAATTATAAATAACATGCATAATTAAACTGGAATAAAATACTGATACTTATCCTTTATTTGATCCTTAACTTCTACCTTTTCTTTATTCTGTATGCACTCTGGATCGATTTTCATGCTAAACAAACACTCAGCTCCTTCTACTCAACTAGATGCATATATCGATAGAGTGCATCACACACATACAACCACACATGACATACAACACCATGCAATATATGCACCTATGCCTGATGTACAACTCATACACCTACACCCAGTGTACAACACAACACAATACATACTCCTACGTCCAGTGTACGACACAACACCATACGTATATGTACACAATGTACATCACAAGAAATACATATGCACACAATGTGCGACACCACCAAATTCATACACATACACCTGATATACAACACAAATCATACATCTATATCTGATGTACAATGCCACACAATACATGTACCCACATGGAGTACAACACAATGAATACACATGTCACGATATGATGACTACACAATGCACATACATAGTACTGCATGTACACAGCACAACATGTATGACATGCACATAATATCTTAGGTACACCAGTACCAGATGTACCAGATGTACACAATACCCCCTGTACACCACAACCACCTGCATAATGTGTGAAAAACATCACATGTAGATGACACCACCTGCACAACTTGTATACAATGCCACATGTACACTGCACCACCTGTAAAACGTGTACAAAATACCATATGTAGAAAGTACCACATGCATGGGATGTACACGAAACCACATGTACACAACATCACATCCACGACATGTACACAACACCACCTACACACAACACCACTTGTATAACATGTACACAACACCACTTGTACAATCATGCATGCAACACCATATGTACATAACATCATGTGTACAACATGCATGCAACACCACATGTACATAGCACTGCATATCTAACAAGTACATAACATCATTTGTACACAACATCGCATATCCAACATGTGCAGAGCACCATATGCACACAACACTATCTGTACCACCTTATACATAATCATTGCATAACAAAATGTACACACACAATATATACACAATAATGCATGTGCACAACATCACAGATGTAACATGTACAACATATGCACAACAATATTATCACACATCCAAACCACACTATCTCTACCAGGTAACCTTTCTTCTAGTGTCTCTCTTCCATCCATGCTTATCCTAGCATGCCACAGACCACATGACTTTCATTCTGTTGATGCATCCCTTGGTATAACCTGTCCATAACATAGACATAATATAGTCACATAATATCAACTCATAACCATATTATACTGACCTCGTAGATGTGTCAAGATACTCTTCCCACTTGATTCCTCATGAACCATGAATATATTCATGCCATTCACTTGCATAAGAAATCATTCCTCCATAGGAACGGTCCTTGACAATCCTATCAGATAGTGACATAGATACATGTAGGTTTTAACCTCGTATAGAAATTACCTGCATACGAGTTCTAAAACACAGAAAATAAACAATGCAAGAGCATAACACATAAAACACATATACACAGAGATTTTCCCCTGGATCCCAAAACCGAGACTACCAGCTTGATTTTTCATTATGTTCCTTTCAATGTTATAATACATATTTATACATGCCGAAGCATCCAATACCATGGACCGAAAACCATCACTTCCAAAAGAACATGTGCGAAAATCATGCACAAAACCATAGGTGGGTCTGCCCAATCTAACATAGGGTCCAAAACCAAATTTTTTCGGGGCACTGCCTCATACCCCATAAAGTGGGGTTACAGGTACACCTCAAACCCCCTGTGACCCCCCCCCCCCCCACTACACAATCAGCGCAACGAAGGGGGTGCTCCGCCCCCCCTCTAACCCCACGGTTAACTACGTTGGCTAGTCGTGGAAAGAATATAACACAACCCAACATTCTCCCACTTGTTGTTTTCTTTCCACAGGGGGCCATAAGAGAGCTTAGTCATTTTTCCAACCCTGAAATGCACATTGCTTCTCTACACCAAGAGAACTTCTCAGAGCTCACAGATTTTGTCAATGAATCTGCAGTATTCTTCAAAGTGTCCACCTTTACCAGCAACACCTTTTTGTCTTCTATCATATCCCTCACAAAGTGATACTGAACATCAATGTGCTTTTTCTTTGAATGATATGCAGGGTTCTTTGCCAAGAAAATTGCACTTTGGCTATCACAGTCTGTTGACACCTAATCCTCATGATTGGGTGAATATAATGTAAATAGATAAATAAATAATATGAACAGTCATCGGGAGATGAAGTGAACAGTCTCTCCCTCATGTATATAATGAAGATCTACCTGAAGGAATAAACACAAATCAATTTTTGGTTGAGGAGTTACTGCCTGGTCTGACATGGTATCAAAGCCAGCTCCCAAAATAGTTGTAACTACCATCCGCCTACTGCTCTCTGTCCTCCGCCTACTGCTCTCTATCCCCTCCAATGTCACTGTTGTGTGCTGTACGCTGGTCTGACATTGGTATGCGTTGATGCTGCTCCATATCTAAAACCTTTTTCATATTTTCTGGCTCTCCATACCTAAAACCATTATGAACGCTGCTCGTTGATGCTACTCATATCTAAAACCTTTTTCTATATTTTAAATATTGTTAGTATCTTCAGAGTCAAGCTCGACCTCAAGCTGAGACAACTGCTCTCGAATTCTTCTCCATTTCGTGTTTCAAATGACCCTCAGCATCCTTTCTTTTTGAATAAAGCCCTCTACTAACCTCATTGTCATCACATAGCCCTCCTCGCTGCTGCTTGGATATCCACACACGTTGTTTCGAACCAGAACCTTAATCTGGTGTAAACGTCGATGTTTGTGATCTGCTACGTTGAATTTTTGGGTGGCGATTCTTCACACTGATAAGATTGTCTTTTCGCCCATCGATTAAGAGCAGAGTTGTGCAGGAACTGTCTAAGTTTTCAGATTGTTCTGGATAGATAAATAGCACTGTGGGTTATGAATTTGTGCTTGAACTTCCAGCCACATGCGCCACCCTTGGTCCACGCATCAATGTCAGCGCCACGCTCATCACCACGCTGAATGTCCACCAGCGGAAGCAGAGGAGTGGCTCCACGAAAATTCAGGCCCAACGCTGATGCATCCAGCTACTTTATAGATAGCATTTTTTCTCAAACTATCGACTCTCCCTGTATTTTTTTGCAATATGTTTTAATACATATTAGAAAAGCTGTTAGTGTATGCTGATATTGTGCAAAAGTCGAAGATTACAAGATTGGTGTCAGATATGCGAAACCCATGTGCATTTGATTTGATCTAAAATTAGGTTCATAAGCTACGGCATAGTTAATGTGACAGCATCAGGACTAGAATGGCTTCCACGCACTAGCATCATCTACCCCTCAAATATTTGGGAATCCGGTTATATAAATTTAAGTGTAATTATCTATTTTTTGGTACACTGACTGCATGGTATTGGCGTCCATATTGGTATATGAGGAAGAGATTTGAAATATTTTGAGAATGCCTAGCTGATCTATGTTTTATATTTTCATTAAAGACAAAGACATTCCATGGAGAGAATGCCCTTTTGAAATGTAATTTAAAAAAAAAATTAAAAAAAATAAAAAAATTACCACCAGAAGTACAATTTTACTGTATATTGGCAGAAGTATTTTTCTATCAGCAGAAGTAGTTTTTTTTTTTACAAAATGCATTCAATCATATCCATGGTGGGAATAGTTCTCACTAGCAAGGAGAACTATCCTGAATGGTCCTGGATGATAAAACACACACTCATTTTCAATGAGTTGTGGAAAGGAGTGTGTGTCGGAGACAGAGACAATAAACAAGTATAGCCTACCTCAGACAAAGAGCTTGTCATTTGGGAAAACAAGAAAACAAAGCTTATGAATTAATTGCAACATCTGTAAATGAAGAGGTGAGTCTCCATATTTTGTCATATTCAACTGCCTTTGAAGCCTTACAAAAGCTGAAAGAACTCTGTGACTCACATTTTGCATTTGAAGTTGTTCAACTCATGATTAAACTCTTCACTCTTGAACTGTAAAATAATGATCCTCTTGCTCTTGCATCTGAGGTAAAGTCTATAATGCATGATATCAAATCCACTAAGGTTGAATTGGATATTCCTCTTATAGCTTTTCTCAAGGCACTTTATCCTACTTAATCCAATTATCTTGGGTCATTGAAAGCAAATGGAAATCTCAAAGATATCACCTTTGACTCTCTTGTGAAAAAGTTTGTTGAAAGAGAGAAAGCTTTTGGAAATAAGACAACCCCTGAATCTTTTGAAGAGGCTGTGTGCCTTGCTCATAAAGAAAAGCATCCTACGCAAGATTCTTCAAGAGGAAGAGGTGGTCAAAGAGGAAGAGGAAGATATTTCAGAGGCAAGAGGGCAGACATTCTCAAGGAGAAAAGGCAGATTTGCACTGCATTTGTTGCAAAAGAAATGAATCACATGATGCCTCTACATGCAAGCTATCATAGGACAAAATTGAGCAGAAAAGAAACCAACAGAAAGGTAAAACTGATGATACAGACAAAGGTAAAGCACCTGAATCTGCTCACTATGTTGTGGCAAAATGTAATATTGGAGTAAATGAAGATTTGTTTAATGCTTCACTTGCTTCTTGGAAAAATGATTGGTTGCTTGATTCAGGAGCAACCTGCCACATGACTCATAGAAAAGATTTTTTTGAAGAATTTAATGACAATGTTGATGGAGCAGTATACTTTGCAGACCAATCAAAAATCAAGCCATCAAGGCTTGGCACAATCAGGCTTAAACTGCCTGGTCTTCCAAACTTTCTTCTGCATCATGTTCTATATCTCCCACAGCTCAAGAGAAACTTGTTTTCCTTGGTCCACATCCACCAGCAAGGTCACTCCATTCATATGTTTGATGGCAAGATTGAGGTAAGAAAAGCATCTGACCACTCACTTGTCATGAGGGGAATAGAAGAAGAAAGGCTTCTAAAGCTGCAAGGAACCTCTGCTCGTGCACAAAATTTCTCATACAATTCTCATCATGAAGAAGGTACACTTCCATCAAGTTTATTATGGCATGCCAGATTTGGACATTTGAACTATGACAGTCTCCGCTTGTTGAAGAAAAATGGTGTTGCTAGTTTGCCTACAATTCCTAGGAAACTTAAGCAATGTGATGCTTGCATCCTAAGAAAGCATAGAAAATAGTCTTTTCATGATTCACATTCAACGGCACATAGAAAAATTGAACTCATTCATTCAGATTTATGTGGTCCAATGCCTGTTTCTTTTGCAAATAGAAATAAATATATGATGACATTTATTGATGACTACGCCAGAATGTGTTGGGTTTATTTATTGAAGAACAAATATGATGCTTTTCAAACATTCAAGAATTTTCATAAATGGAATGAAAATGATGCCAAATCTCATATTGGATCTATTCGCACTGATAATGGAAAAGAATAGACATCAAATGAATTTGAAAACTATCTTCGCCGACATGGGATCAAACATTAAAAAACTGTGCCTTATAATCCCCAATAGAATGGTGTAGCTGAAAGAATGAATAGGAAAATCTTAAATATGGTACGATCCATGGTCTTCTTCAAAAATGTAAAGGGAATGTTTTGGGCTGATGATGTTCTATGTGCTGCATATATAAAGAATAGATGTCCATCTAATGCTATTAGAAACAAGACTCCTTATGAAATGTGGTATGGACATGTTCCCTCAGTAAAGCATCTCAGGGTCTTTGGTTCCACCTGTTATGCCTTGATACCAAAGGTACATAGAAACAAACTTGGTGCTAGAAGTCGTAAGTGTATCTTCCTGGGGTATTCAAACACCTCCAAAGCATACCGTCTCTATGATGAAGTAAATAAAAAGTTTGTTTTGTCTAGAGATATAATTTTTCTTGAATCATCCAAAACTAACAATGTTGTTGAGTGGAAAATTGATCGCTTGGATAGATTTGCAAAAGCAAAATCATTTCAAGAATTTGATAATAAGATTCCACATCTTGAAGGAGGGATTCCTATACTAGATCAACATGTGGAATCTTCTTCTGAAGAACACTCTCCCCCGCATGAAACTCCAACAACAAATGATGCTTTAAGTGATGTGATTGATAGAATTGGGAGACTCAATCTTGATTCAGTCCCAACTCAATCAACGGAGCAGCCTGGACCATCTGAGAAAGGTCCCCCAAGTGGCTAACAAAGACACTTGAAAGTGTTCATCCTGATGAGGTTGGAAAGACAGGAACTAGAAATTCAAACTAGCAAAATGGAGGTGATGTGGATGACTCTAATTCACCTATTGATATTGATGTTTCTTATGATTGTGAATTGAACTTGTCTACAGATTTTGAACCAACTTCCTTCAAAAAAGCTGCTTCTCATGATGAATGGAAAGAAGCGATGCAAAAGGAGTATGATGCCCTCATAAAAAACGGCACTTGGAAGCTGGTTGATCCTCCATTAGGAACCAAACCAATTGGCTGCAAGTGGGTCTACAAGAACAAGTATAAAGCTAATGGCTCACTTGACAAGCACAAAGCTAGGCTTGTGTCAAAAGGTTTTGCACAGAAGGAAGAGGTCGATTATGAGGAGACTTTTGCCCCCATAGCAAAATGGGCTACCATTCGGACACTCTTTGCACTAGCAGCTCAGAACGGTTGGAAAGTCCATCAAATGGATGTAAAAACTGCTTTCTTAAATGGAGATCTAAAATAGAATTTTTTTATGTCTCAGCCTGAAGGATTTGCTATGAAAGGACATGAACATAAAGTATGCAAACTTGTGAAATCCTTGTATGGCCTCAAACAAGCACCGCGAGCCTGGTATGAAAAACTAACTGAGCATCTTCTGAAACTAAATTTCAAACATTATGATCTTGATGATGCAACTTTATTTGTCAAGAAAGTTGGCAAAATAGTTGTATATCTTGTGGTATATGTAGATGATCTTTTGATGACAGGGAAAAAAGAAAGCTACATTGCATCCAAAAAGAAGGAATATGGGAAAAGTTTTGAAATGACTAATTTGGGCTATGTTCATTACTATCTTGGCATTGAAGTAACCCAACATCCAAAGTCCATATTTCTTTCTCAAAAGAAATACATTGGAGATATGTTGAATAGGTTTGGCATGACAGAATGCAATCCTCTTACTACTCCAATGGAACAAAACTTAAAGCTCACATCTATTGAAGGAAAAGAATTTGAGGATGCAACAAAGTATAGACAGCTTGTAGGAAGTCTCAACTACCTAACTACTACCAGACCAGACATTTCATTTGTTGTTGGAATCCTGTCTAGGTTTATGCAAAAGCCTTGTGAGGGACATTGGTCTGCTGCAAAAAGAGTTCTAAGGTACTTGAAGGGAACTCAAGACTTTGGAATCAAGTATACACAGGTGGACGACTTTAGCTTGATTGGATACTCTGATTCAGACTTCGATGGGGACAAAGAAACTGGGGTATCTACTTTAGGATATGCTATGAGTCTTGGATCGGGAGTTGTCTCCTGGAGATCACGCAAACAATCAGTTCCAGCAGATCTCACAACAGAAGCAGAATACGTGGCAGCAACTGAAGCAACAAAAGAAATTGTGTGTTTCAGGAAAATTCTTGAAGATTTGCAGGTAAAACGAGTACAATCAACTCCACTCATGATTGACAATACCTTTGCAATAAAGTTGGCCAAGAACCCAAAGTTCCATGATCGTACGAAGCACATCAATACTAAATATCATCTGATTCGACACCATGTTCAGGCCAAAACAATCCATCTCCTTCATTGTTCCACTAATGAGAAAATTTCAGACATCTTCACCAAAGCACTTGGAAGAGAAAAGCTTGAACAATTCAGAATGATGCTTGGACTCACCAACATCCCTTCAGATTAAGGGGGGGAATGTTGAAACCTAATCCTCATGATTGGGTGAATATAATGTGAATAGATAAATAAATAATATGAACAGTCATCGGGAGATGAAGTGAACAGTCTCTCCCTCATGTATATAATGAAGACCTACCTGAAGGAATAAACACGAATCAATTTTTGGTTGAGGAGTTACTGTCTGGTTTGACACAGTCTATCCTTATAGCTTCCTGTACTAACCCCATACTTGAACACAATCTCTGCAACCAAATTGCTTCCTTTCTTGCATGAGTGGCTACCATGTATTCTGCCTCTGCAGTTGATAATGCCACTACAGATTGTTTTTTACTCATCCAACTGACTGCACCTCCAAATAGGTTAAACACATACCGACTTGTAGATATTCTTTGATCCAGATCTCCAGCCCAGTCTACATCAACAGAGCCACGAATATCCAACACTCTGTCCAATCCTGGTCTTACTTGGTAGCACAAACCGTAATCACTAGTGCCACGCAAATACCTGAAAACCCACTTCACTGTTTTCCAATGCTCCTTTCCTGGTTTTGACATAAACCTGCTCAATACTCCCACTGCATGTGCAATGTCTGGTCTAATATAGACCATTGCATACATTAGGCTACTGACTGCACTTGCATATGGAACAAGGGGACATGTCCTCTTCCTCTTCTTGTGTCTTGGGACACTGTTCAACAGATAACCTCACACCTACAGGAATAGGAACCTTCACCAGTTTACTATCCTGCATATTAAACCTCTGTAATATTGTCTCGACATACTTCCTCTGGTTTAACCAGAGCTTCCTCTTTGCCCGATCTCTTTTAATTTACATGCCCAAAATATAGTTTGCAACACCAAGATCTTTCATGTCGAATTTGAAGGACAATTGGGTCTTCAAATCCTGGATAACTGCTTTGTCATTTCCAACCAACAACATATCATCCACATACAAGACTAGATAAATAACACGGTCACCAATTAATTTAAAATACACAGTGATCTGCTTTGCTTCTGGTGAAGCCAAGTCCCCGTATAAATGTATCAAATTTATGATACCACATCCTTGGTGACTGTTTTAACCCATACAGAGACTTCTTTAACTTGCATACCAGTTCTTTCTTACCCTTCACCGCAAAGCCTTCAGGTTGCTTCATGTAGATCTCCTCTTCCAGATCCCCATGAAGAAATGTTGTCTTCACATCCATCTGTTCTACCACAAAATCAAAAGCAGCAACAACAGATAAAATTAACCTAATAGAAGTTACCTTGGCAACAAGAGAAAAAATATCACCAAAATCAATTCCCAACACCTGGGAATAACCTTTTGCTACCAACCTATCTTTTTATATCTCCACCTTTCCTTCTGCATTTGTCTTCTTCTTGAACAACCATTTGCTGCCAATGGGTTTCCTTCCAGCCGACAAATCCACCAAATCCCAAGCCTCATTTTTGTGCAAAGATGCCATTTCATCAACCTTGGCCTCTTTCCAGAGTTTTCCATCCTCTGAATCTACTGCTTCCTTCACAGTTCTATGATCATCATCAGTAATAGATAAAGAAAAATTTGAACAGAAAGTAGATGGACTATACCTTTCTGGATGCCTTCTTTCTCGAACTGATCTTCTCACACCGGAGTTTGTAGCTCTTCATCTTCTGATTCCTCCTCCGTTGTAGAGTCTGATTCTTCCTCCTTAAGCTCAAACTCTATCTTCTCAGGTTCCTTTGGTTGGACTTCATGTTTAATAACATCTTTCACCTCTCTGAATAGCGCATCTCGGTTGTACACAACCTTCCTTGTTACAAGGTTCCAAAGCTTATAACCCTTTAAACCATCCTTATACCCAATAAAGATGCACTTTTCAAATTTACTATCCAATTTTGTTCTTTTCTCCTTCGGAACATGTACATATGCATCACATCCAAATACCCTTAGATGTGAAAGAGAGGGTTTCTTACCAGTCCATACTTGTGGAGTCTTATCCTCCAACGCTGATGAAGGTGACCTGTTGACCAGGTAACATGTAGTATCCACTGCCTCTGCCTAGAATTCTTGTCCTAACCCGGCACCACTGAGCATGCTTCTTGCCATTTCCATCAACTTCTTGTTCATTTTGTTTTCAACTCCATTTTTCTGAGGTGTATATGGAGTAGTCTTTTGCTGTACTATACCACACTTCTTACATAATTCTTCAAATTCCTTGCTGCAAACTCTTCACCATTATTTGTTCTCAGCACCTTTATCTTCTTCTCTATCTGATTTTCCATGAGAGCCTTAAATTCTTTAAACCTATCAAAGACTTCAGATTTCTTCTTAAGGAAATATATCCATGTATTCCTTGAGAAGTCATCTATAAATGATACATAGTACACAGACTTACCCAATGATGGAACCTTCAGAGGTCCAAACACATCACTGTGCATAAGATCTAATATTTATTTCGCCCTCTTACTACCAGAGGGGAAACTCACCTGATTTTGCTTCCCATATACACAATTTTCACAGAAATCAAAATCCAGAGAGCTATTACTCATACCTTCTACCATACCTTTACCATGAAGTATTCGAAGGCCCTTCTCTCCAATATGTCCAAGAATTTGATGCCACAGCATGGTCTTCTCTCCAGAGACCACTAGATTTTCTGCTCCACTTTCAGGAACTACGTGGGCTAGTCATGGAAGGAATATAACACAACCCAACAATACATAGATACATACATATATAATCATTAACATAAAACAATCATCATCCTGTCACACAATGACATACATAAATACATGTTTACATATATAAACATCAGCATAATCATGATCATAACATAATTACCAGACAACATAAGGTCTAGGTTAAGATAACTTCCTTTATTCATGCACAACATTGAGAGAAATCGTTCCCAACATAGCCAAGGCATCAGACACCTCTGATCCATTTACTTTACCTTTTTTGGTTACCTTTCTCATGACTGTACTGCCATCGTCCATTTACCGTAATGGACCCAACCAGTCCAACCGAATTTCATAGTCTTACCTTCCGTTACGCTTACTCATGCACCGAGCTTCATCCATGTCTTACATTACTTGTTGAGTACCACACAACTCTCCCTGATCTCCATTAACTTTCCTCTTTCCCAAACAATTCCGAAGACTCAAAACATAAAAGGCAAGACAAAAAACAACCAAGAAGGAAACCATGAAAGTCAATAACAATATGATACCAAAACAAAGTGGCCAGGCCTTGCACCTAACATAAACAAAACCACAATCAAGCTCAACAATTCATAAAAGACCAAAAGCATAAGACTAGCAAAAAATACCATGACTCAATCCCCACGGTTCCCAAGGAAAGTTCGACCTGTGCCTTCTTCGAGATTTCATGGCAACCTCTCTTGCCATGCAACTCCTTGCATCATGATTTCATTAACACATAACTGTTAGTGCATAAATAAGCATACAAATACACTAGGTACCTCATCTTATTGTACCAAGAACATTGCTTGTAACTGAACACATCTACGCCATCTCTCAAGGGACTCCAATCCTTTAATAGATCCACCTATAACTAAAGACTAGCTAATATACCTGTCAGGTACATGTTCATGAATATAGCATGTATCCACATAATTTTAAACAAAACCAAGGTTAAGAAGACTTCCTATAGGCAAAGCACTCATTCGTTTGGAATTAGGGTTTCCAAACATAGCCAATGGAATTCTTCCCAATTCATTTATTTGACCTTTTCCTTGTTGCAATTGAATGTTACTATGCACTGTCACATATCTCGACTATTAGTTATGTAAAAACATCAACCATTCCCTTGTCAAGATAATACCAACATACTTCCTGCAACTGCTCACCCATGTCAACCACATGTTCCAAATATCAAGACAATCATATCTATCAATTTGAAATCAACATTTAGCAAGACTAACAATCATGTCAATATCCATAGTCAACTCATAGTCATTAGACATAATTCTACAACTATCACCTACTATACTCAAGAACATATCAACTATCTCAACACATATGTGTTAGCACAATCACCTTAAAACAATTGAACACATACTCATATTATGCAATTCATCAAACATCCAACCAAATTTTAAACATACCATGTTAAATAAATCAACTAGATGCCATAATCGACACCAAACACTCAACACCAAATAGATGACATAATCAAGAATGAAGCACTAAGTATACTACATAAGAAAACTCATATCTTAATGTATCTCAGGGGAGGCTACCTTGTCTACACAATCATTTCAGGTTAGCATGATACAACTTCACAACATATCAACTCAAACGTAAATCATGATATCCATGATAGTAGCTAACTAACATGTTCACATCATAAGCTTATAATCATTTGTTGTTCATGCATAACAATCACATATGTACAATCAGTCTAGATTAATATGACACCATATCACAAATATGTCGGTTCATACCTGAATATCGCAACCATAACCATCTTCATAGGTCAAACTAAGTTAACACAATATATATAACATCAAGGTCTTCAATGCAATGAACATAACCATCACACATATCCAATCCAAATCACAACATCAAGATCTCAATAAAATAACCATAATCGTCAAGTTAATAGCATATAACAAAAATAAGCTATATATCATGCTCATCAACAACATGTAACCTAATAATCAACTTATATAACATAAAACAACAATAACAATGCATACAACTACAAGTTACTATCATTCTTGACCATCCGACACATGTGCATATAACTACACTAATCAACTAACATCCATCATGAGTGTAACCATAACATCAAAATACATGTAGATAAACCTAATGCTTATATCAATCCTTGACTTACATACCTACATGCCAAACATACAATACCTGTATGGCGATCTCCTCTTACCCCAAAGTTTAATGTTGCAACATCATTGTGATGATCTGCATCTCCTGCTCTATCTCAGCTGACACATTAGCATCATAACATACCAATATCACCCTGATGACCTAAATTGCGTAACATGACTTCAAAAGGCATGTTTGACCTACTATTCATGCATAACTATAACCAATGCCATACATGCGTAACGACTGCATATAGACATATAACACATGAGTACAAAACCATATACACATTTTTCTAGCTAGAGTCCAGTCATCAATGCATGACCATATCAACTTCACAAAGCATGACCTCATGCATGACAACAACCATTACTCCATTGAAATTGCTACATGCAGTCATCAACATGCATAAGCAATGCCTAATCAACTACACATATGCATAGACGCATGTAGTTGAGCATAAGTGATCAATTATTGTAACCAACCTACAAGACTAATACATGTAATCAAACATACAAGAATGCAACTAAACAACCAAGGATGTAATCAAGTGAAATATAAAAACATGTTAGTGACATATAACAATATGTAACCCATCATCTACTCATGACGATGCATTCCACAAAGTTAGTATCAAGTTCCTCATGGCAACCTTACTACAATCATTATCAACATTATGCAATGCAAAAAGCACATGGAATGCAAGTGTAAGAGACACACATGCAACTGACATGCATGCATGACCAACACACACCACCCATATAGTCTGATGAGTGAACCATGCTCTGATACCACTCTGTAACACCCTCCTTCCACATCTACACAAGTAACTAGCCAACTGGGGTAAATATGATATGATAGGCTACCATGACTGGATTTGACCTCCTATGTGACCTTAAGGAAGTGGAAGAATGGAAACATCACACATAGTCATCCAACATCAACTTCAGAATCCTCAGGAAACAAGTTAGCCACTCAGACAGCATGTATGTGGGTCCCACTACTATTCTAGATCTCTTAATCCATGGTCACTCTCATGCTATGGGAAAGGGAGTGACCAGAGACCCAAATTCGCTCTCACGGGTTTTCCTTCCAGCAACCAGAGACCACAGTTGTCATTTCTGTGCCAGCGACTCCGTGATTTAAGCAATTTTTTCAAGCCGAGAGCCCAAGCCATTGCCCATAATGGAGTGATAGCTTAGAATTAGTAAAAGTACACGGAAACAATGATGAAAAAGAAATGAGCTTAACAAGACCATAACCAGACCCCTACTAGCCATGTCAGGCATTTTGTCAAACATATCATCAACATGTAGCCTACAAGTGTAAACAACATAATTAAGTGTATGGATCTCATACTTATCTGAGAATTGCTATGAACCATTTTTCCTTCATGTCATTTGCTCCGTTATCATCTATTAGGTCATAGACACATTATCCATTCATATACAAGTAAAAACATGCTTAGAGCCATACATAACTATTGTCATAAAACATACATATAACCAACATAATAGGAACAAAAATATCATAAAAGTATCAACCATAAAATACACATATACATCTGCACATTTACACATGGAAATCAAAGGAATGAATTTCTGATTAATGAATGCAATAAACCAACCCAAGATGGGACTACCATGTTCCGCCCGACCATAGATTGGCTGAGCCAAGTCTCTCTTCATCCAATCACCGCCGTGCCATATTCCAAGCATGGATGTGGGTCTCAATCCAAAAGAAACAACCAGGGCATACTGAGGCTAAACCACCTCACCCCCATCAATAGAAACTAGGATTTACCGTAATCCATCCTGGATCACTAGGCCAACATAATGAACACATCATAACAAGCTTTATCGTGATCTCCACCCGATCACTAGGTCAAACAAGAATGTATGCCACCTATTTTCACCACCTACACCATGAGGAATTTTCCTGTCTCCTAGTATCTTATGCTTTATCGTAATCCAATCCCGGATCACTAGGCCCTAAACCGAGACCCACTCTCCAGGATTTACCGGATATCCCAAACCCAAGATTACTAGGCCTAACAGAGAGAAAACCACCTCTAGGCTTTACCGTATATCCTTCCATTCACCTAAAAGGATTTGTAGGCCATCAAAGGCAACACAATCATGGATTTACCGCCACCCATGGTCTGGCTTAGGGGTCACTAGGCCAGTGGATTGACCATGATCCACAGTCTGGTTCAGGGACCACTAGGCTATTTGCTCTATCATTTGGAGATCCACCCCACTCAGCTCTAAATCCATCTAGCAATCCAGCGCAACCAAAACATGAGAACCCCATCACACCATGACAATCTGGAAATGGAAAGGTAAGTTGAAAAACACTATTACACCTGGAAAAACCCATGCCATGATAGAAAAGAACCACAAGCAATGCCATGCATGCAAAATCTAGCAAGGAAAATACACATGCAAGTCGATACCTACAATGGATATTGTTGTAGTTGTTTGATCCTGCCTTTCCCTGCTTGCTATTTGCTTCCTCTTGCCTTCTTTTCCTTTCTTGATCCCATGAAAAACCATAGCCAAAACTTGAGCCAAGAGCTTACACTAACTAAGAGCTTACCAACTCATCCTCAAAAGCCTTTTTATTAATGAGGCCTCTCTTTTCTTCATTTTCCATTATTTTCTTTTAATTTCCTCTTCACATGCAACATGTGACCTTTCACCTCCTTTTTCTCCTAATTTCCATTATTTTCATAAATAAATGGGCCAAAAATTCCATTTTGTCTTTCTAAAGCCTTAGCCATTGTGTTTTCCAATTTCCCTAGCCATAAAAAATCAAATGAACAACCCTTAAAATGTCTTGCCCAACATTCAGCTTGGAATAAGTGTCCCATCAATCATGGTGTTATATATTTTTACATGAGTTTCTAACCAAGGTTGTTATAGAAATATTGAGAGGGATCTGAGGAAATCAACCATAACATGAATATGGGAAGAGAAGAAGATGTAAGAATCTGAATTGGGATAGAGAAGGCATGAGGAAATTCCCAGTCAAGCGATCAACAAGAGGAGAGCAGTAACACATAACCAATGATAGAAGATCTCAACATTGAGGATACCTCATAAGTAAAATTGGTCTTTAAATTTTTATTTTGAAAGAGATGATAAATTCAGGTAGCTATAAGAGGCAGAGAAGTTGTGGAAAATAACCTTGTAGCAAAGAGGTTGTGGAGAGAGAAAAGGGTTCCAACTGAGGTTGGAATGGAGAAGAGGACAGAGAGATTCCTCAAGATAGAAGTTAAGAGAACAAGAGAAGTTCTCAAGAGGGTTGAGAAGTAGGTGGATAAGCCTATCATAGTAAGGAGTGGTCAGGAGGTTCTAAAGGAGAGAATCAGAGGAATTCCAATATACTAACATATAGAGAAGGCTTGGTGAGATATTGAGGGTAATAGGTTAATGGAGAAGACTTGTTGTTAGGGCTTGATTTTAGCTCAAAATGGGGAAGAGGAAGCTAACCAAAGGAAGGAGAAGATGACTAATGATGTTCATTAAAAAGGTTCATGTGTAAGCCACAACAAAGGAAATGAAGATGTTAAATAAAATGACATAAATAAGAGGATGTGTGACGAGGAATTCGATCAAGAAATGGCTAATTTAAAGGAGATACTTAGCATAATAATGTAGTTTCTATAAGAAAGGGGGAGTGAAGACCAGAGAATTGGATGGAATCTTAAAAAGAATATCAAGTAGCCTATTATGCAACTGTATGTGATGAATTTGAGGAAGAGACATAATCCATAGTGGATTATTATATTATTTTCATCCTTCTCAATGATTTCAGAGTGGAAAACGTGGAGGAATAAGCTCATAGATTGTTTTTACCGACAGGGCCCAATTTGGCAAAACAGGGTCTGAAACCTTCTGGGAGACTTTTTATGCATTAAATAACATATTTTAGGGGAATCTATTTCCCACTTTAGTGCCACACCTTTTCATGCTATTCTACACACATACACCTTTCCAATGGCGCAAGAATCGCATCAATCAGAGTCTGTATGTGAAAGTTATGCCACTCAGAAGTTGACCTTCTTGTTTTCACCACCATAGTTTGAGATGACACCATGTCAGCCCCCATTATTCATGAAAAAGGGGCTAGCCACATGCTTATGATATAGAATACTCTATAATATTATGTAGTGTAACTCTGGTTAAGAGTTGAGGTAGTCACAACCTAACCACCAATAAACTATTGGGTTGTGTTATAACTGTACCGCTAGGAGGAAACGAGATTCCATTGTTTCAAGTGCATTTGTTCCATAATTGAGAAAAAATAGCCGAGAGGGGTAGGAGGTAGATCACACATAAAGTATTTGTGCACTGTAGCATCTCACAAGCCATAGGCCATACTTCTTTGTACTCTTAACCATAATTCTAGACAGAGAAAGAGAGCAGAGCGACCTCACCTTATCGCTAGGTTTTTCTCCCAAAAGGGTTTCTCAGAGAAACTATTGTGTCTAACGTGTGTGTGAGATTTTATTTTTCTGTTCTCTATTTTCTACATAATTTCCATTTGCATGCATGCACTATTTATAGTAAAATATAGATATCCAGAAATCTAAGAAAATTATAATAATAGATTAGATTTTAAATACAATATTATCGGATCTATTGCGACGAACTATTCACTAAAATATCCACGATAGTTTATTGATCATATTAGTATCAGAGTAGGTTTCCTTTTTTTATTATGTAGAAATTAACAGGGGATCTAGAGCAGCAGGGAAAAAGTCAAAAAAACCCTAATCATGGGTGACGAATCTATGAATAACCCTCATGATCCAGCCGAGGAGAGGTTTTCACGACTAGACAAACAAGTCACATACATAATTCTTAATATAAATCTAGTCCTAGTAGACATGAATAATAAGATTGAGATATTGAGAGAAGATGAAGGTTCAAAAGTAGAGGACAAATCAGAAGGGGGATTAGGATATCAGGAAGAAAGGAGAATTAAAAGAAGAAGAAATCAGAAAAGACCAACCCAGTTTGGTTGTTGTAAATAAATCACAACCCATGTTTAAAATGGAATAAAAAATCAATATCAAGTCGTACCACAGAAAGATCGACACTCTGAAGCTGAATCACTAGTTGCAGCAATTGGAAGTTTATTCTAACCTCCATTAAATTGAGGAAGGATATAAGATTTCATTTGCACAGATAAAAATAGAGGGCCATGCATTGACTTGGTGGGAGAGCCACATGGATACCCTGAGGTTGAAGGGAGAGCCTCTAGTGACTAAGTGGGAGGACCTTACAACCCTAATTAAGTCACAGTTTTACCATATTTGGTATGTAGAGGACCAACGGATCCGATGACAATACTTCAGGAAAAATTTGGACAACGCGTGTAGGAGTACACAATAGAGTTCAAAAGGATGGCCATAATGTTGGGTATTTCCCCAAAGAACCCATATGTACTCCTCATGTATTTTGGGGGTCTACACTTCCATTTGTGTGGGAAAGTGATGTTGTTCAAGCCAAAATCAATGGACAAGGCTTGTGTACAAGCATAATACCTTGAGGATATAATCCTGAAGAGAGCGCAATCAAGTGGATCGAAGCATGATGAGAAACAAGAAACTTCTAAGGAGGGGAAGAAGAAGTAAAAGAGGGAAAAAATAAAAAGACGACAACCACAACACATCATTCTAAAGATCCCAACAACCACTGCAACATTGATGGCCATATAAAGGAGAAGTGTTGGAAGTTGCATGCAAAGCTAAACCTAAAGAACAAGAAGAAAGACAATGAGAAGAAGAATCTCATGGCCACATATTCGAGAAACCAAGTTGAAAGCAACTCAGGCGTGGATGAGAAGGTCTTTTGTACATCAATGCAGAAGCAGGTGAATCTTAGTAGCCTTTAGCAACAGGAAGAAAATAAATGACCAAAATATTCCATATAAAGATATAGGTTAAGAAGACAAATATTGATGCTTTGTTTGACTTAGGATCGCAGGTGAATCTCATTGCGACAAAGCTGTTCAAGAAGTTGGGGCTGGAAGTTTGTGATCATCCAAGCCCATATCCATTGGGATGGGTAAATAAGGATGCAGAGATGAAGGTAACAAAACAATGAAAAATTAAATTTTCTATTAGTGTTTATTTTATTGATGAAGTAGAACTAGATGTAGCTCCCTTTGATGTATGTGGTGTCATGCTCGGAAATCCCTACATCTACATGTGAGTGGTAATATGCATGTAGGGAGATAACCAGTACTAGCTTGTCAAGGATGGAAAATCACTCATCATCAACACGCATAAAGGAAAGTAAAAAAAATTGTTGGTAATTTTTAACCAAGCCAAGAAATTGATTAGTTCCAGGAAGAAGAATGTTTTATTATTTATAAGAGAAAAACATGTAAAAGAGTTAGTAAGAGGCAAGGCATCCCTAGAGGGGTGTATTTAGAAATAGAAACAACAACGGGAAGAGTAGTTGTAGGCATAAGGATTTGTTTCGAGAGCCTAAAGGATTACCACCTAAGAGGGAAGTGGAGCACAAGATCCAACTATTACTAGGCTCCTCATCGTCAAACATTGGGTTGTACAGGAAGTCTATTACAGAAGCAAGTGAGGAGAATAAACATTTGTACCAGCTACTGGAACAACGTGTCATTCGACCAAGTACATCACCATGCGGGTCACCCATCATCATTGTGCCAAAGAAATATGGGACTTGGTGGATGTGTATAGATTACAGGGTATTGAACAAAATCATGCTCAATAAGAGGTACCCCTTTCCCAAAATAGATGATCTACTAGATTAGTTGCAGCAAGAAAAGTACTTCACCAAGCTGACCTTAAAGTCTGGATATTACCAGGTTGAATTCAAAGAAGAAGACCTAGAAGGCTGCCTTCAAAACCAGGAAAGATTTGTATGAGTGGTTAGTCATGCCATTTTCCTTATGTAATTCAGTAGCTACATTTATGAGATTAACGAATGATGTATTACGCCAATTTATAGATTCATTTGTTATTGTCTATTTGGATGATATAATAGTATACAATGATACCTAGGAAGAGCATATCTCTCATTTCATGGAGATGTTGGAGACATTAAAGGAGCACTAGCTGCTATAAAATCCCTAGAAGTGTGAGTGCATAATATTATTTGGTGTATTTGGTGTATGTGATACGTGGAGAAGAGCAGAAGATAGATCCTTCCAAGATGGAGGCCATCATGAAATGGTCGATTCCTACTTTTTTTTTAGGTCATTAGTTTCATTGGGGTAGCATAGTACCTGAGGAAATTCATCGCCTCATTTTTAGCAGTAGCAACACTGCTTCACACGATAAGAGTAGGTGGAAAAAGTTTCTAATGTGGAAAGGATCAATAGAGGGCTTTCAAATAGATAAAGAAGAAAATTAGTCAAGCACTAGTTCTGGCATTACCAAATTTGGAATAACCATTTTAAGTGGAGACATATGCGAGTGGCTTTGATATGGGAGTGGTATTGATGCAGGGATGAAGGACTATATGCTACCATTCTGAAGTATTTCAAGGGGAGGTTCTTAACTACCCTACCTATGACAAGGAGCTCTATGCCCTGGTGCAAGATTTGAAGATGTGGGAGCACTATCTAATGGGAAAGGAGATAGTAATCCACACAAATCACCATCCACAATAGTACTTACGGACTGAGAGTAAGCTAAAACAAACCAGGGATAATTTACAATGGGATTGGTTTTCTACAATAATTTCATTTGGTGATAAAGTACAAGAAGGCTAGAAAAAAACATTAATTGACATTCTTTTCAAGGCCAACCACATCAAATATCACAAATTTGGGAACTCTTATGCACATGGAACTGTTCACTCATGATTGATACAAAGAGGCATATACAAAGGATGAGGACTTCAAGGAGGTGGTTCAACTGTTGTAGAGTTAGAGTCATGTGCACAATGGAGATAACACTATTGACTATCATCTCTAGGATGGGTTACTCTACAAGTTAGGTAATCTATGTGTTCTTAAAGGTAAGCAATTTCAGCTAATTAGAAAGCCTCACACCTCCAAGGTTGCAAGGCACTTTGATGTAGGGAAGATAGTGGAAAACTTGCAGAGGTATGCGTATTGGCCCAAGATGCAACAACAAGTAGCTAGGTTCATAAGAGGATGCATGTTTTGTTGTGAAAGAAGCCTAGCAATAGGAAACAATGTCTATATCATCCCTTACTTGTACCCACTTGTCATGGGAAAGCATTTTCATGGACTTTTTGGGAGGTTTACCAACAACCAAGAAGGGAAATGAGGTGTTCATGGTATTTGACTGGTTCAATAAGATGTTTGTTCTAATTCTGTATAAAAAGGACCATCAATGGACAAGAAGGAACAAACTTGTTCATTAGACAGATATGAGTGCACTTTAGGATAATGAGGAGCATTGTTTTAGAGAGGAATACAAGATTTCTCAGTTCATTCTAAACTACATTTTGGGAGAAGAAATACATGAAGTTGAAGATATCTACAACATTCCATCCATAGATAGTTGGATACGTAGAAGTAGTCAACAAGACTATGGTGTAGCTTCTAAGGGGATACATCCAAAAGAATATGAAGATCTAGGATAAAAGTATGGCATATATACAACATTGTTACAAAAACAAAGTCTATACTACTACAGGAAAGTCCCCATTTGAAACCTATATTGGGTATTTTCTACCTTCACCTTTTGATATTGCATATGGGTAGCAAGGATGAGTGAGGGAAAATATTATAAGAGATGCCCTAAGGGATAAAAAGTCTGTAGAAAATATTAGGAAAATCCATATACAAGTACAAGAGACATTGTAGTAGTCGCAAGAGAAATATAAATCCATGCATGATTAGCATAAAACAAATAAATTGTTCAAAGTGGGAGACAGAGTATGGCTACAGTTGAACAAGGAGAGGCCATAGGGGTCTGGTAAGAAAATCAAGACTCTAACGTATGGTCCCTTTGTGATACTAGAAAAGGTGGGTGATAATTCCTATCAAATCAATTTACCAGCATATACACACATTTACTTAGTTGGGGATGTAGAGAATCTAAAAGTCTATGAGCCTTCCATGGTAGATCAAGAAGAGGAATAAGTCCTACCTTTTGTGGTGGATTTCGCACAAGATGCTTAGGCAAAGTTGACAAAAGATACAGTTTTGTATAATATGTCTAGAACTACAATACAAAGGTAGCATGACCATTGGAAAATTGGGATGAAAGGACAAATTCCACGCAAAGCTAAATAGTACACCAGAGAGAAGGTTGAGGAAAAATTTCCTCGCCTCATTCAGTAGAAGATTTTTGGGGACCAAAAGCCTCCCAAAATGGGGAGGTGTGATATATATTGGATCATTATATTATTTTTCATCCATCTCGATACTTTTAGAGGGGAAAAGTGGAGGAATCATCTCACGAGACCATTTTTACTGATGGGATCCAATTTGGAAAAATAGGGTCTGAAACCTTCCGGGAGTGTTTTAAGGCACCAAAAAAGATTTCTTGGGGGTAAAACTTTGTTTCTTGAGTGAAACACTTTTTCATTTTATTAAACACACAAATACCTTTCCAATGACACAAGAATCATGTCAATCAAATTTCATATGTGAAAGTTTTGCCACTCAAAAGTTGACCCTCCTAGTTTCACCACCATAGTTCAAGAGGATGCCATGTCGACCCCCATTATTCAAGAAAAAAGGGATAGCCATGTGATTATGATGTCTAAGACTCTAGAAGAGTCCATATCATAAATATGGTTAAGAGTTGAGGTAGTCAAACCTAACCACTAGTAGACTTTCGGGTTGTGTTATAACCAGACCACTAGGAGGAAAAAAGATTCCATTCTTTCAAGTGCATTTGCTCTATAGATGAGTAAAAGTAGCTGAAAGGGATCATAGGAGAGATAACACACAAAGATAATTTGTGCATTGTAGTAGTCCATGGGCCACAAGCCATACTTCTTTGTACTCACAGTGATAATTCCAGATAAAGAAAGAGAGGAAAGAAACCTCACCTTCTACTTGGGTTTTCCTCCTGAAACGGTTCCCTAGAGAAAATCTTGTGTCGAATTTGTGCGCGACATTTTATTTTACCGTTATCTATTTTCTAAATAATTTTCATTTGCATGCATGCACTATTAATAGTAAAATCTACGGATCTAGAAATCTAAGAAAATTATAATAGTGTAGAATTTCATATTTTAAAAATAATATTATAAGATTTGTTGTGACAAAATGTCCAATGGAATATCCATGGTAGTTTAGAGATCAAAACTAAAGCACATAATGAGTGTTTTTGTGAGAGGTGAAGAGCTTATATTTACTCAGCAGGATGATGGAGAGCAATTTCACTATTGTGAACTAGAGCAAGGACCAATCCTTGGTGAAGATGATAGTGAAGTTGAGGAAAGGATACTAATGGAAAATATCATGGATAGGAGAGGATACTGATGGAAAATCTCATGGATTCGATGAAAATTCCAAAACAATAGAAGATTCCAAGAGCATTAGCATAGGTTCAAGAGCCCCACATTTTTAAAACTAATAAACTATGTTCATGGGGAGGTCGTGCAGATCGTGAAGGTAGGATGTCATCACAAACTGTCATGAGGGAGGAGGAAAACGAAAATTTTTCCTTTGAGGACAAAGGAAACAACATACTTATAAAGGAATCATCTTTGCAAGTAAACACGGTGGATGCAGAATAGTACCCAAATGCAATGCTCATGGAGCATAATGAAGAAATCAAGTTGTGGGAAGAACGGAAGCTAGAACTTGAGGAAGATGGATAAGAATGGATGACAAGGGATGAACCTTGCATGGAGTCTGCAAATCAAATTCCAGTTAATTGTGCTTATTTGGATGAAGAGTTAAATTTCATGGAAGGAAGGATAATAGATTTAAGGGTGTGCATTCAACATGCAAAATTGGAATTGGAAGAAGGTGCGACTACGAACTGTAGCTAACCAGCTGAAAGGGAAGCATCGTGACCAATATTTTATAAGGGTCTTGTGACTCTTAGATAAGATGAAGATAGTAGCAAGAGATTGAATGAGATTCTCATGGAATATGTGGAGAGTCTAGATCAACTTGGAGATATGAGGGAAAATATCTCGAATGGGGCTAGAGAGCCTTGTATTTTTAAATCGAACAAGTTGTGTATGAATGTAGGTACCAAGAATGATGATGGAAGACAACAAATTACAACTGTAAAAAAAAATAGAAGAAGGTGAAGAAGTATCTCCTCAAGGCACTGGGGAAGAACAAAATTTGAAACCTATTAAAAGGGATCAAGGAGAGATCTATACATAGATAACCAATGCAGTCACTAGAGTGTGATTGCAATAACCAATGAGTGGGACAAAGTTGCTAATATTAATATTCAAAGTAAGGATCACGTGAATGATCAAAAATAAAATTCTCGTGAATTTTGAAGAAATTAAATTGTTGGAGAAGTGGATTAGTTAAGAGATATTATCCAATTTCCAAATTAATTATGTGTTTGCAAATGCCAAGGGATTTGAGACAAGTATGTGAATGTCTAATATAGTTTTTTTTTTTTTTTTTTATGTCATTTAGAGAAAGAGGATGATGACAAGAATAAGAAATTTCCAACATATGACATGAGAGATGGAAACAATAAATTTCAGCTGAGGGAAGAGTTGGATGACGAGATTGGCATGATGTGGATGGTGACAAGAAAGATACTCAAGATAAGATACAACTAGAAGAGAAGTATAGCTAGCAGCAAAATACAACTAACTGTGCAAATTTACATCAAAAAGACATATGGGGTAAAACATGGAAAACTGAGGCCAATAGTGGAGAAACAATACAACAAGACATGTGGACAATAACATTATTATATATGGGACCCATGAGGATGGAACAAATTGAAAACACATGACCAAGAAGTCATGAAAATTTTCAACTTGGGGAGTTTGATGCAGGATTATCAATCCTAGGAAATCCATTTTGTATAAACCCAAAAGAGTCATGAAGTCCTTGAAAGGGGAAGGAATTCCCTCAATTGTAAATTATATAAAATAAAATCAGAAAATTTTATGTAAATACAATTGTCCATGTTCCAAATGAATCTGGGTGTTTAGTCTATTTTTTATGAGTAATTGCTTTGGCCAAATGGGCCTTAACAAAGTAACAAGCATAACCAACATAGAGTGATGTGTCTATAGTTTTGGAAGAGATGTCCAAACACTCGTGAGTTTGTTAGGATATTTCCTAGTTGTAGGAATTATGTATGTATATACAATTAGAAGTTGGGGGACAGAGTCTCATAAGTACAGTGAGACAGACCTTGAGAAGGAGCTCAAGAGATATATACAATTAGAAGTTGGGGGACAAATTCTAAAAGTAGAGTGAGACAGACCCTCAGAAGGAGCTCAAGAGAGGAAGCATGAGGAAAGGTTTCCCATGTCTTTGTAAATATATCTTATTTAAGAAATATGACCTATTTTATGTTTGTACATGTCGTATGTGCATCCTGATTCTGAGGAAGCACGTATAAATGGTAGCGTAGAGTGAGCTGCTGGGAGAGGGGTGCTCACAAGATCTTGATCGAAAGTCCATCACATTGTTCACCATTAATGAAATGAAGATTGTTTCATCCACAGGAGTACTCTCATTGATTGAGTTCTGTTGTAAGGAGTTTGGTTGTGTGCGGTCGTATAGGGAGAGAGATTGTGTAATTCGTTTAATGTTGTCCCATCTCTTTATATTTCATCAATACATATCAATTTTGTGTGGTTACCTGCTAATTCGAATGTTTTAGTGTACGAGAAAATCTTGGATGAGCGCTTAACTTTCTTGATTTTCTTCTCAGTGGGAAGTTACAGGTCAGACTTATATTTTGCAAGACGAAGATCTGCTACAGGAACTCAGCCAAATTGAGTTGTGGTCATTTCTTTTATCCTTAAACTACATAAATTCTTGCGCAGAGGAGATCTTTCCGTTAACAACAAAATCCGAGATAAGGCCTGTTGTCAACTTAGTATAATTCTATCCAATGCACAAAATGCAGAATCGAGAAAATTCAAAGGTATTAACATTTTGAAAGTTGTTTCGAGTAGGCTCGACCCCCAATCCCAGATTATTGGCTATTGACGTCTAGACCACATCTCCATCTGGCTACGCTAAAAGAAATATACTTGGATGCGAGTACAGATCTTGTTGAGGTTTGCCGTTACACCAAAATCCGCAGGTGTTGATAAACATTACAAAGCAATAACTAGGATCCCCAGGTGGAAATTAAAGATTCTATAGAGGTGCGGTGATTTTTCCAACACCCCCCTCAAACGCAACTTGGGGGAATCGAACCTGGCTCTGACTGTGGAGGTTTGCTGTTACACCAAAACCCGCAAATATTGGTAAACATTACAAACCAGTAACTAGAATCCCTAGGATGGAAATTACAGATTCTATAAAAGTGAGGTGATTTTTCCAACAGATCTGAGCATTTGACTCGCTAGATAAATTTGTATTTGTAAATTCTGCGAGCACAGATCTGAGCATTTGACTCGCTAGATAAATTTGTATTTGTAAATTCTGCGAGCACAGATCTGAGCATTTGACTCGTTAGATAAAGTCGTATTTGTAAATTCTACCAGACTACTGGATTAAGTTAGATATCTGGGCTAATCAAACTTTGTGTTGGAGTCTGGGACTTTTGAACCACTTTTGACTTAAATATCTTTTAGAGCCTACAACCTTCCTGCATCATAGATTTAGATACACGGTTCAGGGCCATTGAAGATATGTTAGGATTAGACGAGGGAGAGTTACCACAGGTTAGGTATGGTACAGTAACACTAGATCGAGGGCTGGCTAACTCTTTTTTTTTGCCGGAGGAAAAAATCGCTACTTTTTATTAAAAAAAATAGTACATATAGTTTGGATCATTTTTCTATCTTTCCATCTTTGGAAAATTAGATACAGTTTTCTCCTGTGAAAACTAATTAACATACTTTCAACAAAATTATATCCTATGAGATTGTATTCCTTTGGTGCATAAAAATTCAAAAGTCTTCTTGAAGAGATTTTATTACATCAATGCATCTTTTCCTCTGAAGTAATCAAAATGAGACCTTGGCATGTCTGTCCTTATGAGTAGTTGATGCTGACAGTGTTGGTCATGACACCTTGTTCAAAAACTGAAAAGTAAAACTTACCTGTTTCCCGATGAATGCCTCTTTTTGAAAGTAAATTAGCAGACCAATTTTGCTCTCTGTATATGTGGTCAAAGTTTACCTGCTAGAAAGTTCTTATCACGATTTTGATGCGCTTCATCCAGTTAATAAGAATGGGCAGTCTGAACTCGTTGCGCCCCTTAACCCACTCAATAATGCCTTTGGCATCCCCAAAAATCCGAATCTCTTCAATTCCGAGCCATTTGGCAACAATCAGCACTCCCCACAGGGCTATTATTTCTGCTCTGTTGTTTGTGCCCTCCCCTCCTTCCCACCAGAAATGGTAGAACTTATCCAATGCTTTATATATAACCACTCCACAACCACATTTTCTCCTGCCACTTGCTCCATCAAAAAAACCAACAAGATATGTTTGCCATAGATCCCTCACTTTTGGAATCATGTACACTTTACTTCCCTTTGTCAGCCCTATCTCATTGTAGTAGGTCACCATCTTGTTAATGTCCTCATGGAGCTCCAGGCTTTTCTGATCAAATAAGATTGCATTTCTTCTCCGCCATATAGTCCAAAAGATGTATAGTGGAAGCGCATGATAATCCTACACTTTGCTCCAAACTTTAATACATCTGTACATTGTCTGGAATTGTATCCTAGATACTAGTTTGTAATGGTCCAACACCCCTTCCCATAGAGCGAGACTATAAGGGCAATGAAGGAAAAGATGGAGATTGTCTTCATCTCCCTTCATACACATAACACAGATACCTGGTCCTTGAAATCCTCGCTTCTGTAGATTATGCCAAGTCAAGATTCGATTATGTATAGCCAACCAACTAAAAACTTTGATTTTATTTGGAAGGATCCATTTCTAGATAACCTGTGGCTGAATTGGAAAAGGATTAACCCCCTCCAACTTCGACAGACTCTTATATATATCTTGGACCAGCAGGTTTCCTTTTTTGAGTGTGCCTCCCCAAGACATGTGGTCCTCTTCATCACTTATTGAGATCCCTGCGTTCCGGAGAACTGTAATATATTCTCCCCATTCCTTAGAAAGTTCCTCCGACAATTCCAATTCCTCTACCTTATACCATGCCTGAAGGTCCATATGATGAGGCCTATGGACTAAGATCTGATTAAGATAAAAGATCCCCTTGAAATGAATATGATTTAGAATTTGGATAGATAATGAGTGGTTACCTTTTATACCGTTGATAGCATCAAGGCTGATCTTAATCATGGAGCCATCTCCCACAGTCCACTAAACATCGTACGTGAGGAAATCCAATACCCGAAACATGCTTTTCCAAATGTAAGAGATATGGGATTTTTTCCTAGTCCCATTTGCAATCCATGTCGAGAAGGATTGACCACTCATTTATTTATCCTTAGTGATGCCCCATACTAGACTAGATCCTTTTAATAATTTCACAAGGCAACAGAAAAAGATGCATCCAATAAATTGAGAGGTTATGCATAACCGATTTGAGCATAATCAACTTTTCGCCCATAGACATATATTTGTGTTTCCAGCAATCCAATTTTTGGTTAATTTTTACTACCAACCATTCCCAATCCTTATTTCTATATCCCATCGGTTTTAATCTGAAACCCAAGTAAGTGATTCCCTCTGCTACATGGTTAGAAGTCACCCCGAAAAGTCCACAGATCTCCTTCACCATTGTATCCTCACAACCATTATGTATTAATTTAGACTTGGACTCGTTCATATAAAGACCCGAAGCATCCCCAAAAGTCTTGATGATTTTCTGATATTTCGACCAAACACTAATGTTTTTCTGCCCTCCCAATAATAAATCATCCGCGAACATTAAATGAGTTACCTATAAGTGCCTGACAACTTTAACCCCTCTAATAATACATTTTCTTAAAGAATCCTTAATTTTCCTGCTCAGAGTATCAATCACCAATAGGAAGAGCAATGGGGACATGGCACATCCCTGCCTCAAACCCCTATACGTCGAGAAAAACCGGGAGGGAAAACCATTTATAATCACAACGAAATTAGTGGATTTGATACACCCCATGATCCAACAGACATTCATCGAATTCATCCCAATTTTGATCAAGACCAACGTAAAAAATTCCCAATCAATGCAATCATAGGCCTTTATCAGATCTACCTTGAGGAGACAATAATCCTAACACCTGGAGTTGATGGAATGTAGCATCTCCTGGGCAATGCCTATTGCATCATGAATTTGTCTAAATGCCACAAGAAATGGGAAAAGAAAGATTACATTGAGCGTGATTATGGTTGATTGGTTGATAAATTGGGGTTGCTAATTTGGAAGGCCATAAAGGGAAAGAGGGAACTGGGTCACTTGCAAGACTAAGTCCTTAAGGCAAACCCACTATTAGGGGTATTTCTTTCGGAGCACAATCATGAATATGAGCATTGACCCTACATAACGAAATTAGAGGTCAAGGAAAAACGAAAACCAATGAGCTAGAGTAGACAAAAAAAATGCTTCACGATATAAAAATTATTATTGAGGATCACAATGCGACATAATCATTAATAAATGGTGTAACATGACATAATAGTTGATGATTCTCAGATTGTAAAATAACCATTAAGGATGTCATGGTGCAGCATAACCATCGAGTAATGTTGTAATACATCATAACCATTGATAAATGTCACAATGTCACATAGCTATTTAGAATATCTGAACTAGACGTAATCCACCTAAGTTGAATGTCTCAACATGATATAAGCATTAAGGAATGCTAGAATATAACATAACCATTTATACATTTCAGAACACAGCATAACCCTTGATGAATTCATGATGCAATAGAACCATATTATCCACCTCTTAGTTTCACAAACAATATGACATAATCATATTATCAACCATAGTCAATCAAAGTCAACCATAAGAAAAAACGGTCAACAATAAGAAAACATGGTTAAACAAATCAACTATCTTCAACCTTGATTAGCCATAGCCAAACTTATTCAACCATTTCTAGCCATAGTCAACCATGGTCACCAAAAGCCAACTTTGGTCAAATATGGGAAACCATAGCCAAACATGCTTAATATTAGTCAAAACACAGTGAATCATAATCAACCGTGGTCAAGCATAGTACACCTTGGTTACCCATGGTCAAACCATACTCAATTATGGTTAACCATGGTCAAACTTAGTCAATCATGGTCCAAGAACATTAAAAATATTGAGAAATGGTCACACACAGTTAAACATGACCAACCCTGGTTAACTAGAGTCATCCACAGTCAAATATGGTCAACTATAATAAACCATATTCAACTATAGCCAAACATGGTCATCCCTAGTAGCATGTAGGAAACCATATTCAAACATGGTCAACCATGGGAAAAGAAATCAATTATGGTCAAACAATCAATAATGGTCAACCATGGAGAATTATAATCAATCATTGTAACACATAGTCAACAATGATTAATCATGGCAAACAATAATCATAGTCAAATATCATAGGTATTTTGATATTATTGACATTGATAAAGTTTAATTTGAAAATCTTCAAGCCTTACCCACAAATGTCAATGGTCAAGTAACACAACCAAGGTGGTTCATATACATAAAATGCCATTTTCCACCTTTTTTAAATTAATAACATTTATGGATATGTATAACAACTTTTAATTTAGTGATCATACTAATTATAAAATAACATACAAAAAAAATACTTTAAACACTATTACATTATGTGGATTGCTTAAAAATCAAGAGACATTCTATTATTTTGTATTTATCAAATTTATATCAATAATTTGGAATTTTCCAAAATGATAATGCTCACATACTTTAGTCTATTGGTATGTGGTAGAATAATTAAAATTATTTAAAAATATATATATTTCAAAATAAGTACATTTTTTTTTAATTTCCAAATTAAATTATTTAAAAAAACATAAATATTATGATTGGTGGGTAGTAGAATTATCTAGATTACATTTTAAAAAGTTCTTACAAATAAAGTGGTTTTTTTAATATAGTGACTACTATAACTTTTTGTTAAATCAGTAGTGATCACATTTAGAAAAAATTTCTTGCAAATAGCATGTTTTCTTTAATATAGTAAATAAATCTATCATAACTTTTTGTCAAACTAGTAAAAACAGCTACCACTTATTACTATTGGCAAATGCAACTATTATTGAAAATAAATAATAAAATGTAATATTAAAAATTTAACTTATAAACAAAACAAATGAGCTAATAAACCATAAAAAAAATTCTAATAACATTTAAAAATAAAAGTGAGTGGTAAGTGATATTCTATGCTTAAATGTTGAATAATTAATAGACATATCATTTTGTAATCATGTAGTCTAAGCTAGAAATTTATTATTGCTCTTGTTGGGATTATAATCAGTGGTAAAATAAGTTGTCTTTCATATAGTATCACAAGACATGGGATTAGCTAACAACTTCCTTGAATTGTGGAATTGAAGTTTCTGTGATCCATAACAAGTTTTGAGAAGATTAACTACACTTGTTGGTTCGAAACGCGTCGACAAAAGCATTCTAATGTGATTTACGCCAAAAAATCTTCTCAGAACTTCCTCGAAATTATTGTTATGGTTTGTGGCAACTTTGATTGAGATATAAAAAGCATTTGAAGATAGAATTGACATCCACTATGATGTTATCAAAATTAGCGTAAGTAATTGCCCTTTCATGAATGTATATATATTATTTAAGTTTATTTTTAATTCATAACAATTTCTTTTATTAAAAATGGTCATTTTGACGTTCTTATTTATTATTATAAGAGGATTTATAATTTTTAATCTTTGGTTCTTATTTAATTAATATATAAATTAAAAAAAATATTATAATAATATTTAATTAAAAAAATAAAATAAATTAACCTAAGCATTTTTAAAAACAAAATTTGATATATAAATAATTAATTCCATGATATCAATGTCATATTATATATTCCATTTCATTATTTCTATCAAAATATTATATATCATCGCACGTGAAGTGCATGGTGCAGTGGTTAGTGCTGCGGCTTATTCGCCCCCGACTCAAATTCGATCCCAATTGCGATGCTGCTTGGCAGCGAATATATTG
Organism: Pinus tabuliformis; assembly: GCA_031772625.1. Taxonomy (NCBI): domain Eukaryota; kingdom Viridiplantae; phylum Streptophyta; class Pinopsida; order Pinales; family Pinaceae; genus Pinus; species Pinus tabuliformis. Next base: position 83,081,110 of record CM062806.1, on the reverse strand, counting down.
ACATATGTTGATTGATGTGACGGATAACAATGGGTCTAATAAATACTTCTTCAGGGGACTAGCCACCCCTTTTTTTATTTTTATTTTTTACAAAATATTATATATCATCGTTTTTCTTCATTGTTACCGCTAATAAACACAATATGTAATTATTAAAATTGATCGATCTACAGAAGCGAATGTCTCTGTATCTTTTTTACATAAAAGAAGGAAAAGACCGTTGGCCCCGTTCCCATTGCCTCATAATCAAGAATATAAGGTGTGCTCCTTTTCTCTCACGTTAAGGAAACTCACAAAACATTAAATTACTCATTACTGATTACTGATTACGATATTGATTTAAATGAAATTTGTCGTTATTAACCGTTTTGACATTTGCACTATCTGATGCATCTTCTTCGGATGGTGCTTGCTCGTCCATATGGTAATAGCATCATTAATTGCTCTCGACATCTAATCTTTTAATTTATAGAAAATCAATTGCTGTGGTGTATAATAGTTATTCAATTATAAAATATTAATGGCTGTGTGAAGCGCTGTATTTGTATTTAAACATAAATTATTTAACATCATTTACACCATCCCACATTACAGTTAATATTTTATTATAAAATAGTTTAAATACAACAATGTATACATTATTTCATGTAATGGTCAATATTTTATTATGAAATGGGTATTTCTTTATCATAAAGGATAATATATTTTTAAAAATAAATATGAGTGAAGCGAGTGTGATCATAAATATTTAGAAGTAAATCTACTTTTTGGTTCATTAGAACTCTAAAGAGAAATGACTTACTCTTCAGGTGGTGACCTGAAAACTTCATTACTTTGATTTGGTTAGTTAAGATTGAGCAACAAATTGTAAGTGAGTGAAGTAGTTTTTGATGATTATTAGATTAGAATGAAGTAACTCTATCATAATCATATTTATTAATAAATGTGGTTGATATATAATAATAGATGTAAATTAATCATATACGCAACTATATAAGTAAATGTCGTTGAAAAACACCAATAAACGTTAATGGTATAAATCTAATATTAATAATAATATTAATATTCATATATAAAAAATAAAAATAGTAATAATATTACAAAAATAATTATTATGATAAAAATATTAATATTATTATGAAAATTCAATAAATAAATATATATATATATATATATATATATATATATATATATATATATAACTTCTTTTTTGGTTCATTGTACCAAAGATCTATGCTACCTACATCCACCTACTCGTATCTAGGTGAGACACTTATCTTTCATGTAGAAATTACTCCCAAGGAGCGAGCATGTCAATCTCAATGGAACTAGAACCTGAGTGGGGAGGGTAATTGCGACTCTCCCTACCACCTCCTCCTCAAGTGGGTTTAGTTTGGGTGGTAGGGAGGAGTCGCAATTATCCTTCCCACTCGAGTTCTAGTCCCACCGAGATTGACATGCTCACTCCTTGAGAGTAATTTCCCATGAAAGATAAGTGACTCACCTAGATACAGGGAGATGGATGTAGCTCACATACAAAAATAACTATTATAATAAAATTATTATTATTATTATTATTATTATCTTTTTTTTGTAAGCTTGGTAGGACTACATCTTCATCATGTCCAACTTCTCACCCCGACTGGGGGGAACTATTATAATCATTTTAAAATATAACTATTATTACTAAATAATTAATATTATTATGATCCTTATTATTAATTAATATTGCTACTATTATTAATTAATATTTTTACTTTTATTCTTATTTTCAAACCCAGGGGATTATAAAGTCAAGGAAATAATATTAAAGCAAAAGGAACTAATAAGGTTTATAAACCCTTAGATAAAAACTATAAACCCTAAAATAAACATGGTTGACCATGGTTTACCATTGTTGATTTTCATATTGACACAATCTTTGTCATAATGTGATTTTGGATCATGGTTTACCATGATTATAAAACCAAGGGATTTATATAAAACATTATGATTAATATTATAAACCCCATGAATAATATTGTACTTGAGGAATATGAACCCTTAGATAAATAAACCAAAGGAATTGATATTATAAACCCAAGGGATTAATACTAAAAACCAAAAGGATTATAAACCCAAGGGATTACTATTATAAACCTTAGGTATATAAACCCTAAGATAAATATTGTAAACCCTGAAATAAACATGGTTGACCATGATTTACCATGGTTGATTTTCATATTGATAAAATATTTGTCCCAATGTGACGTTAGACCATGGTTGACCATGATTATAAAACCAAGGGATTTATATTAAACACAAAGATTAATATTATAAACCCTATGTATAATATTAAACCTTAGGAATATGAACCCTTAGATTAATAAACTCAAGGGAATGGTATTAAAAACCCAAGGGATGAATACTAAAAACCCAAGGGAATAATATTAAACCCAAGTGATTAATATTATAAACTCATGGTATATAAACCCTAAAAGAAACATGGTTGACCATGGTTCATTTTCATATTGAGACAATCTTTGTCACAATGCGACGTTGAACCATATTAGAACATGGTTGAGCATGATTGATTTTCATATCAAGAAAATCTTTCTCACAATGCAATGTTTGATTCTCATATTGAGAAAATCTTTCTCACAATGTGACATTGTACCATGGTTGACCATGGTTGACTGTGATTATAAACCCAATGAGTTTATATTAGACCCAAGGATTAATATTATAACCCCTATGAATAATATTACACCCTAGGAATATAAACCCTTAGATGAATAAACCCAATGGATTGATATTATTAACCCAAGGAAAAAAAAAAACAAAACGGATTAGTACTAAACACCCAAGGGACTATAAATACATTGAAATAATATTAAACTAAATGAATTAATATCATAAACCCTAAGATAAGTACTATAAACCCTAAAATAAGCATGGTTTACCATATATGACCATGGTTGATTTTCATATTAACGCAATCTTTGTCACAATATGGCATTGGACCATGGTTCACAATGTCACAATGCAATGCCAATCCATGCTTGACCATCATTGACCATGATTGTTTCTCATATCAAGGCAATGATTCTCACAATGAGATGTTGGACCATCCTTGAGGAGGATTGACACAATGTCATGTTGGACCATAGTTATTAACTATGGTTGAGCATGATACCACATTTATAAATTTCATTGACCATCATCGACCACCATAATTGACAATGGTGTTGTTATGACTACAACAATCTCCTTTTTATTTTTATTTGTATAAACCAAAGAAAATAAAAGGACCCTAAATAATTTTTTTTCTTATTTTTCCCCTTCTTTTGTAAATAGTTATTTATATTCAAAATTTATAAAAAAAAGTAATAAAATAAAAAGTTAAAAAATTAATAAAATTTGGATGTCGGACCTTTGTATTTTGTAAAAAGAAATATCAAGTTCATGACCTTTCGATGTCTGACTATAGTAGGGTCGATCTTCATACTCGAACACGATAAAAAAACTTCGTTAACGTCTGACCTTCTAATTCCCCAATTTATTCTTACCCTCACTATGTTGTATGTCAGAGTGAGGGTCACCCATGCCACAAGTTGTATGTAATATCATGTCGACTTCTGACTACCCAACTGACTTCTGCTATGACTAGGAATAAAATATTATATTTATTTCTTTGCATACCAAGCATCATTTTCTTTTAGTTTTATTTTGTTTTTTATAAATCAAGTCACAAATTGTAATCGCTTATGTTTTAATAAAACCTTCCACGACATCTGATCATCCAACCTCACCTCGATTTTCGCATAAAAATGGTTGAAACATATCATCACTTTAATGAAAAAAGTATACCTATCATGGAAATTTATTATTGCACGTCTTGAGGGTTTAAACAAAATTTAGCAAGTTTCCTCCTCTCTGATTTCTATTTTCCATTTTTTATTCAAGCTTGTTTACACTGCTCGTATGAAACTTCTCTGTGATTACAAAGAAAGAAGTTCAAATTCACTCTAAGGCTTGCAATTTATGGTAAACATGCACTTTGATAAAGAATTGGATTAGTAAATTTGACATTCATTATAGAAAGCTCAATTATTTTTAATTGTTTTTTAGGTTATATGATGGGTAAGAAAGGTAAATTTAACATGTCAAAGCAGGCTATTAAACAAATTAAGGAATGACTAAAGGGAGCAGAAAATCTAGAAACAAAATATTGCAATCTCAACCCATCTCTGATTTCTGACACCATCTTCAAAACTCAGATGGGAGGTATGATGAAGTAGGAAGAAATTTATAATTTCTTTAAGAATGAAGTTGGTTAAATTTAGAAATTTTACTAAGGAGAAAAACACTCAGTTTGAAAAAATTAGAGGTACAGAATTGCACAAAGTTGTTGCTAGAGCCAATTTTTTTCCTTATTATGTCATACTTGCATGGGTTAAGGGACATATGCACATTTCTACCCACACTATAGTAGACTGCAATAAAAATGTTATAGCCTCTTGGAAATTGGAAAGAATGTTGATAGCAAATCATTTGGGATTGGGTGAACATTTGTAAATATTGTAAATAATAAATAATGGAGAATAATAAAATTAAGAGAAACTGGGAGGTGAAGCCCAAGAGTCTGTCCCTTCTTGTACATAACCATGATCATCCTTAATGAAGATACACAATTCGATTTGAGGAGTTACCTCCTGGCCTAACATGATATCAGAGCGAGCCTCTATTTTTAGTTTTCTACCCTTTGTAACTCCCTCTTGCTTCTGCTCTACATTTGGACATACCACCATATGCATTCAAATCCGTAAGCGAATATCTCTGTGATGATTGCAAGGATTTGATATTTAACCTTTGGTTGAATAACTCTCATAGAAGCTTTGCACTTGCATGGTGTGGAAGTTTTGGAACGCTAGTTAAAATATCGTGGAGTGGATCTGCAAACATTCAGTGAGATCATTGAAGACGGTGAGATTGCAGTGTTCATTCTGATGGTGAGATTGCAATGTTCATTATGAATTGGATGGTGATATTGCAGTGTTCATTCTTCATTGAAAGCTTTTGGTAAGTCCTTCTTTACGACAGGAATCCATTAACATTGAATATTTTTTATAGTCAATGGAATGACGCAAGATAACCGTGATTGTGTTAATTTCTGAGTTTTTTTATAACGCCTGTATATCATGATACCATATCATCTTTTGTCATAATATACAGTGTTGCAAATAGCCAAACTGGTATCTAACCCATCGTTCCAGTGAATCTGCTACACCACATACTAGTGTCCCTCCACCTTCTGGCCCACCCACCTTTTAGCTTTGCGACATTGACTACTCCATCCATACTCCTGCACAGTCGGCACTGCCCATCCTCCATACTCCATACTACGACATTGACTACTTCGATAATACTCCTTCACAGTCGGAGCTCCTCATATTCCATACTCCATACTGCGACATTGACTACTCTGTGTAATCTCCTACACAGTCATCGCTCTCGATAATCCATACCCCATTCTCCATTTGCTTGGAGATTACGTTGAATGTTGGCCCATACCACTCCACCTTTTTTTAATATAATATTGTGTTGCATTTGTTGGTCCCACTGCGACCCACTATGGACTAACATCAATACTCTGCCTACATACCCATACCTCCTACGTGCCCCCGCCTACCGTGGAGCCCCTCCCCCATATAACTCTCCACTACATAACCCCTCCCCCGTTAAACTCCTCCATTACATAACCCCTCCCCCATTAAAAATCCTCCACCATATAACCCCTTCCCCAATTATACCTCTGCTATATACATATCAAAATCATATTTTCACAGTTTTGTTTACACCCCAAGTGCAATTTTTTTCTAGCAGATGAGCATTTTATTTTACACATTACACATTTAAATGCATTCATTGATCTCTATAGTTGGATTAGTTCTCTATGGAAAGGAGAACTATCTTGAGCAGTCTCGGAAGATCAAACAGAATCTCATTTTCAATGAGTTGTGGAAAGGATTATGTGAAGGTGTAGGAAACAATGCACCTGAAAAGCTCACTTCAGATAAGGAGTTCACCATTTGGGAATAGAAGAACAACAAGGCCTATGCCCTGATTTCAAAATCTGTAAATGAAGAGGCGAGTCACCATATTTCACCATTTTCAAATGATTTTGAAGCCTTATAGAAGTTGAAGGAACTCTATGACTCACACTCTGTGCTTGAAGTTGTCCAATTGATGATTAAATTATTCAGCCTTGAATTACAAAATGATGATCCTCTTGCTCTAGCATCAGAAGTAAAATCTATTATGCATGATATCAAAGTCACTAATGGTTAACTAGAAATTCTTTTGATAGCTTTTTTCAAGGCACTTTATCCCACTTATTCAAATTATCTTGAGTCATTGCAAGCAAATGGAAACCTCAAGGAGATCACCTTTGACTCCCTTGTGAATAAATTTGCTGAGAGAGAGAAAGCTTTTGGGAAGAAGAAAGCTCCTTAATATTCTAAAGAAGTTGTGTGTCTTGCACATAGAGAGAAGAATCATGCTCAAGATTCTCCCAGAGGAAGAGGTGGTTGAAGAGGAAGAGGAAGAATAAATTTTAGAGGCAGGGGAGGTAGACACTCTCAAGGAGAAAAGTCTTATCTTCATTTCATACGTTGCAACAGAGATGGATCACATGATGCGTCCACATGAAATTTGCCTTGGGACAAAATTGAGCAATAAAGAAATCAAGCCAAATGTAAAACCCACAAAGAGAAAGGTAAATCACCTAGATCTGCTCACTATGTTGTGGCACATTATAATATTGGAGTAAAGGAAGACTTGTTTAATGCTTCACTTGCTTCTTAGAAAAATGATTGATTGCTTGATTCAGGAGAAACTTTCCACATGAATTTTAGAAGAGAATTTTTTGAATAATTTACTGACAATGTTGATGGAGCAGTATACTTTGCAGACAAATCAAAACTCAAGCCATTAGGACTTGATGCAATCAGGCTCAAATTGTCTGGTCTTCGAGACTTTCTTCTGCATGATGTTTTATATCTCCCACAGATGAGGAGAAACTTGTTTTCCTTGGTCAACATCCGCCAGCAAGAACACTCCATTCATTTGTTTGATGTCAAGGTTGAGGTGAGGAAAGCATTAGATCTCTCACTTGTCATGATGGGGATAGAAGAATAAAGACTTATGAAGCTGCAAGGTACCTCTACTCGTGCACAAAATTTCTCATATATTTCTTCATATGATGAAGGTACATTCGCATCAACTCTATTATGTCATACTAGATTTGGACACTTGAACTATGACAACCTTCGCTTGTTGAAGAAAAATGGTGTTACTTCTTTTCCCACAATTCCTAGGAAACTTAAGCAATATGATGCTTGTATTCTAGGAAATCATAAAAAACAATATTTTCATGATTCACATTCCAGAGCACATAGAAAACTTGAACTCATCCATTCATATTTATGTGGTTTGTTGTACTCCTATAGTAATAGGTGTCATATTTCATGATTGACTGGTTGAGCTTTGTAATATGTTCATCCTTTCCTTGCTGTAAAGGTTTCCATTTTATCAAGAAAAAATCAAAAAATTTAAAAAATGTAAAGGGGGTATACCCTAAAAGAAAAATCAAAGGGTGAAAAAAATAAATGGTCAAAAGAAAAAATGAAAATAAATGAACCCCAAATAAAAATAGACCAGGAAAGTGTGCAAGTCAAAATGCCACTACTTTTCATTTTTTGTAAATAAATCATTGTGTGCAGCTTGTTAACTTTTGCCACAATTGACGAATGGCCAAACAGCTTAATCTTGACTAGTTCATGTTTTGAATTTCCTGTTTTAGAGATAGAGAATAAAAATCTGTCCAAACAGCTTAATCTTGGCAGATAAGTAGATAGGTAGACAAGCAAAGGAGCTCAACAGTTTAATCTGAGCCCTTGGATGAAATAAGTGCAGACTTAAGTAGGCTTGCTATGAAAAGGAAAGAAAAGCTGAAAAGGGTTTGCCAGTCTAAGTGCACCCAAAGAAAGAAGAAAAAATGTTAGGCAATGTAGGTTGGGTAAGTAGATTGATGTTGCAGAATGAGACTTGTGATAGCTTTTGTCTCTAAAATGTGTGTTAACTTACACTTCTATCACAAGTGCCATGGTAGATATTTTTTGGAGCAGCTCAAGCGAGGCATGACTAACTGCCCTCATTTTTTTCCCAATCACTTACTAACTCCCCCCCAATGATATTAAGATCTGCTTAATATCACTAAGCCACTCATTCCATTTCATCATTTGCCTAAGTGAATTCCCATTTTACTTAGGAAAAATACATTCTCTCACCTCAAAACCCCTTTTCCACCCTAAGACTAAGTTTATCACTTAGTGCATTCATTTACATTTCTTTCATATTAACAAACTAACATTTATTATATTAAATCCCTTGTAAATGTTGCCCTACCCATATTATGTATATATAACATAAAAAACCCCGATTGTTAATATATTTCCCGCCCCCGATCGATTACGACCATAGCATTGATTAATCAGGGATTAATAGGTTCATTTGGAACTTGTTAATAGCCTCCGCCATGTAAATGGGATTAATTAAACCCACGTTGATTAATAGCCAAATCCTGCAAACCAATGAATATCATCCCGAAACGATTTAAAAACTTGGTTTATCGCATCGGTCCCGCGCATTAAACTCCCGCCATCTCCATGCAGCGCCCACCGTCAGATCTATGCCTGCTCATCCAACAGTCCGCGATTATTTCGCGACCCTTGCCATTGCCGAAATTTAAGTCCCAGGGAACTGGTGGTTTTTGTGCCATACCCTGGACACGCGTCATGCTCCCACGTTGATCGCTCCCTCCCCACCCAAAACCGCCCAGGCAAAACCATTTACCACCGTCCCTCCGCTGATGTCATCCATTGATGTCAGCTTCCTTTGTTGACGTCACCCCGCCATGTCACCATCCGTATTGCCACATCACCCGTCACATCGTCTGTTCCGTACCCCCTGCTGACATCATGTTGATGTCACCTGTCCGAAAAATCAAATTTTCCCGCAAAAATTATTTTTGTCGAATAAAGGGTAAAGAGACCATTTTTTGTTATATTCTGCAGCATATAACGCTCCGCGCTCCTCTGCGAAGCGAGATCACTAAGTTCACATTTTAGGCGTTTCAACTGCCTCCGGACCAGAAAAACTCTAGTACAAGCTCCGCGGCCAGCCATTCAAACTACATAAATGCAGTCTTATTCTTCAATACAGTTAAAAGCAAACAAAGGATTCCTGAGCTCACATAAGAGGGAAAACAAAGATTTACAGGGATATTTTTTCTGCCCCAGCCAGCGGAAACCTACAGAAACATGAATTTGCCAAAGTAAAGGTAGTGGAGACACGTTGCGGTCTTATTTTTGCCAGAACAGTGGTGAGGGTCGATTCAGCATTAAAGAAGATGATTAAAGTCAAAGAGTATTAGAGGAGCATTAAAAGTGTATCAGTGCAGAAGTAAAGGAAAATCAAGTTAGCATTAAAGAGTATCCGAGCCGACAAAGAAAAGCAGATCAACATTAAAGAGTATCAGATGCGCATAGTTATTGGAGAAGACAGCTGCAAGCCGAACCCTAAAAGCCTGCCTCCAACACAACATAAGTTAGTTGTTTCTACTCTGCTTGTAAATTACGTTAGGTTAAACTTAGATATTATCTCAGAGCTTTTATGAGATACCTGTTGTACATATTTATTTGTATAAATACCCCCTCCATCAGAGTATTATGGGTTGGGTATGTGTAGATTTCCTAGACTTTGCTGTAACATTGAACTTTGGAATAAAAAAGTTGTTGGAATCAAACTGTTTTCTGGTTTACTGGAAGAGGAATTGATGCAGAGGACTTGTCACAGAATTCTTGAATCAAGCCATGGATCAATGAGTACTTTCTACCTTGTGTTTTACAGTTTTCTTGTCTATTATGCCATCTATGTATCATGATCTAAATGATAAAGAGAAAGATTAATTCAGAATTTGCTTAACTGCACTCTGTTTTCAGTCTTTATTATTCTTTGTGTTTTCTTCAGAATTAGTATAAACAGTGAATTCTTAATTGCTCCTATTTCCTGGTTCTTTCATATTGGTTATTTGATAAAGAATTCTTAACTGCTCTTTGTCGGTAAGCATCCACTTTCCCTCTTTCATTATGATGAAGGATTCTTAACTACCCTTCATCCATTTGAGTCCATTCCATCTAATTCCAGCCCTTTAATTGTTCCATGTTTGACCACCTTGCTCTGTGATGCCATCCTCTGTTTAGAAACCAAATCCAGGAAACCATCCTTCTTTGACTCCATCATGCCCAATGGACTGAACTCTTCAGTTTTACCTCACTGTTCTATTGAATCTCACCACCCAAACTCAAAAAAAAACCCTTGTACTTCATAACTAGCCTAATACCTTTCACAAGAAAGCTAAAACACAAAGAGAGAGCCCTCTCTGGATGCAGATTGGCTAGAATCTGTATCTAAAATATTTGTTTGTGGTTACTTCGGCCGTATTCCCTTTCTTACAACTTTGGGGAACAACCTGAGTGATAACACGGTCCAATGTCTGTTCCTTCTGCAAATGGAAATAAATACATGATGAAATTTATTGATGACATATTTTGATGACTACACCAGAATGTGTTGGGTTTATTTATTAAAGAACAAATCTAACGCTTTTCAAACATTCAAGAACTTTCATACATGGATTGAAATTGATGCACAATCTCATATTGGCTCTATTCACACTGATAATGGAAAAGAATACACTTCAAATGAATTTGAAAACTAACTTTGCCAACATGGGATCAAACATAAAACAACTGTGCCTTATAATCCCCAACAGAATGGAGTAGCTGAAAGAATGAATAGGACAATCTTAAATATGGTACATTCCATGATATTTTTCAAGAATGTAAAACTAATGTTTTGGGCTAATGCAGTTCTATGTGTTTTATATGTAAAGAATAGATGTCCATCTAATGATATTAGAAGCAAGACTCCTTATGAAATATGGTATGGCCACATTCCTTCGGTGAAGCATCTCAAGGTCTTTGGTTCCACCTATTATGCCTTGATACCAAGGGTACAAAGAGACAAACTTGGTGCAAGGATTTGTAAGTGTATCTTCTTGGGGTATTCAAATACCTCCAAAGCATATTGTCTCTATGATGAATTTAATAAAAAGTTTGTTGTATCTAGAGATGTAATATTTCTTGAATCTTCCAAAGCTGACAATGTTGTTGAGTGGCAATTTGATAGCTTGGATAGATTCGGACATGCAAAATGATTTCAAGAATTTGATAATCAGATTCCACATCTTGAAAGTGGGTTTCCTATACTGGACCAATCTATGGAATCTTCTTTTGAAGCAATCTCTCCCCCACATGAAACTCCAACCACTGATGATACTTTGAGTGATGTGATTGATATAATTAGGAGACTCAATCTTGATTTAGAACCAACTCAATCAACTAAGTAGCCTGGAAAATCTTAGAAAGGTCCCCCAAAGTGGTTGACAAAGACACTTTAAATTGTTCATCGTAATGAGGTTGGAAAGACAGGAACAAGAAATTCAACCAGGAAAAATGGAGGTGATGTAGATGATTCTGATTCGCCTATTGATATTGATGTATCTATGATTGTGAACTGAATTTGTTTACAGATTTTGAATCAACTTTCTTCAAATAATCCACTTCTCATGATGAATGGAAAGAGGTGATGCAAGAGGAGTATGATGCCTTGATAAAGAATGGCACTTGGAAGATGGTTGATCCTCCATTGGGAACCAAACTAAGTGGCTACAAGTGGGTATACAAGAACAAGTATAAAGTTGATGGCTCACTTGACACTTGCACAAACCCAGGCTTGTGGAAAAAGGTTTTACATATAAGGAAGTGATCGATTATGAGAAGACCTTTTCCCCCATAGCGAAATGGGCTACCATCCAGACACTCTTTGCCTTGGCAGCTCAGAACGATTGGAAAGTCCATCAAATGGAGTAAAAACCGCTTTCTTAAATAGAGATTTGAAAGAAAATGCTTTTATGTCCCAACCAGAAGGATTTGTTGTGAAGGGACATGAACATAAAGTATGAAAACTTGTGAAATCTTTGTATGGACTCAAGCAAGAAGTGCAAGCCTGGTATGAAAAGTTAACTGAGTATCTTCTGAAACGCAACTTCAAACATTATGATCTTGATGATGCAACTTTGTTTGTCAAGGAAGTTGGCAAAATAGTTGTATAGCTTGTGGTATATGTAGATGATCTTTTGATGGCAAGGAACTATAAGTGCTACATTGCATCCATAAAGAAGGAATTAAGGAAAGGTTTTGAAATCACCGATATGTTAAATAGGTTTGACATGGCTGAATGCAATCCTTTGGCTACTCCAATGGAACAAAACTTAAAGCTCACATCCTTTGAAATAAAATAATTTGAGGATGCAAAAAGGTATAGACAACTTCTAGGAAGTCTCAACTACTTGACTACTACCAGATCGAATATTTCAATTTTTGTTGGAATCCTCTCCATATTTATGCAAACACCTTGTGAGGGGCATTGATATGATCAAAAAGAGTTCTAAAGTACTTGAAGGGAACCCAAGACTTTGGACTCAAGTATACATAGGTGGGTGACTTCAACTTGATTGGATACTCTGATTCAAATTTCGATGGAGACAAAGAAATTGGGGTATCTACTTTAGGTTATGCTAAGAGTCTTGGACCAGGAGTTGTCTCCTTGAGATCACATAAACAATCAATTCCATCAGATTCCACAACAGAGGCAGAATATGTGGCAGCTGTTGAGGCAACAAAAGAATTGTGTGGCTCGGGAAAATTCTCGAAGATTTGTAGGTAAAACAAGTACATTCAACTCTACTCACGATTGACAACATCTCTGCCATAAAGTTGGCCAAGAACCCAAAGTTCCATGATCGAATGAAGCATATCAATACAAAATACCATCTGATTCGACATCATGTTGAGGTCAAGACAATCCATCTACGGCATTATTCCACTAATGAGCAGATTGTAAAAATCTTCACCAAAGAGCTTGGAAGAGAAAAGTTTGAAAGACTCAGAATGATGCTTGGACTCATCAACATCCCTTCAGATTAAGGGGTGGAATGTTGACACCTAATCATTGGGATTGGGTGAACATTTGTAAATATTGTAAATAGTAAATAATGGAGAATATGAAAATGAAGAGACATTTGGAGGTGAAGCCTAAGAGTCTCTCCCTTGTTGTATATAACCATGAGAAGCCTTAACAAAGAAACACAATTTGATTTGATGAGTTACCTCCTAGACTCACAAATAATATCAGAAATTTATAAGCTTAGTCCTCCTAAAGTTTTCTTTACCACTCAAATTCTAGATAATTTTAACAACACAATATTCAAGAACTATGAAAGGAATTATGATAATGTCATTAAATATTGCCTACAAGAAGATAAATAAGGTTTCAAACTAAAGTCATCAAAATAATTTCTTATTTCCATTTTCAAAAGACCCATTAGTTTTCTCATCAAAATGTTGTCCTGATTATATGGAGAGAAAGACCTTGAGCATTGCAAATTTCAATGGATAGCTTTAATACACAATCTACTCAATCATTCAAAGAGTTTGAATTGGGTTGATATTATTTCTCAAAATTTAACATATTCCCTAAAGTTATCGATTTTATCTTATCCAGGATATGAATATATGTTTTGCATGAAAACCTATTTTATGGATATTATAATTTCTTATGTTCTATTTCCTTTGATGAAATGGAATTACCAAGTTGATCAACGACTACCTATTCAAAATTATCCCTCTATTTTGTGGGAAAGTAACTTCAAATTCCATTTTTATGACATTTTTAATTATGTGATGATCCTTTTTCCTGAGATTCCATTTGGAAAAAACACTGCCATGGTTAGTCAAGGATTTAAGGAGGTATTAGAAGAAATAGGAGACTGATTTGTGGAAGAATGATTCACTTATATCAGAGTATATGGAAGTGAAGTTGACCCTCATCATCTTCCTAGATATATTCAAGAGAGGATTTATTTATGAGAGGTAGCCAATCAAACTACCTTGAATGGTTAAGCTTAGAAAATGAGCAAACTTCAAAAGAAAATATTGCCAAACTTCCCAATTAACTTTGGAAAAATTTTCCTCAAGGATTGAGGACATGCATTTAAGGAGGGTGAATAAATTCAATATGTTTGGTTTTATCCATTACCCATTTATGATTATGATCCTAAAGGAATAATTAATGAACATTATAAGGTTGTGAGCTACATCAAAACCTTCACACATCAAAAGCCTCTTTTTGATGATATTTTCATTGATATTGATAATTTTGAGCAAGCTTGTGAAAGAGGACAGTTGTTGAGTAGGGAGGATAGAACTAAACTGCAAGAGTTTAGAGAAAATATTTATGAGGACTTCCTTAAACATAAGATTCTTCATACTAATATTTGAATTAAAGAGATGAAATTTATTGAGATTTTGAAATATAATTTCAATCACATTATTTTTTACCATGTTTCCTCTTCTGAAAAAATAGAAGAATCTCAAGTTGAAAAATGTTCCTAATGTCTCTTTTACAGCTCCAAAGACAAGCACAGCCAAAGAAAACATTATTAAAGAAAAAGAGCGAGATAGTCATATATACCAATAGGTTCAAAGGATCATAGAATTCACTGATTAGAAACAACATAAACAAAAAAAGAATAGGTAACCGAAAAAGAGAGTTCCTCTGCAAATAGTATCATTATTACTAATGGTCTAAACGAAACCACTCAAACAGATACAAAGTCTAATAAAATTGATGAGTAAGTCAAAGATATGTAGATTGATACAAATAAAGATGAGAAAATTACTAAAACCTCTCAGTCAACATTGGCCGATAATTCTACCAGAGAAAAAGAATTTGTTGTGCAACAAGAGAATGTAGGTTTTAACCTTGTACAAAAATTACCTACATACAAATTCTAAAAACATAAAATAAACGATGGTGAGAGCATAACCCATAAAACAATTATACACAGAGATTTTCCCCTGGATCCCAAAACCGGGACTACCAGATTGATTTTTCATTATGTTCCTTTCAGTGTTACATTACATATATATACATGTTGAAGCATCCATAAACCCCAATCCATTAACCTTGGATTAGAACATAACCGTAGTTCCGTAGACTAGATCTACAAAATACCATAGACTGAAAACCATCACACCCAAAACCATGTGCAAAATCCATGCACAAAACCATAGGTAGGTCCACCACCCTAATATAGGGTCCAAAAGATTTTTCCTAGGGCACTACCCCGAACCCCGTAGAGGAGGGATACTGTCCCCATCAAATCCCCCAATAGGGGCGGATGGCGCCCCCCTGTGACCCTACCACTGCACTGGGGCTAGTCGTGGAAAGAATATAACACAACCCAATAGAGAAAGCTACTGAAATTTATATTCCAGAGACTTCTCATGAGACATCCTTGACTGTTATTTCTACCAAAATTCCTCTTGATTCTTTCTTATTTAAACATGTGACTGAGGTTGAAATTGTTCCTTAAAATATTCCATACTTGACTAAGTATTACTTTAATTCTCAAACTAATTTAGTTGTGAGAAGAAATATGAAAAGAAAGTTTGATAGTTTTGAAACAATTTCATAATTCAGTCGGCAAGAAATAGGAAATGTTGATGTAAAAGTTGAAGAATCCTCACATGGTCTAGGAGCCTTTGTCAATTATAATTAGCGCCATCTTGGTGAACTTGCCATAGTCTATAAGAATAGTCCACAGAAGATCAAAGGTATAGAAAGTGCAATTGAGAAAAGTAAAGCATTCAGTGAAGAAATTTGGCAAAACCATTCTAGAGTTCTTATAGGTGGGTTTGCTATTGAAAGAGAAAACTTACAAAATCAAATTCAAAGTGATTTGAATGAATTGAAACTCAAGCATTCCGTAGGGATCGAAGAAATCCGAAAGACACATGAAGACCATAATAGAATATTGAAGGAAGAATTTGCCAACAACATTGAAACCATGACTAGAGCAATGAAGGGACAAAGTGAAACTCTTAAGTCTCAATAAAGTCAAATTCATGAAGCAAAAAATAATTTGAAGCTTTTTAAGGAATAAGCAATATAAGTGATCTAGATTTAAATAGGAATGCAACAAATTATGGATGTAACAATAAATACAGAGATGTAGTGGAAATAACACTTTATTTCATTAATATCAAATACTGAAATATGCTTACAAGGAGAATGGAAATAAGACTAGCTTAGGTGATGGTAGCTTATCTATGAGAAGTGATGTTGTGGCTACATGCCTCTGAATTTTATTATAATGAGGCTCAAAGGCCTATTTATTATTGAGAAACAATGGAAAACCCTAAACATCCAAAAACATAACCCTAGGAGATGAAGCGCCAAACTATGGGCCCCGTTTGGGTAAATTGGTACATCAACTTCCTGGGGTCGTAACTTTGGCATACGATCTTCATTTGACATGCACAATACCTCGTTAGAAATGTCTATCCGAGGAATACAACTTTTAAATGGCCATCATGGGTCAATGACCCATGTTACCCCTGGTTTTCCCAAAAAAAAATGTTTAGGGCCTTAAAATAGCTCCAGAAGTTTAGGATCTGAAAAACTGCTAAAAATAGTAAATTGTTCTGACAATAAGGAAACTGAAATAAACAATGGTGGGGGTCCAAGTGGAATAGGCGGGTAGCCACCAATATCCATATGGATCAATAATTTAGTCAAATATTGAGGAAAGTCCACACTAAATTTTATAAACAAATGGATAACATTTGTAGATTTTATCAAGATACTTTGGGTCTTAAAGAGAGAATTGAATATTTAGTCGAAGAAGATAAGTATTTTAAAGAAAAATTTACATCAATTCATGAATGGGAAATACAGCTTCAACTTGAGAACATTCCTAAAGTCTCTAAAATGGATAAAATAATAATTTATGCTTCTTTGAATCACAGATAGTTAGAGGCCAAAGAAATCAAAGAATGGATCAAAAGGACCAATAAACATTGTCTACCAGTATGGGAGATGAGAACTTGTTTTATTGAAGAATTAGATTTATTAAGATCTAAACCATTAAAAGAAGCAATATCTGGGTCAATGAAAAATCATCTAAAATACAACGCTATAGGTGATTAGAAATTCATAAATGGCATTAGAACCTAGACTCAAGAAAAAATTTCAAATATTTTTGTAGTTTCCCTTTGAGCAAATCAAATTGATTTCTAAATTTAGAATTAAAAAAAAATAAAAAAAAATAAAAACTTGTTCAAAATTTAATATCAATGTGTCAAGTCAATATTAGTCATTTTCATCCTATCCACTTCTCAGCAATTTCTCGACTATTCTCAGATTGGGATAACTATATCCAGATAAATGCACAAGATATGCTCAACATGGAGAATAAATACTCTAATAAGGAGGAGGAATTTTGAAGCACCTCACATATTTTTCTGGAGAAAATCCTTGCAACAAGGATTACATTTTTTGAGCAGAACTATTTTTTTTATCAGAGAAAATCTTGCAGATTTTGTTATTTTAGAGAATTAAACAACCTTTTCTTATTTTCATTAGTATTTTTATGGCCTCTTACATTGGATTAAGGGTCCATTAAAGTGAAATCTTTCTGAATATTGAAACTTAGAGTTGAATGCATATTGAGCTATGAGATTGATTTCTTGTCATCATTTTAATTTCTTAACAGATGTATATACTACTCAATTCTTAACTTTATTCATGTTTATCTTTCATTGAATATTAGGATGTTCTGCTAAACACTTCTTAGGATATGCTACACCTTATTTTCTTTCTCAAAGCAAGTTTCTATCTCTTTTGTGATTGTATATATATTTGATAGTGAAGCCTGATATTCAAACTATAGTGCACTAAATTGATCCCGTTTTGGAGATATGTTATTTTTAAATTATTTATTTCTCACATTAGATGCAAATATATTTTTGAAACAAGACTTGTATTTTTCAATCAATTTTTGAAGTCAAAGCTTTTTGAAGACCAAAACTCATAGTTGAATGTGTATTGAACTATGACATTGATTTCATGTCATCAATTTAATTTCTTAATGGATGTATTTGGTACTCAATTCTTAACTTTATTCATGTTTATCTATGATTGAATATCAGGATATTTTGTTAAACACTTCTTAGGATGTCTTACAATATATTTACTTTTTCAAAGAAAAATGTTATTTGTTCAGTGATTGCAAATCTATTTGATAGTGAAGCCTGACATTCAATATATAGTGCACTTATCGTTTTTGACATAGGTTATTTTCAAGTACTTTATTTCTGACATTACATGCAAATATATTTCTGAAAAAATAATAAAAATAAACAAATAAATATGTTAGAATGATATGGACTTTAAGCGTTCCTCCTCTTTCTTCCTAAATGTGGCATATGCATTATTTTTCATTTTAGCATAACATTGAAATGAAAAAGGTGGTGAAATTTGTAAACCATCTAACAAGTTCACTCTTGATATAATTGTAAATGTCAAACCCTACCTCTCTTTATCTCCAATAACTATAGTAGCTCATTGCAAATTCATCCCCTAGAATTTGTGTAGTGAAGGCCCACGACATTTTTAAAGGCATATGTTTAAGATTCCCTCTAACAATAGCTATTATGGACATAATGTTTGGACAATTATATCAAATGGAACACCTGTGTACTTTTAAAAAATAATTGTAGTGAATAATGAAATTTTAGGCAGCTTTGAACCATGCATATAAAAGATATCTTCAATGTATCCAAGTGCACGTTTAACCAAACCAAATTCAACCAACAAATTACATGTTAGCATGACACACTCTCCACGACATAACAACACTTCATGCTCCAACACATCATCATCATTGTCAACTATTTTTTTTCTTCTGGTGCATTCTATAACACACCTCGCAATTGGAAATTTAATGATTTTAGCATCTTAGAATTGTGCAAACAAGTGAACCGAAGAGTTAAATAAACTATTTTCCTCTTGACGTAAGAAATTGTCAACATGTGACATGAGAAGATACATATCATGTAGAAAAGGTTTTACATTTCTCATATTAGTTAAAAGATTGTGAAAAGTGGTTTGTCTCAGATCATCTTCTTGTTGCCTAATTTTTTTATCCAAAGCCACAATAATATTGAAGCTTTTCCACAACAATTTCCCTGTTGTTTTACGTGCATACAAAGGTGTATCCTTAATAGGAGGTATCTGGCTATTTGGCTATGATCACCCACAAAAATCATGGACCTTCCACCAAAAGGAGAAGCTTTGTTATCAAGAAAGGCTTCTCGCAAACGTGAATCTATCTGTTTAAATAACCTGTGACCTATAAAGCTCATTTCATAAATCAAAACATATAAAATGTGCCTCATTTCTTCTTGAAACATTGTTATATCCTTTCCATTCAACGGTTTCATATCTTTTATAAGAATTTTTAAAAGCATAGTGTATTGCTTTTCCATGTATATTAAGATAGGCTATGCTAGTTGGAGCGAGAAATAAGATTTGACTTCTAGAATTTGTTGTAGAAGCATAAAACGCATGAGAAACATGAATAACAAAAGACTTGTCAATTATAGTTGTTCTTTAAGAATTTTCAAAGGATCATCACTTCCAGCATCAACAAAGTGACGTAAAACAATTTAAAAAATAACTCGTTGTTTCTCTGATAAAGTGGAAGGTGACACAATTTTCTCCCCAAGAAAGTCACCATTAACAACACCTACAAACTGGGCATCTTTTATAAAATGAATAACCTATTCTACAATATCATTTGACACCATTATTTCCTGCCAATTATAATGAATATCATAGTCCCTTCTACCAAGCTTGTCATGGTAAAAAATGTTAACAATGCTTGGAGGAATAATCTGGGAAGTTGGGGGAAGTTGGACATAATCCTTCAGGATTGTTTTCCTATTAACATAATTCTAAATAAGTGAAATATGAGAAAGTGAAGATGAAGAGACCTTTGGAAAATGAAACGAAGGGTCACTTCATTGTATAAAGTCAATTGCACAATAGAATTCATCAAGTTCATGAGTTACTCATTCTAGTTGGGAAATTAATTGTCTTGTCATTCAAAAGTTATTCTTTTTTAAAACCTTTGATGGTTCATCAAGGACTTTTGAAAGCTATTTTTTCAAATTATCCCAATATCTAGACTCTGTTATATCATTTAAAAATTTCAACCACCTTTTTTTTTAAATTCTCATGAAAATTCCTTGATTTTTTGAAATGTCTTATTTTGAGAAGTCCTAATGATCTATTGGGCACTTTGGAAGCCTATTTATTTCATCCCAATAATTTACCAAGTAGTTTTATTTTTATTTTTTTAAAATCCTAAATGGTTTGTTGAAGACTGTCAAAATATATTCTTTGCAAAATCCAAATAATTTACTAATTTCTTTAAACTTTCACTTACAATATTTTGTTTCAAAAGCTCATGTTAGGTTGTTGAAAATTGTTTAAAATTTCAAATGAAGTTTCTTTTAGAAAATCCTAATTGTAGGAGGGAAACCCACCAAAATTTTCATGTGTGCACTTAATGTGCCACATATGGAAAATTTTGAATTGAATGCATCATATTAAACACTCTTCTTACATTATTTTGCATACTTTTGAAATAACACCTCTTCATTCCAAATTAATGAAATTGAGGTTACTTGAGGCAAACAAGCATTCAATTGGGGAAACTATGTTGTAAAGTGACATAACCCTTATTGAACATTGCAATGGTGCATAACCATTGTGAAATGTAGTAGTCTGATATAAGTCAATACTAGTGAAGGTTGTAATGTGACATAATTATTGAAGAATTACATAATGCAACATAAGACTAATGAATGTTATAATGCAATGTAATGTTGTAATTTGATATAAGTCAACTAAGATTAATGTTATAATGTGATATGTTTCTTAAATTGTGACTATCAAACTATCACAAGGTAACGTAATTTTTGAGGAAAATATCAAACATTAATCTCCAAGAATATTTCAATCCATTATAAACTTAGAAGAGTATGGCAATGCAACATAATCTGTGATGAATGTGACAATATGACATAACCATTCAGAAAAATATCAACTTAGCATAACCTTTCAGGAATGTTGCAAAGAAACATAACCATTGAAGAACATAGAAATCCCACATAAGCTGACCAAGATGAATGTTATAATTTGACATAATGATTAAGGAACATAAAATTTCCACATAAGTCAACCCAAATGAACTTCATTATGTAGCATAATTGTTAAGGAATGTGACAGTCCTACATAACCCTTGAGGAACATTAAAAGATGACATAATCGTTGGTGAACATCACATTGTGGCTTAACCATTAATGAGAGTAGTAATGTGACATAACCGTTATTGAATGTCACATTGCAACATAATTGTTTATAGAAGTTTCAATGTGAGAACAATTCATGAATGTCACAACACAACATAAACAATGAGGATGTCATTATGGGTTACAACCATTGATGGTTGTCAAAATGAAACATAAATATTGAGGAAAAATAGAATGCAATATAAACATTGATGAATGATAGAATTAAACATAAGCATTGGGAATATAACAATTTGACATAAGCCAACTAGAATGAAGATTGCAATGGGACATAAGCATTAAGTAATGTCACATTTGAACATAACCCTTAAGAAATGTTACAATTGCAACATAACCATATTATCTACCTCTATGTACTCTACGACATGATCATTTTATTAACCAAGGTCAACCAAAGTCAAATATATTCAACTGAGGTCAAGTATCAGATCAACCATATTTAAACATGGTTAACCATAATATAAAATGGTCAGCCAAAGTCAACCATGATTAGTCACAGTCAACCACATTTCCCCATGGTTAAATATGCTTAACAATATAGTCAAACATGGTAAACCATACTCACCCATGGTTAACCATGATCAACCATAATCAACCATGGTCAGTCATAACTAAACATAGTTAACCATGGCACCAAATTTAGCCATGGTCACACATTGTCACCCTTAGTTAAACATGGGAAACCATTGATCCATAAATTGTCATGGATATTCCACTAGAAAATTCATCACAACATATATGATAATATTATATTAAAAATATGAAATTCTACACTTACATTTTTATTTTATTTTTGGATTTGTAGATTTACTATTAATAGTGCATGCATGCAAATGAACTTTATGTAGAAAATAGATAACAAAAAAATAAAATATCTCACACACATTAAACATAATATTTTCTCTAGGAAACCCTTTCAGGAGAAAACCCAGTTGGAATGTGAGGTTTCTCCGCTCTCTTTCTTTGTCTAGAAATATGGCTACAAGTATAAAGAAGTATGGCATGTGGCCTGTGGGCTACTACAATGCATAAATCCTCTCGGTGTGCTCTATCTCCTATCCCTCTTGGCTATTTTTTTCAACTATGGAACGAATGCATTTGAAAGAATGGAATGTCTCTTCCAAGTAGCAGCCTAGTTATAACACATCTCGATAGCCTACTAGTGTTTTTGACACCTAATATTTAGGATTAGGTAAATCCATGTAAATATTGTAAATAGCAAAATAAATGGAATTGGAAGACGAAGCAACATTGCGAGATGAAACCTAATAGTCCCGCTCTCCATGTATATATCTATGTTTTATATTAATGCAAAGGCAACAATTCATTCGTGAAGTTACTCCTAGCCTGACATGGTATCGCAACCCACCCCTAGTTTTAGCATTTTATTCCCTATAGCTCCTATTTATCCGTATATTTCTACTTGTAGATTCAACACCTTATGTGATATGCCAGAAAAAAAAAACAAGAATCTACTCTACTCTTTATCAGAAATCAAAATTGATTGATGAAAATGCTAAATAGAAAAGGAATAATTGCAATAACACATAACACAATATTTCTTTGGGGAAAGAAACTAATCAAAACACTGACTATCTATATTGCATTAATCAGAAGATCTGAGAAGAAAATATAATTCTTGTTCAACCCCGAACAATTCATGCACAAGTACAATCTCTCTACTTCACAAACCAGTTCAAGCCAACATTTAGCCAATTCTGTTGCGTGCTAAGTCCCCACTTCCTTATGCAATTCCTTAGAGAAGTAGCTCATATCTAACTAGGAAATTCTTCACTCATGACTATGCAATCCATCTATATGCCCTTGATTGATTGCATGCACTATCTGATTAATTCAGAAAATTATACAACTAATAGTACACTATCCCTGAACTTTAATCTTAACTATTTCTTCCTGTGAACTGACATGCATGAGTTATTTATGATTGAATCTTCGTTAACTGGTGGAGCAGTAAATATGCACAGGTGCCTATCCCCACTACTAGACCTCCTACTAGTTCCTCCAACTATTTGAACTAATTTAACTAACTTTAACTCGGTTAGACTGAATTAATTAATTACAACTCAATCAGAACTCAACCTGGGCTCCTAAAATTTAGGGATCACTCTACATGACTCTAGATAGACTTCCAACTCTAATTTACTAAGCCAACTAAGTCAACCTAACTTAGTTAACTGTTACAAGTTGCTATGAGAATAGAATTTCGATTTAATTCCTAATTTAATCCAAGGACAAATTAAATTAGGATTTCTTGTTTCTATTTTTTACACTTCCTCTCAATAAGAAATGGATTATCTGCTACCCCAATCCTACCTCTATGAAACTCATATTTTCATCTTAACAAGGCCTTTGTCAAAATATCTGCATCCTTCTCCTCTGTGGGAATGTACTCCAACAACATAATTCTCCTCTGTACACAATCTCGAACATGATGATACCAGATATATATATATGCTTGGACCGATCATGAAAAATTGGATTCTGAGAGAGTTTGACACAACTCTTATTGTCACAGTAAATCATTGTTGAATCCATCTGCTCACCAAATAAACCAACAAGAATCTTCCTCATCCAGATAGCCTCAGAAGATGCTTGGCTAGGATCCATGTACTATGCTTTTGCTGAACTGGGTGCAACTAATGTTTGTTTCTTATTGTACCAAGAAACAATTGCTGACCCAATACTCAATATCCCACCTAATTTTCTCTTCCTGTCAGACAAACTCCCTACCCAATCTACATTGGTGAAGCCTTGAAGCTCACTCTCTTTGTTCGTCTATACGGAAGACCATACTGAGTAGTGCCTCTGAGGTATCTCAACACATGTTTTGCTGCCTTCCAATAGAATCTAGTCAGGCTATCCAT
Organism: Pinus tabuliformis; assembly: GCA_031772625.1. Classification (NCBI taxonomy): domain Eukaryota; kingdom Viridiplantae; phylum Streptophyta; class Pinopsida; order Pinales; family Pinaceae; genus Pinus; species Pinus tabuliformis. Next base: position 83,056,779 of record CM062806.1, on the reverse strand, counting down.
AGCTTGACTAATCTGGTTAACTACATAACACATGCTCGAATGTGTGTTCACCAAATACATGATTGAACTCACAAGCTGCCTATAAATAGTAGCCGCCACTACTTCACCAAAAGTAGCATCCTCTTTCCTCTAGTTACCAGCTAGAGGAGTCTCCATGGGTTTACTGCTCCCTATGTAGAACTTATTCAATATATCATTGGCATACATGCCCTAAGAGACAAACAGCTCCTCATCTCCTTTCAATACTTCCATACCCAGAAAGTAGTGCATGAGTCCTAAGTCCTTCATTTTGAACTCTCTTGCAAGATCCTCTTTGCAAGACTTGGTCAACTTATCATCACTTGTAAGAATGATATCGTTGACATATAAAACAATAATCAACAATTTCCTTCAACCACAATATGGTAAAGGTTTGCATCTCATTCACTTTTAGTGAAGCAAAACCCGATGAAATAGCTATCGATCATGGTGTGCCAAGCACTAGGTGTTGTATTCAGTCCATACAATGCTCGCTTGAGTTTGCACACATGTGAATCTTTGTTGAAGGTCTCAAATCCTTTAGGCTACTCAATATACACCTCTTCCTCAATCATGTCATTTTGGAACATTGTCTTTACATCTATCTAATGTATCTTCCATCCCATCTGTGCTAATAGTGCTAGAATGGATCTAATTGATGATTACCTTGCAACAAGCGAAAAAGTCTCATTGTAATCAATCCCCTCCACTTGAGAGAACCATATTACCACAAAACTGGCCTTGTGTTTCTCCATACTACCATTTGTTGCTTTATTTACCTTGTAAAGCCATTTAGAACTCACCATAGACATGTCTGTCGGTCTTGGGACCACTTCCCAAACATTGTTCCTGATAATGGAGTCATACTCCTCAACCATGGCATCAACCCAAACTGGTTGTTGCACTGATCCTCAAAAGAGGATGGCTCAGTGTCTACGCATTCTCTCATCAGATCCATGTAGCCAGTGAACCTCTTTGGTGACCTCCTCTGCCTGCGTTGTGATGTGGGTTCTCCCACATTCTCTCTAACATCATGCAATAACCTGTCAGCCTCTCTAGTGTTCTTTCTCCCATCTATGGAAGACTCTGTATGAGTGGGTGCTTCCACTCTCTACTCCTTTGCATGTGGTTGCCCCACATCATACTGAAGTTCCTCCTTTGGAGCTAAAATATCCTCTACTGCATGTAGTTGAAGCTCCCTCTCAAGGGAACATCTCATGGCCTTCTCTTCATCTAATTTTACATCTCTGTGAACCTCATAGTATTGGTTGGCAGGTACACCCGATATTTGTGAGGTGTATCAGTGTACCCTAGAAATATACCCAACTTTGTTGTTGGTTCTATCTTCTTCCATCCATATTTGGTAACATGGAAGTAGATTGATGAACTGAAGATCATGAAGTGTGCCACATCTTGTTTCTTCCCTGAAAAATCCTCTTTCAATCTTGAACCCACAAGTTTAATGGTAGGCCCTGGTCATGCAACATCATTCATTCCACTCCCACAATACTTTGGTTCTTCCTTTGAGCCACTCCATTTTGTTGTGACTTATGAGGTGATATCAACTCCTGTCGAAATCCTTTTGATGCACAAAAGTTTTTCAACTCATTCGACACATACTCTCCAATGTTATCGCTCGTGAGAGCTTTAACTTTCATGCCAATATTTTTCTCGAGCAGTGCTTTAAATTCACAAATTTTTGAAAAACTCTGATATTTCTTTTGTGTGAATAAGATCCAACATGTACGAGAAAAATCATCAACAAATATAACATAATACCTATGCTTGGTCATGGATTCTATCAAGAACAATCCACAAACATATGAGTTAACTCAATCAATGATCGCTTGTGCTCGATTATATTTGTTGTGAAAGGGAGCTTTGGTGCAATTTCCCAATGTACACCCTTTGCATGTGTCAACCTGCTCAGGTGTACCCTTGGGACGACTGGTAGAAATTTGCTACATGATCTTCAAAGTGCCATGGTACAAGTGATCCAGCCTCCTATTCCACAATTGACTAATCTCTTAGGTCTGCACCTTCTCTACTTTAGTTCTCAACGCAATGCAATATTATACCTCAAACTTGTAGAGATTCTTCACTCGAACCCTTATCCTCTTCACCTATCGTGTGGCTATGTAATGAAGGAATGCCTTTCCCTTACTAAATATCACATCATAGCCTCTATCCTCCAACATGGCAACATATACCAAGTTCTTCTTCAAACCAGGAACATACATAACATCTCATAAAGTGAGGGGAGAACTAGACTCCCTCTAAAAGGTAATTATACCTATAATGGTTAAGCTATACCTACCATCATCACCCATCTCGATATGCATATGGAGAACCTTCTCTGCCAAGTTACTGAAGAGCTCTTTGTTACCAGCCATGTGGAAAGAAGCTCCACTATCCAAGTACCACACACTGCCCATCATCGATGACACCATACAAGTGATGAAAGTAAATTCTAGTTCGAACTGTGAAGGAAGAGCCTCACTTGCCGCTCCTCCTAACTGATTCTAATTGGCCTTCTTATGCGAACACTTTGTGGCAAAATTCCCTAGCTTGTTACAATGAAAACACTTTATTTTTGACATGTCCTTCTTCTTTCCACCTTGACAAGAATATGATTTGGAATGGGATGGCTTCCCCTTCCCTTTCTTTTCCTTACCAGCTAAGGCATAATTTTCCTCATCATCATGCTTTGATGAGGATATGTCTCTGGTGTTCCACAAAATCTCTTATTGTACCAATTCAAACCACAATCACTCCCACTCTAGTAGCTTCTCCCTCCCATTAACTGAGTCCTGGTAACTGTGCCAACTCTTGGGAAGTCCTAGAAGTGATAGGCTCACCAGATCATCTTCTGCAATAGTAATCCCGACACTTCCAAGCTCATCCAAATATTGGGTGAACTTGATCAAGTACTTTGGAATTGAGTCGCCCTTCTCCACATTGATCTTTCTAAGTTGTTCCTTTAGTGCCATATTCTTGTGATCACTGCTATTTTGAAACAATTTCATCAATGCCTTCCACATTGCAAATGGAGTTTCCTTTCCATGGATATTTGAGACTATGTGGTCTCGAACTCCTTCTGGGATAATCCTTCTCGCTTTTGCCACACACTTTCTCCATTCAGCCAGATCTTGAGCATGCGAAGCTGGAGGCTTAAGAATGTCATTATCTATGAATTCCTTCAGCCTGTTGTCTTCAAGCACTGCCTCCATACTGTCCTTCCTAGCTATGTAATTCGAGCTACCCTTCAGGGCATATCTAAATCTCAAACTGTAGAATGACATTCTTTTGATTATGAAGTATGAACTGCAAATTCGAATTCACCTGCACAACAAAATCAAATTCTCCTCTTCTATAATGTCTTGAGCTCCAATACCATGTATACTTTTACTTGTAGATTCAACATCTTATGTGATATGCTAAAACAAAAGACAAGAATCTACTCTACTCTTCAACGGAAACCAAAATTGATTGATGAAAACACTAAACAGAAAAAAAATAATGTTAATCTCACATAATACAATATTTCTCTAGGGAAAGAAACTACTCAAAACCCTGACTATCTCTATTGCATTAACCATAAGATCTAAGAAGAAAATATAATGTTTGTTCAACCCTGAACAAATTTTTCACAAGTACAATCAATCTCTTTGCTTCACAAACCAACTCAAGCCAACACTTAGCCAATTTTTCTGCCTAACAAACCCCTACTTCCTTGCGCAATTCTTGAGAGAATCAACCCATATTTAATATGGAAATTCTCCACTCATGACTGCGCAATCCATCCATAGGCCCGCAACTGATTGCATGCACTATCTATTTAATTTAGAAAATTATACAACTGATAGTACATTTTCTGTGAACTCTAATCTCAATTGAGTCTTTGTCTAAACTGGCATGCATGAGTTATTTATGAGTGAATATTTATTTAACTCGTGGAGTAGTGAAGATGCATTAGTTCCCTCCCCACTACTAGACCTCCTATTAGTTCCTCCAACTATTTGAAGTACTTTAACTGACTTTAACTCAGTTAGACTAAATCAATTAATTATGACTCAATCAGAACTCAACTCGGGCCCCTAAAATTTAGGGATCACTCTACATGACTCTAGATAGACTTCCAAGTTGAATTTACTGAGCCAACTAAGTCAACTTAATTTAGTTAACCATTCCAAGTTTCTATGAGAATATAATTTCGATTTAATTCCTAATTTAAATAAAGGACAAAGAAGAAACATTTAAGTAAGATGGTGTGGTGGTGTATGGTCAATTTGAGCATTGGCTTTGAGTGCTGAAGTATGTATGTGATGACCATGTCCAAGTGTAGTTTGTCGTAAATGTAATGCACCGGTAAGCTCCTCTACATTAATTCCTTTTGTAAAGGATGTGTACGCAAGCCTTGAAATGTTTGCAGGGTCATTATAAAAACGTTGAGGTATAAATACGGTGCATACCCTGCATTGAAGTTTCATTGTTACAATAGTCTGTTGGTAATAGTGACTGTATAACTTCTCGTATATCATCGAACAATTTGAGCATGAATACCGTCAGCCCAAGTCTAGATGGTTGTTTATATGTTATTGAATGACGCATATATTTAAATGGTGTGTGGTACATTTGAACTATGTGTATATTATGATAAGTTAACATTGAGTTTCAATACTCCTATGTGTTGAATTGGAGGCCATATGGTATGTGGCGTCAACGTGTTGCGTTGAGTTCATTTTAAAATTCATGGTATATAATATGTGATGGGAATATGTCATTGATTGTTGGCATGACATACAAAATTTGTGGAATAACATGTGTTTATAAGCTCGTGGATATGAATGGTTGGTGATACATATATATAACAGATTTTTAAAGGGTCAAACTCCTTTTTAATGGTCATATGAATAGTATGAGTGGTTTAAGTGACATATAAAGTGTGTTGAGTGATTTTTATAAGGTCATGGTATATAAAGTGAGGGTTTTTAATATTTTGGTATATTATTTATGAATCTGGTATGTTGTATTCGCGTTTTTTTTTTTGTTAATAAGCCATATATTATATTGTAATGAAATTTCATGGAGTTTGGATGAATATTAAGGCTTTACACTCTTAATTGAAGATTTGTTTTTGAATAAATAACCAATAAATTTACAAAGACATGGATCTTTTTTGCAAGTAAGTTGAGCCTAATTCAAATTTTATGATGCATTAACTCATATTCATAGTGGGAGTAGTTATCACTAGCAAAGAGAATTATCATGAGTGGTCCAGGAAGATAAAACACAACTGCATTTTCAATGAGATTTGAAAAGGAATTTGTGAAGGAGAAGGAGACAATGCACCTGAAAATCCTACTTCAGATAGGGAGCTTGCCATCTGGGAAAACAATAACAACAAGGCTTATGCCTTGATTGCAACGCCAATAAATGAAGAAGTGAGTCATCATGTTTCACTATTTTCAGATGATTTTGAAGCCTTAAATAAGTTGAAGGAATTGTATGACTCACACTGAACTTTTAGTTGTTGAATTGATGATTAAATTTTTCAATCTTGAGTTGAAAAATTATGACCCTCTTGCATTAGCATCAAAATTAAGATCCATTATGCATGACATAAATCCCACTAGTGTTGAAATATATATCCCTCTCATAGATTGTGTCAAGGCATTATATCCCACTTATTCACATTATCTTGAGTTATTGCAAGCAAGTGGAAATCTTAAGGAGATTACTTTTGAATGCCTTGAAAATAGGTTTGCTAAAAGAGTGAAGGATTTTTGGAAGAAGATAATAACTCAATCTTCTGAACAAGTTTTGTTCCTCAAATAAAAAGAGAAGAATCATGCACAATATTATTCTAGAGGAAGACGTGGCTGAAGAGGAAGAGGAAAGAAAAATTTTAGAGGCATATGGGGTAGGCATTACCAAGGAGAAAGGTTTGATCTTCATTGCATACGATTCAATAGATGGAAATGATGCTTCCACATGTAAGTTTCTTTGGGACATAATTGAGTAGGAAAGAAATGAAGGAAAAGGTAAAACACTTGACAAAGGGAAAGGTAAAGAACCTAAATCCACTCATTATGTTGTGGCACATTGCAACATTGGAGTAACTGAAGACTTATTCAATGCTTCACTTGCTTCATGGAAAGATGTTTGGCTGCTTAATTCAGGAGAAACTTTCCACATGAATTTTAGGATATATTTCTTTGAATAATTCACTAAAAATGTTGATGGATAAGTATACTTTGTATACAAGTCAAAAATCAAGCCATCAAGGCTTGGTACCATTAGGCTCAAATTATTTGGTCTTCCATCATTTCTACTACATGATGTTGTATACCTCCTAGAGTTGAGGAGAAACTTGTTGTCTTTGGTGCACATCCGCTAGAAAGGAAACCCCATTCACATATTTGATGGCAAGGTTGAGGTTAGAAAAGCATCATATCACTGGATTTTCATGAATGGGATAGAAGAAGAAAGACTTCTGAAGCTAGAAGTAACCTCTACTCGTGCACAAAACATTTCATATAGTTCTCACTATGATGAAGGTACATTTCCATTTAGTATTTTATGGCATGCTAGATTTGGACACTTGAACTATGACAACCTTCGTTCGTTGAAGATAAGTGTTTTCACTATTTTACATCATGTTAGGGTCCTATAAAATCGGAAATAATAGTTTGTCTGTTCATTTATTTATTTTTAGAAACTGCATGTGAAGTTTAGCCTATTAGTCACTGGGTGTCTTAAGGCTAAAAGGTTTAGTTGTCAAAAAAGCCATTCAATCTTTGAATTCTTGTGGTCAAAGTCATTCTAAGGTTTGGAAGGCTTTTTTCTAGTCAATATTTTGTAAAACCATCATGCAGGTGTTTTCATGTTGAAGTTCTTAGAAGTAGCTTTCCAATGATACATAGAAACTCCCAAACTAACTTATGGGGCAAACTTTCTAGCAGTTTGAAGTTTTCTCTTCAAAACCAGAAAACAGAGGAAAATGCCTAAGTATGAAGAGTCTCGGATACCACATGTTGGAGTTTTTTTTAAGAAATAGTAATGTAAGTTGGAGCACATCACTAATAAATGATCGTTCATATTGGAAATCGTTGATTGAAAGTCTAACATGCATCAAATATACCGCAAATCAACGATCACAACATTGGAGGACCATCATAATCAATAGATCTGTGAATCGGTAGTCGAAGATACGTGGTATAGAGCATGTCGATAATTAGGCAATTGGAAAATTGCAAACCGAGCAAATTGGCATCTCTAAGAAAAGCGTGATATGAATGTTGCGATAAAGAGTTAAACTTCTGGGAAAAGGGGCTGCTAGTGTTAAATTTCCGAGAAGCACAAAAAAAATTAACAAAGGATTTGCTTACCAAAAACAGAGAAGGTCAAGCCTTTTCTCTCTCCTCCAAAGAGATATGTGGCAAACAATGATTGGGCTGATTAGGTACTCATGGAAGTGCACGATAGGTTTTGATATGTCACGTGGCATATGACATTAGCAATGATGTGGTGATACGATGGACACCTAGCATATGCATATGACATTTTCAGGGGTCTTGAGGCAACAATTCAGTGTGACACATGTCACCACTCACAGGGTGACACGTGGAAAGGATGACGTCATGGATCAGGGATCGACGATCAGAGGTTAAGGCATATTGTCCATTATAATGGAATCAACAATTGTAAACTTTTGATTTGGGGGGCTCCGATAAGAGGATTGGACTGCGGTCATGTCAGGGGCCAAAGGACTAGGTTCCAAGTATAAAGGGTGGTTGACATTCAATGATCGACGGATAAATGTTGTGTGACAAGCTGAAATCGTTGATTAGAAAACATTGGGAGAGGAGCTCTGATGTGGGGGTTATCCCACGATTGCAAAAAGCACGAGGAACCAAAGGTTTGGTCTAGTAACCAGACATGATCACATATCGGCTTTCACAATTTTTACAGTGTGTGACCAAATGCAACACTAGCAAATCGCCTACTGCGATATTCTGGTATCCTAAAAAGCTCAGGCGCAAAACAATTTATAAAGGAAAAATAGTCCCAACAACGAATAAAATCCTTAGCACCTTAAGGCAGCACTAGGTCACAACCCTTGGTCCTATGCGAAAAATATAGGAAGGGGATAATCACAAAGTCATCAAGGGAATTTCACAATTCAATTTCATTTTGAATGTTTCTTAAGTAAAAGTTCCGATGAAGCAAAAGCTCTGAAGTGGCATCACGATGATATTACAAGGCATAAAGGCTATAGTACTGTAGTACGCGGAAGTGCTAGAGTATGAACGGGTCGGTAGTTGCGATCAAAACGCAAAGGACAGTGAAGAATCAGGGCATTGCAGTGATGTGGAAATTCTTCGATGGACTATGCAGAAGTGTTGACAGATGGATGAGTCGACAGTTGTTGAAACATAGGAAAAAGGAGAAACAAAGTGTTTTATATGGAAATTGCTGTGAAAAAAAAAACTACAACCACTCCATTTTCAAGAAAGAGGATCAGCATTGGAAAACCGATTTCCTACTGTTATGGATCAAAGTTTTCAATGGAAACAAATGAGAAATAAGAAGCAGTTGTAGAGGGACCTGTTCTACTTTCCATGAAGCAATTCACCAGTTTTTTGTTCCCTGAATAAAAGCAAATTTCTTGTGGCTATTCTAGGACATTCAAAATCTCTTTTAGTTTATATTGCATGCATGAATTCAATAGATATCTAAAATATCTCTGTTTTTTTAATAATGGCATGGTTAGTATTTCGCAAAAAACTATTATGTCAAGCATTATTTAAACAATTTCTGAATATGTAATAAGGGTTGGCAACTTGTAGGAAAAAAGGCTATACATTGATGTAATTTGTTTATTGTACTGAAAGGGATCAATTTGCAGTAATACAAAGAGCTTTGTTCTAGGATTCCCGTGTCAAGCAATTGGTGATGTACTATCTCTTTTGAAATTGTTTATTCTTTCAGCTTTCCATATGTTTTCTATCTTTATTGTTTCAAGAAGATTAAGGGCCGAATTTTCTTAATTGTACTCTGCTATGGCTTGTAAATAATATCAATGTTTTCTATTTGATGTTAAATATAGAGTTCATCTCAGTATGCTCTATGTTTAATTGAACCTTAGTTATATTCATCTTTCCCACTGCACAGACACTCTATAAGATCCAAAGGCTTGCCTATCCTACCTTGTTACAACTGCTCTTTATTTTGTGATTGATTGCCTCAAGTTTCACAACTCCATGCCCAATGGACTTTCCCTGCATCTTTCAACCAAATCTTTGAAAAATCCCACCTCACACTTTCATAACTAGCCTAATATATTGAACATAAATCTAAATCATATTGAGAGATCCCTCCCTAAAGTTGGAAGGGCTAGATCCCAACTTTTAAAGTGGTTTTGTGGTTACCTCTGGGTTTCTCTCCTCAGCCTAGGGAAATTACGGGGTGCTAACACATCAATTCATAATAAACTTAAGAAATGTTATTCTTGTATCTTATTAAAGCACAAAAAACAATCTTTTCACGATTCTCATTCTTGAGAAAATAGAAAAAAGAACTCATTTATGATAATTTGTATGGTCCAATGTTTGTTCCTTCTGCAAATGGTAATAAATATTGATGACTACACGATAATGTGTTGGGTTTATTTATTGAAGAACAAATATTAAGTTTTTGAAACATTCAAGAACTTTCATGCATGGATTGAAGATGATGCACAATATCATATTGGATATATTCGTACTGATAATGGAAAAGAATATACATTAGATGAACTTTTAAAATATCTTCACCAACATGGGATCAAATATCAACAATCATGACTTATAATTCCCAACATAACGGAGTTACAGCTAAAATAATGAACATGACAATCTTAAATATGGTACATTCCATGATGCTTTTCAAGAATGTTAAACTGTTGTTTTGGGCTGATGTAGTTCTATGTGATGTGTATATAAAGAATAGGTATCCATCTCATGATATAAAAGATAAGAATCCATATGAAATGTCGTATGGCCACATTCCTTATGTGATACATCTTAGGGTTTTTGGTTCCACCTGTTATGCCTTGATACCCAAGGAACAAAGAAACAATCTTTATGAAAGGAGTCACAAATGTATCATCTTGGGGTATTCAAACACCTCCAAATGATATCGTCTCTATGATGAAGTGAATAAGAAGTTTATAATATATAGAGATGTGATCTTTCTTGAATCTTCCAATACTCACAATGTTATTGAAATACAACTTGATTGCTCGGATATATTTGTAAATGCAAATACTTTTTAATACATTGATAACGAGATTCCACATCTTTAAGGGGGGAATTCCTATACTGGATCAATCTGTGGATTCTTCTTCAGAAGCACTCTCTCCCCTGCATGAAGCTATGGCCACTGATGACACTTTGAGTGATGTGATTGACAAAATTGGGAGACTAAGTCTTGATTCAGTCCCAACTCAATCAATTGAGAAGCTTGGGCCATCTAATAAAGGTCCTTTGAAATGGCTGACAAAGACACTTGAAAGTGTTTGTCATAATGATGATGGAACGAAAAGAACAAGAAGCTCAACTAGACATAATGGAGGTGATGTGGACAATCTTGATTCACTGATTGATATGGATGTTTCTTATGATTTTGAACTGAATTTTTCTATAGATTTTGAACCAACTTCCTTAAAATAATTTGCTTCTAATGATTAATGGAAAGAAGTAATCCGGAAATAATAGGATGCTTTGATAATGAATGGAACTTGGAAGCTAGTTGATCCTCCATTGAGAACCAAGCCAATATGTTGCAAGTGGGTCTTCAAAAACAAGTATAAAGCAAATGGCTCACTTGACAAGCACAAAGCTCAACTTGTTGAAAAATATTTTTCACAGAAGGAAGGGGTCAATTATGAGGAGATTTTTTCCCCCACGTCAAAATGGGCTATCATTCAGACACTCTTTTCCTTGGTAGCTTAGAATGGTTGGAAAGTCCATCAAATGGATGTAAAAAATTATTTCTTGAATGGAGATTTGAAACAAAATGTTTTTATGTCCCAACCAGAAGGCTTTTTTGTGAAGGGTCAGGAACATAAATTATGTAATCTTGTAAAATCATTGTATGACCTCAAGCAAGCATCTCAAGCCTGGTGTGAGAAGTTAAATGAGCATATTTTGAGACTCAAATTCAAACATTATGATCTTGATGATGCGACTTTATTTGTCAAGAAAGTTGGAAAAATAATTGTATATCTTGTGGTGTATGTAGATGATCTTCTAATGACAGGGATCAATGAGAGTTACATTGCATCCATAAAGAAAGAACTGAGGAAAGGTTTTGAAATGAGAGGTTTGGGCTATGTAATTAAGACATCTTTGGTTCATTTGTTTTGAATTTTGGAGTATCCACAATAATAAACATATTTTTCCAACATTTCAAATCCTAACAGGGATCCATCATCCAGACAATTTTTGAATGATGATAGTAGAAGAGCTTAACTGAGAGGATAAATAGTTAAAAGATTATTTGTTTTAAGAATTAGATGTTGACTACTAATAAATTAAAACCTAAATTTTCATTTATACTAATAATTATTATTATCAACGATTTTAAATTTTTTATTATAATTCTCTAATAATTTTTAATTTTTATTTTTTAATTATCTATTATTATTAATGGATTTTTTAATACTATTATAAATCATGAGAGTATTAATATTATTATAACTAACTAGTTTATTAATAACATTAATATTAGATTAATAGTGTTTGATATTATTAGAATAATTAGTTTTTTAAAAGGAAATTTCATTAATTAATTAATTAAAAAGATAATATAATAATTAAGAGTTACTTATCATCATATCTTATTTCTAAAAGAAAATAATTGGTTAATTTAATTAATTGAATAATAAATATTATAATAATCAAATACTAATTATTATTATAAATAATTAATAATAATGATTAATAATAATAATAATAATTATTATTGTATAAATATTTATTATAATTATTATAATTAAATACTTAATTATTATTATAAATACTTAATAATAATAACGATAATTATTATTAGCCCCACGGGGTAGGCGAGTTGGTAATCACAATGCGGTGAAGTTCGTTAGAAAGGTGGGCTCCGTACTGAAGGTCACGAGTTCAAATCCCCCAGACTAGCCTGAAGCTGTGGAGAGGGGCGGGCGCAGTTCCCAGGGGTTATAGTGGTAGCGGTCAAAATCGACCCCGTGTTACGTGAGTTGCGAGGTTGCTCCAGTTGCCGATTCCTCTGTAATAAAAAAAATGATAATTATTATTAAGAATAATAATTATTATTATCATTAATATAAGATTAGAGGTTATTTTTCAAGGATAGGAGAGGAAACAGAGACCTGAGATGCTATACCTAAGATGTATTGGTGGTCCTACTCTCTCTGATTAAGGGAATCCAACTTCCATTGATCTCGATACCATTGTCCCTATTGAGATTCTGTGGATGTTTTGTAATCTCAAGAGGCTCCCTAATCTTCCGCCTCTCATATTTTTCTTCCCTTGCGACAATTCAGGCGCTCTCCAAACAAACATGGTGCTTAGTTTTTGAGCAGTGCTCTGCAAGGGCCGAAGTACGATACCTTCCATTTTTAATATCTGCTCCATGTTCTTTTAATCTTTTCTGCAGAGAACGACTTCTTTCACCAATGTAACTTCTACCACAGGAACAATTAATTTTATAAACTCCCTTGAGTTGTTGTCTATCAATATTATCCTTGACATACCTCATACCTTGTTTAATTGTTCTAGGTGCTGAGAATTGAGTGACTATGTCTTTCTTTCCTAGGATTTTGGAAATATTATTTGTCACCCCTTGAATATATGGTAGTAAAACTCTAGCACACTGAGGTTGGTCTTGAGCCTTAGACTCCTGAGATAACACCACCCTTTCATCTCTCTTTATAGATTTTTTCATTTATTTTTCTTTATAGCCTATACCCTTAAGTACCAAAGATAAATGCTTCTTCTCTTCGTCTAGATGCTCAGAGTCAAAAATTTGAAGGGCCCTTATAGCAAGAGTGTTAAGAACACCAAACTTCTGGGATGGGTGATGGTAGGATTCATTGTGGAGGTAGCTTTCTGTGTGAGTTGAGTTCCTCAATACTTTATGCCCTAAAGAGCCATCCTCCTTTTTGATGATAAGTACGTCTAAAAATGGGATGCTCCTGCTTTCCTCCAGCTCCATAGTAAACTTTATTTCGGGAGAGATAGAGTTAAGGTGCATAAAAAACTTATCAAGCTCTGTCCTACCATGAGTCCATTTTACATTGGTATTATTGACGAATCGTTTCTACCAAGTTGGCCTCAAAGGGTATGATCCAAGGGCTTTATTTTTAAAGTATTCCATGTATAAGTTTGCCACAATTGGCGATAGGGGTGTTCCCATTGCCACCCTAGATGTATGCTCATAATATTCTCCTTGGAAGGTAAAAATCACTAACTGTAAACAAATCTCAGCAAGTCTTGCAGTTTCTAGGTCAGTAACCTCCTTTACAACCTGAATAGCCTCATCCAAGTGAATCTTGGTGAATAAGGATACCACTTCAAAACTTACCAGGATGTCATCTTGGTCCACTCTCTCATCTTTCATAACATTCACAAAATCATGGGAGTCATTGATAAAAGAATCAGTGTTTCCAACAAGAGGCCTAAGGATCTTAGCAACATACTTAGTGAGTTCATAGGTTGGGGAACCAATGGTATTAACTATTGGTCTAAGAGGAACCCCTTCTTTGTGGATCTTGGGAAACCCATAAATTCTTGGGATAGTTTCACAAGAAGGAGTTAATCTTTTCTTTAATTTTTCATCAAGGTTGGAATTTGAAATTGCCTTCTTGACCTCTCTCATAATCTTGGGAATGGGATTAGTGCTAAGATTCTTATAACTGCCACAACTGAGGTGTTCATTCATTTTACAAATATATTCTTCTTTATCCAGGATCACAGTTGCCCCTCCCTTATCTGCCTTAAGAACCACAATTTTATCATTATTTCGCAGGGATCTAAAGGAAATTTTCTCTTCTCTACTTAAATTACTTTTGGGAGCTTTAGCCTTTCTCATTATGAGGGAAAATTCTTGCCTTAATGCCTCCTTATCTTCCAAAGAGAGGTTATTTATCCCATCCTCTATGCCACAAATGATATTCTCAACAGGGATGCTCCTAGGAGCAACTGCAAACCCTAAACATTTGTTGAGAACATTAATAACTTCTAAACCTAATTCTTGAGAAGAAAAATTAACCACCTTTCTTCTGGGTTTTATTTCGAAGGATAAGCTGGAACTTAGGTTTTCAAATCCTGATGCACTCATAGAATTCCAAGAAACATTGCAATCTTTACCTAAAGAACTGCTTCTAACACATTCATAAGTGTTGTTGCTAACTACTGGGTTGGTGCTGTCTAGGTCCTCATTCCTACTCAGCTTACTGCTCTCTTTCTTGTCAGCACTGTCCATAATTTCATTCGTATCACCCTCCTCAATCATGCACTCATATTCCTTAGTCCATTGAATTTATGACTCATCCTTTTCCATCACAACTACAAAAGGTTCTTTTAATTCCTCAATGCTGCTAGAAACATTGCTGCCAAGGCTGGGGATGAACTTCCTAATCCATTCATTCAAAGTTTCAGAACCTAAATTCCTCTTTGTGTTGTCATCTGTGTTTCTGTCCAAAGATAATCCAAATCTTGAATCCAGACTAACGATGGATCGATGTTTATATTCCTCTATCATTAGAAGTACATTAGATATCTGTTGAATAGGTTTGGCACGAATGAGTGAAATCCTTTAAGTACGCCAATTGAACATAACTTAAATCTCACATCCAATGGAGGAAAATAATTTGAGAATGCAATGAAGTATAGAAAACTCATAGGAAGTCTCAAGTACTTGCCTACTATCAGACTAGAAATTTCATTTGTTGTTGTAATCCTCTCCAGATTTATGCCAAAGTCTTGTGAGGGTCATTGGTCTACTGCAAAAAGAGTTTTAAAGTACTTGAAGGGGACTCAAGACTTTGGACTCAAGTATACACAGGTGGATGACTTCATCTTGATTGGATGCTCTGATTCAGACTTCGATGGAGTTAAATTAAAGTTATGTTATGAGTCCTGTGTAGAAATTTCACCTGTAGAACAAACCAACATATTCAATGTCCTAAAGCATAATACTTGTTCTACTTCTACAAAACATTAAGTGGAAGCATAATCAAATTCATGAGCAACATCAATAAGAACACATATAACTGATATGGAGAAATCAAACACACATAACACAGAAGATATAACCAAGGGAAAGCACCAGCATAAAACCCCAACTCTTTATTATCAATCAAGTGGAGATCCTCAACAACATTCAAAAACAATCAGCTCAATAGTTATCCTGCTCTCTCTGTAATTAGAAGATGAAGATCATAGACTACCTAGGCCTCAATATATAGGCCACAAGTCCTCCAATCTCCTATAATAGATCCTTCTCCATGCAAGGAATACTTACTAGAAATATCCAAGCATCTGATAGTACATTGTCCCTCATCTGATCTCAACTAGGTCTCTGTCTTAATTGACATGCATCAGTTATCCATGAGGGAATTCTCAGTTATCTGAAATAATAGTTGTCACATGCATGCTAGCATTAGCAAACTATATTTTATTATTTTAACAACCTGTTAAAATAATCTAACTGGACTTGACTAGTTAGAACTAAGTCAACTGATTCTTTCATTATAGAACTCATGCTTATTCCCTCAATCAGTGGAGGAAACTCATGTGCATGCTCACAAAGACTTCAAATTTGAATTTCCTTAATTAATTAACTCAATTGAATTAATTAATTAATATTTCAAACTGTTGTTAAGACCAAAATTAATTTTACTTCCTATAGATAGACTAGGGACTGTTATAAGTAGGAAGGGACCCAGAAATGCTATTTTTAGACATGCTATTTTTAGATGGTCTATTTTTAGAACATTCTAAATTTAGCATCTCTTGTTGCACACTTTTCAACACTCCCTCTCAACAAGAAAGGGATTATCAGCAACCCCGATCCTGTCTCTATGGAACTCAAACTTGCCCTTTGATAATGCCTTTGTCAAAATATCTGCATCTTGTTCCTCGATCGAAATATACTGCAACATCATGATCCTCTTGACTACACAATCCCATAGATGATGATAGCGGATATCTATATGCTTGGACCTGTCATGAAACACTGGATTCGCAGAGAGTTTAATGCAACTCTGATTATCACAATATATCACCGTCGGATCCATCATGTGACCAAACAATTCCACTAGGATCTTCCGCATCCAGATGACCTCACATGCAACCTAACTTGCTGCCATGTACTCTGCCTCCGCTGAGCTAAGTGCAACTGATCTCTGTTTCTGGCTATACCAAGAAACTGCAGCTGACCCAAGGTTGAAGATCCCTCCAGAAGTGCTCTTCCTATCTGATGGACTACCTACCCAATTTGCATCTGTGAAGCCTTGGAGCTTCACTCCCTCTATCCGCTTGTACCATAATCCATACTATGTAGTGCCTCTGAGATATCTCAGCACATGCTTTGCCGCCTTCCAAAATAACTTGGTTGGCTGAACCATAGCTTGACTCAGTTGGTTCACTGCAAAGCACAAATCTGGTCGTGTGTTCACTAGATACATGAGTGAACCCACAAGCTGTCGATAAACTATAGCAGTTACTACCTTAACTGAAGTAGCATCCTCCTTACTTCAGTTACCTACTAGAGGAGTCTCCATGGGCTTGCTCATATCCATGTGGAAGCGCCTCAGTATCTCATTGGCATACTTGCCTTGAGAAACAAATACTTCCCCATCTCTCTACCACACCTCCATGCCTAGAAAGTAGTGCATGAGGCCCATGTCCTTCATCTCAAACTCTCTTGCAAGATCCTTCTTGCAAGACTTGATCAACTCATCATCACCTGTCAAAATCAGATCATCGACATAAAGTACAATAATCAATAGCTTACCATCTACAATGATGTGGTAGAGGTTCGCATCTGCTTCACTCTTGGTGAAGCCCAACCCAGTGAAATAGTTGTCGATCCTGGTATACCAAGCACGGGGTGCTTGCTTCAGCCCATACAATGCTTGCTTGAGCTAACACACATGTGACTCACGATCGAAGGTCTCAAATCCTTCAGGCTGCTCAATGTATACCTCTTCCTCAATCTCCCCATTGAGGAAAGTTGTCTTCACATCCATTTGATGGATCTTCCAACCCATCTGTGCTGATAGTGCTAGAATCGATCTGATCGATGAGTACCTTGCAACAGGAGCAAAGGTCTCATCATAGTCAATCCCCTCAACCTATGAGAAACCACGGGCAACAAATCTTGCCTTATGTTTCTCAATACTACCATCAGCTGCCTACTTTACCTTGTAAAGCCATCGGGAAGTAACCACTGACTTGTCCCCCGGTCTAGGAACAACATCCCATACACTATTCCTCATGATAGAATCAAACTCCTCTACCATTGTATCCATCAAAACTGGCTGCTACATTGCCTCCTCAAAAGAAGAAGGCTCGGTCGCTACACACTCCCCAACCAGGGCCATGTAGCCAGTGTATCTATCGGGAGATCTCCTCTGTCTACGATGAGAGGATGGCTGCCCCACATTCTCTCTCGCATCCTGCATCAATCTGTCAACTTCCCGAGAGTGTTTCCACCCCTCTCTGGAAGACTCTCCAGTAGTGGTGATCTCCACCACTGGAATCTCTACATGCGGCTGCTCCGCATCATCAGGAGGCTCCTCCTCTTTAAGAACTAAAAGTTCCTCATCATCACCATGCAACTTGAGCTCCTTCTCAAGTGACTCTCGCATGGCTCGCTGCTCATCAAACTTCAGATCCCTGCGCACTACTGTCCTTTGACTGGCAGGTAGAAACACCCGATAGTTGTGAGGTGTATCTGTATACCCCACAAGTATTCCCAACTCAGTTGTTGGGTCTAGCTTCTTCCAAGCATCTTTGGTCACATGACAGTAAACTGATGATCCAAAGATACGGAAGTGACTTACATCTGGTCTCTTCCCTGAAAAAGCCTCTATAGGTGTCTTCATCCCCAAAATATGATGACGATTTCTATTCTAAAGATACATTGTTGTATTGCATGCCTCAGCCCACAGATGAAGTGGTAGGCTTTGGTCATGCAGCATCACTCGAGCTTCTCCCACAATAGATATGTTCTTCCTTTTGGCCACCCCATTCTGTTGTGGGTTATGAGGTGCCATGAGTTCTCATTTAATTCCTTTTGAAGCACAGAAGTCTTTAAACTGCTGGGAAACATACTCTCCACCATTATCACTCTGCAAGGCCTTTATCTTCCTTCCTGATTCTTTCTCTGCCAAATATTTGAACTCAAAAAACTTCAAGAATGTTTGATCCTTCTTTTGCATGAAGTAGATCCAACATCTACAAGAAAAATCATCTATAAAAATAACAAAGTACCTTTGCTTCGCGGTGGAGGCTGTAGAGAAGGGCCCACATACATCTAAATGAACTCGATCCAGAACTGCTCCTGCTCTACCATCCTAATCATGAAAGGAAGCCTTCACATACTTACCTAGAGTACAACCTTTGCATGTGCTTGTCTGCTCCAGTTTGCACTTGGGTAATCCGGTAGAAATTTGCTGCATGATCTTCAAGGCCCCATGATGCAAGTGGCCCAGTCTTCTATGCCATAACTCACCAATATCTTGGCCATGCACCTCTTCTGCCTTGGAACTGAGAGCAGCACAATCTTCTACCTATAACTTGTAGAGATTCTTAATTCGAATCCCAATCTGTTTGGTCTGTCCAGTGCCGATATGCCTTAGGAAAACCTTTCCCAAACTAAAGACTACATCATAACCTTTATCCTCAAGCATAGCAATAGACACAAGATTCTTTTTCAGCCCTGGTACATACATAACATTAGAAAGAGTGAGGGGAGAACCATGCTCCCTCTGAAACATAACCGTACCTCTACCCGAGACATAGTACTTTCTGTCATCGCCCATCTTGATCCATATCTGGAGATCCTTCTCCTCCAAAGTGCTGAAAATATTCTTGTCACCTGACATGTGGAAAGAAGCTCCACTGTCCAAATACCAAACACATCCCATGCTGGATGAAACCATGCATGCAATAAGCGAGAAATCCATCTCAAACTATGAAGCTAGTGCATCACCATCAGATTCCTTGGAGGAACCTTTCTTCTTGGACTTCCTCTTTGGGCAATTATTAGCATAATGACCCAACTCATGACAATGAAAGCATCTCACCTTCGACTTGTCAAACTTCTTCCCTCCTTGAGAAGACCTGGAATGGGATGCCTTCCCTTTCCCTTTCTTAGCTTTAGAATTTAAAGCCAAGTTCCCTTCATCATCATGTTTTGATGAAGAAGCTCCATCCCTGGTGCTCCGTCTGATCTCCTCCTGCATCAAATCTGACCATAGTCATTCCCAATCTGGCAGTTTATCCCTTCCATTCACTAAGTCCTGGGAACTATGCTAGCTCTTAGGAAGGCCAAGGAGTGCTAGACTCACCATATCCTCACCAGCTGTGGTGACTCCTACGCTTGTAAGCTAATCTCTGTAGGTGGTGAGCTTGTTCAAGAATGTAGAAATAGAGTCACCCTTCTCACACTTGATCTTTCGAAGCTTGTCCTTCAGTGCCAACTTCCTTTGATCACTTCTATTCTGATATAAATCTTTCAATGTTTTCCACATTGCAAACGAAGACTCTTCCCATGGAGGCTTGAGACTATGTGATCTCAAACACCCTCCAAGAGAATTTTCCTAGCTCTAGCCACACACTTACCCCATTCCACCAGCTCAGTCTTGTCAGTAGGGTTAGGGACTTCTTGATCAATGAAATCCTTAAGCCCATTATCTTCCAAAACTGCCTCCATGCGATCCTTCCAAGCTATATAGTTTGAGCTGCCATCAAGGGCATACTCAAGCCTCAAACCATAGAATGCCATCGATGAAATAGATGTGACAAGAACTTGAGATCTATATCCCGAATAATAAACTTCAAATTTCTCCTGCTAGTATACTATTCTTAGTGATCACCTGTGCTCTGATACCATGTAGAAATTTCACCTGTAGAACAAACCGATATATGCAATTTCCTAAAGCATAATACTTGTTCTACTTCTACAAAACATTAAGCGAAAGCATAATCGAATTCATGAGCAACATCAATAAGAACACGTATATAACTGATATGGAGAAATCAAACACACATAACACAGAAGATATAACCAAGGGAAAGCACCAGCATAAAACCCCAACTCTGTATTATCAATCAAGTGGAGATCCTCAACAACATACAAAAAGAATCAACTCAATAGCTATCATTCTCTCTCTGTAATCAAAAGATGAAGATCATAGACTACCTAGGCCTCAATATATAGGCCACAAGTCCTCCAATCTCCTATAATAGATCCTTCTCCATGCAAGGAATACTTACTAGAAATATCCAAGCATCTTATAGTGCATTGTCCCTCATCTAATCTCAACTGGGTCTCTGTTTGAACTGACATGCATCAGTTATCCATGAGGTAATTCTCAGTTATCTGAAATAATAGCAGTCACATACATTCAAGCATTAACAAACTATATTTTATTATTTTAACAACTTGTTAAAATAATCTAACTAGACTTGACTAGTTAAAACTAAGTCAACTAATTCTCTCATTATAGAACTCATGCTTATTCCCTCAATCAATGGAGGAAACTCATGTGCATGCTCACAAAGACTTCAAATTCGAATTTCCTTAATTAATTAACTCAACTGAATTAATTAATTAATATTTCAAACTGTTGTTAAGACCAAAATTAATTTTACTTCTTATAGATAGACTAGGGATTGCTATAAATAGGAAGGGACCCAGAAATGCTATTTTTTTAGACATGCTATTTTTAGATGGTCTATTTTTAGCACATTCTAAATTTAGTATTTCTTGTTGCTCACTTTTCAACATCTTGGATCAAGATTTTTCTCCTGGAGTTCATGCAAACAATCAGTTCCAACATATTCCACAATTGAGGAAAACTAGGTGTTAGTCGCTGAAGCAATGAAGGAAATTGTGTGGCTCAAGAAAATTCTGGAAGATTTCCAAGAGAAACAAGTGCATTCAACTCCTCTTTTTATTGACAACACTTTGTAATAAAGTTGGACAAGAACCCAAAGTTCCATAATGGAACCAAGCACATCAATACAAAATACCATCTAATTTGACATCATGTTGAGGCTAAAACAATCCACATACAACATTGTTCAACAAATGAGAAGATTGCAGACATCTTCACTGAAGCACTTGGAAGGGAAAATTTTGGAAGATTCAGAATGATGCTTGGACTCACCAACATCCCTTCAGATTAAGGGGGGGAATGTTGACGCCTAATATTTGGGATTAGGTAAATCCATGTAAATATTATAAATAGAAAAATAAATGGAATTGGAAGATGAAGAAACATTGGGAGTTGAAACCTAGTAGTCTCCCTCTCCATGTATATACATATGTTTTATCTTAATGCAAAGGCAACAATTCATTTGTGGAGTTACTCCTCACCTTACAATGGTTAAGTTTGACTACGTCAACTCTTAAGGTGAGTTATGATATAGACTCTTCTAGAGTCTTTTACATCATAATCACATGGCTACCCCCTTTTCCATGAATAATGGGGTTTGACGAGGCATCCTCCAGAATTATGGGTGTGAAAACAAGAAAGTCAACTTCTAAGTGGCGTAACTTTCGTGTACGGACTCTGAAAATATGTGACGCTAAAGCGATAAATTTTTAGCCCCAAAAAATGTCGTTGATGCCTCAAAATGCTCTTGAAAGGTTTCAGACCCTTTTTTCCCAAACTAGGTCCCGCTGGTAAAATCTATGAGTTGATTCCTCCATTTTTTCCACTTTGAATGCATCAAGATGGATGAAAAATTATAGAATGATCCAATCCTAATCAACCATAGTTAAACATGGCCAACCATAGTCAATCCTAGCCAAATATAATAAACAATAGTTAACCATGGTTAAAATGTGTCGACTGATGGTCAACTATCACAATGTGACATAACCCTTGAGGAAATTTGTAAGGAAACATAACCCTTAATGTATGTCACATTGTAACATAACCCTCAATGAAATTCACAATGTGACATACCTATTATTGAATATTGTAATGCAACATCAGCATTGATCAATATTGTAATGTGACATCATTGTTTCATTATAAGTAAATAAAAATGAATGTCAAAATGTGATATATGTTTGGTTGTGTTATATTCTTTCCATGCTTAGCTACCCTAGTTAAGTGGGTGGTTAGATAGGGGGCAGAGCCCCCCCCCGCCCTTCGTTGTGTCGATTGCACAAAGGGGGGGGTCACAAGGGGGGCGGCAGCCCCCCCTGTCCAGGGGGTTTGAGGGGGGCGGGGCTCTATGGGGTTCAAGGTAGCACCCTGGGGAATTTTTTTCTTTGGACCCTATATTAGGTTGGGCGGACCTGTCTATAGTTTTTTTCATGGTTTTCGCACGTGGTTTTGGACGTGATCGTTTTTGGCCCATGGTATTGGATGCTTTGGCATGTATAAATATGTATTGTAAAATTGAAAAGAACATAATGAAAAATCAAGCTAGTAGTCCCGATTTTGGGATCCAGGGGAAATATTTGTGTATATGTGGTTTATGTGTTATGCTCTTGCATTATTTATTTTCTGTGTTTTAGAATTTGTATGTAGGTAATTTTTGTATGGGGTTAAAACGTACATTCGATATCAGAGTTGTTTTGGCTTCAAGGGGACGCCTTTGTTG
Organism: Pinus tabuliformis; assembly: GCA_031772625.1. NCBI lineage: Eukaryota > Viridiplantae > Streptophyta > Pinopsida > Pinales > Pinaceae > Pinus > Pinus tabuliformis. Next base: position 83,033,872 of record CM062806.1, on the reverse strand, counting down.
CTGAGGGGTTTCACCCGGGCCCATGGTAGACCCTGTTCAGTGGGAGATCTGCGGGATCGATTCTGGTGGTGAAAGAAGATGGTGAGCAGTGGAAAGATAGAGATCGAGAAATTTAATGGTCAGCATTTTAAGTTATGGAAACTCAAGATGGAGGATCTGTTGGTAGATAAAGATTAGTGGATCCTGTAGATCGGGTACTAAACCAATGAAAGTGTCTGATGAAGAATGGAAAAACTTGGATCTGAAGGCAAAGAGCACAATTGATTATGTGTCTCAGATTCAATATCGCGGAATGTATCAGGGGAAGCTACTGCTAAGGCTTTGTGGGTCAAGTTAGGGACTTTGTACCAATATAAGTCTCTGGTGAATAAACTGTTCCTATAGAAAAATATGTATAACCTAAGGATGAAAGATGGAGACTCAGTGACAGAGCATCTGAATGCATTTAATACTGTGCTAAGTCAATTATGATCTGTTGATATTAAAATTTTAGATGAAGATAAGTGCGTCAGTTTGTTGTGTTCTCTACTAGATTCGTGGGATAGTCTGGTCATTGCAATAGGTAGCAATACAACTACCTTGTAGTTTGATGAAATAGTCTCATCCTTGCTGATGGAGGAGATGAGATGGAAAAATATGGAGAGCTAGAATGGTGATGCCTTGTCTGTACGAGGATGGTCCCAGAATAGAAAAAAAAATAAGTCACCGAGTGGGAGATCTAAATCTAGAGGGAGATCTAAATCTCCAAGAAAACTTGTAAAGGTGTGCTGGAAATGCAGAAAGGAAGGGAACGACCAAAAGGGACTATAAATCTAAAGCTCCTGACAAAGGAAAGGAATCTTATGATTCTCCTTCTGCAGAGGCAAAAACCACCTCAAATGAAGGTGGGGATGTATACTTGGCTTCTTCAAATACACATGTAGATCATGAGTCATGGTTGATTGACTCAGGTGCATCCTTTCACTTGACTCTCCATAGAGAGTGCTTCTGTGAGTATGAGAAATATTATGTTGGAAATAATACTGGGGGGGGGCGTGAATCAGTATTATCAAATTATTTTCAATATATCTTCCAGATTTATACTTTAATTTATTCTTCAAATACTGATCATTAGTTTATATGTCAGTACCATATAATAATGAGCAAGAATAAGAAAAGAAGATAATCACACCAAGGAACACCAGATATAAGGTGGAAACCCAATGTGGGTGAAAACCACCTGCTGCAATATGTCACTATCTTCTTTCAATTAGAAACTTCTTTTACAATGATTTTGTACTGGTGCAGTCCTTTACCAGTACGCAGGCTACAACCTGCAGAGAGCTACAACCCTCTCTCGTTTTCCAGTCTCTCCTAGAAGGGAGCTACAACCCCCTTAGCTCTTCTACTTCTTTAAGGACCACGTTTCATTAATTTTCAAACTGGATCCAAGAACATCAAATCATCAAGTACATGTGAATCAACCAATCTCCTTATACAATCAACCAATGAATCACCCAACTTCTCAGAATTTTGTAAATAGAAAAGCAATACCAGTAATATAAACCCAGAACTCTGCAGCAATAGATAAAAGGCAACCAATAATTATTTCAAAAAGGGGTCCGCAACTTCACCAATAGAAGCCTGCGAATATCCGCAGTTCTTCTGTGTCTAGACTGCGCAGATCCGCACCTGATCCTTCTTGTGCTCTGCGTACCTCCGCATCTAGCCCTTCTACTGAACTGCATACCTCTGCCCAGATCCGCACCTGCACTGTCTGCCCAACAGCGAACCTCCGCACCTGATCCTTCTGTTTCTCTGTGTACCCCCGCACCTGCACTTTCTGCTGCGCTGCATACCTCCGCACCTGCACCTTCTCCTGCACTGCGTACCTCCGCACCTGCGCCTTCTCCTGCGCTGCGTACCTCCGCACCTGAGCTGTGGATCGCCTGCGGACCTCCAAATAGGGCCAAATTAACAGTCCTCCAATGTACCACAGACTGTCAGATCCACAGATCTGATCACGCGCCCAAGAGATCACGACCTATCAACAGATCTACCTTACACTTTTCAGATTTCACCTTGATATAGATCTAGCTTTTTAAACCGATTACCCAAAATTTCAGATCGTAAGATATTCAAATTTCACGAGTGACTAGCCAAGTGATATCCTTTCCTTTTTATAGGCAAGCCCTTATTCACACCATGGGACAAAACCTTCGAAAACCAATACAAGGGATCTAAACCGGGGTTCAATAATTTAGATCTTATACCATGGGCCAACACCATAGGATCATGAACATCGGGCTAAATACCATGAGCCAGACATAAGAATTCCCACGTGTGCGCGCTTTCTCTGCATTGGAGTGAGTGGACTCGGGTTCGCACCTTCTGTTCGGATAACCTGCAGACATGACCACACTTGGTGAATGGCGTGCCTGCGAGCCCGCACCTTTTGAACGGTGTACCTGCGTACCCCTTATTTTCCATCATTCTGAGAGCCTGAATAGATATTTCCCACCTGAGAGAGTTGCCATCAAGTACAACACCTGTGCCATAGCACCAAACTTGAATCATAATGCCAACATATTATGGTGGTGATTTCTTCTTAGGGGATGATAGGAAGGCTAGAATCATTGGTCGCGGAAAGTAAAGTTGAAGTTGCAATGTGGAAGGGTTAGAACTCTTCCAGGTGTTCTGCATATTCCTATATTGGCCAGAAATATGATTTTTGTAAGCTAGTTGGATGATGCAGGTGTAAAAACAGTGTTCAAGAAGGATGCCTACAAGATGGTTCGGGGAGCACTGGTATTGATGTGGGGAGTTCGGATTGGAACTCTGTACAAGCTGCAAGGTAGCACTATTGTTGATGAGTGCAATAGTTTTGTGGTTCCTGAAAGTGGAGCAGAAAATCTAGTGGTCTCTGGAGAAAAGAACATGCTATGGCATCAAAGGCTTGGATATATTGGCAAGAAGGGCCTTCAATACTTCATGGTATAAGGTATGACTAATAGCTCTCTAGATTTTGATTTATGTGAAAATTATGTATATGGGAAGCAGAATTGTGTTCCCTTCTAGTGGTAAGAGGGTGAAACAAATATTAGAGCTTCTGCACAGTGATGTGTTTGGACTTGTGAAGGTTCCATCACTGGGTAAGTCTATGTACTATGTATCATTTATAGATGACTTCTTAAGAAATACATGCATATATTTCCTTAAGAAGAAATTTGAAGTTTTTGACAGGTTTAAAGAATTTAAGGCTCCACTGGAAAACCAAATAGAGAAGAAGATAAAGGTGTTGAGGAAAGATAACGGTGGATAGTTTTGCAATACGGAATTTGAAGAATTCTATAAGAAGTGTGGTATAGAATAGTAGAACACTACTCCATACACATTTGAGAAAAATGGAGTTGGAGAAAGAATGAACAAGACATTGATGGAAAGGGCAAGAAGCATGCTCAGTGGTGTTGGGTTAGGACAGGAATTCTAGGCAAATGCAATGGAGACAACATGTTACCTAGTCAATAGATCACCTTCATCAGCGTTGGAGGATAAGACTCTGCAAGAGGTATGGACTGGTAAGAAACCCTCTCTTTCACATCTGGGGGTATTTGGATGTGATGCATATGTACATGTTCCAAAGGAGAAAATAACAAAGTTGGATAGTAAATCTGAAAAGTGCTTCTTTATTGGGTATACAGATGGTTTAAAGGGTTATAAGCTTTGGAACCGAGTAACAAGGAAGGTTGTGTATAACCGAGATGTGGTGTTCATAGAGATGAAAAATGTTATTAAACATGAAGTCCCATCAAAGGAACCTGAGAAGATAGAGTTTGATCTAAAGGAGGAAGAATCAAACTCTACAGCAGAAGAGGAATCAGAAGATGAAGAACCACAAACTCCGGTTATGAGAAGATCAGTTCGAGAAATAAGGTATCCAGAAAGGTATAATCCATCTGTTTTATATTCAAATTTTTCTTTATCTATTACTGATGACGATCCCAAAACTATGAAGGAAGCAATAGATTCAGAGGATGGGAAACTCCATAAACAGGCCATGGTTGATGAAATGGCATCTTTGCACAAAAATGAGGCTTGGGATCTAGTGGAATTTTCGGATGGAAGGAAACCCATTCGTAGAAAATGGGTGTTTAAGAAGAAGACGAATGCATAAGGAATGGTGGATAAATAAAAAGCTCAGTTGGTAGCAAAAGGTTATTCCTAGGTGTTGGGAATTGATTTTCGTGATATTTTTTCTCCTATTGCCAAGGTAGCTTCTATTAGATTACTTTTATATGGTGTTTCTGCTTTTGATTTTTAGGTAGAACAGATGGATGTGAAGAAAACATTTCTTCACGGGGATTTGGAAGAGGATGTCTACATGAAGCAACCTGAAGGCTTTGCAGTGAAGGGTAAGAAAGAACTAGTATGCAAGTTAAAAAAGTATTTGTATGGGTTAAAATAGTCACCAAGTATGTGATATCATAAATTTGATACATTTATACGGGGACTTCAATTCACCAGAAGCAAAGCAAATAACTGTGTGTATTTTAAATTAATTGGTGACCATGTTATTTATCTGGTCTTCTATGTGGATGATATGTTGCTAGTTGGAAATGACAAAGAAATTATCTAGGATTTGAACACCCAATTGTCCTCCAAATTTGACATGAAAGATCTTGGTGCTGCAAACTATATTTTCAACATGGAAATTAAAAGAGATTGGGCAAAAAGGAAGCTCTAGTTAAACCAAAGGAAGTATGTCAAGACAATACTACAGAGGTTTAATATAAAGGATAGCAAACCGGTGAAGGTTCTTATTCCTGTAGGTGTGAAGTCATCTGCTGAACAGTGTCCCAAGACACAAGAAGAGGAAGAGGACATGTACCGTGTTCCATATGCAAGTGCAATCAGTAGCCTGATGTATGCGATCGTCTGTACTAGACTAGACATTGCACATGCAATGGGAGTATTGAGTAGGTTTATGTCAAAACTAGGGAAGGAGCATTGGACAGCAGTGAAGTGGGTTTTCAAGTATTTGCGTGGCACTAGTGATTATGGTTTGTGCTACCAAGGAAGACGAGGATTGGACAAAGTGTTGGATATTCGTGGCTTTGTTGATGCATATTGGGTTGGAGATCTGGATCAGAGAAGATCTACAAGTGGGTATGTGTTTAACCTATTTGGAGGTGCAGTCAGTTGGATGAGTAAGAAACAATCTGTAGTGGCACTATCAACTACAGAGGCGTAATACATGGCAGCCACTCATGCAAGCAAGGAAGCAGTTTGGTTGCAGAGATTGTGTTCAAGTATGGGGTTAGTACAGGGATCTATAAGGATAGACTGTGACAGCCAAAGTGCAATTTTTTTAGCAAAGAACCCTACTTACCATTCAAAGACAAAGCACATTGATGTTCAGTATCACTTTGTGAGGGATATGATAGAAGACAAAAATGTGTTGTTGGTAAAGGTGGACACTTTGAAGAATACTGCAGATGCATTGAAAAAATCTGTGAGCTATGAGAAGTTCTCTTGGTGTAGAGAAATAATGGGCATTGCAGGGCTTGATAAATGACTAAGCTCTCCTGTGGCCCCCTGTGTAAAGAAAACAACAAGTGGGAGAATGTTCAGTTGTGTTATATGCTTTCCACAACTAGCTACCCTAGTTAACAAGGGGGTTAGAGGGGGGTGAGTGGCCCCACTCTATGGGGTCCGAGGCAATGCCCGGGGAATTTTTTTTTTTTTGGACCCTATATTAGGTTGGGTGGACCTACCTATGGCTTTGTGCATGGTTTTCGCACCTGGTTTTGGACGTGATGGTTTTCGGTCCACGGTATTGGATGCTTTGACATGTACAAATATGTATTGTAACATTGAAAGGAACATAATGAAAAATCAAGCTAGTAGTCCCAGTTTTGGGATCCAGGGGAAATCTCTATGTATATGTGTTTTATGTTTTATGCTCTCGCATTGCTTATTTACTGTGTTTTAGAATTCGTATGCAAGCAATTTTTGTATGGGGTTAAAACCTACAACATAACCATTGAGGAGTGTCATAACCCAATATATCCCTTGAGAAATGTTGAAGTTAAATAAGATGAATGTCATAATGCAACATAACCATTGAGGAACATATAAATTCCACATAAGCCAACCACAATAAATGTCATAGTGTGAAATAACCATTAAAGAATGTCACATTAAGCCTTTATGGGAATTTCAATATGATAACTATTATTGAGCATCACAATGTGACTTAACCATTAATAAATGTAGTAATGTGACATAATAGTTGATGAATGTTATAGTGAAAAATAATTATTGACAATGTCATAGTGAAACATATCCATAGGAGAAATTTTAGAAAACCATTGATGAGTGTTATACTATGATGTAACCATTGGATATATATCAACTAGAGATAATCCACATAATTTGAATGTCTCAATGTGATGTAAGTATTAAGGAATTTCGTAATCTAACATATCCCTTTAATAATTTCACAATGAAAGATAACCCTTGATGCAAGTCAATGATGCAACAAAACCATATTATCCTTCTCGGAGTACCACAATATGACATAATTGTATTATTAACCATGGTTAACCAAAGTCAACTATAGGCGAGCATGATCAACAACAATCAAACATGGTTAAACAAATCAATCATCATTAACCATGATTAGCAACAGTCAAACATGGTCAACCATTTGTAGCCATAGTGAAACATAATCAACCAAGGTCACCAAAAGCCAACTTTGCTAAAACATGGAAAACCATAGTCGAACATGCTTAATTATAGTCAAAGATGGTCAAAATTGGCTAAATATAGTGAACCACAACTAACCATGGTCAAGTTATGGGCAACCACAAGACACATTAGTCACCTATGGTCAAACCATATTCAATTATGGTTAACGATGGTCAAATTGAAATCGTTCTAGTAAAACACCATCAACAATAATGAGACATGACCACACCCATTTAAACACTGCCAACTATTGTCACTCAAAAATTTTCTCTTGCGTGTAGGAGAGAAGTTTCGAAGGTAAGCTTTTCAATCCAACCTATAGATTGAAGGCTGGCCCCTTCAATCTAGAGAGGAATCTCTTTGATCTTTACACTATGGCTAGATGTTTAGATAGGTTGTGTTGACGTAGGGTTTGGTTGGGCCGGAAATTAATAGCTCATTGGGTGATGGAGTCAAATAGCTAGGGTTTGGATATGTTTACCAAGATAATTGGTTGTCTCATTAGGATTGATAAAGGCAAGGTGGATAGCAGATCCTAGACCTTTTCCATTTGTTGTAGATAGATGGAGAAAAAGAAGAACAATCGACTACTGTAGGGCATACACATTAAATCATATGGTAGCTTTAGAGGATAAAAATGGGAACATTTGAAAAACTCAACTTAGAACATCAAAATAAAGATGAATTATGAATCAATTAATCTTTCTTAAACATTTAAAAGGACATACATTCATGAGATTGTAAAGGAGAAATTGAAAAAACATAGAGAGAATACATATTAAAGCCTACTATCACATGGATATTTATATCATTGGTCAAAATATACTAATCTTAGCAAATGAAATGAATAAAGCATTCAAAACACACATACAGTCGCTATATATTTTCAGAAAACCAACCCTTTCTTCATATTGTTGATGAAATATATAGAAAATACAATATAGATAAGCTCCTTAAAGTATGGTAGCAATAATTACAAGATATTTACATACTCTTTGAGAGTTTAATTAACAAAAATATAGAAAACTTATCAACTTAGCAACTCATATCCTTAATATGATACATAATCCCTATTCAAAATAGAGCACAAGGTTGTTATATGCTCCTGCTGCTAATATCCTAGAACAATAACGAGGTGTATGTTGTAAGATATGATATAGAAATGTGTGTTGCTTTACATGCTTGATCTATGAAGCTAAACTTATGTTCCCTCCTTCTAGAAAACTGATGCATGAACTTGGAAATGATGCCAAAACTGTGTAACTGTTTGCCTCCTTTGTTTCTTTCTTTCTTGTTGGAGCCTTCGTTAATTTTGAAGAGTTTTGACCAGTTTTGACCAACCGTAGGGCAGGAAAAGACAAATGGCAGCAACGGTTGGGTGGTGGAATGAGCATTTACAGGAAGGTGATGGCAAGGTGGCAGTGGAAGGCAAGGTGGCAGCGAGAACTAGCAGTCCAAGTAGCAGAGAAGGATATAAAAAGAGGAAGAACAGAAAGGAAGAGGTTGATTATTATTGGTGTTGCTACTATTGTTATTGAGTTTCATTGATCGACGGGGGTTGTTGCTGAGGATGGACCTATTGGACACTAAAGGATTGGGCCACTGAGGAGGTACACAGACACGAGAAAAAGCAAGAAGAGCTGGAAACTAAGGAACTGGGTTGCGGAGCAGATCTGACCTGAGCTACTGAGCTGGGTATTCTATGTATTGTTGATGGAGAGAAACCAAGTTATAATGTATTATGTTCTCTCACTTTAATATAATTCGAGTTGATGATTGTTAAGACTCGTAAGTGTATTTCACCTCATGTACTGTGGCTTATCAAAATTTTAAATAGTCTCCTTGTTACATCAGGCTAGTGCTTGATCAATTGATACTAGTATGCTATTAGTTTTGTATTATATATGATGAGTCCTTGTGTATGAGTTTAGGATATCATTACCTTTGTTCCATGTATTATGAATGCATATGTGTATGACTGCCTGTGTCTAACTTAGATCCACTCAATTCCATGTTGAGCCCTTCTCCCCTTTTGGTCATGACGCACTTCGAGTGAGACGCTTTTCCCTTTGGGGTGAGGTGAAAATGCCAGCGATGTCCTAGACTACAACGCACCATTGTTGGATGTTCGTGCCTGAACCCGGGGTCTTTTCCCTGATGACTCATTCGAGCCAACATTTCCTGATGTTGAATCGTACTTATTAAGCTATAAAAATATCTAATATCTTACCATAGTATAGTAAAAAATAATTACTACTTAATGATTAACCAAAAGTAAACCAAAATGTTAAATATCCAGTAGGTTTTGGTGCAACAAAATTAGGGTTTACTGTAAAAAAATTAGGGTTTATGCTATACTCTACCCCTGAAGTCAATTGATGACTTTCCTATGCCTTTTGCAACTTGATCAAGGATATCCAACTTATTTTGACTCCTTGTCACCCTTCTAGTAAGTTTCTATGGGATTTTATCAACATTTAGGGTTTTCCCTTTGTTCTTCTCAGCATACTGTGTGTTCCTATATCTTTTTCTACTCTTTGAAGTATGCTCTATTTTTTCTTCTTTATCAAGGATGATAATTGTTTCTTTGAACTTAAGATTCATTCTAGCTTTGAAATTCAATCTTAGTTTGTTAGTACAACAAGTGTGAGACCTTTTCCCTTGAACCCTAACCTTTGTCTCGACTTCCTCATCGTTTGTTTCAACTTTTTGTTTTCCATTTTTTCTTTTTGATTTTTTTTGTTTTGTTTCTTCCTCCTTTACTATAACTCTTTATTGGTTTGTTTGTCTTCTAGTCCTCCCTTAATAAAATTCAACTTTTGGCATCTTCATAGGGACCTCCTCATGTTTTTCAACCTACGGTTGGATAGATTCTCCTTTAGTCTCATGAGCTACATCTTGAGAATGAACTATGTTTTGGGCTCTTTTTAATCTTCTAGGTACAAGTGGATTTGGGTTCCTTTGCCTCATTTTCCTTATTTGTTCTACTTTCTTATTCAACTCATGATTATATAAAAACTTAATGATATTGTGATGAAAAATATCATGAGCTTGTAATTCAGGTATTTTCCTTGCCTTAGTGCATGTTTTCAACAAATTTTGATGTAGGAATATGGCAAATTCATTTTTCTAAAGCCTGCTAAGTGACAAAGAAACCTCATGTGATATAGGTAAGCTTTGGAATACCTACCTTCACAGTTTAAGAAAAGTTGGACCGTTATAAGTGCACCATCCCATTGAGGTTATAGTTTACTTTGGAGGACCCCTGAATCCCAATCTTGATTTAGACAGTCTTCTTTCAGAAAGAAATTTAAATCCACATTCAACAATCTCTACTTCTTGAATCATATTTCACCTTCTGCTGACAAATCCATTACTTCAGCAATAGACTCCTCTACGATAGGGAATCGCAATGTCCTAATTCTGGTTGTGTTTCCATTGAAGGAGAAGATAAAATCATTACACCAACTGAGGTTATACCCATTAAAAAGTTGAAATATTGGTTCCCAACCTGCATCTCTAAAAAGGTCAAGCATTTCAGGGTATACTTCAAAGTACATGCCATCAGGTTCAAACCCTTTCACATGGCCAAATTGACCCATTTTGCACAACTCCAAGAACTGTAAACACCTTTACTGACCTTCAAATACCTTAACAAAGGACTGCAAGATAACTAACAACCTTTATGCACTGGAAAACTTCAAATTTGGGCTTGCTAGAAAAATTTGGTCTTAAATAACTCAATTAGGCTAAACAATGTTGGCAAATGTCATGTCATGTAGGAGGAGGACCAATACTTTACAAATCACCACTTGAGCGCTAAAAAAAGATGGGTTAGCAGGTAAAAATCAAGTTTTAATTTTTTTCGAAAAGTGCTACGAAAACATTTTGTAGCACCAACCGAATTTTCACTATAGGTCAAATCACTAAGAGAAATTTTTCATAGACTTAGGGTTAGGTAAAATATTTTTAATGACACATTTCCCTAGGCTTAGCAAACCTTATAATTAATACAAAACCTCCCTTTACATGATTATGACTTGCAAAAAGATGGATTGACATCATTGACTTGCAGTGAAGGTGTAAACCTGATGCTAACACAACCATGGTTAAGTAGAGTCATCCATAGTCAATCAAAGTCAATTGTAATCAAATATGGTTAAACATGTTATAAGTAGAACTTTGGCGTAAATCACATAAAGAAAGACTTTGTCGACACGTTTCGAACCAACCAGTGTGGTTCATCGTCAAGACAAGTTGAAGAAACCAGTACAGCTTTGCATGTTAAATATTCTGAGCAGAGCCTCCAACGACTATCTTGACCATTGGATAATTTTGACTTAGGGACTGGAGTCAAAAAGTCAAATTGATAATTTAATGGGAGTTAGTTATCATCGATTACCATACCTTAAAATATATAAATGAAATAATTATAGATGGTGTTTACGTTATTAGTTAGTTAAAAGGTAACATTAAAAATTGTAAATTATATGGGAATTAGTTAGATCAAAGTCCTAACTTATATATATATATATATATATATATATACATATAAGGTAATTTTAGGAGATAGTTAGTTATAATTACTAGAAAGTTAAAAATAAATAAATATATATATATATAAATGATATAATTTTAGATGGTGATTACGTTATTAGTTGGTTAAAAGGTATAATTTAATACTTAAAAATCGTAAATTAAATGGAAATTAGTTAGATTAAAGACCTAACTTTTTATAAATATATATATATATATATAGATAAGGTAATTTTAGGAAGATAGTTAGTTATAATAACTATATATTACTAATAAGTTGAAATTAGATACAGGACAAATCTATTATATGAAATAAGTTCAGAAATTTCATTATTAACATATATAATCACAATTGTATTTGTTTTCTCCATTAGTGTATGAAATTATGACAATAATTGCATCGGTCTTCATACACATTTTATTTATGGGTTGCTGGAAACACAAGAGAAAGTGTACATGCTGAGATTTTACAAACTTTTTATTGGCATCAAGTTAAGTGTTGGATCTAGAAAGTTGTGCTTGTTTCTACATTTAGCATGTGCACTATGTTTTTCATGTCTCTAACTACTATTAACATTGACCTTGATCTGAGGAGTACACAACTTGATTATATTAAATATTAGCGTTAAACAATCACACATTTACTTTTTATTTTAGAGCATATTTATTCCAGCAATAGAGGAAATTTGGAGTGAGGAACTTGGAGCAACTTAGTACAAAGTTTGTTTGATGGTTTTGGACTTTTATTGTTTCGACAGTGAATTTGTTGAGCCTGGGTCATTTTATGTTCTATGTTTGTAAAGAGATCCTTGATGACATTTTTTCCTTTGTACAACTGAGCATACCACTAGATCTGCTAGCCCATAAGGAGTCATGGTAGGGAAACTTTGTTCCTCCTTTGCTTCATGTTGTGTAAATTACAAAAGTTATTAATTCCTTTTGTCCTATGGACCATTAAGTTGAGCTTTGAGTTCCTCATCCTAGAAGGGGTCAATGTTTAAAATTTTGTTCTCTTTTTGAAGGTGTGGAAACTACAAGGTTTCTTTATCTCTTTTGTCCTATGGGTAGCTGAGTTGGACCTTAGGTTCCTAAGTCTAGAAGGAGCTAGAATCAGGAGACCTTCGTGGCCATTAACTAGGGTATATTTCCTTTTGTGTGTGTAAAATAATGCCACTAGGAATATATTAGTTGGATGAATCCAAAGACTGAACTCTAGTAGATGAAGTAGATGATACATTTTGGAGTTGTCTTCGTGAATTGGTTTGAGTAGACAAATATTTCTTTGCAAGATCCTACAGGACTTGTTCCATAATAGACTGTGTTCAATCTCGAAGTCTATGAAATCTCGGATTGAGATATTAAAATGTTGAAACATTAACCTATCATATATTACACTCAACAATAACCTTTCCATTAGGTGGTATTAAAGTTCATTTAAGCTCTTGATATTGATTCCTTGTTAGTACTTCTAGAGTGCTCTATTGTGGTTGAACACATGAGCGGTTGTTTGGTGCAATTGTTCGAGGGAAATTTGTGACGAAACAAGCTTGGATAATGCATGTGAATGCTATTTAGGTTGAGGACTGCTAGACAACTTGTAGGAATGCTTCCAAGTGGAGAAGGAGAAGCATGAGTAGGTGAAAGGAATAAAGAATTGGAGGAATTGTTAAGGATAGAGGATTTGGAAAATATACAACTTGGGGATGTTGAAGTAGACTCAAATTTGAAAGATGAGTTTGAGAAAGAGAGATTTCATGAGGGAGTGGACCCAACAATATGTTTAATATCTTTTTTGAAAGACATGGATAGAACAAAGGTGGAAGCTTCATGCTATGACAAAATTTTAAATGTTGACTCTCATCAATTAGACATGAGAGCTCAAAAGGTACTTTGAGTATGATAATGTTCAAGACCCTAATTATGTTCAATTCACTATGAAAAAGTTAAAGGGACATCTTGCTCTTTGGTGGTATATGTTGCAGAAGGATATTAAGGTAGAAAATTAATAGGGGAAGAATATAACCTAGAGTAAGATGGTGTGTAAATTCAAGGAGAAATTCCTACCTATTGATGACCAACACAGTTTGTGTAAGAAAGTATATCACCTAAGGTAGAAAAAGTTAACTATATTGAAGTACACTGATGAATTTTTCCATCTATCACTCAGGTTAGGGATTAAATAACCAAGATATCAAAGAGTGGTGAGATACATGAATGGATTAAAGTATTAGATTCAAGAGGAGATGAGCACACATTTATTTCAGAATGTGGATGAAGTGTATCAAGTTGTCTTGAAAGTGGAAGAGATTATTGGAAGAAAATAATAATATAAATTTCATGGAAAAGGACACATAGGAAGAAGTAGAGCAAGTACTTCTAGTGGAAATGAAAAGAAAAATGAATCCACATGTAGCTAAGGAAATAAAGGAAAAAATTTCACCATAAGAGGCATAAAATTCTAGAGAGGAAAATGTAAGTATATTATTACTTGATAAAACTATGGATTATAAGTTCATAAGGAATCTAAATGTCTATAAAATCATAATGTAGGAAGAAGAGGTGAGGCCTGAACACAAGTCACATGAGTAGGTGAAGAAACCACTATTCGGGAAAATGTAACAGGTCCCTTCAATAGAAACAAGGTGAGAATTTGATTTTTTGAAGGGTGTCACTTAAGCATGAAAATAGGACAGTAGAAGAGCCTGAATCGAGAAGGGAGTTTTTTGAGGCTAAATTTAATGCAACATAACCATTATTGAATATTGTAATGCAACATAACCATTTATAAATATTGCAATGAAACATAGTTGTTTCAATATATGTAAACGAAGATGAATTTCAAAATGTCACATAGCCATTGAGGAACATTATAATCCAACATAACCCTTGAGGAATGTTCAATTTAACTAATGCAAATGTCATAATGAAACATAGCTATTGAAGAAATTAAAAATTCCACATAAGCTAACAACAGTGAATCTCATAGTTTGGAATAACCATTGAATAATGTTGCAATTTAGCATAACCCTTGAGGAACATCGCACTGCAACCAAAACCATTGAGGAATCTCATATTAACCCTTCATGAAAGTTGCAATATAATGTACGAGCGCCAACCCTAGGAAATCTGTTTTATTCTAGACCTAAGAGGGTCATGAATTCATATAAAGGGGAAGGAACTCTATCAATTGTAAATTATATAAAATAAAACTAGGAAATTTTATGTAAATACAAGTGTCCCGGTTCTAGAAGAATCTAGGTGGTTTTTCTGTTTTTGGTGAGTTAGTGTTTTGGCTAAATGGGCCTTTAAAAAAGTAACAAGTGTATAGTGATATGTCTATTGTGATGGGAAAAATTTCCAAACACTTATGAGTTTGTTAAGATATTTACTAGATGTAGGAACTATGTTTGTATGTACAATTAGAAGTTGGGAGATAGAGTCTCAGAAGTAGAGCGATAATGAGCTCGAGAAGGAGCTCAAGAGAGGCAACATGAGGAAAGGATGCATAAGTTCTTTGTAAATATATCTTATTAAAGAAATATAGCATGTTTTTGCTCTGTACATGTCATATGTTTATCCTTATTCCGATTAAGCACATATAAATGGGAATGTAGAGTGAGATGCAAGGAGAGGATCACTCACAAGAGCTTGGTCGAAATTCCATCCCCTTCCTCGATCCACCATTGATGAAAAAAATATTTTTTCATCCATGGGAGTACAATCATTGATTGATTTGTATTCAAAAGAGTTTGGTTGTGTGTGTGGTCATATAAGGGTATATTGTGTAATTGGTTTAATTATGTCCCTTCTCTTTATATTTCATGAATATGTAGGTTTTAACCCCACATAGAAATTACCTGCATATGAGTTCTAAAACACAGAAAATAAACAATGCGAGAGCATAACACATAAAACACATAAACACAGAGATTTTCCCCTGGATCCCAAAACCAGGACTACTAGATTGATTTTTCATTATGATCCTTTCAATATTACAATACATATTTATACATGCTGAAGCATCCAATACCATGCACTGAAAACCATCGCATCCAAAACCATGGACCGAAAACCATCGCGTCCAAAACCATGTGCGAAATCATGCAGAAAACCATAGGTAGGTCCGCCCAACTTAATATAGGTTCCAAAAACAAAATTTTCCGAGGCGCTGCCCCGGACCCCATAGAGTAGGGTTACCTGCACCCCTCAAACCCCCTGTGATCCCCCCCACTACACAATCGCCGCAACGAAGGGGGCGCTCCGCCCCCCTTCTAACCCCCCGGTTAACTACGTGGGCTAGGCGTGGAAAGAATATAACACAACCCAATAGAATACATATTAATTATGTGTGGCTAACAGTAAATGTGATTGTTGTAGTGTATGAGAAGATCTTGGATGAGCACTTAATTTCTTGATTTCATTCTCAGAGAGAAGTTAGAGGCCATAATTATATTTTTCAAGATAAATATTTTCTATAGACACTCAATTAAATTGGTTTGTGGTCATTTCTTTTATCATTAAACCATAGATACTCTTACACCGAGGATTTTTATCCATTTATTGAAGAATCTGAGATAAGGTCCATTGTCAACTTAGTCCAAGTCTGTCGAACACACATAATTCAGAATGTGGGAAAATATGGAGGTCTTAACATTTTGAAAGTTGTTACGGGTGGGCCCAACCATGGATATTGAATTATGGGATATCTACATCTCGACCACATCTAGATTTGGCAATATCCAGAGATCAACATAAAATATGGGCATAAAGAAATATATGTAGATGTAAACAAATATCTAGAAATACATCTCATCGAAGAAAGTCATATTTTCAAAGTCTCCTAGAATATTGGACTAAGTCAAATATCCATGTTAATAGCACTAGACCAAGCATTGGCTAACTACTAAATACTTAAAGGCCATAAAAATGGGAGAAGAAAGAGTACCTCAAGCGGTATTATGGTTGATCCATTGGTAAATCGAGGTTGGTAATTTGGAAGGCGACACAAAGGAATAGAGCCCCTGGTCACTTGCAATACCAAGGCCTTAACAAAAATACCCCCATTAGTGGTCTTTCTTCTAGGACACAATTGTGAATATGAGCATCGAACCTAGAGAGAAAAATCAGAAATCAAGGAAAAGCAAGCAATAGTGGTCCAAAGTAGCTGGAACAACTATTTCAAGTGGTATCAGAGTGAAATAACTCTCCTTGAGGATTAAGATAGAAAAAAGGGTTATGATACTTCCACCATTAAAATAATTTAAAGAGACTACAATTACATTCTTAAGATTATGGAACCTGACAGATGTTTGTGTGGCAGGAATTTGTCATGGTTGAGAGCTTAGAATAGTTTGGGAAAAAATAGAAAAATTAGTGGCAAAAAAAAATGAGAGAGATCTCAAGGAAGGTACCATAACTTGAAAATAGTGAGAGAAGAATATACAAGAACCAAAATTGGGAGAGAGAAAAGTGAGAAGATTCCTACTAAAGTGATGAATAAGAGGAGCAGAGTAGTAAAAAAGGACCAATGAAAAAATCTCTCAACATTGAGGAGACCTAGGAGGTAAACCTAGTCTTTAAAGTTTTAGTTTGAAATAGATGATAAGTACAGGTAGCAAAAAGGGGAAAATAAGTTGTGGTAAAGAACCTTGCAAAAGAGAGGTTGCAGAGAGAGAAAATAGTTCCAACTAAGGATGGAAAGGAGAAGAGGAAAAAGAGATTCCTCAAGAGAGAATTCAATAGATTGAGAAAAAATTTCAAGAGAGCTGAGTGGTAGATGCATAAGCCCAAAAGAGTAAGGAATAATCAGAAAGTTCTAAAGGAGAGAACTAGAGGAATACAAAAATATTAAGCTGTAGAGAAGGCTTGGTGAGATATTGAGGGTAACAAGTTAATGGAGAATACTTGTTTCCGAGGCTTGATTTTAGCTCAAAGTGGGAAAGAGAAAGCTCATAAATGGAATGAGAAAATGACTAGTGATGGTGATTATAAAGGTTCAACTGAAATCCACAAAAAAGGAAAGGGATATTTCAAAGAAAATGACAAAGAGGAGGATGAGTGATGAGGAATTTGATTGAGAAATGGCTAATTTAAAGGAGATACTCAACAAAATAATGTAGTTGCCACAAGAAATGGAGAGTGGAGACCAAAGAATTGAATGGAATCTTAAGAATAAGATCAAGTGGCCTATTAGGCAACTATATTCCAGGAAGTTGAGGAAGAAACTAAAGCACATAATGCGTGTTTTGTTGAGAGGTGAAAAGCTCAAATTCACTAATTATGATGATGGAGAGGAAGTTCACTATTCACCCAGAAAAGGACCACTCCTTAGTGAAGATGATAATGAAGTTGAGGAGAGGATACTAATGGAGTGTCTCATAGACTATGTGAAGATTATGGAATACCAGATAGTGTCGAGAGCATTGGAAAAGGCTCAAGAGCCTCACATTTTTAAAACTAATAAACTATGTTTATGTGGATGTCATGTAGATCATGAAGGTAGATAGTCATCACAAATTGCAATGAGGGGAGAGGAAAATGAATTTTTTTCCTTAGGGAACAAAGGAAACAATACACTTCTAAAGGAAGCATCTTTGCAGGTAAACAAAGTGGATGTAGAAAAGTGCCTAAATGCAATGCTTATGGATCATAACGGAGAAATCAAGTTGCTAGAAGAAGGGAAGATAGAACTTGAGGAAGATGGAGAAGAATGGCTAACAAAGGATCAACCTTTCTTGGAGTTTGCATATCCAGTTCTAGTTGATTGTTCTAATTTGGATGAAGAATTGAATTTCCTAGACAGATAATAGATTTAAGCGTGCACATTCAACATGAAAAATTGGAATTGGAAGAAGGTGCAGTCGCAAAGTGTGACTAGCCAACTGAAAGGGCAGCATCCAAACTAGTGTTGGATAAGGGTCTTGTGACTCTTAGGCAAGAGGAAGACAATAAGAAGACACTGAATAACAGTCTTATGGAATGTGAGGAGAGGCTAGATAATCTTGGAGATTTGAGGGGAAATAATTCGAATGAGGCTAGAGAGCCTTGTATTTTTAAATCTAATATGTTGTGTATGGATGCAGGTACCAAGAATAATGAAGGAAGAGAACCACTTACAATTTTCAAAAAGATAGAATAACATGAAGAAGTACCTCCTCAAGGCATTGGGGAAGAACAAAATTTTAAACCTATTAAAGGGGATCAAGGAGAGGTCCTTACACAGATAAACAATGAACAACTTCGGTGACTCGCTTATGGATAAAGTTATGAGTGCTGCACTATCAATCAATACCACTATTGGTCAATGTTTAAGAAAGCCTCAGATTTTGAGAGTTTGAGGTAATGAAATGCCCGCCAAAGCATGTACTGAGATAACTGGTTCATCTAGTGTAGCTATGAGATCATTATCAGGCTGGGTTTCCTCAACTTCATCTTGGGGAACCCTAAGGTGTGGGGCTTCTTGAGATGAGCTATTATCAGTAGCATCAATTGAAAATAATTTTGGTTCCCTGCATTTATGCCCCGGGGTTTATTTTTCATCACAATAGTAGCACAATCCTTGTTTTCTTCTTTCAACGATTTCTGCTGGAGACACCTTTTGAACCTTAAGTGTTTAGGTAGGGCCCTCAGCCTATGTGGGACGCCCCTCGGCTACAAAATTTGGACGAGTGGACTGGGCAGCTAAGGCAAGTTCTACCTCGACAGCCTTTTTACAGGCTTCCATCCACGTAGGTGAGTGGTGCATCCAGACATGGGCTTGGATGGCTTCTTTGAGACCACTGATTAAACACTCCAAGTAGAAGTCATCTCCTAGACTATGAGTTATCATGGCCAATGTCTCAAAGGATACAATGTAGTCTTTTATTGTGCCTGTCTATCAGAGCTTAGTGAGATGGCCCAAAAAATTAGATTCCCTGTCAAAGTAGTCACATAGGGCTTTTGAGAACATGTGCCAAGAGATGTTCCCGGGATAACATTTATGATGCTAATGCCACCATTTCCATCTCTCTTGGTCCAAGTAAAGGGCTCCCACACTTTAGTTTGATCTTTGCAGATATCATTAAGGGAGAAATATTGTTCCATTTGTGCTACCCATACTGTAGGATTAGAGCCATCAAATTTGTACATGTCCAGCTTGGGTGGCCAAGGGTGGGAATGTTGGTGATTTCCATGGAAGTGAATGTGATGGCTAGATTCTCATTCGAGGTGTTCATCAACACTATTCTCCTCCTGATGATACCTCTACATCATATTGGTGAGCTGTGAAAGTGTGGTGTTAATTCGGTCCATATTCCCCTCG
This sequence comes from Pinus tabuliformis, assembly GCA_031772625.1. Classification (NCBI taxonomy): domain Eukaryota; kingdom Viridiplantae; phylum Streptophyta; class Pinopsida; order Pinales; family Pinaceae; genus Pinus; species Pinus tabuliformis. Next base: position 83,014,308 of record CM062806.1, on the reverse strand, counting down.
AACATATCCAACCTTTTTCAAGGCTCTTGATCTTCTAATAGGCCATGACTTGAGATTTGGTACCTACCATATAAAAAACTCGGTATATTACTTAAGAGTAATCTTATTGGAAAGAGGGCGAGCTCAAGAATCTATTGGCAGGGGTCACTTGAAGTCACTTCGGAAAATTTGGGACCGCCAGAAAATTGAGGCTGACAAGTGAATGGTACCACTACGACTAGCTCGTTGTCTTGAATCTTATGGGCTAAGTCTCTTGCAAGCATCCTGGGATCAATATTGTAGTGCCCGAATTCCAGAAAACTTGATCCTACCCAATGTCCTGCGAAAATAGGGCCCAAAATGTAGTAGCAGCAAGCCTCACTGCACAAAGATTTTGATCGGCACTTTGAAACCCCAACTACTGAATGTGAGTTGCATGACGGCAGTAGAACCCCAACTGTTGGATATGATTTGTACGGCGGTGGTGGAACCCCAACTGCTGCATCTGATATGCATTGTGGCGGCAGAACCCCAATTGCTAGATCTGATCTTGAAGACAAGATCGTGGGCGATCTTCAGAGGGCAAAGGGAACTATGGTCACAAAAGAGTGTCAGGTGCTACAGATCGCAATATACACAAGGGTCCGACAATAGTACTCGACCCAATCTTTCAGGGCGCTAACTAAGGAGGATCGACTGTACCCTTAGCTGTACTACCCGACTACCCTATCGTACGCGTGAGTGATCTCCCCGAGTGTTGTTCTCAGTGTACTATAGCAGTAAGATGACCGATGGCTTATCTAAGGCTAAGTTTCAGGTGAGCCTAGGTGGATTCTGATATACCCAAGGGTACATGAAAGTGTCTTCCATGCGTGATTCTATCTAATGCGCTACTACTCGAACAGGTACCCACAGGGGTTACAAGAGAGTCTAATAAGTGTGACCACCTCTTGTAGTTCCTATGTGCATGCCTCCCCAAATCCATAGGTTTATGCGCTCAACGACAAATCTCGTGGTTTAAAGACATCGGAACACGTCTCTAGCCTAAAACAATTATGTGAAAATTGGAGGTACAACCGGCCCTGGAAAGTACTCTGATACCACTTGTTATGCTTTTGACCTGCAAGAAATTCCAGAATACCAGAAATGCAAAGAAATATAACCTAGAACACAGAATAAAATGAGAAAAAACATCAATTATTTTATTATTCAGAAATAGATTCAATGTTCACTTGCCTCTTCAAGGGGGGAACCTCTAGCAGAACAGAGCTCGATTACAAATAAGACTCGATGATCTTTCCCTTACTAACTATGAATATTTATAGCTAAATGACCTACAACTAACTAACGACTAGTGGTCCTTTGCATAGCATGGGTTAACCACTTTATTTATTACTATGGCCCATTTGCAACTAGTTGTGGTCCATTTCTTAAATGTGGTTCAACCACTTACAATTATTAATATGGGATTTAATGATTCTTTAACTAATTATGACTATGAAACAACCCATTGGGCTTATTACATAAATAAAGGGGTTAGTGTTGGACCCTAATAATGTGTTTATAGTGATGGGAAAAATTTCCAAACACTCATGAGTTTGTTAAGATATTTATTAGATGTAGGAACTATGTTTGTATGTAAAATTAGAAGTTGGGAGATAGAGTCTCAGAAGTAGAGCGAAACTGGGCTCGAGAAGGAGCTCAAGAGAGGAAACATGAGGAAAGGATGCATAAGTTCTTTGTAAATATATATTATTAAATAAATATAGCATGTTTTTGGTCTGTAAATGTCATGTGTTTATCCTTATCCCGATTAAACACATATAAATGGAAATCTAGAGTGAGATGCAAGGAGAGGATCACTCACAAGAGCTCGGTCAAAATACCATCCCCTTCCTAGATCCACCATTGATGAAACAAATATTGTTTCATCCATGGGAGTACAATCATTGATTGATTTCTGTTCGAAAGAGTTTGGTTGTGTGTTCTATCATATAAGGGGATATTGTGTAATTGGTTTAGTCATGTCCCTTATCTTTATATTTCATGAATACATCTTAGTTTTTTGTGGTTATCAGTAAATGTGGTTGTTTTAGAATATGAGAAGATCTTGGATGAGCACTTAATTTCTTTAATTCATTCTGAGAGAGATGTTAGAGGCCATAATTATATTTTTCAAGATCAATATTTTCTATAGACAATCAATTGAATTGGATTGTGGTCATTTCTTTAATCATTAAACCATAGATACTATTACACCAAGGAGTTCTATCCATTGATTGTAGAATCTGAGATAAGGCCCATTGCCAACTTAGTCTAATTCTGTCGAACACACATAATTTAGAATGTAGGAAAATATGGAGGTCTTAACCTTTTAAAAGTTGTTGCGAGTGGGTCCAACCCTGAATCTTGAATTATTGGATATCCACATCTCGACCACATCCAGATTTGGCAATATCGAGAGATCAACATAAAATATGGGCATAAAGAAATATATGCAGATGAAAACACATATCTAGAAATACAACTCATCGAAGAAAGTCGTATTTTCAAAGTCTCCTAGACTATTGGATTAAGTCGATATCCAGGTTAATTTGGAATTGCATTGGAGTTCCAGACTATCAAACCACCCCAGACTCAAATATCTTGTGGAGCCTACAACCTTCCTACACTGTAGATTTAAAATTGTTGGTCATGGACGTTGAATATAAGTCAAGATTAGATGAGGGAAAGTTACCACAGGTTCGGAATTATACAATAGCACCAGACTAAGGGTTGACTAACTACAAAATACTTAAAGGCCATAAAAAATGGGAGAATAAAGAGTACCTCAAGTGGGATTATGGTTGATCCATTGATAAATCGAGGTTGGTAATTTGGAAGGCCACACAAGGGAAGAGAGTGCAATACCAAGGCCTTAATGAAGATACCCCCATTAGTGGTATTTCTTCTAGGGCACAATTGTGAATTATGAGCATCGAACCTAGAGAGAAAAACCAGAGATCAAGGAAAAGAAGGCACTAGTGGTCCAAAGTAGTTGGAACAACTGTTTCAAGTGGTATCATAGTGCAATAACACTCCTTGAGGATTAAGATAGAAAAAAGGGTTATGATACTTGCACCATTAAAATAATTTAAAGAGACTACAATTACACTCTTAAGATTAAAGAACCTAACAAATGTTTGTGTGGCAGGAATTTGTCATGGATGAGAGCTTAGAATAGTTGGGGAAACACTAGAAAAATTAGTGGCAATAAAAATTGAGAGAGATGTCAAGAAAGGTACCATAACCTGAATATAGTGAGAGAAGAATATGCAAGAACCGAATTTGGGATAGATAAAAGTGAGAAGATTCATATTCAAGTGATCAATAAGAGGAGGAGACTAGTAACAAAGAACCAATGAGAAAAGCTCTCAACATTGAGGAGACCTAGGAGGTAAACCTACTCTTTGAAGTTTTATTTTGAAAGCGATGATAAGTAAAAGTAGCAGCAAGGAGAAAATTATTTGTGGTAAAGAACCTTGCAAAAGAGAGGCTATAGAGAGAGAAAAGATTTCCAACTAAGGTTGGAAAGGAGAAGAGGACAAAGATAGTCCTCAAGAGAGAAGCACTAGATTGAGAGAATTTTTCAAGAGAGGTGAGTAGTAGGTGGATAAACCCAAAAGATTAGGAGTACTCAGAATGTTCTAAAGGAGAGAACAAGAGGAATAAAAAAATATTAATCTATAGAGAAGGCTTGGTGAGATATTGAGGATAAAAAGTTAATGGAGAAGACTTGTTTCCATGGCTTGATTTTAGCTCAAAGTGGGAAAGAGTAAGCTCATAAAGGGAATGAGAAGATGACTAGTGATGGTCATTATAAAGGTTCAAGTGAAATCCACAAAAAAGGAAAGGGATATGTCAAAGAAAATGACATAAAGAGGAGGATGAGTGATGAGGAATTTGATTGAGAAATGGCTAATTTAAAGGAGATACTCAACATAATAATGCAGTTTCCACAAGAAATGGAGAGGAGAGACCAAATAATTGAATGAAATATTAAGAATAAGCTCAAATTTACTAAGCATGATGATGAAGAGGAGGTTCACTATTCACCTATAACAAGGACCACCCCTTGGTGAAGATGATAATGAATTTGAGGAGAGGAGACTAATCGAACGTCTCATAGACTATGTGAAAATTCCAGAATACCAGATGGTGCTGGGAGAATTAGCAAAGGCTCAAGAGCCTCACATTTTTGAAACTAATAAACTATGTTTATTTGGATGTCATGTAGATCATGAAGGTAGATATTCATCACAAACTGTCATGAGGGGAGAGGAAAATGAAATATTTTCCTTAGAGAACAAAGGAAACAATAGACTTCTAAAGGAAGCATATTTCTAGGTAAACGAGGTGGATATAGAAAAGTGCCCAAATGTAATGCTCATGGATCATAATGGAGAAATCAAGTTGCTAGAAGAAGGGAAGATAGAGCTTGAGAAATATGGAGAAGAATGTCTAACAAAGCATGAATCTTTCTTGGAGTTTGCAAATCCAGTTCTAGTTGATTCTGCTAATTTGGATGAAGAGTTGAATTTCCTAGAAGGATAATGGATTTAAGGGTGCACATTCAACATGCAAAAATGGAATTGGAAGAAGACGCAGTCGCAAAGTGTGATTAGCCAAATGAAAGGGAAGCATCCAGATTAGTGTTGGATAAGGGTCTTGGGACTCTCAGACAAGAGGAAGACAGTAATAAGAGACTGAATAACAGTCTTATGGACTGTGAGGTGAGGCTAGATAAGCTTGGATATTTAAGGGCAAATAATTCGAATGAGGCTAGAGAGCCTTGTATTTTTAAATCTGATATGTTGTGTATGGATGGAGGTACCAAGAATGATGAAGGAAGAGAACCACTTACAATTGTCAAAAATATAGAATAACTTGAAGAAGTACCTCCTCGGGGCATTGGGGAAGAAAAAAATTTGAAACCTATTAAAGGGGATCAAAGAGAGGTCCTTATACAGATAACCAATGCAGCCACTAGAGTACGATTGCAAGAACTAGTGAGCAGGACAAAGTTGGCTTGTATTAATAGCCAAAAGAAGGATCACATGAATGATCAAAAATAACATTCAAATGTATTGCTCGTGATTTTTGAAGAAATTAAATTGTTGGAAAAGTGTATTAGTGCAAAGATATCATCCAATTTCCAGACTGATTATGTGTTTTCAAATTCCAAGGGAGCTGAGACAAGGAAGAGAATGTCTCATATAAACAAAATTTTATTTCATTTAGAGAAGGAGGACGATGACTGGAATAAGAAGTTTCCAACATATGACATGAGAGATGGAAAGATTAAATTTTAGTTGAGGGCATAGTTGGATGATTATGTTAATAAAATCTACATGTTGATAAGAAAGATGTTAAAGAGAAGGACAACCAGTAGTAGAATACACATATATGTGCAAGTTTACGCAACAAGTCATATGGGGTAAAGAATAATCAAGTTTGGGATGTGGGAATATTGAGATCAGTAATGGAACAACAATACAACTATATATGTGGATAGAAACATCATTATATATGGGACCCAAGTGGATTGAATGAATTGAAAACACATGATGAGGAGGTCATGGAAATTTTCAACCTGGGGAGTCTAATGCAGGAGCATCAACCCTAGCCAATACATTTTTTTCTAGAACCAAGACAGTCATGAAGTCCGTCAAAGAGGAAAGAATTCAATTAATTTTAAATTATATAAAATAAAATTAGGAAATTTTATGTAAATACAAGTGTCCAAGTTCTAGAAAAAATTGGGTGGTTAGTTTTTTTTTTTGGTGAGCTGGTATTTTTTCCAAATAGGACTTCAACAAAGTAAGAAGTGTAGAGTTATGTTTCTATAGTTTTTGCATAGATGTCTAAATAATGTCTAGTTTGTTAAGATATTTCCTAGCTATAGGAACTATGTCTTTATGTACAATTTGTAGGTTTTAAATAGAAATTACCTGTTGTTGAGCCTCAAACCTGCACCTTCCTATACACCCTCTCAGCCTTATTTTTCCACTTACTTCATCCACCAAGCTGTTAAATCATTGCATTATAGTCTAAAAAGAGCTTCTGACATGGTTTTCTAACTATGCTTATGACTGTTGTTTGGTTTAGATTTTTGTTCAGGCAGCTGCGGAAACTGACAGCACAGGTTTCCACAGCGATTTTGTTAAAGGCTATGCTACAGGTGTCCTATGAAGAAACAAGCCACGTGGGCAAGCTACAGGTGACGTGTACATGGAACGTGTCCCTTCAAATCAGCCAAATCATCCATAAACGGTCACGGTCAACAAGGGTCAAAGGCAAAGCCAACCAAGGAATTTAGCGGTGGCACGTCTCTGTTTTGAGCACGTGAAGGTTTACGTGGCACAGTCCTCAGCTCACGAAGATATCGGCACACCTGGAGATCAACCCCGTAACCTGAATCCAGCAACTACCACTCCAAGGATTTAATGGACATGATGACCATTACGCTAGATCTCGGGCTGAGGAGATCTACGTGTCTCTGGCAACGCAGTTAACAGCATAGGATTTAGGAGTTAGTTACAACACTTTTCATTATAAATAACGCGTTGATAAACGCTGTGAAAAAAAATTTGGAGATGTAATTTTTGAACTGTTGTTATCACCCCACTGTACTCTGTTTTACGTGTTTTGTTGTTGCTTTAATACATGAGAAGACTACTTTCCTGAGCTCGTTTTTGTGACTGTTCGTTGACTGGCTGAGGTGGCAGAGGGCCCCTGCGCACTAAAGCTTTGTATAGTTCTCATTTGATTTTATTATGTTTCTGCTTTCATAATTATTAGCTTGTATATAACATGCTGTTTTGATGTTTTTAATTCACTGCTGTTTACATTTTCATTTATGTTTTCTTATAGCTGTCAGCTGATCAGTGCCTTTCTACATGTTTTCTTAGGCAGCCCGGGCAAATTTTCATCTTTTTGATAACTACTGACATATGAGATCATCTTGTCCTTCCTACTAATTTTCATTTTCTGAAGTTTAATTCCAGCACTGTCATTTTTCAAATTTTGTTTTGCTTATTTATCTTTCTGCTACTTAGACATCATACTACTCATTTGTTTATGGTTTCTTTTTATAGTCAAGTGACTCTATTAGTAAGGAATCAGAATATTACTTATTGTAGTGTGATTTAGTTTGCTTTCCTGCAATTTAGATATCATATTGCTTAACTTGTTCATGATTGCTTCCCATAAGGCAGATTGAGTTGAAGGGTAAAGGATCAGAAGAGTTGAAGTAGTGTGATTAGTTTCCTTTATGCAATTTAATTTCCTGCAATTTAGATATCATATTGCTTAACTTGTTCATGATTGCTTCCCATAAGGCAGATTGAGTTGAAGGGTAAAGGATCAGAAGAGTTGAAGTAGTGTGAATTAGTTGCTTTGCTTTCAGTGTTTGAGTTGCTTTAAGTTCAGTTTTTACTTTCTTTTTCATACAGCAGTAAGGATACTGGGCCATTTTCATTAGTTCACTGTTTGATACATTTACTTCCTCTTAAGAATTGATTTCATCACTGTTATTTTAGAGCTTTCTTTTTGAACACTTTTAAGTTTGAAAAATCACTGTAGAAATCACCATTACCATCCATACTTAACTTTCATTTTCGCCATCACACACTAGGGAATCCATAAAAGATAAATCCAAAAACAAACTGAAAAAAACTCAAAAACGACAAAAGACTAAGAAAATGGTTATCTTGTACATATAGTACACTTCACTTTGTCAGTTTACGAATCCCGGATTGACATTTTAATCAGCAATTTAGAACACACTAAATTGACCAAACATTTTGGCACTGTTGCCGGGGAAGTGAAATTAGGTAGCCAATTTCTTTAAAAAAAAAAAAAAAATCAAGGAAGGAAAATTGATAACCTCTCAAAGTATGCTCTCCTCTTGCACTTAGTGTGATCTGGAGGATCAGAAAAGAGAAAGTTATTGGTTTAATAGTTTCTTGAGTATGCTCTCTTCTTGCACCTAGAGTGACCTGGAAGATCAGAAAGAGAATTATTAACCCGACTTGAAGAAAAATAAAAAATCACATGCATAGAGCAAGAGATTCTAAGGGAAGGTTTTTAGCTAGAGCCAAGAGTTCGATATTTACAACTCCATCTACTTCAAGGAATAGACAAGAGACACCTCCATCATCTCAAACCTACACTCCTAGCCCTAGGATTCCTGAAATTCAAGAGACAGTAGTTGAGTTAGGAGACTCTTCCTCACCATCCATCGAATCTGAATTAGGAAAAGATCCTTTCTTTTCTTCTACAGGGAGACACATTGTAATTGAAGAAGTAGAATCATCTGAGGAAGAAGAGGGAGAAATTCCTCCTTGTTTGCCATTAGTAGAGGAACCAGAGGACTCTGAAATCTCTGAGAAAACTACCATGACAGAAGAGGGAGTTAATGGATTTGGTAGAGGTAGAGGTAGAGGAGGGGGAGGAGGAAATAATGGAGGAGGTAGAGGTAACAATGGGGGAAATAGGGATGGAGATAACTCATTTGGATTTCCTATAGTCGATGAGGATTCTCGAGCAACAATGAAAAATATTTCACCATTTGTCCTCCCAAACTTTCATGGGTTAAGAAATGAAGATCCTGGAACATTTCTATTTGAGTTTGAGGTCGTGTGTCGAACCTATGATTATCTGGAAGACTCTCAAAAACTCAAACTGTTTCCTTCAACATTGAAAGGAGCTGCTTTGAAATGGTTCATGGGATTACTCACTCAATCTATTAGGACTTGGAATGATATGAAACCAACATTTCTGGATAGATACATGGATTAGTGTATGCCTACCAACCACAAGGATGAAGTATTTAAAATGGTACAAAGAGAAGATGAAAACTTGGAGGATTTACTTGAGAGATTCCAATACAATCTGAAAAGAGCAAAAATGAGTAACTTAGATGAGGAAACCTTGAAAGCCCTTCTATTAAAAGCCATTAGAGATGAATGGATAGATATTTTGAACATGATGGGAAAAGGAGACATATCTCAACTTCCACTTCATGATATAGCAGAGCTATGTGTCCATCTCTCAAGGGGAAAATCTAAAGCTGGAAAAGGGCCTAGAGATCCTTCTCTCATCAGAGCAAACAAATCTGCAACTGGATCAGTAAGTAGGGCTGAGATTGGCAATATGCTTGATGAATTCAAAACTGATATCTTATGGAGTCTTAGTGAGCAACTAGACACTCTTAAGATCCACAATAAGCAGAAAGAAGAAGCTGAAGCTTTAGCCATCTTTTGTCCAAAATGTAGAAAAAACATGCTCTCAGGGAATTTCCCTTGGATGCAAAAGTTGTAGAAACATGTGCGATTTGTTCAGAAAATCATGAGACCAAGGATTGTCCTTCAATTCCTGGGCTCAAAGATGTCTTCCAAGAAGATCCAAATACAATTGAGTCTCTCTGTTTTGTTGCAAGGAGACCTTGGCAGGGGCAACAAAATCAAGGGTTTAACAACTCTATGAACTTTCAACCCCCACCAAGTTGGAATCCTTGGCAACAACCTTGGTCCCAACCTCAAAATCCTTTTCAATCATGGGTACAAGGTATGCAAAATCCTTATGGGATATTTGCTCAATTTTATCAATATCCTCCATCTTTTCAAAATCAACAAGCTCCACAACTTCCAAATCAAAACCCACAACTATCATTGCCATTTCAACAACAACAACCCTCTCAACAGAACCCAAATTCTCAACTCTTGCTTCCATTCCAACAGAAGTCAAATCAACTTCCTTCTCAGCCATTGCCCAACCCCAATAATAAAAACCCTCTAAATGCTTACATGGTAGAAGGTCAACAATTTCCTACCTATATGATTGTTCCTCTCAATGATGTACAACTCAGATCTGGTAGAGTTTTAGATAAGCCTTCTATAGATGCTCAAAAGCAAAGCATTTCTAAGGAAGATTCTCTTGAAGCCAATAAGGGTTCTGAAGCATCTCTTCAAAACCCAAACACTCAGAAAGAAAAAGAAAAAGAGCTAACCCCCACAACTCCTATAGTTGAGCAACCTGCATCTTCATCCACACCTCCTTTTCCTGAAAGATTACAAATTGACAAAGGGGTGGAAAAACAAATCTTGTTGCCTGACTATGATTTTCTAGATGAATTGAAGAATGTCTATATCAAGATTCCCTTGTTACAAGCCATTAGAGAGATTCCTATTCTAGCAAAAACAATAAAGGAGTTGAGTCTTAAAAGACCAGGAAGGAAACCTAGAGATACAAGAAGAATCCACCTGGTAGGGAAAATTGCAGACATCATGATGGGAAAAATTACTATGCAGAAATATGTAGATCCCGGTAGTCCAATTGTCAAAACACATATCAATGGGGTTGAAATTCCAAATACTTTGATTGATTTAGGGGCTGATATCAACATTATGAGTAGACAGACTATGGAACAACTGAAACTTCCTAATCTCCTCTTTACACCTACTTTACTACAACTTGCAGATCGATCAATTATTAAACCAGATGGTGTATTAGAAGACATTTCAGTCTCCTTAGACTCTTGGGAATATCCAGTAGATTTTATGATTTTAACCCCTAAGAGTAATTTAGGAGGACACCCTCTCATCTTAGGAAGACCTTGGCTAGCCACAGCCGATGCTTTCATCAGTTGTAGGTCTGGGGATATGTATATTTCTGATCGTAATTCGACAAAGAAATTCAATCTGTATCCTCCAGCAAAAGCAATTACAGAAATAGGAGATAATGAGTGGATTGATGATGAAGATACTATACAACCTGTCTTTACCATTTCTGAAGTTAGTGAAGATAATCAAATTCTGAACACATTAGAAAACTTTGAAACATCTTCAGAATATGACCACACACAATTTCAGTTAGATTCCGACATTGAGTATTTATCATCTAGACAAATGTCTCTTTTCTCTATGGAAGAGTTTGGTAGTTCCGCCATTGAGATCTTTCCAAGAAAAACATTGAATATCAACAAAAATTTGGAAAGATCACAACATGAAGAACTAACCAAAATCTTGCAAAAACATTCTACTGCATTTGCATGGGAATATACTGATATGAAAGATATTGACCCTAAGACTTGCATTCATCACATCTACATTGAGGAAAACAGTAGACCAATCAGACAACCTCAGAGAAGGATGAATCCAAACCTTAGGGAGATAGTGAAAGAAGAGCTCCAAAAGTTACTTAATGTAAACTTCATTTATCCAATTTCAGATAGCCGACGGGTTTCTCCTTTGGTTATAGTACCTAAAAAGAATGGTAAATGGAGGGTATGCATTGATTACAGGGAATTGAACAAAGCAACTTTGAAGGATCACTTTCCTTTACCCTTTATCGATCAGGTATTAGATACTTTAGCAGGAAAAAAGTATTTTTCATTTTTGGATGGTTTTAATGGTTACAATCAGATTTAGGTAGCACCTAAAGATCAGGACAAGACCACATTTACCTGTCCATGGGGAACTTTTGCTTACCGAGTACTTCCTTTTGGATTATGTAATGCACCCGCAACATTTCAAAGGGCAGTACTAGGAATCTTTTCCGATCTAATCCATGATTGTGTAGAGGTTTATATGGATGATTTTACAGTTTATGGTAATTCGTTTGAAGAGGCATTAGAGAATTTGGAAAAAGTCCTTATAAGATGTAAAGAAACAAACCTATCATTAAGTCATGAAAAATGCTTTATGATGTTTACTGAAGGGATTGTTTTAGGACATCATATTTCAGGGGATGGGATTAAAGTTGATAGATCAAAAGTTGAAGTCATCTCCAAGTTGCCTATTCCAAATTGTCAAAAAGATGTTAGAAGTTTTCTTGGATTTACTGGATACTATAGAAGATTTATTGAAAACTTCACCAAAATAGCATCTCCACTCTTCAAATTACTTACAAAAGACTGTGAATTCAAATGGGATCCTGATTGTCAATCTGCATTTGAAACTTTGAAAACAAAATTATCTGAAGCACCCATTTTGAGAGGGTCGAATTGGAAACTTCCTTTCCATATTTCCATAGATGCTTTAGATACAGCTTTTGGAGCTGTGTTGGGACAAAAGGATTTAGTTCCTTATGCCATTTACTACACCAGTAAAAATTTGACTCCCACTGAGTTAAAGTATACTGTGACTGAGAAAGAGTTCTTAGTTGTTGTTCATGCAATCAATAAGTTTAGACACTATATAACTGGCTATGAAACTTTTGTCCTTACTGATCATTCTGCAATTAGATATCTCATGAATAAACCTGTTACTAACAGCAGAGTTACAATATGGCTCTTACTTTTACAAGAATTCAATATTACTGTGTTGGATAGACCAGGGAAACAAAATACAGTAGCTGATTTCTTGTCTAGAATCCAAAATACTAATGAAGATTCTCCTGTAGAGGATAAGTTCCCAGATGAGTATTTATTTGCAATAACTACTAAGACTCCTTGGTATGCAGATATTGCTAACTATTTGGCTACAAGAAAGCTACCTCCACATCTATTTCCTGGTGAAAAGAGAAGAATCATTCAGGAGAGTTCGAATTATTCATGAATTTCTAATGAATTGTTTAAAACAGGGCTAGATTGTGTGATCAGAAGATGTGTTCGGGAAGATGAAATGCCTGACATCCTCAAGGCATGTCATGATGAACCATGCGGTGGGCACTTTGCTGACAAAAGGACGGCCTATAAAATCCTTTCTTTAGGATATTATTGGCCTTCCCTTTTCAAAGATGCAAAACAATATGTCAGAAGGTGTGACAGCTGCCAAAGAGTTGGGAGACCGACTCTTTCAAATGAAATGCCATTACAGCCACAGGTACTCATCGAACCCTTTGAAAAATGGGCTTTAGATTTCATTGGACCCATTAATCCACCATCTAGACAAAAGAAGTATATATTGGTATGCACTGATTATGTCACTAAATGGGTAGAAGCTAAAGCATTGCCTTTTGCCACTGAAAATTCATTTGTTCAATTTCTTTTTGAGGACATTTTTACTCGTTTTGGTGTCCCAAGAGAAATTGTGACAGATCAGGGAAGTCAATTTACATCTAACTTGATGGAGAAGCTGATGGAAGAATACAAAATCAAGCACAGAAAATCTACTCCTTACCATCCGCAAGCAAATGGCCAGGTGGAGTCTACAAACAAAGTTCTTGAAAGCATTATCACCAAAATTGTTCATCTACACAGAAAACATTGGGCAGAAATGCTTCCTGAAGCCTTATGGGCCTACAGAACTACATGGAAGAATACAATAGGACATTCTCCCTATGAACTTGTTTATGGGAAAGAATTCCTGCTTCCCATTGAGTTTCAAGTCAAGACTTTCAAGATGGCAGTCCAGTTGTGGATGAATCTATCAGAAGCCCAAAAGCACAGAATGGAGCAGCTGAATGAACTAGATGAGATCAGACAAGAAGCAATTTTAAGAACTGATCTAGTTCAACATCAAAGAGCTAAGTGGCATGACAGATACATCAAAGAGAGAAAGTTTCAAGAGGGAGATTGGGCGTTATTGTTTGATTCCAAGTTTAAAGACTTCAAAGGAAAATTTCAGACCCATTGGCTTGGGCCATATGAAATTGACAAAGTCTTTAATAATGGAGCAGTAAGAGTCAAGACCATTGATGAATTTCAGATTTCTTTTCTTATGAATGGCCACCGATTGAAAATTTATCATAAGCCACTCTCAAAAGAAGAATTTGTCAAGATGTTCCAAGAGAATTCTGCAATAAGGCTGGTGGAGAAGAATCCTTCTTCCCCACCAGCCTAGCCTTTTATTCTTTCAGTTAAGAATAAATAAATAAATAAAAAATATGTGTATAAGCCTGAAAACCAATCACAGATTGGCGGTCTTATGCAGAAAATGTAGAGTGAAAATCAGGGACACCTGACACTCTATATTTTCCAAAAAAAAAATCTCTTCTATCTTTCTTTTTCCATCTCCATCTCATTCTCATTTGCCATTTCACTTCATCTCCATCTCATTCTCATTTCCATTTTACTTCACTCCACTTCATTTTCATTTCATTCCACTCATTCCATTTCATTTCATCAATAAAAGTCCCTTTCAGGACTATTTTCATTCAGTTAGTTCTTCTCTAACTATCTTTGTTCAGCTAAGTGGGTGCTATCTCAATTTCCGCAGCTGGAAGCTGTTTCCGCAGCCAAAAGCAGTTTCCGCAGCCAAAAACGATTTCCGCAGCCACCATCAGTCTGTTTTTCAAATTTACAGTCAACTGTTAGTGCGATAATCATGAAATGCAAGTGTAATTGAGCTGAAGACATGGGGCATCTCCAAGACATCAAGGAAAAGCAATTGGTTAGAAGCCTTGAGCAAGAAATGACCAAGTTTCCAAAGGTATGAGCAAATTTTTTTATCAAATAACAATTCAAGTCATAATTACGCATAGTTATCAAACCATAAAAAGTTCTACTACATGCAATGATTTGATACGATGGCTCCATTAAACCACTCCTATTCCACGATATCACTCCACACACCTTGCATTCATTTCTCCAACGGTGTCATGATTATTTCGAGTTTAAACTCAAGATTGACTGCACTTTCATTTATTACCCGTACTCATGAGACGTGACCTATTTTGTTACGGTCCTTCTTAGCCGCATTTTTCGTAGACGTCCATTGAGACGTGTAACATTTCATACACAGTCATCCGATTCAAAAGAATCCCGACGTTACTCCATTCATTTACCACTCCATTAATACCATACTCCTCACATGCATCCGCATTTTATTTTATGAACTCGTTTACTACTGCTCACCCTCTGTTCCTCCTGTAATTCAGGTATTTCCATTCCTTGTTCTCCATTTTCGACTGCAGCCACTACAGTTTATTCTAAACCCTGATTGCAACCACTACAGTCTATCCTAAACCCTGTAACCGAGCCATTTTTTTCTCTGAACCCTCACACGCAAAAGAGCTCTTAGTTGAAATTCAAAACAGAGGATGGGAAAATTACTGAGAGCAGAGCCAGAAGGACCGAAATACTTGGAAGGTTATCCTCAAACTAAAGAATTGCTGAAGAAAGCCAAATGGTTACGATTTATCCAAAATTTTAAAGGCCATAACAAGGAGGTGACCAAAGCTTTTGCACGGTCTTTTGATGGTCAAACAGTGGAGATTGGAGACTTGAAGCTCACGGTGACTGAAGCCACAATAGAAACTGCTACAGGCCTACCTCAGGAAGGTGAGAGGTGGTTTAAAAATAAAAGTGTGGATGATCAGATATGGAGAATTATGCTACAAAACCAAGGTATGGATACCACCGTGTTTACAAGAGGCATCCCTGTTCATGCACTAAAAGAGGAATGGTCTAATCTGCTATTAATTATCCAAAAAATTATCACGTGTGAAGGACGTTTTGGTTCTATGTATATGTATCATGCTAGACTGATGATGAATTTCTTAGAGGGTCACACTCTTAATTTGCCTCATTCTCTGTTGTTGAGTTTGAAAAAGATGAATATTACAGTTCAAAAACACATAGGCAACATTGAACCTCATATATATCATCATGGACTCATAAAAATTCTTATTGAGGACCAGCTGAAGAAAAATAAGGATACTTGGGAGCAATTCTTGATAAGAAACTACTTCCAAGAGCCATCTGAGGCCTCTGGAAGTAGTCCACCAAATATTCCAAGAAAAATTAGGAGGAGAGAAAAGAACACTGCAGTCCAAGACTCCTCTACTATAGAAACTCAAGAAACTGACCAAAAAGAAGAAGAAGATAGAGCTAAAGACAAGAAACAGAAGAAAGAAAAAGGCAAAAGAACCATCCAAGAAGTCTATCCATCCCCTGAGCAATCCATAGAGGAGGATTATCAACCACTGTCAGAAAGATTAGTACATCTTCAAGCTGCTGCTATAGCAAAGAAAAAGCAAAAAGGAAAACAGAGTACACAAGAAAAGAGTACTAGTCCATACTTAAGGAGGAGCACTAGGCTAAGAGGAAAGGGGAGTAAAACCCAAGAAAAATAGCCTCACTTTATCGATTTAGGTGAAGAGAAACTTGAGAAATCTCCAGCTCAGCCAAGCATTGAATCAAGCCCTCCACATGATGAAAGCCCTTTTCGGCCAGAAATAGAGAGCAGTCCTCCTCCTCCACCAGATTTTGAGCTTAGGCCGAGAAAGACACCTGAGGTAGATCCCAATCAGCAAGAGGTATATAACTACCTGGAATCCTTAGAACAATCAGCTGTAGGTCCGAGTACCACTCTGCCACTAGATGCACAAGTTCAGTCCTTGAAACAGGAGGTATTTCAATTAGAAGTCCTAAATAGGCATATCAAGTAGGAAAATGAAGCACTCAAAGAGCAGAGCAAGGTAGATAAGATTATCCATGATAACACTATGCTCCATTTAGGACTGTGGCAAAAGAAAAACAAGAAACTGAAGAAAAAGTGCAAAAAGTTAAGTAGAGCATTGATTAATCTCAAATTCAAATGTCTAGTCAGGAAACCCAGGATGATGTTAGCATCAAAGAAGAAGAAAAGAGGGCTAGATGTCCTAGCAGAAGCCTCAGAACATATGGATTAGAGGGAAATGACTAAATTTTGGTTGCATGAGGACATGCAACACCTTCACAGTGGGGGTATGTTGAGCCTCAAACCTGCACCTTCCTATACACCCTCTCAGCCTTCTTTTTCCACTTACTTCATCCACCAACCTGTTAAATCATTGCATTATAGTCTAAAAAGAGCTTCTGACATGGTTTTCTAACTATGCTTATGACTGTTGTTTGGTTTAGATTTTTGTTCAGGCAGCTGCGAAAACTTGTCAGTTTCCGCAGCCAGCACAGGTTTCCACAGCCAGCACAGGTTTCTGCAACCATTTTGTTAAAGGCTATGCTACAGGTGTCCTATGAAGAAACGAGCCACATGGGCAAGTTACAGGTGACGTGTACATGGAACGTGTCCCTTCAGATCAGCCAAATCATCCATAAACGGTCACGGTCAACAAGGGTCAAAGGCAAAGCCAACCAAGGAATTTAGCGGTGGCACGTCTCTGTTTTGAGCACGTGAAGGTTTACGTGCACAGTCCTCAGCTCATGGAGATATCGGAACACCTGGAGATCAACCCCGTAACTTGAATCCAGTAGCTACCACTCCGAGGATTTAATGGACATGATGACCATTACGCTAGATCTCAGGCTGAGGAGATCTACGTGTCTCTGGAAACGCAGTTAACAACATAGGATTTAGGAGTTAGTTACAACACTTTTCATTATAAATAACGTGTTGATAAACGCTGTGAAAAAAGCTTTTGGAGATGTAATTTTTGAACTGTTGTTATCACCCCACTGTACTCTATTTTACGTGTTTTGTTGTTGCTTTAATACATGAGAAGACTACTTTCTTGAGCTCGTTTTTGTGACTGTTCGTTGACTGGTTGAGGTGGCAGAGGGCCCCTGCGCACTAAAGCTTTGTATAGTTCTCATTTGATTTTATTATGTTTCTGCTTTCATAATTATTAGCTTGTATATAACATGTTGTTTTGATGTTTTTAATTCACTGTTGTTTACATTTTCATTTATGTTTTCTTATAGCTGTCAGCTGATCAATGCCTTTCTACAGGTTTTCTTAGGTAGCCCGAGCAAATTTTCATATTTTTGATAACTACTGACATATGAGATCATCTTGTCCTTCCTGCAAATTTTCATTTTCTGAAGTTTAATTCCAGCACTGTCATTTTTCAAATTGTGTTTTGCTTATTTATCTTTCTGCTACTTAGACATCATACTACTCATTTGTTTATGGTTTCTTTCTATAGTCAAGTGACTCTATTAGTAAGGAATCAGAATATTACTTATTGTAGTGTGATTTAGTTTGCTTTCCTGCAATTTAGATATCATATTGCTTAACTTGTTCATGATTGCTTCCCATAAGGCAGATTGAGTTGAAGGGTAAAGGATCAGAAGAGTTGAAGTAGTGTGATTAGTTTCCTTTATGCAATTTAATTTCCTGCAATTTAGATATCATATGCCTTAACTTGTTCATGATTGCTTCCCATAAGGCAGATTGAGTTGAAGGGTAAAGGATCAGAAGAGTTGAAGTAGTGTGAATTAGTTGCTTTGCTTTCAGCCTTTGAGTTGCTTTAAGTTCAGTTTTTACTTTCTTTTTCATACAGCAGTAAGGATACTGGGCCATTGTCATTAGTTCACTGTTTGATACATTTACTTCCTCTTAAGAATTGATTTCATCACCGTTATTTTAGAGCTTTCTTTTTGAACACTTTTAAGTTTGAAAAATCACTGTAGAAATCACCATTACCATCCATACTTAACTTTCATTTTCGCCATCACACACTAGGGAATCCATAAAAGATAAATCCAAAAACAAACTAAAAAAAACTCAAAAACGACAAAAGACTAAGAAAATGGCTATCTTGTACATATAGTGCACTTCAATTCGTCAGTTTACGAATCCCGGATTGACATTTTAATCAGCAATTTAGAACACACTAAATTGACCAAACACCTGCATACGAATTCTAAAACACAGAAAAAAAACAATGCTATAGCATAACACATAAAACACATATACATATAGATTTTCGCCTGGATCCCAAAACCGAGAGTACCAACTTGATTTTTCATTATTTTCCTTTCAATGTTACAATACATATTTATACATGCTAAAGCATCCAATACCATGGACCGAAAACCATCGCATCCAAAACCATGTGCGAAAATCATGCACAAAACCATAGGTAGGTCCTCCCAACCTAATATAGGGTCCAAAATAAATTCTCCCAAGGCGCTGCCCCGGACCCCGTAGAGGGGGGCTGCCGCCCTCGCTGCACAATGGGGGAGCTCCGCCCCCCCCTCTAACCCCCTGGTTCACTACATGGGCTAGTCATGGAAAGAATAACACAACCCAACATTCTCCCACTTGTTGTTTTCTTTCCATAGGGGGCCACAAGAGAGCTAAGTCATTTATCCAACCCTACAACACCCATTGTTTCTCTACACCAAGAGAACTTCTCAGAGCTCATAGATTTTGTCAATGCATCTGCAATATTCTTCAAAGTGTCCACCTTTACCAGCAACACCTTTTTGACTTCTATCATATCCCTCACAGAGTGATACTGAACATCAATGTGCTTTGTCTTTGAATGGTAAGCAGGGTTCTTTGCCAAGAAAATTGCACTTTCGTTGTCACAGTCTATCCTTATAGCTCCCTGTACTAACCCCATACTTGAACACATTCTCTGCAACCAAACTACTTCCTTGCTTGCATGAGTGGCTGCCATGTATTCTGCCTCTGTAGTTGATAGTGCCACTACAGATCGTTTCTTACTCATCCAACTAACTGCACCTCCAAATAGGTTAAACACATACCCACTTGTAGATCTTCTCTAATCCAGATCTGCAGCCCAGTCCGCATCAACAAAGCCACAGATATCCAAAACTCTATCCAATCCTGGTCTTCCTTGGTAGCACAAACCATAATCACTAGTTCCATGCAAATACCTGAAAACCCGCTTCATTGTTGTCCAATGCTCCTTCCCTGGTTTTGACATAAACCTACTCAATACTCCCACTGCATGTGCAATGTCTAGTCTAGTACAGACCATCGCATACATCAGGCTACCAATTGCACTTGCATATGGAACACGGGACATATCCTCTTCCTCTTCTTGTGTCTTGGGACACTGTCCAGCAGATAACTTTACACCTATAGGAGTAGGAACCTTCACCGATTTACTATCCTGCATATTAAACCTCTACAATATTGTCTCAACATACTTCCTCTGGTTTAACTAGAGCTATCTCTTTGCCCGATCTCTTTTAATTTCCATGCCCAAAATATAGTTTGCAGCACCAAGATCTTTCATGTCGAATTTGGAGGACAATTGGGTCTTCAAATCCTGGATAATTTCTTTGTCATTTCCAAACAGCAACATATCATCCACATACAAGACTAGATGAATAACATGGTCACCAATTAATTTAAAATACACACAATGATATGCTTTGCTTCTGGTGAAGCCAAGTCCCCATATAAATGTATCAAATTTCTGATACCACATCCTTGGTGACTGCTTTAACCCATACAGAGACTTCTTTATCTTGCATACTAGTTGTTTCTTACCCTTCACCGCAAAGCCTTCAGGTTGCTTCATGTAGATCTCCTCTTACAGATCCTCGTGAAGAAATGTTGTCTTCACATCCATCTATTCTACCTCAAAATCAAAAGCAGCAACAACAGATAAAAGTAATCTAATAGAAGCTACCTTGGCAACAAGAGAAAAAATATCACCAAAATCAATTCCTCACACCTGGGAATAAGCTTTTTCTACCAACCGAGCTTTGTATTTCTCCACCTTTCCTTCTACGTTTGTCTTCTTCTTGAACACCCATTTGCTGCCAATGGGTTTCCTTCCAGTCGGCAACTCCACCAGATCCCAAGCCTCATTTTTGTGCAAAGATGCCATTTCATCAACCATGGCCTCTTTCCAGAGTTTTCCATCCTCTGAATTTACTGCTTCCTTCACAGTTCTGGGATCATCATCAGTAATAGATAAAACAAAATTTGAACAGAAAGTAGATGGACTATACCTTTCTAGTTGCCTTCTTTCTCGAACTGATATTCTCTGCCCGGAGTTTGTGGCTCTTCATTTTCTGATTCCTCCTCTACTGTAGAGTTTGATTCTTCCTCCTTTAGCTCAAACTCTATCTTCTCAGGTTCCTTTGGTTGGACTTCATGTTTAATAACATCTTTCACCTCTCTGAACACCACATCTCGGCTGTAAACAACATTCCTTGTTACTGGGTTCCAAAGCTTATAAGCCTTTAAACCATCCTTATACCCAATAAAGATGCACTTTTCAGATTTACTATCCAACTTGGTTTGTTTCTCCTTTAGAACATGTACATATGCATCACATCCAAATACCCTTAGATGTGAAAGAGAGGGTTTCTTACCAGTCCATACCTCTTGTGGAGTCTTATCCTCTAACGCTGATGAAGGTGATTGTTAGGCCCCTATACTACTAGTGTAACCCCTTATTTTTATTAGTATAACCCACTTATTATATTGATGTACCCATGTAGTGCCCATATTGTTACTATTATGCCACATAGAAGCCCAAGAATTGTTCATTTATGTAATGTAAAGGAGGTTGCCCCCTCGAAGAGGCTGAATTCTAAGGCGTGGATATCTCTTTTCTATCTTTTCTTGAGCTAGTTTCATAACATTTGGTATCAGAGCTTTGGATTCTAGGGTTTCGCTGCTCCAAACAGGTCATCATGGCATTTTCGCAATAACTTTGTTTCTGTGACATTTGAAACGTCACACAAAAAACCCATTTGAGAAGAATTGGCGCTGAACCTTGGGTCCGAATTTTAGAGCTTCTCGCGCAATATGTTCGGAGATATGATCTGCGGAAGTTGGTCTTTTGCAGACTCCTGAATTACACTCAAAACAGGTGACCTGGGGAAAATCGTCATAACTTTCTTTCTGAGCATCGGATTGAAATTTCGTAAGAAGTTACAGAAAGAGGACGGACTGTAGTTTCTGTTTATATATTTTTTAGAGTCAAATATTGAAACAGTGACACGTTGCACGTCATACAATTTCGCTCTACTGAACTAGTCTATAATCAGGTCACTGCGGGAGATTGTGCATAACTTTTTCTTGGAGAATCCAATTTGGATAAGACTTGTGGCATTGGAAAGAGGACATAGAGGGCTACTACAGATCACAAGTTCAGAACTTAAAGATCCGAAAGTACAGAGTTACAGTCGTTTCAAGGTAGAGCTCCTAAAATCAAGAAAAAGCAAGATGAGGAAGTTTGATGGCAAGGATCCGGTAAATTGGATACTTCAGATGGAGCAATATTTTGATATACATGGTGTACAACTGTTACAAAAGGTATGTATTGCATCTTCATATTTAGAACCAGATCAATTTTTATGGTACAAAGGGCTTTGTTCTCGTAAAAAACTTGTTACGTGGTCAATTTTCACGGAGGAAATGATAGCACATTATGAGGATATAAACAACAACACCTTCTTTAGAGCAACACCACAACAATTGGAAAGAGTAAAAGGGCTTTGTGACATAATGGAAAGCAAAATTATGGAAACCAGGAAGCATACCCCTCACAACTATAAAGATGGAAGTGTTGTTTCTCCCAGCCTTCCACAACCTACAAGGGTTACACCACAACAATTGGAAGAAAAAAGAGAAAAAGGGCTTTGTTACAATTGTGATAGCAAATGCACTAAAGGTCATAGGTGTGCTGAGAAGAAATTATTTTACATAGAATATGAAGAGGAGGAAGAAAAGGATCAAGAAACATCAAAAGAAGAGGATATACGTCAGGACACCACCCCAAAGAAAGAAGAAATGAATCAGACCATATCTTGTAAAGCATTGGCAAGAATTACCACTCCTCAAACTCTCAAGATAGAAGGACATATCAAGAAGAAAAGGGTGCAAGAAGTGAAAGATCACATCGAGAAAGAAGAAATGAATCCAACCATATCTTGTAATTCAATGGATGAAATTACCACTCCTCAAACTATCAAGATAGAAGGACACATCAAGAAGAAAAATGTTCAAGAAGTGAAAGATCACATCGAGCATCAAGAAATGAATCTGACCATATCTTGTAAAGGACTGGAAGAAATTACCACTCCTCAAAAGATAGAAGGACATATCAAGAAGAAAAAGGTTCAAGTAGAGAAAGATCATATCGAGCATCAACAGCAAGTTCTCCAACTTTTAAAGGATAACGCCACTTCGGTGCAAAATCAAATGAAACAACAGGTAGATCAACATCGTAGTGAAAAATGTTTTGATGTGAGTGATTGGGTATTTTTACTCCTACATCTCAAGCAAGCTATTTATGAGAAGGAAATGTTGGCAATACTACATGCACTTAAAAAATGGCGACCTTACCGAATGGGAAGACGCTTCAAGGATGAGGATGTGGAAGCATTGTTTTGTGCTATTTATATTATCCAACCAAATTGGATAAACGAAGCAACAGATGAATGGAAGAAGAACGAAGAAGTATGGCCACTTATTCAAAAGTTGCAAAAGATCCCAATTCAAGCAATATTGCCAGAAATTGAAGAGGAAGGAAAAATCATATTGGAACCTGGAGCAGTCACAGAAACAAGAACTCGACAGCTACGAAATCGATCAATTTTAGAGTATCTCATCAAGTGGAAGAACTTACCCGCTGAATATTCCACATGGGAGGACAAGAATTTTATATAGAAGCATCAAGAACTACTCAAGCGTTGAGGACAACGCTTTTTGAAGGAGAGGGGCATGTTAGGCCCCTATACTACTAGTGTAACCCCTTATTTTTATTAGTATAACCCACTTATTATATTGATGTACCCATGTAGTGCCCATATTGTTACTATTATGCCACATAGAAGCCCACCATTGTTATTGTTGTGCCCTACAATATTATTGTTATGTAGGCTTTGATTGTATTGGGACCACTTAGACTCCTATTTATAGAAAGGAGGTATTTTCATTTGAATCATCCAAGAATTGTTCATTTATGTAATGTAAAGGAGGTTGCCCCCTCGAAGAGGCTGAATTCTAAGGCGTGGATATCTCTTTTCTATCTTTTCTTGAGCTAGTTTCATAACAGTGATCTATTGACCAGGTAACATGTTGTCTACACCACCTCTGCCCAGAATTCCTGTCCTAACCTAACACCACTGAGCATGCTTCTTTCCCTTTCCATCAACGTCTTGTGCATTCTTTCTGCAACTCCATTTTACTGAGGTGTATATGGAGTAGTCTTCTATTGTGCTATACCACGCTTATTACAGAATTCTTCAAATTCCTTACTGCAAAACTCTCCATCGTTATCTGTCCTCGACACCTTTATCTTCTTCTCTATCTGGTTTTCCACCAGAGCCTTAAATTCTTTAAACCTGTCAAAGACTTCAGATTTCTTCTTAAGGAAATATATCCATGTATTCCTTGATAAGTCATCTATAAATGATACATAGTACACAGACTTACCCAGTGATGGAACCTTCACAGGTCCAAACACATCACTATGCACAAGCTCTAATATTTGTTTCGCCCTCTTACCACCAGAGGGGAAGCTCACCCGATTCTACTTCCCATATACACAATTTTCACATAAATCAAAATCCAGAGAACTATTACTCATACCTTCTACCATACCTTTACCATGAAGTATTCGAAGGCCCTTCTCTCCAATATGTCCAAGCCTTTGATGCCACAGCATGGTATTCTCTCCAGAGACCACTAGATTTTCTGCTCCACTTTCAGGAACCACAAAACTGTTGCACCCATCAACAACAGTGCTACCTTGCAGCTTGTACAAAGTTCCAATCCAAACTCCCTGCATCAATACCAGTGCTCCCCTAACCATCTTGCAGGTATCCTTCTCAAACACTATTTTTACACCTGAATCATCGAGCTTGCTTACAGAAATCAGATTTCTAGCCAATGCAGGAATATACAGAACACCCGAAAGTGTTCTAACCCTTCCACCTTGCAACTTCAACTTTACTTTTCAGCAACCAACGATTCTAGCGTTCCTGTCATCCCCCAAGAAGACATCACCACCATCATATTTCTCATACTCGCAGAACCACTCTCTATGGGGAGTGAAGTGAAAGGATGCACCTGAGTCAATCAACCATGCCTCATGATCTGCATGTGTACTTGAAGAAGCCAAGTATGCATCCCCACCTTCATCTGAGGTGGTTTTCGCCTCTGCAGAAAGAGCAGCATCAGATCCCTTTCCTTTGTCAGGAGCTTTAGATTTACAATCCCTTTTGTAGTGCCCTTCCTTTCCGCATTTCCAGAACACCACCTTTACAGGTTTTCCTGGAGATTTAGATCTCCCACTCGATGACTTATTTTTTTTTATGTTCTGGGACCGTCCTCGTATAGACAAGGCATAACCATTGTGGCTCTCCATATTTTTTCGTCTCGTCTCCTTCGTTAGCAAGGATGAGACTATTTTATCAAACTGCAAGGCAGTTGTATTGCTACCTATTGCAATAACCAAATTATCCCGCGAATCTGGTAGAGAACACAAAAAACTGATGCACTTATCTTCATCTGAAATTTTAATATCAACAGATAATAATTGACTTAACACAGTATTAAATGCGTTCAGATGCTCTGTCACCGAGTCTCCATCTTTCATCCTCATGTTATACATCTTTTTCCGCAGGAACAGTTTATTTACCAGAGACTTAGATTGGTACAAAGTCCCTAACTTGTCCCACAAAACCTTTGCCATAGCTTCCCCTGATACATTCAGTAATACTGAATCTGAGACACACAATCGTATTGTTCTCTTTGCCTTCCGATCCAACTTCTTCCATTCTTCATCAGACACTCCCGTTGGTTTAGTTCCAGGATCTACCGCAATCCACTGATCTTTATCCACCAACAGATCCTCCATCTTGAGTTTCCATAACTCAAAACTCTAACCATTAAATTTCTCGATCTCTATATTTCCACTTCTTGTCATCTTCCTTCACCACCAGAATCGATCCCATGGATCTCCCACTGAACGGGGTCTACCACGGGCCCGAGCGAATCCCCTCAACAACAAAGGCGTCCCCTTGAAGCCAAAACAACTCTGATACCAAATGTAGGTTTTAACCCGTACAGAAATTACCTGCATACGAATTCTAAAACACAGAAAATAAACAATGCGGGAACATAACAAATAAAACACATATACATAGATATTTTCCCCTGGTTCCCAAAACCAGGACTACCAGCTTGATTTTTCATTATTTTCCTTTCAATGTTACAATACATATTTATACATGCCGAAGCATCCAATACCATGGATCGAAAACCATCGCGTCCAAAACCATGTGCGAAAATCATGCACAAAACCATAGGAAGGTCCGCCCAACCTAATATAGGGTCCAAAAAAAATTTCCTGGGGCACTGCCCTGGACCCCGTAGAGGGGGGCTACCCACCCCCCTCAAACCCCCCTGCTACGTAATCAGCGCAACCCCCCCTCTAACTACGTGGGCTAGTCATGGAAAGAATAACACAACCCAACACAATTAGAAGTTGGGGGACAATGTCTCAAAAGTACAACGAGGCAAAGCTTGAGAAGGAGCTCGAGAGAGGAAGCATGAGTAAATTTTGTGTAATTTCTTTGTAAATATATATTATTAAAGAATATAACATGTTTTGTGTCTTTATGTCATATGTGTATTCTGATTTCGATGAAGCATGTATAAATGGTAGCGTAGAGTGATCCATTAGGAGAGGAGAACTCATAACAGCTCAGCCGAAAGTCCATCGCCTTGTTAAATAAAACATTAATAAAAAGAAGATTGTTTCATCCACAATAGTACTATCGTTGACTGAGTTTTGTTATAAAGAGTTTTTTTGTGTGTGTGGTCATATAGTGAGAGAGACTGTGTAACTGATTTAATCCCATCCATCTCTTTATATTTCATGAATACATATTATGTGGATACCTATTAATTTGATTTTTTTAGCATATGAGTAGATCTTCGATGAACACTTGAATTTCTTGATTTCATTCTTAGTGGGAAGTTACAGGTCAGAGTTATATTTTGTAAGATGAAGATCTGCTGTAGGAACTATATTGAATCTAGTTGTGGTCATTTCTTTTATCTTTAGACCATAGATACTCTTGCATAGAGGAGTTTTTACCATTTACTACAAAATCCGAGATAATGCCTGTCACCAAATTAGCGTAAGTCTGTCGAATGTATAGAATGCATGATGTGGGAAAATATAGAGGTCTTAACATTTTGATACTTGTTGTGAGTGGGTCTGACCCCTTATCCTATATTATTAACTATCCACATCTGGACCACATCTCTATCCAGCTATATCGAGGCTGAAAGAAATATATCTAGATGCGAGCTTAAATATCATCATTTGTCTCGTTAAATAAAATAATATTCGTGAAGTCGCTAAGACTACTGGATTAAGCTAGATATTTGGGCTAGTTTGACTTTTCATTGGATTCCCGGACTATCAAAACAACTTGGACTCAAATATCTTATGGAGCTTGCAACCTCCCTGCACTGTATATTTAAAATCAGTAGCACCTGACTTAGGGCTACCTAACTAACGAATGCTTAAATGCCAGAAGAAACGAGAAAACAAAGAGTACCTTGAGTGGGCTTATAGTTGATATATTCATAAATAGGGGATGGTAATTTAGAAGACCACAAAGGGGAAGAGAGTGCATAGTAACTTGCAAGACCAAGGCATTAAGGTGAACACACCATTAAGGATCTTTCTTTCGGGGCACAATCATGAAAATGAGCATTGATCCTGGAGAGTGAAATCAAATATCAAAGAAAAGTAGGGACCAATGATTTAGAGCAACCAGAACAACTATGTCACAATATAAAAAAATATTATTGAGCATCAAAATGTGACATAACCATTAATAAATGATATAATGTGACATAATAGTTGATGATTCTCACATTGCAAAATAACCATTGAGGATGTCATGGTGCGACATAATCATTGAAGAATGTTGTAATACAACATAACCCTTGATAAATGTCACAATGCAACATAACCATTAGGAATATCTGAAATAGACATAATCCATCTAAGTTGAATGTCTCAACATGATATAAGTATTAAACAATGATAGAATCTAACATAACCCTTTAGGCATGTAAGAACACAACATAACCCTTGATGAAGTCATGATGCAATAGAACCATATTATCCACCTCTCAATATCACAAAATGATATAATTATATTATCAACCATGGTCAATCAAAGTCAACCATAAGAAAGCATGGTCAACAATAATCGAACATGGTTAAACAAATCAACCATCTTCAACCTTGATTAGCCATAATCAAATATGTTCAACCATTTCTAGCCATAGTCAACCATGGTCACTAAAATCCAACTTTGGTCAAACATGGGAAACCTTAGTCAAACAATCTTAATAATAGTCAAACATGACCAAATTTGGCTAAACATAGTGAACCATAATCAACCATGATCAGGCATACTATACCTTGGTCACCCATGGTCAAACCATACTCAATTATAGTTAATCGTGGTCCAAGATCATTAAAAATAATGACAAATGGTTACACACATTTAAACATGAACAACCATGGTTAACCAAAGTCATCCATGGTCAACCAAAGTCAGCCATAGTCAAACATGGTCAACTGTAACCAATCATATTTTTCTATAGTCAAACATGGTAAACTATAATCAACCATATTTTTGTCTAGTCGAACATGTTCATCCTTAGTAAAACATAGTAAACCATAGTCAAGCATGGTCAACCATGGTAAAAATACTCAACTATGGTCAAACAATAAACAATGGTCAACCATGGTAAATTATAATCAAACATTGTAAAACATGATCAATGATGATTAATCATGGTAAACAATAATCATAGTCAAATATCATAGATATTTTAATATTAATGACATTGATACTTTAATTTGGAAATCTTCTAGCCTTACCCACAAATGTCAATGGTCAAGTAGCACGACCAAGGTGGTTGATATCTCTTAGATGCCATTTTCCACCTTTTTAACTTATTCATGACTATATATCAACAACTTTTAATTGAGTGATGATGCTAATTATAAAATACCATACAATAAAATATAATCAAAACACTATTACATTATGTGGATTACTTAAAAATCACAAGGCATTTTATAACTTTGTATTTATTAAATTTATATTAATAATTTGGAATTTTCCAAATTGATAATGCTCACATACTATAATCTATTGATATG
The DNA here is from genome assembly GCA_031772625.1 of Pinus tabuliformis. NCBI lineage: Eukaryota > Viridiplantae > Streptophyta > Pinopsida > Pinales > Pinaceae > Pinus > Pinus tabuliformis. The sequence continues at coordinate 82,985,481 of CM062806.1, read as the reverse complement.
TGGTAGGATAATCTAAATTGTTTCTGATTTTATTTTTTCAAAATATGTGCATTCTTTTAATTTTCAATATAGATTATTTAATAAACAATAAATATTATGATTGGTAGGTGGTAGAATTATCTAGATTATATTTTGAAGAGTTTTTTCACAAGTAAAATATATTTTTTCTTAATTAACGAGTTAACTTATCATAATTTAGTTATTAAACCAACCATGAAAATAACTACCACTATTTCTAAAAATACAACTATTATTAAAAAATAATAATAAAATGTGTTCTCGAAAATATAACCTTAAATTATCTAACGCACAATACTCTTATAACATTAAAAAAAAAAATAACAATATTTTATAACATTTGAAAATACAAGTAGGCGATATCTTATGATTATCATTTTATGAAGGTGAGGATAACTAAATAAATTAATAAGCATAGGATCGGAGTCTAAGCTATGCTTTTATTGCTTGGATTATAATTAGCAGAAGAAATTGTCTAAATATGATATCACGAGACAGAACATTAGTTGACAACTTCCTTGAAATTACTGGTATAGTCTGGTCTGTGGCAGATATAAAAGCAATTTGAAGATGGAATTAACATGTTGAAATATAAAAACTATTCAAAGATAAAATTGACATGACTTAATTGTTAAACTTAATTGTTAAGCTAGTGTAAGTAATTGCCCTCTTTATATATATAAAATTCAATTCAATTTTAATTTCAATTTATACCTAACAATTTTCTTAAAAAAAAAAAGAAAAAGAAAAAGAGTAAGTCATTTTCATGTTCTTATTATTACATGAGTATTCATAAATTTTCAGCTTTGGTTTTTATTTAATTAATAAATAAATTTAAAAAAAAATATTATAATAATATATAATTAAAAAAATTCACATAAATATTTTTAAAAACAAAATTTGATATATAGATAATCAATTCCATTTATATAATATCATATTATATAAATTAATTTCATTATATCAATCAACATATTATATAATCAATTCTATTAGGTCAATTAACTAGGTTTATCATCTTTTACTTCGATTTAATATATAAAATCAATTTCATGATATCACTATCATATTATATAAATCAATTTCATTATATCAATCAACAAATTATATAATCAATTCCATAACGTCAATAAACTATGTTTATCATCACATTATGTAATTATCAGCCAACTTTATCAATACATTATGTAAATATCAAACTCGTGGGTACGCAAATACCACCGTGCATTATTATTTGTAATACAACCGAGTATGAGGTGGAAAACGGCTAAATTATAGTGGAAATCCTAAACACGTTTCTCTGGTCAAAGTCTCCACCCGTCATGAAGGAAACTCCCAAAAGGTTAAATTTCGAAAATTGATTAAATCAATATTGTCGGTACGTGGGCGCTCATGCCTGCGCTGATGGCGAGAAATAACCACCGGCACTGAAGTATGAAGGGTGACGTTAAGTTGATTGTGTTTTGGAGTGAATAAATGGATTTAGTGTTTTTAATAAAAAAATTTGGGCATTTAGAAAGTCTAGATTATAGAATTTATATTTACTATTTTAATTTTTTTTAGGACTTTAAACAAAACCAATCCGATAATGTTATAAAAATGTTTTATAATGGAAATATGTAAAAAAAAAATTGCCTCAGTAAAATTATTAATCAAATTATTTTTTCTTATTATTTAAAATATATTTTTGAATGTGTAAAAGGTTGTTACTTATGACAATTTTCTAAACAATTATTGTGTGTAAATTTAAGGTGTAAAGTGAAATTATTAATCAAATTTTTTTTCTTATTATTTAAAATATATTTTTGAATGTGTAAAAGGTTGTTACTTATGAAAATTTTCCAAACAATTATTGTGTGTAAATTTAAGGTGTAATGTAATTGTTTTATATTTTATTTTATTTTTTTGGAATATAATAATATAATTTTTTTAAATATTGTGATTTTAAATGTATAATTATATTTAATATTTTTGAAAAAAATTGAAGCACTCAAATTATGTAGATTACATAATTCAAATTTGTGATTCTAATAAATCTATACAAGATGATTAGCACGACATACTTAGTAAAACCTCAAGTCTAAAAGGAACGGGAATATTCATAAATGAAGATCTCATTCCAGAAGACCAAGCAAAATTAAGAAAGGAGGTTCAAAAGGTAAAAGAAGCTAGAAAGGAAGGAAAATGGGCAATAATTAGAAATAGAAAAGCCTTTATTCGAGATAGAAACCAAAAAGATAGTAATCAATAGCAATTAAACATGCTCCGGATCCTTTCTTGGAATTGTCGGGGCTTCCCATGGAACAAAGGCCCCAAGCTAAGTTGGATTTCAAATGATGTTGATATTATTTTGCTTGTTGAAACTTGGGAGCACGAAGAATCTAAGGTCCCTAACATAGATGGCTTTACGCTATGGTCTACGTGGAACAAGCGATCCTCCCGTAGAGGCATTGGGGGAATAGCTTGTTACATTAAGAAGAACATCTCCCCCCATGTTAGGATTTATAAAAACGACCCTCACAACCAATATAGTTGGTTAGAGATCAAAGACATTAATAATAAAAAGTCCTACATAGCAATATGTTATTGTCCCCCCATTAATTCTAACTTCTATAAGAAGAAGAATCTAGATAAAACTAACCCTTACAATGGTTTAGAGAATGATATTTCTAGCCTAAGGAATGACGGTAATATCCTTTTAATAGGTGACTTTAATGCTCGAACTTCAAACAACCAAGCTATTATTCTAAGCAATCATTCCAACCCTAATCCTCTTTGGTTAGACGAAGACCCTACTCTGGCTAGCAGGTACAAAAGGAACTCTGAAGATCTCGGGGAAAATTTGTTTGGGTCGGAGCTAGTCAAGCTCTGTAGTGCTCAGGATCTCATAATTTGCAACGGTCTAAAGAAGTGGCCCAATTCTAGCAAGATGACCTGCATCCATGGACTTGGTAGCAACGTGGTAGACTACGTTATTTACGATATCCCATTATACAACGAAATAATAAATTTTGACATCTTAAACGACCACAAACCTGATTCTGATCATAGGCCTTTACTTATAACTCTCAATTTTGTCATGCATAGATTTCCCATAGAAAATAATACTTATAGCCAAAAGAACTTAATATTTGATAGAAATAAAAATGATCTCTTTCTAAATGAATTAAAAACTAATTTGCTTCCTTTATCTAATATAGACAACATAGAAGACCTCTATCATAATTTTACTACAACCCTGTCATATTCTATTAACAAGTTCTCAATTGAAGTTTCAAATAATAAAAGAAATAGCAAAACCAATCCATGGTATAACAAAGATTGTAAAAGTGCAAGGAGAGAAATTAAGGAAGTTGTTGATGAATCTCTTAAAATGGACAAGATAAAAATATACAAAGCCCTAACTAAAAGGAAAAAGAGGCAGTACATTCGTCAAAGACAGGAGAATCTCTTACACCTCTCTAAGGTAGCTCCTAAGAAATTTTGAAGGCAGATTCTAACTAGGAAGACTAAGGATAATAATAAAATTACTCTTCACGATTGGAATTCCTATCTTAAAAAGCTTTATGAATCTCCAAATGTCATGGATAATTTGGAAACCCTTCTCACAACGAAAGAAGTTTTCTCTTTAGAAGACATTAAGTTTGGGGTTAATCGCCTCGCTAATGGGAAAGCTAAGGACATTGAAGGTTACCAAGCGGAAATCTTAAAAATTGGAGGTCCTGTCCTCATCCACAAGCTTTTCAATCAAGCAGTCAAGCAAGGGTTCCCTAAACCTTGGACTGAGAGCCTCATTATCCCTATTTTTAAAAGTGGGGATGCAAATAACCCCTCTAATTATCGAACAATTATGATCAGCCCTCTCTTAGCCAAGTTATATGGTAGTATTTTGGAAAAGAAGTTAAGCATATGGCTTGAAAGTGAAGGTAAGCGGGCTAAAGGCCAAGCAGGTTTCAGAAGGCATCACTCAACAATAGACCACCTTGTTACGCTTAGGATCATTGCGGAGGAATGTCGTAATGATAAATCCAATTTATTTTGTTGCTTTGTGGACTTTAGAAAGGCTTTCGATACGGTTCCTACATACAACCTTTGGAATAGATTAGAAGAGCTAAAGGTTCCTCTCGAGTTGAGAGCTGTCGCTTTAAGTTTATACGAGAATGTAATTGCCAAGCTAAAGAGCAATGAAGGGTGGTCGAAAGATATTAAGTGTAACATCGGAGTTAAACAAGGTTGCCCCCTCTCCCCTACCCTATTTGGCATTTACATCGATAAGCTCGAAGGCTATTTAGAGGAAGCAGGATGTGATGGCACGATCTTAGCTGGGATAGTCGTCATCCTTCTTCTTTATGCTGACAATACTGTTCTTTTGGCAAGGTGCCCATCTGATCTTAATAAGCAACTCAAGCTTCTTAAGGATTTCTGCTCTACCATGGGTATGACTGTTAACACTGACAAAACAAAAGTTATGATTATCAAATCCAAGAAGGACACTTACGCTAATTTTATGTATGACAATAATAACTTGGAGGAAGTGTATTCTTACAAGTACCTAGGAATTGGTATTCATCACAAGCTCAACTGGAACCATAGCATTGAGAAAAGGATTAATGGGGGGTGGAAAGCTTACTTTGGTCTTGAAAATAATTGTAAAATAGCAAACCTTGTAATGTGGGATAAAAAGAAGTTCCTCTTTGAAACTTTAGTCACTCCTATTATCTTATATGGTTGTGAGGTTTGGGGTTGCAGCATCTCCAGAGAATCATGGAGAAAGATTGAGCAAATCCAGAAGCGTTTTATAACTTATAACCTGAAAATTAAAAGTAATACACCCTATCCTATTCTCCTTATAGAAGCAGGTCTTTCCCCTATTGAGAACCTAGCTATGCTTAGGTTTTTGTTGTACAAGCACAAAATCAGTAACATAGACGATCATAGACTTCCTAAGGTAGCTTTAAATTCTAGCCAAAACCACCTAAGGCTCAATCGAGGGTGGCATAAAGACACAAGGGCCTGGTTAAACTATTGGGAGATCAACGAAAATGATGCATTGCAAAACATAAATAACATTAAAGATATTGTTACTTCTAAGTTCAAAGAAAAAATGTGGTGTGAGAAAGACTTAGCGGCTAAAAGAAAATTAAGTTATTATAAGAAGGTCATCAACCCCACCCTACTAGAACACTGTGAAACGGTCTAAAATTATAGAGGAAATGCTTATCAGGTATCACGTTTCTCTGGTCAAAGTCCCCGCTCGTCATGAAGGAAACTTCCAGAGGGTTAAATTTCTTATAATGAAAATTGATTAAATCAATATTGTCGGTACGTGGGCGCTCATGCCTGCGCTGATGGCGAGAAATAACCACCGGCACTGAAGTATGAAGGGTGACATTAAGTTGTTTGTGTTTTGGAGTGAATAAATGGATTTAGTGTTTTTAATAAAAAAATTTGGGCATTTAGAAAGTCTAGATTATAGAATTTATATTTACTATTTTAATTTTTTTAGGAATTTGAACAAAACCAATCCAATAATATTATAAAAATGTTTTATAATGGAAATATGTAAAAAAAAATTGCCTCAATTTGAAGATTGTAAATTAAAATTATTAATCAAATTATTTTTCTTTATTATTTAAAATATATTTTTGAATGTGTAAAAAGTTGTTAGTTATGAAAATTTTCCAAACAATTATTGTGTGTAAATTTAAGGTGTAATGTAATTGTTTTATATTTTATTTTATTTTTTTGGAATATGATAATATAATTCTTTTTAAAGATTGTGATTTTGAATGGTTTGAAATGTGATTTTAAATGTATAATTATATTTAATATTTTTGAAAAATGTTGAAGCACTCAAATTATGTAGACTACATAATTCAAACTTGTGATTTCAATAAATCTATACAAGATGATTAGCAATCAGAATGTAGAAGAATTTGATTACACTTAAATTTAACCCCTCTACCATTGCAATAATCTTTTATAGAATTTCTAGAAAAACTAACTATAATATGTAAAAAGAAAAACAAAAAACAACTTTAAAAAGCTAGATTACATATAAATTTAACCCCTTTACCATTGCAATAATATTTTATCAAATTTTGACAATCAAAAAAAACATAAAATTCATTGCTATGTAAAATATATACCTCACTAACTTTAATTATTATTTCATATTTAATAATATATATCCCACTCTATACAACACTTAAAATTATGTGATAAAATCATCTATATATAACAATGTATAAATATAGTAATTAGCATTTTAAGTTAAAGAATTATTATTACTCATTAATTATAATATATTTTTGAGAGTAAATATGACTGCATCCCCATATTTAATGACCCTAAATGTTTATTGATGCATCTAATTTTTAGTTCAAGAGAAAATGGGTGATGTAACTCTCCTAAGGATCCAAAGATGTCAAAAGTGAAACAGCACACCCTTTAAGCAGTGAAACGCGAACTTCACTTTTTGCTTTGGCTAATTAAAAGGTGATGGGCAGGATGCATGTGAATTTGAACATATAAAGAGTAAGTTTCGAAGACTATTAAACTCCCCGATAAAGAATAGGTTGCGAAGACCACTGAATTACGTGGAAGTTAAGTATTTCCATTATGTTTGAGGAAAAAATATTATGTTGCTATTATATTTTAATTAAAAAATGGAAAATAGTATATTAAATGATATCAATCAGATAATTTTATATTTGAAATATTTAATTTAAAAAAGTTTGTGCGTGGTAGGATAATTGGAAAAAAAATTGTTGACAGGTCTTTGTGTATTTAAATGATAGGAAATTTAATCACTTATATATGTTTTATTAGTGTAGGCGCACATGTTTAGTAGCCCAGTGGAACTTGAATACAAATTGTCTTACGAAACACTTTCTTAACAAATTGTGTTAGAGGAACTCGACATCTCACCAGTTTAATAATTATTATTATTATTTAAAAGAAAAAATTGGAATGTATAATTATTGTTATCTTAAAAATATAGATTACTTTTGATTTCTAACTTTAATAATACTTTTATTTCTCATAATAAAAGAACTTGCATATTTTGGATGCTCTTATTATTAGTTTAAAAGCAATAAAATTTCTGAATCCTTCTCTCTTGTAGAGTTTGATTCTTCCTCCTTTAGCTCAAAATCTATCTTCTGAGGTTCCTTTGGTTGGACTTCATTTTTAATAACATCTTTCACCTCTATGAACACCATATCTCGCCTGTAAACAACGTTCCATGTTACTAGGTTCCAAAGCTTATAAGCCTTTAAACCATCCTTATACCCAATAAAAACACATTTTTCAGATTTACTATCCAACTTGGTTCGTTTCTGCTTTGGAACATGTACATATGCATCACATCCAAATACCCTCAGATGTGAAAGAGAGGGTTTCTTACTAGTCCATACCTCTTGTGGAGTCTTATCCTCTAACGCTGATGAAGGTGATCTATTGACGAGGTAACATGTTGTCTCCACCGCCTCTGCCAAGAATTCCTATCCTAACCGGCACCACTAAGCATGCTTTTTGCCCTTTCCATCAACGTCTTGTGCATTCTTTCTGCAACTCCATTTTGTTGAGGTGTATATGGAGTAGTCTTGTGCCGTGCTATACCACACTTCTTACAGAATTCTTGAAATTCCTTACTGCAAAACTCTCCACCGTTATCTGTCCTCGGCACCTTTATCTTCTTCTCTGTCTGGTTTTCCACCAGAGCCTTAAATTCTTTAAACCTGTCAAAGACTTTAGATTTCTTCTTAAGGAAATATATCCATGTATTCCTTGAGAAGTCATCTATAAATGATACATAGTACACAGACCTACCTAGTGATGGAACCTTCACAGGTCCAAAGACATCACTATGCACAAGCTCTAATATCTGTTTTGCCTCTTACCACCAGAAGGGAAACTCACCCGATTCTGCTTCCCATATACACAAATTTCACAGAAATCAAAATCGAGAGAGCTATCACTCATACCTTCTACCATATCTTTACCATGAAGTATTCAAAGGCCCTTCTCTCCAATATGTCCAAGCCTTTGATGCCACAACATGGTCTTCTCTCTAGAGACCACTAGATTTTCTGCTCCACTTTCAGGAACCACAAAACTGTTGCACCCATCAACAACAGTGCTACCTTGCAGCTTGCACAAAGATCCAATCCGAACTCCCTGCATCAATACCAGTGCTCCTCGAACCATCTTGCAGGTATCCTTCTCAAACACTGTTTTTACACCTGCATCATCGAGCTTTCTTACGGAAATCAGATTTCTAGCCAATGCAGGAATATACAGAACACCCAGAAGTGTTTTAACCCTTCCACCTTGCAACTTCAACTTTACTTTTCCACGACCAACGATTCTACCATTCCTGTCATCCCCCAAGAAGACATCACCACCATCGTATTTCTCATAGTTGCAGAACCACTCTCTATGGGGAGTGAAGTGAAAGGATGCACCTGAGTCAATCAACCATGCCTCATGATCTACATGTGTACTTGAAGAAGCCAAGTACACATCCCCACCTTCATTTGAGGTGGTTTTCGCCTCTGCAGAAGGAGCATCATCAAATCCATTTCCTTTGTCAGGAGCTTTAGATTTACAATCCCTTTTGTAGTGCCCTTCCTTTCCGCATTTCCAGCACACCACCTTTACAGGATTTCCTGGAGATTTAGATCTACCTCTAGATTTAGATCTCCCACTTGATGACTTATTCTTTTTTCTGTTCTGGGACCATCCTCGTATAGACAAGGCATCACCATTCTGGTTCTCCATATTTTTTCGTCTCATCTCCTCCATTAGCAAGGATGAGACTATTTCATCAAACTGCAAGGAAGTTGTATTGCTACCTATTGCAATGACCAAATTATCCCACGAATCTGGTAGAGAACACAACAAACTGATGCACTTATCTTCATCTGAAATTTTAATATCAACATAATAACTGACTTACCACAGTATTAAATGCATTCAGATGCTTTATCACCGAGTCTCCATCTTTCATCCTCAGGTTATACATCTTTTTCCACAAGAACAGTTTATTTACCAGAGACTTAGATTAGTACAAAGTCCCTAACTTGTCCCACAAAGCCTTCGCCGTAGCTTCCTCTGATACATTCAGCAATACTGAATCTGAGACACATAATCATATTGTTCTCTTTGCCTTCCGTTCCAAATTCTTCCATTCTTCATCAGACACTCCTGTTGATTTAGTACCCGAATCTACCGTGATCCACTGATATTTATCCACCAACAGATCCTCCATCTTGAGTTTCCATAACTCAAAACTCTAACCATTAAATTTCTCGATCTCTATCTTTCCACTGCTTTCCATCTTCTTTCACCACCAGAATCAATCCCATAGATCTCCCACTGAACGGGGTCTACCACAGGCCTGAGCGAAACTCCTCAGCAACAAAGGCGCCCCCTTGAAGCCAAAACAACTCTGATACCAAATGTAGGTTTTAACCCCGTACAGAAAATACCCGCATATGAATTCTAAAACACAAAAAATAAACAATGCGAGAACATAACAAATAAAACACATATACAGAGAGATTTTTCCCTAGATCCCAAAACCAGGACTACTAGCTTGATTTTGCATTATTTTCCTTTCAATGTTACAATACATATTTATACATGCTGAAGCATCCAATACCATGGACCGAAAACCATCGCGTCGAAAACCATGTGCAAAAATCATGCACAAAACCATAGGTAGGTCCGCCCAACCTAATATAGGGTCCAAACAAATTTTCCCGAGGCACTGCCCTGGACCCCGTAGAGGGGGGCTACCCATGCCCCTCAAACTCGCAACCCTCCCCTAACTACGTGGGCTAGTCATGGAAAGAATAACACAACCCAACACAATTAGAAGTTGGGGGACAATGTCTTAGAAGTAGAGCGAGGCAAAGCTTGAGAAGGAGCTTGAGAGAGGAAGCATGAGTACATTTTGTGTAATTTCTTTGTAAATATATATTATTAAAGAATATAACATGTTTTGTGTCTTTACATGTCATATGTGTATTTTGATTTCGATGAAGCATGAATAAATGGTAGCGTAGAGTGATCCATTAGGAGAGGACCACTCATAACAGCTCAGCCGAAAGTCCATTGCCTTCTTAAATAAAGCATTGATGAAAAGAAGATTGTTTCATCCACAAGAGTACTATCGTTCACTGAGTTTTGTTATAAAGAGTTTTGTTGTGTGTGCGGTCATATAATGAGAGAGATTGTGTAACCGATTTAATCCCATCCATCTCTTTATATTTCATGAATACATATTATGTGGATACCTATTAATTTGATTTTTTTAGCGTATGAGTAGATCTTCGATGAACGCTTGACTTTCTTGATTTCATTCTTAGTGGGAAGTTATAGGTCAGACTTATATTTTGCAAGATGAAGATCTGTTGTCGGAACTCTATTGAATCTAGTTGTGTTCATTTCTTTTATCTTTAAACCATAGATACTCTTGCACAGAGGAGTTCTTACCATTTACTACAAAATATGAGATAATGGCTGTCACCAAATTAGTGTAAGTCTGTCGAATGTACAGAATGCATGATGTGGGAGAATATAGAGGTCTTAACATTTTGAAACTTGCTGTGAGTGGGCATGGCCCCTTATCCTATATTATTAACTATCCATATTTGGACCAAATCTCTATCCAGCTATATCGAGGCTGAAAGAAATATATCTATATGCGAGCTTAAATATCGGCATTTGTCTCGTTAAATAAAATAATATTCGTAAAGTCGTTAGGACTACTAGATTAAGCTAGATATTTAGGCTAGTTTGACTTTTCATTGGATTCCTGGACTATCAAACCAACTTGGACTCAAATATCTTATGGAGATTGCAACCTTCTTGCACTGTATATTTAAAATTAGTAGCACCTGACTTAGGGCTACCTAACTAACGAATGCTTAAATTCCAGAAGAAACGAGAAAACAAAGAGTACCTTGAGTGGGCTTATGGTTGATATATTCACAAATCAGGGATGGCAATTTAGAAGACCACAAAGGGGAAGAGAGTGCCTAGTAACTTGCAAGACCAAGGCATTAAGGTGAACACACCATTAAGGATCTTTCTTTCGGGGCACAATCATGAAAATGAGCATTGATCCTGGAGAGTGAAATCAGATATCAAAGAAAAGTAGGGACCAATGATTTAGAGTGGCCAGAACAACTATGTCACAATATAGAAAATATTATCAAGCATCAAAATGTGACCTAACCATTAATAAATGATATAATGTGACATAATAGTAGATGATTCTCACATTGAAAAATAACCATTGAGGATGTCATGGTGCGACATAATCATTGAAGAATGTTGTAATACAACATAACCATTGATAAATGTCACAATGAAACATAACCATTAGGAATATCTGAAATAGACATAATCCATCTAAGTTGAATGTCTCAACATGATATAAGTATTAAGGAATGATAGAATCTAACATAACCCTTTAGGCATGTAAGAACACAACATAACCCTTGATGAAGTCATGATACAATAGAACCATATTATCCACCTCTCAATATCACAAATGACATAATTATATTATCAACCTTGGTCAATCAAAGTCAACCATAAGAAAGCATGGTCAAAAATAATTGAACATGGTTAAACAAATCAACCATCTTCAACCTTAATTAGCCATAATCAAATATGTTCAACCATTTCTAGCCATAGTCAACCATGGTCACTAAAATCCAACTTTGGTCAAACATGGGAAACCTTAGTCAAACAATCTTAATAATAGTCAAACATTACAAAATTTGGCTAAACATAGTGAACCATAATCAACCATGATCAGGCATACTATACCTTGGTCACCCGTGGTCAAACCGTACTCAATTATAGTTAATCGTGGTCCAAGATCGTTAAAAATAATGACAAATGGTTACACACATTTAAACATGAACAACCATGGTTAACCAGAGCCATCCATGGTTAACCAAAGTCAGCCATAGTAAAAAACGATCAACTGTAACCAATCATATTTTTCTATAGTCAAACATGGTAAACTATAATCAACCATATTTTTGTCTAGTCGAACATGTTCATCCTTAGTAAAACATAGTAAACCATAGTCAAGCATGGTCAGCCATGGTAAAAATACTCAACTATGGTCAAACAATAAACAACGGTCAACCATGGTAAATTATAATCAAACATTGTAAAACATGATCAATGATGATTAATCATGGTAAACAATAATCATAGTCAAATATCATAGATATTTTAATATTATTGACATTGATAATTTAATTTGGAAATCTTCTAGCCTTACACACAAATGTCAATGGTCAAGTAGCATGACCAAGGTGGTTGATATCTCTTAGATGCTATTTTCCACCTTTTTAACTTATTCATGACTATATATCAACAACTTTTAATTGAGTGATGATGCTAATTATAAAATAACATACAATAAAATATATTCTAAACACTATTACATTATGTGGATTACTTAAAAATTACAAGGCATTTTATAACTTTGTATTTATTAAGGAATTTAGACTTATGTGATCCATAACATTGTTAAGATAATCTTCGGCAAAATCACATAACCAATCTTTTGTCGACGCGTTTATATTAATAATTTGGAATTTTCGAAATTGATAATGTTCACATACTATAATCTATTGGTATGTGGTAGGATAATCTAAATTATTTTTTATTTTTTTTGTTTGAAAATAAGTGCATTCTTTTAATTTTCAATATAGATTATTTAATAAACAATAAATATTATGATTGGTAGGTGGTAGAATTATCTAGATTATATTTTGAAAAAAAAATTTACAAGTAAAATATATTTTTTCTTAATATAATGAGTTAATTTATCATAATTTAATTATTAAACCAACCATAAAAATAAATACCACTATTTCTAAAAATACAACTATTATTCAAAAATAATCATAAAATGTGTTCTCTAAAATATAACCTTAAATTATTAAGGCACGGTACTCTTATAACATTTAAAAAATAATAATAATAATAACAATATTTTATAACATTTGAAAATACAAGTAGGCGATATCTTATGATTTTCATTTTATGAAGGTGAGGATAACTAAATAAATTAATAAGCATAGGATCGGAGTCTAAGCTATGCTTTTATTGCTTGGATTATAATTAGTAGAAGAAATTGTCTAAATATGATATCACGAGACAGAAGATTAGTTGACAACTTCCTTGAAATTACTGCTATAGTCTGGTCTGTTGCAGATATAAAAGCAATTCGAAGATGGAATTAACATGTTGAAATATAAAAACTATTCAAAGCTAAAATTGACGTCCACTTAATTGTTAAGCTAGTGTAAGTAATTGCTCTCTTTATATATATAAAATTCAATTCAATTTTAATTTCAATTTATACCTAACAATTTAAAAAAAAAAAAACATTTTCATTTTCTTATTATTACATAAGTATTCATAAATTTTCAGCTTTGGCTTATTTAATTAATAAATTAATTAAAAAAATCATTATAATAATATATAATTAAAAAAATTCACATAAATATTTTTGAAAACAAATTTTGATATATAAATAATCAATTCCGTAATATCAATATCATATTATATAAATTAATTTCATTATATCAATCAACATATTATATAATCAATTCTATTACGTCAATTAACTAGGTTTATCATCTTTTTCTTCAATTTAATATATATAAAATCAATTTCATGATATCACTATCATATTATATAAATCAATTTCATTATATCAATCAACAAATTATATAATCAATTCCATTACGTTAATAAACTATGTTTATCATCACATTATTTAATTATCAGCTCACTTTATCAATACATATGTAAATATCAAACTCGTGGGTACGCGAACACGGCTAAATTATAGTGGAAATCCTAAACACGTTTCTCTGGTCAAAGTCCCCACCTGTCATGAAGGAAACTTCCAGAGGGTTAAATTTCCTATAATGAAAATTGATTAAATCAATATTGTCGGTACGTGGGCGCTCATGCCTGCGCTGATGGCGAGAAATAACCAACGGCACTAAAGTATGAAAGGTGACGTTAAGTTGTTTGTGTTTTGGAAGGAATAAATGGATTTAGTGTTTTTAATAAAAAAGTTTGGGCGTTTGAAAGTCTAGATTATAGAATTTATATTTACTATTTTAATATTTTTAGGACTTTAAACAAAACCAATCCGATAATACTATAAAAATGTTTTATAATGGCAATATGTAAAAAAAAAATTGCCTTAGTTGGAAGATTGTAAAGTAAAATTATTAATCAATTTTTATTTTTTTTTTAAATATATTTTTGAAGGTGTAAAAAGTTGTTAGTTATGAAAATTTTCCAAACAATTATTGTGTGTAAATTTAAGGTGTAATGTAATATATATATATATATATATTTTGGAATATGATAATATAATTTTTTTAAAGATCGCGATTTTGAATTGTTTGAAATGTGATTTTAAATGTATAATTATATTTAATATTTTTGAAAAAAATTGAAGCATTCAAATTATGTAGACTACATAATTTAAACTTGTGATTCCAATAAATCTATACAAGATGATTAGCAATCAAAATGTAAAAAAATTTGATTACACGTAAATTTAACCCCTCTACCATTACAATAATCTTTTATAGAATTTCTAGAAAAACTCACTATAACATATAATCAAGAAAAAACAAAAAAACAACTTAAAAGAGCTAGATTACATGTAAATTTAACCCTTCTACCATTACAATAATATTTTATCAAATTAAAAAAAAAAAAAAAAACTCACTATAATACACAATTAAAAAAAATAACATAAAATTTATTGCTATTTAAAATATATATACTCACTCACTTTAATTATTATGTCATATTTAATAATATATATCTCACTCTATACCATAATTAAAATTATGAGATAAAATCATCTATATACAACAATGTATAAATATAGTAATTAGCATTTTATGGTAAAGAATTATTTATTGATGCATCTAATTTTTAGTTCAAGAGAAAATGGGTAATGTAACTGTCCTAAGGATCCAAAGATGTCAAAAGTGAAACAGCTCACCCTTTAAGTAGTGAAACACGAACTTCACTTTTTGCTTTGGCTAATTAAAAGGTGATGGGCAGGATGCATGTGAATTTGAACATATAAAGAGTAAGTTTCGAAGACTATTAAACTCCCCTATAAAGAATAGGTTGGGAAGACTACTGAATTACGTGGAAGTTAAGTATTTCCAACATTACTTCCACTATGTTTGAGTAAAAAATATTATGTTGTTATTATATTTTAATTAAAAAATGAAAAATAGTATATTAAATGATATCAATCAGATAATTTTATATTTGAAATATTTAATTTAAAAAAGTTTGTGCGTGGTAGGATAATTGGAAAAAAATTTGTTGACAGGTCCTTGTGTATTTTGTGTATTTAAATGATAGGAAATTTAATCCCTTATATATGTTTTATTAGTGTAGGCGCACATGTTCAGCAGCCTAATGGGATTTGAACACAAATTGTCTTACTTAGGAAACACTTTCTTGACAGATTGTGCTACTAGAACAACAGATTGTGCCACAGGAACTCGACATCTCACTAGCTTAATTAAAAAATAATAATAATTTAAAAGAAAAAATTGGAATTTATAATATTAATATTTTAAAAATATAGATTACTTTTGATTTTTAATTTTAACAATATTTTCACTTCCAATAATAAATGAACTTGCATATTTTGGATGCTCTTACTATTAGTTTAAAATCAATACAATTTGTCATATCTTGTTAACATGGTTGGGTTTAAAGGGTGTCATTTTGTATGACAATTTAGATTCAAAACTCAAAAGTAAATGGGAGACAACTAAAATACAGACATATTAAAAGTTGATGTGTCCTAGACCAAATGTCATGCCCACTAATAATGAGAATTTTAATACGTTTAAATCACATTTTTTTGAACCACAAAATAATTTCCTAAATCAAAAATATATTAACAAAAACACTAACAAAAATCGTTATTTTAAGAATAATTAAAAAAAAACTTTAATTTATGATGTTTAACCCCTCCTTACTAAGCCATAGCACATATCTTGATCCAAATATCACCCCCTTTATTTAGTTCTTCAGTTAAATCAATCATTCTGTTATAAATTCAACATAGCATCAAAGCTTTTGGTGATTAAACATCATCTTTTCTTTCTACAACAAAGCATAAATTATAAAAACCCTTCTCACCTCTACCATGGAGATCTTGTCATGATTCTTGTAATTAGTTTTGAGCTGATGAATGTATGTGCTCATTAAATCCATATAGCTTGAGTGAGCCTAATGGGCTTAATGGTTAAGAGCATGTGTTTCCTTCTAAGAGATCACAAGTTTAAAACCAGAAGAGATAGAGAAAGAATTTCATCCTAAGACTTAGCAGTGAAATGGATACCTTAAAATTAGATAACAATAATAATAATATATTCCTTACATATGTACAGTGATGTGTGGTTTGATGGTAAGTCACTTGGGCTATGCCCAGGCAGACCGAAGTTCAAATCTCATTGAGTACATTGACCTGCTGTGGTGGCGGCTAGAGGGGTGGATTCCCCTTTCCCGTGAGTCTGCTCTTGCTAAAATCATAGAGACTTAGTATACCCGACTTGCAGGTGGTTGGCTATGCTCTGCTAAAATCATAGAGACTTAGTATACCCGACTTGCAGGTGGTTGGCTATGCTCTTGCTGTTATAGAGACTTAGTATACCCGACTTGCAGGTGGTTGGCTATGCTCTGCTAAAATCATAGAGACTTAGTATACCCGACTTGCAGGTGGTTGGCTATGCTCTTGGTGTTATAGTGGCAGCGTTGAGGTTTGATCCTGGGTCTCCCTTAGATTAGGCCAGGCAGTTACCGATTCACCATGTTGTAAAAAAAATATATTCCTTACATATATACATTTTTTTGAGTAAAATTTTCTAATTTCAATATCACTTTTTATGTGAAAAAATAAATATAATAAATGAACTTTAATTTAATAAATAAAATAATAATAATAATAATAATAGTAAATTATTGTTATAATACATTGTCATCATTCTTTTGAAGGAATGTTTCTCTATTTAGTTATAGACATATTGCATCATATATTTAACTCTAGTAACATAGGGATATAATTATATGGATGGTGTAGAAAAAAATAAGAAAAAGATATACGTTTTTACTTTAATTTTGCAAAATGTTAATGTCTAATGAAGTGATTTGGAATAAAATTGCAACAATGTTGTAATAAACAAATAAATAACAAATTGACGAAAAATTATTATTTTTACTTCAAATTACCTCAATTACTTTATCAAGTCACTCTATAGCTTTGATTTATAATGAGACATGGTTAATTAATAAGCATCTTGAACTTGTGACATGATTAATTAATAATAATTGTGAACTTATAACCTATTATAACATATCTTATTAATAAGAAAGAACTTATAAGTCATTCATAGAGGCTGAGAATTTAAAATTTAGTGTAAAGGAGAGGATGAGTGTTTAAAACCATACATTCTAAACCCAACCTTGATAATTGTATGTAAATTATATTTTCCTTTTTAAATTGTGTAGTTTAGAAGTTTCTTAAAATCATTGTATGGATTGATCATTAATTAGATAATGAATGGAATTTGATGTAATACTAAGAACACAAAGCATATCTTTTTTCATTATTTCTATGCCACCGTATCACAATAGCTCATTTTGTTATCATAATATGTTTATGCCACCATATCACACTAGCTCATTTTATTATCATAATATGCTTATAGAACATCATTTTTATTGTTTTCTCTCTTACTCTAAATGATAATTACTCTTTTACCAATTTGTAAGTGTGTTATGAAACCAGCTCAAGAAAAGATAGAAAAGATAGATCAACGCCTTAGAATTCAGCCTCTTCGAGGGGGCAACCTCCTTTACATTACATAAATGAACAATTCTTGGATGATACAAATGACAAAACCTCCTTTCTATATATAGGAGTCTAAGGAGTCACAATATAATCCAGCCGACCTAACAATAATAATATAACGCCACAAAAATAACAATAGAGGGATTCTATGGGGCACAGAAATAACAATATGGGGGTAATAGGGGCACAACAATATAAATAAGGGGGTAATCACTAGTATTATAGGGACCCAACATGCCCCTCTCCTTCAAAAAAGTGTTGTCCTCAACGCTTGAGTAGTTCTGGATACTTCTGCATAAAATTCTCATCCTCCCATGTGGAATCTTCAGTGGATAAGTTCTTCCACTTGATAAGATACTCTGAAATTGATTGATTTCGTAGCTGTCGAGTTCTTGTTTCTGTGACTGCTTCCGGTTCCAATATAATTTTTCCTTCCTTGTCAAGTTCTGGCAATATTGTTTGAATTGGGAGCTTGTCACCTATAACCTTCTTTAAACATGAAACATGGAAAACTGGGTGCAATCGAGAAGCTGCAGGAAGCTCCAATTTGTATGCCATAGTACCAATCTTTTGCAACACCTTGTACGGACCATAATACTTTGGTGATAATTTATTATCCTTCTTAGCTTGCTTTAGGGACATTTGCTTATATGGTTGTAGCCGTAGGAATACCCAATCACCTACATCAAAACTTCTTTCACTGCGATGTTGATCTGCCTGTTGTTTCATTCTATTTTGTGCCAACACGAGGTTATCCTTTAAGAGTTGGAGGACTTGTTGTTGATGTTCGATGTGATGTTCCACTGCCTGAACCTTAGAATTTTCTCTTAAATATGATGTGATGGATGGTGGTTGATACCCATAAAGTGCCATAAATGGGGTCATTTTTGTTGTTGTATGGAAGGAAGTGTTATACCACCATTCAGCGAGAGGCAACCATTTGACCCATTGTGTCTGTTTATCAGATACAAAGCAACGAAGATATCCTTCCAAACATTTGTTTACTATCTCAGTTTGCCCATCAGATTGAGGATGATAAGATGAGCTATGAGCTAACTGAGTACCAAGACAAGAAAATAATTCTGTCCAAAAATTTCCAGTGAAAATGGGATCTCTGTCACTTACAATAATCTTTGGGTTTCCATGTAGCTTTTGAACTGTTTCCATAAATGCAGTAGAAACTGTACTGGCTTTAAATGGATGTGATAATGCACAAAAGTGTGCATACTTGGTAAGTCTGTCAACTACCACCATGATGACACTCTTTCCCTCAGACTTGGGTAAACCTGTGATAAAATCCATTGAAACCTCCTCCCAACGTTGGCTTGGAATGGATAAAGGTTGTAATAGACCCGGTGTCTTAATTGTTTCAACTTTATTTTGCTGGCAAACCAAACATTCCGCCACAAACTTTTGAATATCTGATTTAAGGCCATCCCAAAAAAATTCCTTCTTAACCCTGTGGTAAGTTTTTAAAAATCCTGAGTGCCCTCCTAAGGGAGAAGTGTGCAATTCCATAAGAATCTTTTGTTTTAGCTGGGAATTCTTACAGAGGTATAAGCGATCTTTGTACCATAACGAATCATTTTGCCAGCTAAATGTATCAGAAGTACTGGAATCTTGTTGTAGCTTTCGAATAAGTGCCCACACTTCTTCTTCATTCTTCCATTCCTCCCTTGCTTCATTTATCCAATCTGGTTGGATAATAGAAATGGCACACAACAATGCTTCCACATCCTCATCCTTTCTTGAGAGTGCATCTGCCACCACATTTTGCTTCCCTTTTTTGTAGATGATTTCAAAGTCATAACCCAACATCTTTGTGACCCACTTTTGTTGCTCTTCAGAGGATAATCTTTGTTCTAAAAAGTATTTAAGGCTATCATGATCCGTTTTTACCTTGAAGTGTCTTCCCATTAGGTAGGGTCGCCATTTCTTAAGTGCATGGAGTATTGCCAACATTTCCTTCTCATAAATAGCTTTGCTTAAAAACTTTCCCTTGATTGGACGACTTTCAAAAGCAATGGGTCTTTCATCTTGCATTAGAACAGCACCAATTCCATTTCCTGAAGCATCACATTCCACAATAAAGGTTTTTGTGAAGTCCGGTGTAGCTAAGACCGGTGCTTGGCACATTGCCTCTTTAAGATGTTCAAAGGCCTTTGTTGCTTCCAGAGTCCATGAAAATGAATCTTTCTTCAATAATGTTGTTAGAGGTGCTGCTATTCTCCCATAATTCTTAACAAACTTGCGATAATACCCTGTCAACCCAAGAAATCCTCGCAGATGCTTTATGGATGTGGGGATTTTCCATTCCTTAATGGCTTTAATTTTGCTAGGGTCTACCTTAACTCCTTCATGAGATACAATATGACCCAAATATTCCACCTCCTGGACTCCAAAGAAACATTTGGATCTTTTTGCATATAATTGTTTCTCCTCCAATAGTTGTAGCACCCTGTCAACATGTTCAACATGATCCTTCCAAGACTTGTTGTAGATTAGTATATCATCAAAAAATACTAACACAAATTTTCTAAGGAATGGTTTGAAAATTGAATTCATCAAACCTTGAAATGTTGAAGGTGCATTGGTAAGGCCAAAAGGCATGACCAAAAATTCATAATGACCCTCATGAGTTCTAAATGTTGTTTTCAGAATGTCTTCAATCTTCATTCTGATTTGATGATATCCCGAACGAAGATCCAACTTGGTGAAGTAAATTGATCCATGCAATTCATCCAGTAATTCATCAATAACAGGAATGGGGAACTTATCTTTAATAGTGAGCTTGTTGAGCTCCCTATAATCCGGACACATGCGCCATGATCCATCCTTCTTGTGCACCAATACTACTGGAGCTGAGAAAGAACTTTGACTCGGTTGAATTATACCAGCCTCTAGCATTTCTGCAACCATACGTTCAATTTCACTTTTTTGGACATAGGGATATCTGTACGGCCTGATGTTTGGAGGAACACTTCCTGGAATCAGATGAATAGCATGATCATGATCACGCATAGGTGGGAGACCTTTTGGAGTCTCAAATACCTTGGAATGATTGTCCAGGACTTTTTGGAGATCTGGAGAAATAGATGATTCCAATGTGGAAACATCTAGCGAACATAATTGTGCAATTACACCTCTTTGCTCCTTTTTTAGAAGCTTTGTCATGCCATTAGAGCTGATTATCTTTCCTGGTTTCCCTGCAATACCCCTTAATTCAACTTCCTTTCTTTCCATAGAAAATTTGATGAAAAGTTCTTGAAAATTAAAAGCTATTGTACCCAAGGATTGTAGCCATTGGACTCCTAGTACAACATCAGCACCTCCCATTGGAATGGAAAGCATTGGGCTAGTCAATACATATTCTCCCATGGATAGCTTGATATTATGGCACTTTCCAGAGCAATTTATTGTTCCTCCATTTGCAATCATCACTTGACACTCTGGTGCTGGATATAGGAAGCAATTCAATTCTTTTGCTACCCTACAATGAATAAAATTGTGGGTGCTTCCTGAATCAATCAACACTATTACCTTTTTCTTCTTGATTTGTCCTTCTATCTTGATGGTTTGAGGAGTGGTAATTCCCGCCAATGCATTACAAGATATGGTCGGATTTATTTGTTCTTCATCTAGGCTTTGTTCCTGGAGTATATCTTCTTCTTTTGACCTTTCTTGCTCCTTTTCTTCTTCCTCTTCACAATCTATGTAGAATAATTTCTTCTCAGCACACTTATGACCTTTAGTGTATTTGCTATCACAACTGTAACAAAGCCCTTTTGCTCTTTTTTCTTCCAATTGTTGTGGTGTCAACCTTATAGGTTGTGGAAGACTAGGGGCAACAACACTTCCGTCTTTATAGTTGTGAGTGGTATGCTTCCTGGTTGCCATAATTTTGCTTTCCATTTTTCTTGCTAACCTGAATGCCTTCTCTAATGAATCAGGTTCCCAAAGGCGAACATCATGTTGGATATTATCCTTTAAAGACCCTATGAACACATCAATCCTATGCTCCTCTGGAATATATTTTACCCTTATGTTCAATTTTTGGAACTCCTCAATGTGCTCCATTACTGAACCCTTTTGTTTGAGACTTATCAATTGGCTAAAAAAGTGTTGCTTTTTGTATCTTCATAATGTGCTATCAATTCTTCCGTAAAAATTGCCCAAGTGATAAATTGTTTACGAGAGCAAAGCCATTGATACCATACAAACTGATTTGGTTCCAAATATACAGTTGCCATACGTACCTTTTGTGCATTTTGCACATTATTGAGATCGAAGAATTTCTCCATCTGTAATATCCATGTGGCGGGATCCTTGCCATCAAACTTCCTCATATCAATTTTTGGAATATGGTGATTCTTCGATCCAACGTTAGCATCTATGGAATCATGATTAACATTTCTTTTGTTCTCATCATGAGTTTCCTTTACTACCTTTTCACCATTAGTGACCCTTTCTTGTAGCAACTTCTTCAATTCTTCCATGTCTGTCTTCAAATCTATCTTCAAATCTACCATGTCTCTCTTCAAATCTATCTTCGAATCATCCATCTTAGCTTCCATGCCCTTTATATTAGATTCCATGCCATTTATCTTAGATTCCACGCCACTTATCTTAGCTTTTGTTAGCTTTTGTGAGCGTGACATTTGTTGCACTTGTTCTTGTAATTTTGATATATCATGTAGCATTTCTTCCTCTTCTTCATGAGTCATGCTAGAGCTTTCAGGTTCCTTACTAGGTGTTTGCATTTTCTTTCCTCGGGGCATCAATTACCGATAATAATGCTTTACTATGCCCTTTGAATTCCGTTAAACCAAGCTTACACAAAAAAATAAAAAAAAAAACTACACACCTTTTTTTCACTTTATAGAAGCCTGATATTGAATCTGTAATTTCGGATCATCCAGTTCTGAAATTGCTACTTGTAGTAGCCTTATGCATCCTCTTTCCAATGCCACAAGTCTGAGCCAAATTGGATTCTCTAAGGAAGATTTATGTGAAATCTCCCACAGTGACTTGCTTTTAGACTGGTTCAGTAGAGAGAACTTGTACGACATGCCACACGTCACTGTTTCAACCTTTGAATCTAAAACACACATAAAAGAAACTACAGTCCGTCCTCTTTCTGTACCTTCTTATGAAATTTCAATCCGATTCCCAGAGAGAAAGTTATGACGATTTTCGCCAGGTCACCTGTTTTGAATGTAATTCAGGAGTCTGCAAAAAGACCAACTTCCTCAGATCATATCTCCGCAAATATCACACGAAAAGATCTGAAATTCGAATCCATGGTTCAGCGCGAGTTCTTCTCAAATGGGTTTTTTTGCGACTTCTGAAACGTCACAGAAAAAAAGTTATAGCGAAAATACCACGATGACCTGTTTGGAGCAGCGAAACCCTAGAATCCAAAGCTCTGATACCAAATGTTATGAAACCAGCTTAAGAAAAGATAGAAAAGATAGATCAACGCCTTAGAATTCAGCCTCTTCTAGGGGGCAACCTCCTTTACATTACATAAATGAACAATTCTTGGATGATACAAATGACAAAACCTCCTTTCTATATATAGGAGTCTAAGGAGTCACAATATAATCCAGCCGACCTAACAATAATAATATAAAGCCACAAAAATAACAATAGAGGGATTCTATGGGGCACAGAAATAACAATATGGGGGTAATAGGGGCACAACAATATAAATAAGGGGGTAATCACTAGTATTATAGGGACCCAAAAAAGTGAGAGGTACAATAACATAAACTATAATATGATAGAAACTTTGAATTAATCACAAATAAAAAATATTTTTATATTAATGTTAAAGTGATAGAAAGGACAACAACAACAAAGTGATAATTGAAGTAAATGTTTAAATGGATTGATAGTTAGACTCCTTTCCTTCATATATATCAGTATATATTTTCATTTGAAGAGAGGAAAACATCTTAAGTTACAAATTTTGAAATTTAAGAAACAACTAATCCCTCTCACTTTTACAAATCCAATTTTCAATGATTGTGTATTTAGAGAAGGGGAAATGATAACAATAACATTTTAGTTTTCTTATTTTTTAAGAATAATTCATGGTTTTAATCTCTTGGATTAGAATTATATGTCTAGGCCTAAGAAGCTCAGAGAGTCCTTCAAATTAAACTTAACTATAATTGATATACATTAACTATGTCATTTTCCACCTTTTTAAAAAAATTAATGACATTCATCAATGTATATCGACAACTTTTAATTTAATAATCATACTAATATAAAACAAGGGCTACATAGTAGCTCTTACTGTGGCTCAACTTAAATATAGCTTAATTAAACTAAAAAATGACAAAGAGAAAAATTTCATCACAAAAATAAAACAACTATTAAAATAATGTATTGTTGAATGTCACGGGGTCTTGGATAGATGGTGAGCACTCCTTGATGTGAAGTCGTCATTTCAATTCTCCTCCCAATCCAGATGAATATTGGAAATGATGAAAATGTAGTCCCTTGTCCCACAAACAAGGGGGTATCATACACCAATTTGGTGTGTGGCTTGGCCGTGACCTCAAAATTAGATGATAATAATAATAATAATGATGAAAAAAAATTTAGAAATATGATTCATTAATATTGTTAATATTAACATATATACACTTTAATATGTTTTTTTTTTGGTCAATTAAGAGTGGTGCCTTCAGTTAACCTCAAAAATAAGATTACATATGGTACAACATCTTTACAAGTGTAAAGACCAAAAAAAGGCAGACTCGTTGATGAAAACAATCAACAGGGTCAACAATACCCCAAACATCACACATAAAAACAAAAAAGAATATTGTTCCTCCTAATCTCAGCTTATCACACCTCGCATTGATTGCAAGCCGACAACACTTGAAACTGTGAAATGCAAGAGTCCATCGCAACTCACAAACCTTGGCAACTTATCACACATTTCGGCTTATCGCACATCACAATGACTGCATGCCGCCAACCCTTGAAACTGCGAAATGCGGGAATAAACTTCAATCGTTCGATTAAACAATTGATTTGACGGTCCACAATCCATCGCCTCCCCGCAAACCTCGGCTCATCGCCATGTCGCAAACCTAAGTTTATCGCTGGCCATTCACTTTTATCGAAAGACAAAATGTGATTGCATCTCCGCCGTCAATATGGTTCTTGATCCAACAGTTGACACAGCATCTCTTCAAGAACTTGCACGCCCATTACCCGCTTTCCGGACCCAGAAAACAAAAAGAACCTGTGATCTATAAAAAATTGGGTCTGCTCTTCGGCTTAACTATCGCCCATCTTAAAACTCGATATCCATTCAATGACAAGGTACTTAGATCCAATGGTTTGCGACTATTCAAACTAGCACACAGGTTACCAGTGGGTGAACCCCCATAATGGAATATGATGTCAGCGCGTGGAAAAAGGATCGACGGTCAAGATTTACTGCGAAACTTCAGCCTGGCTCAAGGACTTCCATCCTCTCCTATTCCCGCTAAAATTTTCCACCAAATATGTCTGTTGATCCGCCATGATCAAACGATTCCTGTGCATCATTCTCTTCACTTCGTGTTTATGTCATTCCTTCCTCTCCCGCTGAAAATTCGGGTCCAGTCTAAGTCTTAACCTCCGATCACTTTTAAAACTGAATATCCATACGATAAAGCCTCTATTGATTTGACAATCATTAGAGATATTGGATCAGAAACTAGCGCGAGCTTTACCTGCTTTACGGAGCCGATAAAGATTATAAACCGCTAATCTATAAATCTTTGGGTCTGCTTGTAGACTTGACCTTCAGTCATTTTTGAACCTGATAGCCATTTGATAATGAAGGCCATCAAAATCTATTTGCTGCGACCTTTCTACTAGCTTTCTATTACTATGTACTCCTCCCCTATAGCTTGCTCTGTCTTAAGCATTCTTTGTGGGATCAACGGTTAGGACTGAATCCTACTTCCGCTCTCTCATACTTCCACTGATCTTCCTTCTGCTCATTTCTCATGGTCTGGAAGTGCTCCATGTCTTTGGCTGCCTGTCTTTGACAATCATTATGCAATTTCCCCAAGGGTGTTGAAACCCTAGTGTACCTGTTGTAACTTTCCTTGCAAAGCACTCCTTCATTCGCTAGGCGATCAGCTAGCATATTGGCTTTTCTTCGCACATGAATGAAGCTGACAGTTCTTGGGATTCGCAAGTGGGAAGAAATATGCTGAAAGACCTGTGATAGCCTCCAATGTTTCGAAACTTTTCCTGGTTTCGTTCCATTACATATCTTCTTGGCCGCATTGATGACCAATTCAGAATCTACTTCAATGATGGTGTTGTATAAATTTGACTCAATCAGGATTTCCAGGCACTACTCTAAGGCAATGAGCTCCACCATGTTATTAGTGGCAGTTCCCAAATGACTATGAAAGATGTCCTTTATGAGCCCTCGCTCATCTCTTATAACCCCACCAAATCCAGCCATCCCAGGGTTGCCCTTAGAGGCTTTGTCTATATTGATTTTCAAAAAACCATGAGGAGGAGGCTGGCAGATGTCTTTACCAGTAGTTTTTTGGCTCACACCCTTGTTTATGTCGTGGGGAACTAGAAAATGGAGACCCAACTGCAGCAGTATGCGAGCATCCTAGGGCAAAGGAGGGTTCTCAAGAAGTTTCCACAAAAGGGCTCCAACTGTGTCTTTGAGCTGTCGTAATATTTGTGCAATGATGTACTAGGTTGAGCTAATTTTGTTCTTGAAAATCCTGCCATTGTGTTCTTTCCATACATCCCAGATAATAAAGCCTAGAACCAGAGTCCAAGCTTTATTAATGATTTCATTGCTTGAGAAGTTTTTCCTCCAATTCTTCAAAGTGTTGGTGATGCTGAGTCTGTCCCTGTCAGGTTGCCTGAAGACTGAGGCCACCCAATCCCATAAGGTAGAGGTGAATTGGCATAGGTTGAGTAAGTGTTCCATCGTCTCCTATTGTAAGCCACATAGATGGCATTTGTATGGGCCAACAAAACATCTTTTCAGAATATTCTCCCAAGTTAGAATTTTCTTTTGTTGAACCAACCACATAAACAACTTTATTTTCATTCAATGCGGGTTCTGCCAAAGGTTCTTCCATACCTGATCAAAGTTTTGATAATCAAACCCTAGGGCCATTCGTTTAGCTTCTCTGAGGTTAAAGTTTCCTTCGATGTTTCTTCCCCATCTTAGTTGGTTAAACAAGGATGACAACAAAATCTTCCTTTGTTCCAAGTCTAGAGCAAGAGAAACAACCTGGGCCTTCAAAGGGCTCTCTTCACTATAACCCAGATCCTTTCATATTCTCCATTTACCATTGTTCCTTACTTGATCCCAAAAGTCACTTACCATAAGTAAACCTTTGTTGTCAATGTCATTCTTGAGAGCGGTTAATTCTTCCTTGAAAAAATTTGGTTCCTGCTACCAGTTATCCTCCCAAAACCGTGCCAGGTTCCCAGCTTGGATCTCCCAGAAACTATGCTGCTGGATAATAGCTCTATTCTCGCAAGCAAGGTTCCAAATGTGGGAGCCCTTAATGAGCCCCGACATTCTGATATGATCCCTCACCTGCCAATTATTTGCATATTTCTGTTTCCAAAGATTGGCCCAAGGGGTTGTCGATTCCCTAAGCCATCTCCACCAAAGTTTTGCTCTCGAAACTCTGCTGAGGGTTTCAGGGTCATGAAGCCCCAAACCACCATGGTACTTAGGTTTGCAGAGCTTGTCCCAAGCTACCAAAGCCCACTTCTTTTTCTCTTCCCATCTGCCCCAAAGAAAATCTCGTTGAATACTCCTGATCTGTTGCATAACTCCTTTAGGAGCAGGAATAAATGAAAACATGAAAATGGGAATAGCTTGCAGGACCACCTTCGTAAGCACAAGATGCCCCACCAAATTTAAAGACTTGCATGTCCATTTCCTCACCTTGTCTTGAAGTTTATTCGTTACTGGCTCCCACACTCCCTTTCTTAGAGGTTTGTCCTTAAGAGGCATTCCAAGGTACTTGGAAAGTAACTGATCCCTTTGAAACCCAAGAATTTTGGTGAGGTTCCTCTCAATAGCAATGTCAGTGTTAAAAGAGAAAACTTTAGATTTGTCAAGGCTTACCTCTGTACCAGGGCCATAACGAAGTCGTTTAGGATTTGTTTGAAAGCTCTAGCTTCCCTGATCGTGGGAATACCTTGCAACATTGTGTCATCCACAAATTGTTGATGAGTAAAAGCAGCACCATCCAGGGTAAGTTTCAGACCATGGATTATTCCTTCAAAAAATTTTGTTTTGATCGCTCTGCCTAGCCCTTCCATCATGAGAACAAAGAGGAAGGGGGAGAGCGGATCCCCTTGTCTGAGACCCCTAGAAGGCATAAAGGTTCTGGAGGGAGAACCGTTAAGCAGGATGGAAAAACTAGCCGTGGATACAAGGGCCATAACCGATGTTATCTAGTTTTGGTCGAAGCCATAAGCTCTTAGCACTCCCCTGATGTATGACTAGCTTAGCTTATCATATGCTTTCGCTAGATCAAGTTGTATCATCATACCAACTTGGTTATTGCTCTTAAGAGAGTGTACCACCTCGTGAGCTTGAATGATGTTATTGAGCATCTGTCTTCCTTCCACATAACCAGTTTGCTCCTCTGAGACAAGAGCTGGAATAAGGGCTTGAGTCTATTAGCAATCACTTTTAAAATAATTTTGTACACCACATTACATAAAGCTATGGATCTAAATTGGTCTGGTGTCATAGCTTTTTCCTGCTTTGGAATCAAAGATATGAAAGAGGCATTAAGATCCTTCAAAACCGTTTTGGATCTTCTTGAGTCTTCCACAACCTCAAGGATATCTTGTTTGATTATTTTCCAGCAAGCTTTGAAGAAGTCCACATTGAACCCATCCGGGCTCGAAGCTTTCCCATTTTGCATCTCATTGATAACTTCACTAACCTCCTCTTCAGACACTGGCCTGTTAAGATTATGGTTGTCTTCCTTGGTAACAAGCTTCAGAATGTGCTTTCTCAAACTATTAATGAACCGAGATCTATCTACGAGAGGCTCCTCTGCTATGCTAAGGAAGTGTTGAACTAGGACAGATTCCACTTCTTTATGAGAGACAAGCTCTTTCCCTTGAGAATCTTTGAGTTTTGTAATTATGTTATGTGACCTATGATCCAGGGTTGATTTATGAAAAAACTTCATGTTTCCTTCTCCTTCACTAATTCATTGCACCCTCGATTTCTGTCTCCAGAAAATATCCCCTTGCATGCAACGATCTTCCCATTCGTTCTGGAGAGAGTCAACTTGATTTTTTCGTTCCTCGGTAAAAGCATCTGTGATGGATCTGATTAATCTCCTGGATTTTTTGCTCAACTTCTCTTTTGGCTTTAAAAATATTGCCAAATTCCTTTTCGTTCTAATCTTTAAGCTTGGATTTGATGTGCTTAAGTCTCTATTGTAGCATGAATATTTTAGTGCCTTGAACGGGCATATCTTCC
This sequence comes from Pinus tabuliformis, assembly GCA_031772625.1. NCBI lineage: Eukaryota > Viridiplantae > Streptophyta > Pinopsida > Pinales > Pinaceae > Pinus > Pinus tabuliformis. The sequence goes on along the minus strand of CM062806.1, from coordinate 82,955,989 downwards.
ATTTGTTAATATTGCTAGTGAAGTCAGGGTGAGAGATCCAGACATTTTCAAACCTAAAAGGTTTGTTCCTCAGTGTGCCCATAAAAGTAGTTTCAAGCTGGACAGGGTAGTGGTCCGAGCCTCCAAAGGAAAGGATTAAAGCTGACATGTCAAGGCCTGTAAGAAGGTGGTCCTCTGAGATTATGAATCTATCTAGTTTAGAGGCGACTTAAGCAGCCCCTCGCCTCTTATTGTTCCAGGTAAAAGTGACATTTATTGTTTTAGTGTCCACTAGCCCCATGGTATTTATGAAGTTCTGGAAGGTAATGGAGTCTCTGTCTAGTTTTTTGGTATCGCCTTTTTTCTTTGTAAGAGATCTGATCATATTGAAATCCCCTGCCAGAATCCAGGGCACATCAAGATATCTCTCTCTTAGCTCCTCAAGGGAGGTGAGAAGCTTGAGTTTGTCTTCTTGTTTTTGAGGACCATAAATGTTTGTGATCATGTATATCTCCTTATCTCCCAAAGGTTGAATCACCAATGATAGATAGTTCCTAAATGCTTCAACAACCAGGATTCCAAGTTTCTAGGGGTCCCACAGCGTAAAAAACCCCCCGCCGAGTTGTCCGCTTTGACCTCTAGATACTCATACTTGATTAACCACTTGCTGTGTATCTCTCTGATCTTGTCCATCGAACACTTTGTTTCCTGAATAAAAACCATATCTGGTTTTTCTTCTTTTATTCTACTGTTAAGATTTCTTTGTTTCCTTTTACTTCCTAGACCCCTAATGTTCCAGGTTGTAAGCCTCATTAAGGAAGGTTTGTAAAGGAGTAACTAGTAAAATCTCTCATCTTACCTAAGTTAATCATGAATTTCCCACATTCGGTCAACATCTCATTCTGTCTTTTTCTTCCTCTTTTCCTACTCGGGTTCTTGGAAGAATGCATTGGTGTATCCTTCATCGTTTTCACCCCTCTATTCTCCTAGCTATCATGGTTTCTTTTGACTCCAGAGCCCTCTGATTGTGATCTCCAGAGGAAGAGTTGTTGAACCCTGTCAAACTCCTCTTTTGGCAGAGAGTCTACCCCTTTGGCTATTCCTTGCTCCATAAACTTTTCTAGATCTAAATTCTCCCTTTCTAGAATCTCCTGCAGTTCATGGTCCTCTGTTCCAACCTCACTTGGGGGTCATCTCATGGTCCCTACTACGCTCCATAAGGCTTGGCGGATCATCCTTTTGTTGGCTGTTCTTTGGTAGATCCTCCGTTCTAGCATTGCTTTCCTTCTCACTGGGATTATTCTCCAATTCCTGGTTTGTCCCATTGTTTCCAACTTCTTCTTCTAAGATCATGAAACTGTTGTGGCTCAGTTTTCTGTCCTCATTAATCTTCTTTTGGTACTGCTTTCCTCCTTTCCCTTTGCCCCCAACCTTAGTAAAACCCTCGGGATCTTTGTCTGTGGTGTTTTTTGTGTTGCTTTCCATTTTGTTTAATGGGTAGTCTCTGTATAGGTGCTCGTGTTCATGGCACTTGTGACACCTAAATGGGACATTTTCATAGTCCACCACCTGCACCCATTCTTCATCATACATTTCTAAAATGATCGCGTCCGGAAGTGCCCAAGATAAGTCCATTTCCACACATATCCGGGCGAAAGATGTGTATTTTCCTTTTAGAGTCGCATCTGAGATCTTTATCAAATGCCCTAGCTTGTTGCCAATTGCCTTTAGAGACTCCGACAACCAATAATCTAAAGGAAGGGAGTAAAGTCTTATCCATACCGGTACCGATGTGAAAGTTTCTCGTTGTGAGACAAAGATCAACATCCATGGTTGCATGTAAAGGCCTGTAGCAACATAAAAATAGGGTCCTCCCTCGAACACTCTGTCTTTATTCTCTAATCTTGTGAACGCCACCGTAAAGAAGCCCTTGGACCCAAGGTGAAGGTTTATTCCCCCCATTGGTTCTAGTGGTCCCTTATCCATGCTTGAAAAGCCTTCTCCGTTGGTCAAATCCCCATAAATTTGCATATAACTACGTATTCCGCCATGTGATTTCTATGAACGTGTAGCGCTGGGTCACTTAAAATGACCCAACGAATAATGGTCGACTTGGGTTTACAGACCCCTGTTTTTTTTCCACTGGAAAAATCGTAATCTTTTCATTATATGGAAAAAATTACATGTTGTAGATGCGTTTAGCATATGCTGTATGTTCATTCCGCCATATAAGCGTGAGGCTGTTTTTACTTTCTGTACTAACAAAAAGAGCAAAAATGCATCTCATAGGATGTTCTGTTATCATCATATATATAAGTTGCCACGCAGGGCTATCAGTAGTTTCATTTTCGGCTATATACAATATAGTTCAAAAATAAATATCAGATCATAATCATATTCATGGGCTGGCTGCCCGGGGATACTGTGCATCTATATACGGCCGGTGGTAGTACTGGTATGCATTGTCACCGCGCTGCTCCTGTATCATCCACTCGCCTCTGGGAAGTGCTGTAGCCTCCTTGGATAGTTGATCGGCACTGTTGTTGTGTTCCCTGTAGATATGATAGCAAGAGATATCAATAAACTGTGCCTTCAATGAATATATTTCATCCAATATGCTGCTGAGTGTGTGAGTGTGACATGCATTGTTATTTTTGAACCAATCTATGATAATCTTTGAGTCTCCATATATGTTCAAATGAAAGCAATTGTGGCTCAATGCAAAATGTAGAAGATGGCGGAGAGTGATGAGCTCAGCGAAATTATTTGAACCAGCACCCAATCCCAGCTTAGCTTTGTAGTAGTGTTGTTATGCTTTGTAGAGTATAAAGCCCCCTCCACATCCTTGCTGTTGGGCAGCACCGTCAAAAAAGGCCCACGGGCTGTTTTGGTTGATATGAGGAGGGTCATGTGGTCTGCGAGCCTTAGGCTGTGTGGGCTCCGGTATTTCATTGAAAACAGCAATGATTTTTGCCGTTGGATCACCTTATCATCAAAAGTCAAGCGGTTCCGAGCTAGCCAGAGGTACCAGCAGATGATAATGGGCAGGCTTTGTAATTTGGAGTTGCGGTGTTGTAGGTACCATTGTTCCCAGATATGGTTTATGTCCTCGCCCTCCCATCTACCCGAGAATTGTATATCAGAGGATATGGTTTGCCAGATGTGGGTCATGGAGGGGCATTTGAGGAAGAGATGAATGCTTGTTTCGGCAGCCTGTTTACATAAGATACACCAGGATGGTCCGTGGACAGCTCGTCTCATGAGGTAGTCTCCCGTGGGGACTACAACCTTTAGGATGCACCAGAAGAATAGCTTTTGTCTGGGAGGTGCCGTGAGCTTCCAGATGGAGTTCCACCAAAAAGAGATATGATCCGGGATCTTGTGTGAGATGAGGGAGAGATACCCATCTTTTGGTGTGTAGGTACCATGCTTTGAGGGATACCAGATAAGCTCGTCAAGCCCCTGCTTGATTCTGATGTGAGCTTCTGTTAATGCAGTGGTGTAAGACCTCCACTCTTGGTGCCAAAGTGGCGGAATGTTGATCTGATCAGCAGTTTTCCAACCCTGTTCAAATATGGAGGTGTTCGTCTAATCAGCTATGTCGACAATGTGAGTGATCCCTTGAGTGTGCAGGAAGCGGATGAGTGCTTCCGGTAGAATGTGTTTGCCCCCGCTATCATTCCAAGGGTCCAGCCCAACCCTGACCAATGTGCCATCATTAATTCTCCATGTCAAGTTATCTCTGATAAGGGGTAAAGCATGAAGAAGTGCTTTCCAGACGGAGGAGATCCCAACTTTGGGCCATGAGGGAAGGCGGAGCCAATCCATGAGCTGAAGGGGCCATATGTATTTATGGTATACCATGTGAGTCCACAGATTTTCCCCAGAGATGAGGGTCCATCCCATTTTTGCAGCTAATGCCTGTGCAAATAATGGGAGATCCTTGAGCCCCCAACCCCCCCATTTCTTTGGAGTGGCAATCCTCTTCCATTCGATCCATGTGAATATGTGTTTTTCTTTTGCCCCATTCCATAGGTACCTATTACAGGTTTGCTGAAGTTGAGATAGAATGCTGCGAGGGATCCATGCTAAAGCCATCCAGAAGACCGGGGTGGCTTCCAATACAGCTTTGATCAGGACTAGCCTACCCACTCGAGATAGATATCGGTGGCACCAGATGTTAAGCTTCTTTTCCAGCTTGGCTACTAGCCAGACCCAGTCAGCTATTTTTGGACAGATAGGCTTGATCCAGAATCCCAAGTATTTGAGACCCTGATCCAGAGGATGCAAGCTGTAGGGAAATAGCTGTTGGGCCAAATGCGATTCATTTACAGTGGTTCTGGCAAGAATGATTGATGACTTTGTATGATTTGCCTGCATCCCAGTGGCTGATGAAAAAAGAGTGAGGATCTTGGAGAAGGTACGAGAGTCCCGAACGCCACCATCTAAGAAGATCATGACATCATCCACAAATAGAAGATGAGTGAGGAACCAGTCATCTGATATTTTGAGGCCACATAAATCTCCATTTCTCTTAGCAGAGTCAATCAGGCGACTGAGGCTGTCCATGATGATGAGAAAGAGAAGGGGAGACAGGGGACACCCCTGTCTGAGACCACGCTCAGAGTGAAAGAAAGGTGCAGCCGATCCATTTATCAATACACTGAATGAGGGGGTGGTGATACAAGCCATGATCCATGTGATAAAGTGATGAGGGAAACCCAGGTGAATGAGGAGCATTTTAATATAAAGCCAGCTAACCCTATCGAAAGCTTTTGCCAGATCAATTTTTAGGATGATGGCTTTATGATGTTTTTTCCATATGGAATGGAAGGCTTCCTGAGCCACCCCAATGGCTTCATGTATCTGACGGTGTTCCAAGAAAGCAAATTGTTGTGGGGCAATGTGGCGAGACAGAATGGGGCACATGCGATTTGCAATGATTTTTGTGATTATTTTATAGAGGACATTGCAGAGAGAGATGGGGCGATAGTCATCAAATGAGGATGGAGAGTCAGATTTCGGGATCAGGGCAATGAAAGTGGAGTTTATGGCGTTGTACATGGTGCCTGTTGTTCTGCATTCCTCTACAACCCGGAGGAGGTCCATTTTGATCATCTCATAGAAGGCAATGTAGAATTCGATGGTCCATCCGTCCGGTCCCGGGCTACGCTCCTTTTTAAACCATTTGATGGTGGACTCAAGTTCCTCAGGGGACACAGGATCAAGCAGGCTCTCTGCTTCATCTGCGTTTACAAATCTGGGAAAGTGTCCAGCAATGTTGATGATATCTGCCAGATTGGAGCCCGGGGGTTGTTTATATAGGTTCCTGAAATGGGCAGTTCCCATCTGTGAAAGCTTATTGAAGGTGTCAGCCACTCCACCTTCTGGCATAGGGAGATTCCAGATAGTGTTACTGACTTTTCTGCCTTTTGCATAATTATGAAAAAAGCGAGTGTTGTCGTCCCCAGCCTTAAGCCATATAGCTCTACTGCGCAGCCGAGTAGATTCCTCCCTTTCCTTAAGGATTTTTTGCTTCTGATTTTCCAACTCCACAAGATGGGCTTTATCTGCCTCCGAAATAAAACCTAGCCCTCTTTCATCAGTGAGGGAGGTGAGCTCATCTTCAATGTGTAAGAGAGCCGAGACCTCCTGCCTATATTTGTTCCTAGCCCATTCGATCGAGAGCTCCTTTAGCTGCAATAGATTCATGCAGAAGCCCTTAGCCAGGGAGTCAGCTCGATCAATCGGATGTATGGGCCAGAAATCCGAAACAAGTTTGATGTAGGCGGGGTCCTGAAGCCATCCATGATTAAATTTAAATGGCGCCTTTGGTTTTTTGTTAGGGCCATTTATTTCTAGATAGATGGGATGGTGATCAGATATACCACCATTCCCCACCCATTGCCTGTAGTGATGTAGATCTTGAAGCAGTGATCCTTTCATCAAGAATCTGTCAAGTCTACGGGCTAGGGCAGCATCACCGATTCTTCTGTTCCTCCAGGTGGGAAGGGGCTTGACCATGGGGACGTCGCTCAAGTCATGTCGATCCAAAAGGTCTGTCATGTGAGCAGTCATGGGGTCGATTTGTGCAGAGGCTCCCCATGATTCCCCATATCCTATGGAAAAATTAAGGTCCCCTCCGATGATTAAATGATCGACAGATAGAATGGTTAAGCCCATAAGGTGGTTCCAGAAAGATTCCCGCTGATGGCATGGTCCATATATGTTAATAACCCTGAGGGCGATGCCCAGGTCGGCAGAGAAGAAATCAAGCCCCATAAAGCCAGGTCCCCCCCAAGAACCCTGAGCTTTGATGGTGACTGGGTTGTATCCTATGGCTAGCCCACCAGATCGACCCGAAGCATCCATAGCCGAGAACTGCCACCCAGGAATGGTAGAAGATAATGTGGCCACAATGGAGTCCGCAGGACCAAGTGTTTCTTGCAGAAGGATGATATCGACAGGAGAGGATTCATACAAACGCCTGAGTGCTAGTTTCTTTGAGGCACTAGCCAAGCCTCTGCAATTGAAGGAGAGACACTTCATGGGGGAAGGTGGCCGGGGGTGTTCTTCGCTCTAAGTACCCCATCAATAGTGGATTGCCTCCCGGTGGCGACCTCTGCCCCCGCTCTCCGGATAGCCTTGGTAAGATCGGATTTTCTCCCACGCGAGGGCAGGGAGGATGTGCCAGGAGTGATAATTCCCAAACCAATGTGTGATGATTGGGAGCACTGCGGGTGATTTCGAGACCTCAGATAATATGGATGATGAGCACCTTTGGGAGATGAGGGAGGTGATGCAGGGGATGTGGGAGGTAGCGTTGCAGTGACCACAGGTGCAATGACAGAGGATGTGGGCATCGAACAGATAGCAGGAGACAATGGTGGAGCTGATAACGGAGATGTAGATAAAAATGACAATGGAGGAATAAGAGAGTTACCCGGAAAGCCTGCAGATGCTGATGCTGTGGCCGCCGGGATCTGGTGACTGGAGCAGAAGGATGCCCTTGTGAGATGCCCAGATCCTGAGGAGCAGAATCATTGGGAATGCTGGCAGCCGGGACCTGATGTACAGCCGGAGAGGTAGTTCTCGGAGTGTGGATGGTGTCAACAGGAGCCTCTGTGCTTTTCTGATTGAGAGGGCAATCCTTGAATATGTGTCCAACCCGGTGACAGCGACGACATCTGAAAGGGACACCTTCATAATCTAATATCTGGACGCGAGTGTATTTTCCCCAATGCAGTGTGATTTTTTCCTCCAAACCTTCGCGAGTGTCCAGATGCACCAGGATCCGAGCGAGGGTTTGATTTCTAGACTCCACAAAGGGGCGATCATGATCAAGGTAGGTGCCCAAAGCATTGCCAATGCAGATGAACGTCTCCTCATTCTAGTATTGAAGGGGTAACCCCGGCAGACGAACCCATAAAGGCCCGGCACCGATCTGTTCTCGCTCCGGATCGAACAGGGGGCTCCAGCGCTTGAGTAACACCGGCGCCATCTCAATGTGCCAGAACTTGGCCAAGACCAGATCCGTGTAGTTTTCTTTTGTAAAGTGCAGAGCAAACCAGCCGCGGGAGAGGACCTGTACTTCAGGTAGTTCCATTAAAATCCCTCCCCAGATTTCTTTAACCCAGAGTGTTAATCTGGTCGCGGAATAGGCACGACCCCGGACATGTCCCACCAATATAGTATTGGCCATGGTAGCAGCCTCTGTTATGGCCGTGGCCTCACTGAACCAAATAGCAATGTCTTTTGTAGTAGATTTGACACACTTGGTTCTCTTTTTTCCAGATCGCGGCGCAGCTAGGTGGTGAACCAAAGGATCCGGGAGGCTGTCGGGCGGGTTTGCCCTAGTTGAACTAACTTTGACTGCAGGGGTTTCAAAACTCCCTGAAGGAGGGTGTAGGAACGCAGAGGGACCCGATGATGACGGAGGGGCCTGGCTAGTGGAAGGAGGAACCGGGATGGAGGATGATGGGGGTCGCGATTCGAAGGGCGGCGATGGGGGAATCACAGATGATAGAAAACGTAGGGTACCCGGAGAGAGGGGAGGAAGGTCTAGGCCCGCCGATTCGGTGAGCACAGTACCTTCTGGCGTTCCTGAGGGGAGGGGGACCGGGATAGATACCGCAGGAGAGGGGTGCGACCCAGGTAACAGGGAGCCCGAAGCAGCAAACGGAGATGCGAAAATAGGTCGGTCGGGGAATACCTGAGACGGGTGCGGGTCTTCGGAGTAATCGAGCTCCTCTTCCGTGTCCATGACTTCATTAGCCGGCTCCATGGTGAAAACGACAGCGACAGTTGTGTCCTGAAAATTCGGGCCCGGTCGGTAGTGAGATAGGTGGCTGAGATGCTGCAGGTTGCGGAGTTAGGGTTTCTGGATGCCCCAACCGAAACCCTCGCGGTTAACCTTGCGCGCCGCAGATGCCATCCGAGAACCTCCTTTCCCTAGCTTACTTTTACAGACCCCTGTTGTACTCATAGGAGCAACTTTCTAACTGCTGCCCCATGTCCTCCTCTCCCTACTAGCTTCTTCATGATTCACTTCTTGTCCATGAGGTACTCTAAAATATAATAATATACCATAAAATATACTCTAAACACTATTCGAACCTAAATATAAATATATTGCTTAAAATTGCGAAGGCATTTTATTAATTGATATTTTATATTTATTATAACAGCAATTTGTAGTTTTCCAAAATGACAATGTGCACATATTTTAACGAATGGTAAAGAGTAGAATTTATCTAAATCGTATTAAAAAAAAAAAAACTTATAGCGCAGTAGTCATGTTAATAATTAATTTTAAGTTTATATACACATGCCATTATAGACATAGGAATAAGAATAGTCATAGAGTGTATGCTATGTCTTTATTACTCCATCAATAAAATGTTAGGCCATCAATTTCATTATATCAATTTCATTTATATTAATTATTTATATCCATCAATTTGATTTATATATACATTAACTTTATATAACTTCCTTAGCCATCATTTATGTTTGAGTTTGTTTATCATATACATTTTCCATTATAACCATTAACTTCCTTAGCCATATCATATACATTTTCCATTATAACCATTAACTTCCTTAGCCATCATTTATGTAAAGTTGAGTTTGTTTATCATATACATTTTCCATTATAACCATTAACTTCCTCAGCCATCATTTATGTAAATATTGGATTGCACAGAAGATATTTTAAAAATTAATAATTAAAATTGGATGATCTGTACAGAAGCGAATGTCGATGTATCATTTTTTTACAGAAAAGGACGAAAGACACAAGCCCCGTTACCACTGCTTGATCTTCAACAATATAATGCGTGGTCCTTTTAAAGGGCAACAACGGGGTTGGGTTCAATGGTTGTTACTCAAGAATCCTTTGACAATAGGTAGTCCCACCTCACTTCACTTCACTTCAGCTGGAACTCTTTTTTATGCAAAAATGTGGGAGTTGTACTATCATCACACTCACATCATCTCTGGATTTTCTAGATACCGCTAACTCTACAAGCTTTTTACAGGCAGCGATGGGGCCGCCTCCTAATGATGTCAAATTAGGTTGCTTCTGAACACAGAAAGGCCTGGCGATATCCACTGCTTCTTGATTACTAACTTTATCCCACAACCCATCTGATGCCAGAATTAGAAACTCGCAATCAGATGTAATTTCAATCTTTCTGGTGTCGGGTTCAGCTATTATCCATTCTTTCATGTGCAAATCGCCTATTGCCCTAGTTATCGCTAAAGATCCTTGAACTCGCCAAACTCCGCAATTCCACTCAAATTCTCTATCCGTTGTCTCTCGTCCTCCCTTCCAGCTCGATGATCACATGTAAGGGCTTCAGAAGCACCATCTCTGCTAATAACTGCTCGGCAATCCCCAGCATTGGAAACCACTAAGTTACCATTTATAATGAGAGCAGTTACACAGGCTGTACCGCTACCAACCTCCTGCTTCAAAAATTCGGCATCTGTTGTTAAGTACCCGTACCCATCTCTAACAGCCTGTTCAAGAATGTCCCCCGTTTCGTTTTCCATTCTGAGCATTGCGTCCAGAATATTCTGCCCAATATTTTCGGCAGCGAACGCTGCAGCTTTCCCACCGCTATGACCATCAAAGACGCCAAAGAAGGCCTGTTTGGAATTGCCAAGAACATTGTCAATGGCCTTGTGGGTATCTTCCATGAATTCTCGCTTACCCTTTTTGCACGAAACCGCATGATGAAAACCCTCCATATTAACCTCCATCGGCTGCTCCACGGCCACGCTCGGCGCATTGAGGCCCGGCAACTGGAGCGGAACATCTAGCATCAGCGGGCGTTGCCACTTGTGCAGAGGCTTAGGGCACTTTTTGGCCAAAAAGGGGGATCTGCAGGAGCCGAAGACCGAGGGAGAATTCCCTGCTACAACGCAAGCCATTTTTACAATCTGCGGAGGCTGCTGTATAAATTCAATTGAGTGTCTCGTTCGGAGCCTGTTAGTGCTTGTGGTTCCAATTGCTGTGTCTGCTAAGCATTTATATGGCGTTCAAAGGTTCAACTCAAATCAGATATAGGGAACTTGCACCGTCAAACTCGTGGGTACGCGATTACCACAGTGCATTATTATATATGTAATACAACCGACTATGAGGTGGAACACGGTGAAATGGTCTCAAAGTATTAAGGAAATCCTTAGCACGTTTCTCTGGTCAAAGTTGCCCCTCGTCATGAAGGAAACTCCCAAAAGGTTAAATTTCTTATTATGAAAATTTGATTAAATCATTCCTGCCAGTTATATGGAAAATGGAGATTCAAATGGGTTTAAACTCATATAAGATGGAAGATTTTTCTTTACTGTTGTTTTTTTTGCTCAATAGACTTTTCCTCTTCATAAAAGGTAAGTCTGTCTATTTCTTCGTTGATGTTCTCATTTTGGTGGGGTTTTGTGTCTTTTTTTCCTCAATAAACTCTTCCTCTTCATAAAAGGTAAGTCTGTCTATTTCTTAGTTGGACTCTTCCTCTTCATAAAATGTAAGTCTGTCTATTTCTTCGTTGATCTTCTCATTTTGGTGGGGTTGCTTAATCTATATGGACCTGAATGGTCATCCATGTGTCTGGTCTGTTTCGCTACATATTTCTACTTTTATCTTTCATGTAAGGTTTTTCCCGATTTCCGCTGTGCTCTGTTTCAGCCCAGTCTTTCAGTTATTTGCTTTATGCATGTATCAGGTATTCTCTATGTAAATATTTTTTATTAATATAAATACTGTTTTTTTTGGTACAAAAGAAAAATTGATTAAATCAATATCGTCGGCACGTGGGCGCTGATGGCTGCGCTGATGCCCAGAAATAACCACCGTGGGTGACGTTAAGTTGTTTGTGTTTTGGAGTGAATAAATGGATTGAGTGTTTTTAATTAAAAAAAACTGGCATTTAGAAGTTCTAGACTATAGAATTTAGATTTACTATTTTAATTTCTTTTAGGATTTTAAACAACATGTAATAGAAAATATTATAAAAATGTTTTATAATTGGAATATGTAACTTTTTTTCATTAATGGGAAGATAATAAAGTATAATTATTAATCAAATTATTTTTTCCTCATTATTTAAAATATATTTTTAAATGTGTAAAAGATTATTGTTTATGAAAAGTCTCCAAACAATTATGTTGTGTAAATTTAAGGTGTAATTTAATTGTTTTATATATATATATATATATTTTGAATATGATAATATTTTTTTTTAAAGATTGTGGTTTTGAATGGTTTGAAATGTAATTTTGAATGCTTAATTAGATTTAATATTTTTGAAAAAAAATTGGAGCACTCAAATTAAGTAGATTATACAATTCAAATTTGTAATTTCAACATATCTATATAAGATGATTAGCAAATATGTTCATAAAAAAGTCAGAATGTAGAAGAGTTAGATTACAGGTAAATTTAACCCGTGTACCATAATAATAATCTTTTATAGAATTTCTAGAAAATATCACTCTAACACATAAAGCAAAAACAAAAACAACATCAAACAAAAAAGGTTAGATTACATGTAAATTTAACTCCTCTACTATTACAATAATCTTTTATAAAATTTTGAAAAAAACTCATATACACATAATAATAGAAAAAATTACTAATTATTATACCTAACTAACTCTAATTATTATTTCAGATTTAAAAACATATACACACCACCCAGGCACAATTATAAAGCACAATTAAAATTATGTAATAAAATAAACTACCTACAACAATGTATACACTATTTTATATAGTGATGAGCATTTTAGGTTAGAGAATTTTTATTTCTCATTAATTATACACTATTTTATAAAGTGATTAGAATTTTAGATCAGAAAATTTTTATTACTCATTAATTATAATATATTTTCGAGAATAACTAGGACTGCATCCACATATTTAATGACCCTAAATGTTTATTGATGCATCTAATTTATAGTTAAAGAGAAAATGGATAGTGTAACTCTCCTAAGGATCCAAAGAGATCAAAAGAGAAATGCGAACTAGACTTTTTGCTTTGGCTTATTAAAAGGAGATGGGCAACATTCATGTGAATTCGAACATATAAAGAGTAGGTTTCGAAGACTATTAAATTCCCCTATAAAGAGTAGGTTTTGAAGACTACTGAATTACGTGAAATTTAAGTATTTCCATGTGGGTGGAGGAAAAATTATTATGTTGCTATTATATTTTAATTAAAAATAAAAAATAGTATATTAAATAATATTATTTATATATATATAGATAATTTTATATTTGATATAAGTATTAGATATAATATTTAATTTTAAAAAGTATATGGGTAGTAAAATAATTAGAAAAAAAATTGTTGAGAAGTTTTTGTGTATTTAAATAATAGAAAGTTTAATCTCTCTAGACATGTCTTATCAGTTTAACCTTTTTTGTAAGTTAGATGTCTCTTCTCAGGGCACATGCTTAGCAGCCGAGTGAGGTTTGAACACAAATTGTCTTACTAACGAAACCCTTTCTCCAAGATTGTGCTACTGGAACAACATATTGTGCTACTAACATCCCACCAACTTAATTAAAAAAATAAAAATAAAGAATTTAAAAAGGAAAAAATTGGAATGTAGAATTATTATTATCTTAAAAATGTAGATTATTCTTGATTTCTAGACTTTATGAAAAATTTTATTTCTCATAATAAAGGAACTTGCATATTTTGGATGCTCTTATTATTAGTTTAAAATCAATAAAATTTGTCATATCTTGTTAACATGGTTGGCTTTAAAGGGTGTCATTTTGTATGACAATTTAGATTCAAAACTCAAAAGTAAATGAGAGAAAACTAAAATCCAAACATATTAAAAGTTGATGTGTCCTAGACCAAATGTCATGCCCACTAATATTGAGAATTATAATACTTTTAAATCACATTTTTTTGAACCTCAAAATAATTCCCTAAATCATAAATATATTAAGAAAAAGACTAACAAATATCATTATTTTAAGAATAATTTAAAATATACTAAAAAAATAAAAAACAAAAAAAAACACAACTTTAATTTATGATGTTTAAGTCCTCCTTACTATGTCATCAAAGCTATAACACATTTCTGGATCCAAATATCACCCCCTTTATTTAGTTCTTAAGTTAAATAAATCATTTTGTCATAAATTAGTTCTTCAGTTGAATAAATCATTTTGTTATAAATTAAACATAGCATCAAAGCTTCCCATGATTAAACATCATCTTTTCTTTCTACAACGAAGCATAAATTATAAATTATATTCCTAGGGTAAATTATAAACCCATGCTTTGAAAAAACTTTCTCACTTCTACAATGGAAATCTTGTCATGATTTTTGTAATTAGTTTTGAGCCGATGAATGTATGTTCTCATTAAAGCTATATAGTTTGAGTGGGCCTAATAAATACATATATACATTTTTAGTAAAATTTTCTCATTAAAGCTTTAATGAAAAATATATACATATATACATTTTTTAGTAAAATTTTCTAATTTCAATATCACTTTTTATGTAAAAAAATAAATATAATAAATGAACTTTAATTTGATAAATAAAAAATAAAATAATAATAATAATAAATTATTATTATTATTATAATACATTGTCATCATGCTTTTGAAGGAATGTTTCTCCATTTCCTTAAAGACATGTTGCACCATATAAATTAAATAAAAAATGGAACAATAATAATAATAAATTATTATTATTATAATACATTTTCATCATGCTTTTGAAAGAACATTTCTCCATTTCTTTAAAGACATATTGCATCATATATTTAACTCTAGTAACATAGGGATATAATTATATGGGTGACGTAGAAAAAAATAAGAAAAGGAGGTAGGTTGTTACTTTAACTTTGCAAAATGTTAATGTTCAATGAATTGCTTTGGAATGAAATTGCAACAATGTTTTGATAAACAAATAAATAACAAGTTGATTTTAAAATTATTATTTTTATTTCAAATTACCTCAATTACTTTATCAAGTCACTCTATAGCTTTGATTTATAATGAAACATGATTAATTAATAAGGACGTTGAATTTATGACATGATTAATTAATAATCATGTTGAACTTATAAGGCATTATAATATATCTTATTAATAAAAAAGAACTGGCAATGACAATTTAAAATTTAATGTAAAAATAAAGATGATGAGTGTTGAAAACCATACCTGCTAAACCTAACCTCGATAATTATATATAAATTATATTTTCCTTTTTGAATTGTGTAGTTTAGAAGCTTCTCAAAATCATTGCGTGGATTGATCATAAATTAGATAGTATAGTGAATAGAATTTAATGTAATGTTAAGAACACAAATCATATCTTTTTTCATTATTTCTATATCACACTAGCTCATTTTGTTATCATAATATGCTTATATAACATACATCATTTTAACTACTTTCTCTCTTACTCTAAATGATAATTACTCTTTTACCAATTTGTAAGTAAGAGTTGCCAATAACATAAGCTATAATTTTATAATTATGACAAGAGCTTTGAACTAATTACAAATGAAAAATATTTTTATATCAATGTTAAAGTGATAAAAAAGCCAACAACAAAGTATAATTGAAGTAAAAATTTAAATAAATTGATAGTTACTCTTTTCATATATATATATATTTGATTTTTTTCATATATCAATATATATTTTTATTTGAACAAGGGAAAACTTACTAAGTTACACATTTTGAAATTAAAAAAGACAACTAATTCCTCTCAGTTATGCAATTTTCAATAATTGTGTATTTAGAGGAGAAAATAATAACAATAATATTTTGGATTTCTTATTCTTTCCAAATAATTCACGGTTTTAATCTTTAGGATTAGAATTATTTGTCTAAGCCTAAAATTTCATGGAATCGTTCAAATTAAACTTAACTATAATTAATATACATTAACCAAGTCATTCTCCACTTTTTTTTAAATTAAATTAATGGTATTCATGCATGTTTGTCAACAACTTTTTAATTTAATAATCATACTCATATAAAATAATATACCATAAAATATACTTTGAACACTATTCGACAACTTTTAATTTAATAAACATACTAATATAAAATAATATACTATAAAATATACTCTAAACACTATTCGACGAGAATATTATTACACTAAATATATTGTTTAAAAGTCCAAAGGCATTTTATTAATTTATATTTTATATTTATTATAACAGCAATTTGTAGTTTTCCAAAATGACATTGCGCACATATTTTAACGAAGGGTAAAGAGTAGAATTTATCTAAATCGTATTAAAAAAATCTTCTAAAACATATAGGGCAGTATTCAAGTAAATAGTTAATAGTTAATTTTAAGTGTATATATACATGATAGGTATAAGAGTAGTCATAGAGTGTATGCTACGTCTTCATTACTTGATTATAATTAACATAAAGAACATATTATCTTCATATGATATTATGAGACATCGCGGTTATGATGAGCTCCGTTGACTTCACTAGAGAAATGAAATTGTCATCCGCTAAGTGGTTATTAATATAAGTAATTTGGCTTTTCATTGACGTATAATATCAATTTTTTTTTTTTTTTCAAATTTACACATGAAATTTCCTTCCTAAATGATGGTCATCTTGACGATATTATTATTACAAAAGTTTTTATAATTTTTATTTTTATTTAATCAAATAATAAATTAATTAAAAAAATCACCTTCATTAAAATGAATATATAATTTTAAAAATATTAAATTAATAAAAATATTAA
Organism: Pinus tabuliformis; assembly: GCA_031772625.1. Taxonomy (NCBI): domain Eukaryota; kingdom Viridiplantae; phylum Streptophyta; class Pinopsida; order Pinales; family Pinaceae; genus Pinus; species Pinus tabuliformis. Next base: position 82,939,750 of record CM062806.1, on the reverse strand, counting down.
AAATATATAGTAAATTCCAACCTATCAATAACATGTTAGGTCATCAATTTCATTTATTTCATTATTTCAATAAAAAGTAATAACATATTATACCATCAATTTCATTATATCAATTAACTTGATGTAATCAATTCAATTCATCAATTGACTTTGTTCATCAAACTTTTTTTCCCATTATAACAATCAACTTATTATATAATGATTGGATTACGCAAAAGATATTTAAAAATTTAAAATTGGATGATCTGCAGTCCTGTACAGAAGCGAATGTCGGTGTATCATTTTTTACAGAAAAGGACGAAAGACTCAAGGCCCCGTTCCCACTGCTTCATCATCAACAATATAATGTGGTCCTTTTAAAGGGTAACAACCAGGTTGGGTTAAATGGTTGTTACTCAAGAATCCTTTGACAACAGTCCCACCTCACCTCACTTCACTGTGGAATTCCTTTTTATGCAAAAATGTGGGAGTTGTACTATCATCACACTCACATCATCCCTGGATTTTCTGATTACTGCTAACTCTACAAGCTTTTTACAGGCAGCGATGGGGCCGCCTCCTAATGGTGTAAAATTAGGTTGCTTCTGAACACAGAAAGGCCTGGCGATATCCACTGCTTCTTGATTACTAACTTTATCCCACAACCCATCTGATGCCAAAATTAAAAACTCGCAATCAGATGTAATTTCAATCTTTCTGGTGTCTGGTTCAGCGGTTATCCACTCTTTCATGTGTGAATCGCCTATTGCCCTAGATACTGCCAGGGATCCCTGAACTCGCCAAACTCCGTGGCGGAGGTCCACAATTCCATTCAAATTCTCTATCCGTTGACGCTCGTCCTCCCTTCCAGCTCGATGATCGCATGTAAGGGCTTCTGAAGCACCGTCTCTGCTAATAACTGCTCGGCAATCCCCAGCATTGGAAACCACTAAGTTACCATTTATAATGAGAGCAGTTACACAAGCTGTACCGCTACCAACCTCCTGCTTCAAAAATTCTGCATCTGTTGTTAAGTACCCATCTCTAACGGCCTGTTCAAGAATGTCCTCTGTTTCATTTTCCATTCTGAGCACTGCGTCCAGAATATTCTGCCCAATATTTTCGGCAGCGAAAGCTGCAGCGTTCCGACCGCTATGACCATCAAAGACGCCAAAGAAGGCCTGTTTGGAATCGCCAAGAACATTGACAATGGCTTTGTGGGTATCTTCCATGAATTCTCGCTTACCCTTTTTGCACGAAACCGCATAATGAAAACCCTCCACATTAACCTCCATCGGCTGCTCCACGGCCACGCTCGGCTCATTGAGGCCCGCCAACTGGAGCGGAACATCTAGCATCGGCGGGCGTTGCCTCTTGTGCAGAGGCTTAGGGCACTTGTCGGCCAAAAAGGGTGATCTGCAGGAGCCGAAGACCGAGGGAGAATTCCCTGCTACAACGCAAGCCATTTTTACAATCTGCGGAGGCTGCTGTATAAATTCAATAGAGTGTATCGTTCGGAGCGTGTTAGTCCTTGTGGTTCCAATTGGGGTGTCTGCTAAGCATTTATATGGCTTCAATTGTTCAACTCAAATCAGATATAGGAAATGTGCACCGTCAAACTCCTGTGTACGCGGTTACAACCGACTATGAGCTGGAACACTGTGAAACGGTCTAAAATTATAGAGGAAATCCTTATCAGTTATCACGTTTCTCTGGTCAAAGTCCCCGCTCGTCATGAAGGAAACTTCCAGAGGGTTAAATTTCTTATAATGAAAATTGATTAAATCAATATTGTCGGTACGTGGGCGCTCATGCCTGCGCTGATGGCGACAAATAACCATCGGCACCAAGTATGAAGGGTGACGTTAAGTTGTTTGGGTTTTGGAGTGAATAAATAGATTTAGAGTTTTTAATAATAAAAAATTGGGCGTTTAGATTTTATAGAAGATAGATTTATCATTAAAAAAATTATAATATTTTAAACAAAATTGGTAAAAAAAAAAATGATTAAAAGTATTATTTAAAAGAATTGGCTTTAAACCTATAATTATTAATAAGTTTAGTTTTTTATTCAAAATACATTTTTTTGAAAAAAAAAAAATCTTTGGAAATATATATATATATATATATATATTCAAAACACATTTTGGAAACTTATTTTATTTAATCAAGTACATTCAAAATATGTTAAAAAACATTCAAAATATGTTTTTCTTTTAAAATCTTTAATGATTTAATGAAGGCTTTCAAAATATTCTCTTTCCAAAATCTCAATAATTTACGAAATGTTTTAAACTTTCACTTACAACTATTTTTTGTTTTCAAAAGCTCTAGTTAGGTTGTTGAAAAATGTTAAAGCATTCAAAGGAAACTTCTATCAGAAAATCCTAATGGTGAGAGGGAAAACAACCACAATTTCAGTTGTGGGCACACTTGGATGATCAGATTAATAGGACGTACATGTCAATAAGAAAGTTGTTAAACAGAAGGACAACCAATAGAAGAATACAACTATCTGTGCAAGTTTACCACAACAAGTCATATCGGGTAAAGTATAATTAAGTTTGGAATCCAGGAAGATTGAGATCAATAATAACAACAATACAACTATATATGTGGATAACAACATCATTATATATCGGACCTAGGAGGATTGAATGAACTAAAAACATGTGACGAAGAGGTCATGAAAATTTTCAACCCGGGGAGTCTGATGCAGAAGCATCAACCCTAGCCAATCCATTTTTGTCTAGAATCAAGAGGGTCATGAAGTCCTTCAAAGAGGAAGGAATTCCATCAATTGTAAACTATATAAAATAAAATTAGGAAATTTTGTGTAAATACAAGTGTCCGGGTTCTAGAAAAATTTGGGTAGTCATTTTTTTTGGTGACCTAGTATTTTTTCCAAATAAGACTTTAACCAAGTAACAAGTGTAGAGATATGTGTCTATAGTTTTTGGATATATGTCTAAACAATGTTGAGTTCATTAACATATTTCCTAGCTATAGGAACTATATTCTTATGTCATTATGTACAATTAGAAGTTGGGGACAATGTCTCAGAAGTAGAGCTTAAGGTTAATCCCCCTCAGGGTTCTATGCAGACTATCAAGAAGACCTCAACAGAAAAGTCTTCTTGGCAACCCCCTTCTCATGGTAGACGGAGCTTCAAAAGGGAATCCGGGAGAAGCAGGTTACGGAGGGGTCCTGAGGGATGAGAAAGGAAACATACAGGTCATCTTCCACAGTTATCTTGGCAAAGCTACTAACAATATGGCTAAGCTCATGGCGATGGAATCATGCCTGGAAACACTGCTCAAGTATAGCATTCCAAATGTCATCATTGAGGCTAATTCAGAACTTGTCATTAACTCAGTAAAAAGGACAAATGCTGGAGTTGCTCCTGAGAAAATCTCAGAACATTGGTGGCTTCTACCAGTCTACCAAAGAATCCAAGTGCACCTAAGAATGCTGAGAACCCTCAGGATGGTGCATGTTCGTAGGGAAGCCAACAAAGTGGCAAACTGGCTTGCCAATGAGAGGGTACGAAACAAGAATATTGATCTTTGTTGTTGGTGGGAGGAGATAATAGATGACAGGTTGAAGGAGGGATGTTCATCCAGAGCCCTGAGTGACCGACAGTAGCATCAGGAAAATCAAGAGACCGTTTTTGCTGACATAGAGCCACAGTAAAGGGGTACAGTTATTCTGGTTTCATCATGAAGTATTTTGACATAAGTGTGATCCCTTTTAGGTGGTAGGTCTATGAAAGCCCCATTAACGCGGGTAATGGCAATCTAGACGTCTCAGGGATCTTCATCTCCCTGTGGTCCATGAGCCGTAACCCAGATTTTCTCGGTCACCGCAAAACCCCAAATTTTATTCCGGTGAACAGCGTTACTGTCGTGGTTTCCGGTATTTCGCAAGCTCATCAAGCAAGAAGCGTTTTTTCTCATTTGGGAGCAATTCCACTCACCACGTGACATGTGGCTAGGGGTGGGGTGGAATTACCGCCTTCATCACACGCTAACTATCGGTACTCTTAGCCCACGCGATATGATTTGTAACCGTTGGATCAAGCAACGATAATCTACGACCAGGATTTTGCGTGCAAGTTGGTGGGTCCACTTCAAGGATTATGTTTCGAGCGGTTCATAATACCTCTCCGGGATCACGCGCATATGGTGGATTTCAAAGGGTTAAAGTGTTCGATGGTTAAGCAAGAAACAGGCCCAATAAGATTATAGATTATGTTCTATTGGCTTTATCGGGTTTGATTCTTTTGTTAAAAGGTGCACTTGTTGGCCAAACTAATATCTTTCTTATCCGCTGGATCATCAGTTCAAGATCCAACGGTTAGTTTTGAACTGTAGGTTTTTTTTGGCGGGCCCACGTCCTTTGATATGATTTGTTGTTTTGTGACCTTGTTTTGGGGTTGGCCTGTCGTATTGGCGGGCCTCACAGCCGCGTTCGCCTTTGTACAATATTTCTCTTTTTAATAGAATAGAAGGATCCACTCTTGCCTTAGCAAAAAAATATATATTTTTTTATTTGAACAGAGGAAAACTTCTTAAATTACACATTTTGAAATTTAAAAAAACAACTAATCCTTCTTACTTTTGCAATTTTCAATATGGTGTATTTAGAGAAGAGAAAATAATAACAATAATATTTTAGATTTCTTGTTCTTTCAAAATAATTCATGGTTCCCCAGATGTGGGTGGTAGATGAGCATTCAAGGCGGATACGACGTCGGCCTGGCGGGTGGCCACGTCACATGGTAATCGGTTCCTTCCCCTATGGGAATTTAAGGCAGTACTCTGCCCCTCGGCCGCCACAATTATTCCACTGCATGGATCGAGACTTCCCCTGCAAGCATAAAATCATGGAGCGAAGCCCTCTTCACTCATCCATTCTGCCTCTGAACTGCTCTTGCCACCCTGCCATTGCAGAGCCAAGCTCTCGAACCGCAACAAGAAGGCATTGAAGACTGCTTTGTTGCGTTGACCTGGGCAATGGTTATCACTTCTCCCAGTCTATACACTACTCCCTACAAATTAAGGCCTTGGCCCTTGCCTTTGTCCCGGACTTGACATCCCCTGTTCTTTTCAGTATCACCTCAGCTGCTCTCACCCCACTTCCTGCCACTTTGGCTCCCTTCTCATTGCAACAACCCACTTAGAGAAATATGTGTCGTCGTCATCGTATGAGATGCAGGCGTGGTGGTAGCCACGGTACTGCCATCTGCCCCTCTTCGCTGCCCCCCACCGTTTCATCTTCCCCGTCAGCCTCCCCGCCCTCTAGTCCTTCCTATTCCCGCTTCCATGACAGATATCTGGATATGCGTAGTGGAAGAGGACGAGCTCGCCCCTGTGAGGCTCATTGGACTAACGAAGCCTCCCAGTCAACCAATCTTACTGCTACAACCCAATACACTCAATTCCATTTTTCTTGCTCCATGGACCGACCGATTGTCATTGCCACCGTTTGAGTGGATTTTAGGGAGGAAGTTGGCTCATGCATTGCTCCAACCTACAGCCTTGCTAAGAACCAGGTTCTTCAGCTGCTCGAAAAAGTTCAGAGGTAGCCGAGCTCAAGCCATCCAAAGAAAGCTAAGGATTATCCGTCCACAAGCAGCTCAAAGACGTTGGGTGGCAATGCCACCAACAAAGGCAAAGGCGTTCGGGTTGATGAAAGAGGGCCACAGGACACAACGGGTGGCACGCAGGCAGAGGATACAGATTCTGAAGACTATGGGTGTCCGATCGTGGAAGAGAAGCCACCATCCTAAGACACCTAACATTTGCATGCCACAGGTCACGTGTCAAGCTCGGTCTTCTGAGTTTTTTGCTCTTTTTGATCTTTTACAGTGGTTAATTTTGGTAGTCCATTTTGAATTTTACCATGACAGTAAATTTTGATTTCTGGAATTGTAGCCCCTACGTGGGCAGAAGGTACCTATCTTTCTCTCGTTTCGCACTGGTTTCGCCTCCGGGGGTAGTCTCGATTTTAAGTCTTGTTGTTTAAAATGGTCATATGGCTAACCTAGACCCACAGAAGCCAAGGCCTCAGTGTACATTATGTTTCCATTAATAAATTTAGTTTTACATAAAATAAAATAAAAATAAAAAAATAAAATCATGATTTTAATCTCTTGGATTAGAATTATTTGTCTGAGCGTAAAAGTTCATGGAGTCGTTCCAATTAAACTCAACTATAATTAATATACATTAACCAAGTCATTCTCCACTTTTTTTTAATTAATGGTGTTCATGCATGTTTATCAACAACTTTTCAATTTAATAATTGTACTCATATAAAATAATATACCATAAAATATACTTTGAAGTTCATGGAGTCGTTCAAATTAAACTTAACTATAATTAATATACATTAACCAAGTCATTCTCCACTTTTTTTTAAATTAATGGTGTTCATGCATGTTTATCAACAACTTTTTAATTTAATAATCACTCATATAAAATAATATACCATAAAATATACTTTGAACACTATTCGACAACTTTTAATTTAATAATCATACTAATATAAAATAATATACCATAAAATATACTCTAAACACTATTCGACGATAATATTATTACACTAAATATATTGTTTAAAAGTCCAGAGGCATTTTATTAATTTATATTTTATATTTATTATAACAGCAATTTGCAGTTTTCCAAAATGACATTGCGCACATATTTTAACGAATGGTAAAGAGTAGAATTTATCTAAATCGTATTAAAAAAATCTTCTAAAACATATAGGGCAGTAGTCAAGTAAATAGTTAATAGTTAATTTTAAGTGTATATATACATGATAGGTATAAAAGTAGTCATAGAGTGTATGCTACGTTTTTATTAGTTGATTATAATTAACATAAAGAACATATTATCAAAATATGATATTATGAGACATCGCGGTTATGATGAGCTCTGTTGACTTCACTTGAGACATGAAATTGTCATCCCCTAAGGGGTTATTAATATAAGTAATTTCGCTTTTCATTGACGTATAATATCATTTTTTTTTTAATTTACACATGAAATTTCTTTCCTAAATGACGGTCATTTTGACGATGTTTTTTTTTTTCGAAAGTGGCAAAACCTATCAAACTCAGGTGTCAAACCAACAGTGAGAACAACCATCTCTGGCTGCTATCCGCGAATGTCGATTTGATTGACGATGTTATTATTACAAAAGTTTTTATAATTTATAATTTATAATTTATAATTTTTATTTAATCAAATAATAAATTAATTAAAAAATTCACCTTCATTAAAAAGGAATATATAATTTTTAAAATATTAAATTAATAAAAATATTAAAAATATATAGTAAATTCCAACATATCAATAAAATGTTAGTTGATCAATTTCATTTCTTTCATTATATCAATAAAAAGTAATAACATATTATACCATCAATTTCATTATATCAATTAACTTTATATAATCAATTTAATTAAAAAATTCACCTTCATTAAAAAGGAATATATAATTTTTAAAATATTAAATTAATAAAAATATTAAAAATATATAGTAAATTCCAACATATCAATAAAATGTTAGTTGATCAATTTCATTTCTTTCATTATATCAATAAAAAGTAATAACATATTATACCATCAATTTCATTATATCAATTAACTTTATATAATCAATTCAATTCATCTATTGACTTTGTTCATCAATTCTTTTTCCCATTATACAATCAACTTATTATATAATTATGGGATTACGCAAAAGATATTTAAAAAAATAAAATTGGATGATCTGCAGTCCTGTACGGAAGCGAATGTCGGTGCATCATTTTTTACAGAGAAGGACGAAAGACTCAAGGCCCCGTTCCCACTGCTTCATCATCAACAATATAATGTGGTCCTTTTAAAGGGTAACAACCAGGTTGGGTTAAATGGTTGTTAGTCAAGAATCCTTTGACAATACTCCCACCTCACCTCACCTCACTCTGGAATTCTTTTTTATGCAAAAATGTGGGAGTTGTACTATCATCACACTCACATCATCCCTGGATTTTCTGGTTACTGCTAACTCTACAAGCTTTTTACAGGCAGCGATGGGGCCGCCTCCTAATGGTGTCAAATTAGGTTGCTTTTGAACACAGAAAGGCCTGGCGATATCCACTGCTTCTTGATTACTAACTTTATCCCACAACCCATCTGATGCCAAAATTAAAAACTCGCAATCAGATGTTATTTCAATCCTTCTGGTGTCTGGTTCAGCTGTTATCCACTCTTTCATGTGCGAATCCCCTATTGCCCTAGATACTGCCAGGGATCCCTGAACTCGCCAAACTCCGTGGCGGAGGTCAACGATTCCACCCAAATTCTCTATCCGTTGCCGCTCGTCCTCCCTTCCAGCTCGATGATCGCATGTAAGGGCTTCTGAAGCACCGTCTCTGCTAATAACTGCTCGGCAATCCCCAGCATTGGAAACCACTAAGTTACCATTTACAATGAGAGCAGTTACACAAGCTGTACCGCTACCAACCTCCTGCTTCAAAAATTCTGCATCTGTTGTTAAGTACCCATCTCTAACAGCCTGTTCAAGAATGTCCTCTGTTTCGTTTTCCATTCTGAGCATTGCGTCCAGAATATTCTGCCCAATATTTTCGGCAGCGAAAGCTGCAGCGTTCCGACCGCTATGACCATCAAAGACGCCAAAGAAGGCCTGTTTGGAATCGCCAAGAACATTGACAATGGCCTTGTGGGTATCTTCCATGAATTCTCGCTTACCCTTTTTGCACGAAACCGCATAATGAAAACCCTCCACATTAACCTCCATCGGCTGCTCCACGGCCACGCTCGGCGCATTGAGGCCCGGCAACTGGAGCGGAACATCTAGCATCGGCGGGCGTTGCCTCTTGTGCAGAGGCTTAGGGCACTTGTTGGCCAAAAAGGGGGATCTGCAGGAGCCGAAGACCGAGGGAGAATTCCCTGCTACAACGCAAGCCATTTTTACAATCTGCGGAGGCTGCTGTATAAATTCAATTGAGTGTATCGTTCGGAGACTGATAGTCCTTGTGGTTCCAATTGGGGTGTCCGCTAACCATTTATATGGCTTCAATTGTTCAACTCAAATCAGATATAGGAAACTTGCACCGTCAAACTCCTGTGTACGCGATTACAACCGCCTATGAGCTGGAACACTGTGAAACGGTCTAAAATTATAGAGGAAATCCTTATCATGTTTCTCTGGTCAAAGTCCCCGCTCGTCATGAAGGAAACTTCCAGAGGGTTAAATTTCTTATAATGAAAATTGATTAAATCAATATTGTCGATACGTGGGCGCTCATGCCTGCCCTGATGGCGACAATTAACCATCTGGCACTAAAGTATGAAGGGTGACGTTAAGTTGTTTGTGTTTTGGAGTGATTAAATAGATTTAGAGTTTTTAATAATAAAAAATTGGGCGTTTAGATTTTATAGAATGTAGATTTATCATTAAAAAAATTCTAGTATTTTAAACAAAATTGATAAAAATAAAATGATTAAAAAATTGATTTAAAAAGAATTGGGTTTAAACCTATAATTATTAATAAGTTTATTTTTTTATTCAAAATACATTTTTTGAAAAAAGAAATTCTTTTTATTGAAAAATAATTTTTTTTTTATTCAAAACACATTTTGGAAACTTATTCTATTTAATCAAGTATATTCAAAATATGTTCTTCTTTTAAAATCTTTAATGGTTTAATGAAGGCTTTCAAAATATTCTCTTTCCAAAATCCCAATAATTTACGAAATTTTTTAAACTTTCACTTACAATTATTTTTTGTTTTCAAAAGCTCCGGTTAAATTGTTCAAAAATGTTAAAGCATACAAAGGAAACTTCTACTACAAAATCTTAATGTTGAGAGGGAAAACAACCACAATTTCAATTGAGGGCAGAGTTGGATGATGAGATTAATAGGATGTGCATGCCGATAAGAAGGATTTTAAAGAGAAGGACAACCAATAGAAGAATACAATTATGTGTGCAAGTTTATGCAACAAGTCATATGGGGTAAAGCATAATCAAGTTTGGGATCTAGGAAGATTGAGATCAATAATGGAACAACAATACAATTATATATGTGGATAAAAACATCATTATATATGGGACCTTGGAGGATTGAATGAACTGAAAACACATGACGAAGAGGTCATGAAAATTTTCAACCTGGGGACTCTATTGTAGAAGCATCATCACTAGCCAATCCATTTTTGTCTAGAACCAAGAGGGTCATGAAGTCCTTCAAAGAGGAAGGAATTCCATCAATTGTAAATTATATAAAATAAAATTAGGAAATTTTATGTAAATACAAGTGTCCCGGTTCTAGAAAGATTTGGGTGGTTAGTTTTTTTTGGTGAGCTAGTATTTTTGCCAAACAAGACATTAACAAAGTAACAAGTGTAGAGTTATGTGTCTATACTTTTTGGATATATGTCTAAACAATGTCGAGTTCAGTAAGATATTTCCTAGCTATAGGAACTATATCTTTATGTACAATTAGAACTTGGGGGACAATGTCTTAGAAGTAGAGCAAGACAAAGCTTGAGAGAGGAAGCATGAGCAAATTTTATGTAATTTATTTGTAAATATATATTATTATAGAATATATCATGATTTATGTCTGTGCATGTCATATGTATATTCTGATTCCGATGAAGCAGGTACAAATGATAGTGTAGAGTGAGCCATTATTTGAGGAGCACTCATAAGAGCTCAGCCGAAAGTCCATCCCCTTATAAATAAAACTTTGATGAAAAGAAGATTGTTTCATTCACAAGAGTACTATCATTGACTGAGTTTTGTTATAAAAAGTTATGTTGTGCGTGTAGTCATATAGTGAGAGAGATTGTGTAACCAGATTAATCCCATCCATCTCTTTATATTTCATGAATACATATTATGTCAATACCTATGTGATACCTATTAATTTGATTTTTTTAGCGTATCATTCTTAGTGGGAAGTTACAGTTTAGACTTATATTTTGCAAGATGAAGATCTGCTACAAGAACTCTATTGAATCTAGTTGTGGTCATTTCTTTTATCTTTAAACCATAGATACTCTTGCATAGAGGAGTTTTTAACATTTACTACAAAATCCGAGATAATGCCTGTCACAAAATTAGCGTAAGTCTATCGAATGTACATAATGCATAATGTCGAAAAATATAGAAATCTTAACATTTTGAAACTTGCTGTGAGTGGGCTTGACCCCTTATCCTATATTATTAACTATCCACATCTGGACCACATCTTTATCCAGCTATATTGAGGCTGAAAGAAATATATCTAGATGCAAGCTTAAATATCGGCATGTGTCTCGTTAAATAAAATAATATTCGTAAAGTCGTTGAGACTACTGGATTAAGCTAGATATTTGGGCTACTTTGACTTGTAATTGGATTCCCGGACTATCAAACCAACTTGGACTCAAATATCTTATGGCGCTTGCAACCTTCCTGCACTGTATATTTAAAATCAGTAGCACCTGACTTAGGGCTACCTAACTAACGAATGCTTAAATGCCAGAAGAAACGAGAAAACAAAGAGTACCTTGGTGGCTTGGGTCTTCATGAACCAGGAATTCTAAATAGAGTTCTTGGTGCCAAAATCTGGTGGAGATGGCTGAAAGAAACTCAAGCCCCTTGGGAAAAACTTTGGAAGCACAAATATGCTAGCGAATGGCAGGAGAAAAATCTAATCAGAATGACAGGACACGTAAAAGGTTCTGCAATTTGGAATAGGGCATGGGAGAACAGAGCCCTAGTACAAAACCATAGTTTCTGGGAGATCAGAAATGGGAACTTGACTTGGTTCTATGAGGACAATTGGCAGCAGGAGGACAATATCCGAAGCGAAGAATTAGCAGACATTCACATTGATACCATCATCAAAGGACTAAAGTGGGTAAGTGACTATTGGGACCAAGCAAGGAATGATAAGAAATGGAGAACTTGGAAACTTCCAGATTATAGTGGAATGGGCATGTCGCATACTCAAGCCAAAACCCTTCAAGGTCTTTTAGACAAGAGACAAATCTTGAACTCTAACTTGAATGAACAACTAAGATGGGGAAAGAACAAGACATGCCTCTTCAACCTTAGGGAAGCCAAAAGAATAGAGGCAGGGCTAAACCATCCAAACACTGATAAGACATGGAAAGAAATCTGGGAAAATCCTCATTGGATGAAAGTAAAACTGTTCAAGTGGCTGGTTCAATAGGGCAAGATTCTGACATGGGATAACCTAAGAAAAAAAGCTTTTGTTGGCCCCTCAAGATGTCACTTATGCAGACAACAGGAAGAAACTCCAAATCATCTCTTGAATAGATGCACTTTCACTACAACTCTTTGGAATTGGGTTGGAGAAGTCTTTGAGCAAACATACAGAGATGCTAATGATATCATCACCACTTTGAAGAACTGGAGGAAAAATTTCTCGGATAATGGGATCATAAACTCTGCTGGATGCTGACCCCAGGATTCTTAATCTGGAATTTCTGGAAGGAGCGTAACAATAGGATTTTCAAGGAGAAAGTGAGTCGGGTGAGTAACATCCTCAAACTTGTCCTGAAACAACTCAAAGAAATTATACATATCCTGGGAGGAGAAGCTAGAGGTAAACCTATTGAATAAAGAGAGGCACGAATATTGGAGAAATTAGAGCTCAAGGTTAATCCCCCTCAGGGTTCTATGCAGACTATCAAGGAAACCTCAACTAAAAAGTCTTCTTGGCAACCCCCTTCTCGTGGTTTTTTAAAATTCAACATAGACGGAGCTCCAAAATGGAATCCGAGAGAAGCAGGTTATGGAGGGGTCTTGAGGGATGAGGAAGGAAACATATAGGTCATCTTCCACAGTTATCTTGGCAAAGCTACTAACAATATGGCTGAGCTCATGGCGTTGGAATCATGCCTGGAAATACTGCTCAAGTACAACATTCAAAATGTCATCATTGATGCTGATTCAAAACTTGACATTAACTCAGTAAAAAGGATAAATGTTGGAGCTACTCCTGAGAAAATCTCAGAACATTGGCGGCTTCTGCAAGTCTACCAAAGAATCCAAGCGCACCTAAGAATGCTGAGAACCCTCGGGTTGGTGCATGTTCGTAGGGAAGCCAACAAAGTGGCAGACTTGCTTGCCAATGAGGGGGTACAAAACAAGCATATTGATCTTTGTTGCTAGTGGGAGGAGATAACAGATGACAGGTTGAAGGAGGGATGTTCATCCAGAGCCCTGAACGACCGACAGCAGCATCAGGAAAATCAAGAGACCATTTTTGCTGACATAGAGCCATAGTAAAGGGGTACAATTATTCTGGTTTCATCATGAATCCCTTGGGTTTTAGTAATTATCCTTTGGGGTTATTATTCATTTGGGTTTATAATATCAATCCCTTGGGTTTATTATTCCCTTTGGTTGATAATATAAATCATAGTAAACCATTGTCAATCATAGCCAAACATCATCAACTATGGTTGAATGTCGCATTGTGACAAGAATTTTCTCAGCATCAAAATAAAGCATGTTTATTTTAGTATTTGTAGTATTTATATTTGGTTTTACCAATGTTGGTTTTATAATATTAGTCCCTTGGTTGAATGTTGCATTTTGACAAAGATTGACTCACCATGAAAATAAACCATGTTTATTTTAATGTTTGTAGTGTTTATATTTGGGTTTAACATTGTTGGGTTTATAGTATTAGTCCCATGGGTTTAATATTATTTCTTTGGGTTCATAAACCCTTAGGGTTTTAGTATTGATCCCTTAGTTTTATTATTCCTTTAGGTTTATAATATCAATCCCTTCAGTTTATTATTCCCTTAGGTTTATAATATTGATCGTGGTCAACCATTGTTAATCATAGACAACCATGGTCAACCATGGTTGAATGTCACATTGTGACAAGGATTGTCTCACCATGAAAATAAACCATGTTTATTTTAGTCTTTCTAATATTTATATTAGGGTTTACCAATGTTGGGTTTATAATATTAGTCTGTTGGGTTTAATATTATTTCCTTCGGTTCATAATCCCTTAGGGTTTTAGTATTAATCCTTTGGGTTTATTATTAACTTGGGTTTATAATATCAATCGTGGTCATTTTTATTAATCTCTTGTATTTGTAATATCAATCCCTTGCACTTCTTGATCCCTTAGGTTTTTAATATTTATCCGTTGGGTTCAATAATTCCTTGGGTTTATAATATTAAACCATAGGGTTTATTAGTTCTTTGAGTTTATAATATTAGTCCCTTTTGTTTATCTTAGGTTTTTGATGAAAAGAGATCTTGGGGGTTAACCAAAATCCATTTCCTTAAAAAAATATCGATCTTGAGGCCTGTGGTTATGGCCCACTAATCCTATCGGAAGCATTTCTTTAGGCCTTGAGCCTTTCAACCGGGGACTTACATTAAATCGGAGCCATATAACTTTATTAGTTATTAATAATCCTAAATCTGTTTGATAATATTTATATAGTTATTAATAATCCTAGATACTAATAATAATTAACCCTATTTATACAAACCCTAAGATAAATATTAAAATTAATGAAACCTAATAATAATAATAATTAATAATACTAATATTATTATGAGTTTAGGTTTATAATAATATTAATATAATAATTATATAAGAATATAGTTGCTATTATTTATATAGTTATTAATTATCATAAATAATAAATAATTGGTCTTTATTGTTCTTATATATATATATATATATATATAGATATATATATATATATATATATATATATATTTTAGTCCGTGTGGTTCGCGGACACCCGTGGTCAGTGGATGTCGGCCACATCCATGTAAAGACTAGAGCTGATCTCTAGGATCCTGCCCCTCGGCCATCATAGACCTGACCCCAAGGTTTTTCGGGGAGAATTGACCTTGTGACCTCTCGAATGGCGAGGCACTAACTTGACCAGTTGGGCTAACCCTTGGGGCTATATTATAATAATATTATTATATTATTATTATAATAATAATTATATTTGTATATTATAATAATAATATAACATTATAATTGAATATTATTAATAACTATATAAATATTAACAACCAAATTATTTCTATATATTATTATATAAATATTATATTAATATTATAATAATAATATAAACTCCTAATAATATTATAATAATAGTGATTATATTATTATGATAATATAGTAATTATATTTCTATATTATAATAGTAATATAATATTATAATCAAATATTATTATTATTATTGATGATGATGATGGTGGCGGCGGTGGTTAACATCTGCTGAGACCAAACATTGGTCTAACGGACCTAAAGAAACAAATTATTTATTTTGATTTAAGATTTTATTCCTATGCTCAAAAATCTTGGAGAGAAGCCTCCCGAGCCCACTATAATTTTGACATTGTAAAAGGCTAGGAAGGTTAGTATTGTAACAAAGATTGTGAAACTGAGATCTAATATGGATATACGCGAGGCACTCTAAGAGGAATTCGTTTTCATCCTCGATGTTCCTATTCTCACATATATGGCAGATCCTTTCCATCTATGGCATTTTAGGAACTGCCCAAAAACCTGTTTCACTATGGAGCTCATGAGAATTCGTTCTAATCTTTACTCTATATATATATATATATATATATATATATTTATTATTTTTTATTTATTTATTTATTATTATTATTTTTTTTTGTGAGCTAGTTAAAATAGAGAGATACTTTTGATCTTCTAGGGTGGGGTTGATGACCTTCTTATAATAACTTAATTTTCTTTTACATGCTAAATATTTTTCACACCACATTTTTTCTTTGAACTTAGAAGTAACAATATCTTTAATGTTATTTATGTTTTGCAATGCATCATTCTCGTTGATCTCCCAATAGTTTAACCAGGCCCTTGTGTCTTTATGCCACCCCCGATTGAGCCTTAAGTGGTTTTGGCTGGAATTTAAAGCTAGACTTCTCTATGATCGTTTATGTTATTGAGTTTGTGCTTGTATAGCAGAAACCTAATCATAGCTAGGCTCTCAATAGGGGAAAGACCTGCTTCTATAAGGAGAATAGGGTAGAATGTATTACTTTTAATTTTCAGGTTATAAGTTATAAAACGCTTCTGGATTTGCTCAATCTTTCTCCATGATTCTCTGGAGCAAGATTAAGCAAACAATATAATTATACAATATAATTGTTATTACTTTTTTTTATAGTTTTATATTATTAGATTATTTAAATAACATAAGGATAATATAATATTATTATGAGATATTCTTATTATTAATTAATATATATTAGGAATTTATATAATTATTTTAATATTAATATAATATTTATACAGTAATATATATAAATAATCTGGTTGTTAATATTTATATAGTTATTAATAATCCTATATAGTTATTTATATAATTATTAATAATCTTAAATATCCATAATAATTATTAATGTGGTTGATATAAGTCTATTCGAGTATATCAATTACATTGAAATATGTGATTATATATATTCTTTATATACCCCTATCGGCGTATATCAACCATATTGGTAGATATGATTATGCTAGTTTAAAAATTAAAATGGAATGATCTGCATTGTTGTACTGAAGCGTGAATGTCGGTGTATCATTTTTTATAGAAAAAGACGAAAGACTCAAGGCCCCGTTCCCACTGCTTGATAATCAACAATATAATGTGTGGTCCTTTTAAAGGACAACAACCAGGTTGGGTTAAATGGTTGTTACTCAAGAATCCTTTGACAATACTGCCACTTCACTTCACTATGGAATTTCTTTTTATGCAAAAATGTGGGAGTTGTACTATCATCACACTCACATCATCCCTAGATTTTCTGGTTATCGCTAACTCTACAAGCTTTTTACAGGTAGCGATGGGGCCACCTCCTAATGGTTGTCAAATTAAGTTGCTTCTAAACACAGAAAGGCCTGACAATATCCACTGCTTCTTGATTACTAACTTTATCCCACAACCCATCTGATGCCAAAATTGAAAAGTCGCAATCAGATGTTATTTCAATCTTTCTAGTGTCTGGTTCAGCTGTTATCCATTCTTTCATGTGTGAATCGCCTATTGCCCCAGATACTGCGAGGGATCCCTAAAACTCACCAAACTCCATGGCGGAGGTCCAATTCCATTCAAATTCTCTATCCGTTGTCGCTCGTCCTCCCTTCTAGCTCGATGATCACATGTAAGGGCTTCTGAAGCACCATCTTTGCTAATAATTGCTCGGCAATCCCCAACATTGGAAACCACTAAGTTACCATTTATAATTAGAGCAGTTACACAAGTTGTACCGCTACCAACCTCTTGCTTCAAAAATTCTCCATCTATTGTCAAGTACCCATCTCTAACAACCTGTTCAATAATGTCCTCTGTTTCGTTTTTCATTCTGAGCATTTCTTTCAGAGTATTCTGCCCAATATTTTCAGCAGTGAAAGCTGCAACTTTCCGACCGCTATGACCATCAAAGACGCCAAAAAAGCCCTATTTGGAATGGCCAAGAACACTGACAATGGCCTTGTGGGTATCTTCCATGAATTCTCGCTTACCCTTTTTGCACAAAACCACATAATGAAAACCCTCCATATTAACTTCCATCGGCTGCTCCACGGCCATGCTCGGCGCGTTGAGGGCCGGCAAATGGAATGGAACAGCTAGCATCAGTGAGCGTTGCCTTTTGTGTAGAGGCTTTTGGAGGTTTGTTGTTACACCAAAACCCATAGGTATTGGTAAACATAACAAATAGTAACTAGAATCCCCAGGGTGGAAATTATGGATTCTATAGAGATGCAGTGATTCTTCCAACACCCCCCCCCCCCCTCAAATGCAACTCGGGGGAATCGAACCTGGGTCCAAGCTCTGATACCATGTGGAGGTTTTCCATTACACCAAAACCCACAGGTGTTGGTAAACGCTACAACCCAGTAACTAGGATCCCTAGAGTGGAAATTATGGATTCTATAGAGGTGCGGTGATTCTTCCAACACCCCCCCCCCCCAAATGCAACTTGGGTGAATCGAACCTGGGTCCAAGCTCTAATACTATGTGGAGGTTTGTCGTTACACCAAAACCCGCAGGTATTGGTAAACGTAACAAACAGTAACTAAGATCCCTAGGGTGGAAATTATGGATTCTATAGAGGTGCGGTGATTCTTCCAACAAGGCTTAGGGCACTTGTCCACCAAAAAGCGGGATCTGCAGAAGCCGAAGACCGAGGGAGAATTCCCTGCTACAATGCAAGCCATTTTTACAATCTGCAGAGGTTGCTGCATAAATTCGATGGAGTGTCGTTCGGAGCCTGTTAGTGCTTGTGGTTCCAATTACATTGTCTACTAAGCATTTATATGACGTTCAATGCTTCAACTCAAATCAGATATAGGAAACGTGCACCGTCAAACTCGTGTGTACGCGATCACAACCTTGCATTATTATATATGTAATACAACCGACTATGGGCTGCAAGATGGTGAAACGGTCTAAAATTATAGAGGAAATCCTTATTAGTTATCATTTTTGTCTGGTCAAAGTTCCCGCTCATCATGAAGGAAACTCCCAAAAGGTTAAATTTCTTATAATGAAAATTGATTAAATCAATATTGTTTGTATGTGGTCACGCATGGTTGCCCTGATGGCGAGAAATAACCACCGGCACTAAAGTATGAAGGGTGACGTTAAGTTGTTTGTGTTTTGGAGTGAATAAATAGATTTAGTGTTTTTAATTTAAAAAGAATGGCATTTTGATTTTACAGAATTTAGATTTATTATTAAAAAAAATATAGCATTTTAAACCAAATTGATAAAAAAATAAAATAAAAATATTATTAAAAGAAAAGGCTTTAAACCTATAATTATTAATAACATTATATTTGTTTATTCAAAATACATTTTTTTTTTTTTAATTCTCTTTTTATTGAAAGATAATTTTTTTTTATTCAAAATACATTTTGGAAGCTTATTTTATTTCATCAAGTACATTCAAAATATGTTTTTCTTTTAAAATCTTTAATGGTTTAATGAAGATTTTCAAAATATTCTCTTTCCAAAATCTCAATAATTTACCAAATGTTTTAAACTTTCACTTACAACTATTTTTTGCTTTCAAAAGCTCCGGTTAGGTTGTTGAAGAATGTTAAAGCATTCAAAAGAAAGCTTCTATTAGAAAATCCTAATGGTGAGAGGGAAAGCAACCAAAATTTCAATTGAGGGCAGAGTTGGATGATGAGATTAATAAGATGTGCATGCCGATAAGAAAGATGTTAAAGAGAAGGACAACCAATAGAAGAATACAACTATCTGTGTATGTTTACCACAACAAGTCATATGGGGTAAAGCATAATCAAGTTTGGGATCCAGGAAGATTGAGATCAATAATGGAACAAAAATACAACTATATATGTGGATAACAACATCATTATATATGGGATCGAGGACGATTGAACGAACTGAAAACACATGATGAAGAGGTCATGAAAATTTTCAACTTGGGGAGTTTGATATAGAAGCATCAACACTAGCCAATCCATTTTTGTCTAGAACCAAGAGGGTCATGAAGTCCTTCAAAGAGGAAGGAATTCCATCAATTGTAAATTACATAAAATAAAATTAGGAAATTTTATGTAAATACAAGTGTCCGGGTTCTAGAAAAATTTGGGTGGTTAGATTTTTTTAGTGAGCTAGTATTTTTGCCAAATAAGACTTTAACAAAGTAACAAGTGTAGAGTTATGTGTCTATACTTTTTGGATATATGTCTAAACAATGTCGAGTTTGTTAAGATATTTCCTAGATATAGGAACTATGTCTTTATGTACAATTAGAAGTTGGGGTTCAATGTCAGTAGAGCGAGACAAAGCTTGAGAGAGGAAGCATGAGTAAATTTTGTGTAATTTATTTGTAAATATATATTATTAAAGAATATAACATGTTTCATGTTTGTACATGTCATATGTGTATTCTGATTCTGATGAAGCAGGGTATAAATGGTGGTGTAGAGTGAGACATTACGAAAGAAGCACTCATAAGAGCTCAACTGAAAGTCCATCCCATTATTAAATAAAACATTGATGAAAAGAAGATTGTTTCATTCACAAGAGTACTATCATTGACTTAGTTTTGTTATAAAAATTTGTGTTGTCTGTGTGGTCATATAGTGAGAGAGATTGTGTCACCAAATTAATCCCATCCATCTCTTGATATTTCATGAATACATATTATGTAGATACCTATGTGATACCTATTAGTTTGATTTTTTTAGTGTATGAGTAGATCTTCGATGAATGCTTGACTTTCTTGATTTCATTCTTAGTGGGAAGTTATAGGTCAGACTTATATTTTGCAAGATGAAGATCTTCTACAAGAACTCTATTGAATCTAGTTGTGGCCATTTCTTTTATCTTTAAACCATAGATACTCTTGCATAGAGGAGTTTTTACCATTTACTACAAAATCTGAGATAATTCTTATCATCAAATTAGTGTAAGTCTGTCGAATGTACATAATGCATAATGTGGGAAAATATAGAGGTCTTAACATTTTGAAACTTGTTGTGAGTGAGCCTGACCCCTTATCCTATATTATTAGCTATCCACATTTGGACCACATCTCTATCCAGCTATATCTTTAGGCTGAAAGAAATATATCTGGATGCGAGCTTAAATATCATCATTTGTCTCATTAAATAAAATAATATTCGTAAAGTCGTTGAGACTACTGGATTAAGCTAGCTATTTGGGCTGGTTTGACTTCTCATTGGATTCCCAGATTATCAAACCAACTTGGACTCAAATATCTTATGGAGCTTGCAACCTTCCTGCACTGTATATTTAAAATCAGTAGCAAATGACTTAGGGCTACCTAACTAATGAATGCTTAAATGCTAGAAGAAACGAGAAAACAAAGAGTACCTTCAGTGGGCTTATGGTTGATATATTCATAAATCAGGGATGGTAATTTAGAAGACCACAAAGGGGAAGAGAGTGCTTAGTAACATGCAAGACCAAGGCATTAAGGTGAACACACCATTAGGGATCTTTCTTTCGGGGCACAATCATGAATTTGAGCATTGATCCTGGAGAGTGAAATCAAATATCAAAGAAAAGTAGGGACCAATGATTTAGAGAAGCCAGAACAACCGTGTCACAATATAAAAAATATTATCGAGCATCAAAATGTCACATAACCATTAATAAATGATATAATGTGACATAATAGTTGATGATTCTCACATTGCAAAATAACCATTGAGGATGTCATGGTGCACCATAATCAATGAAGAATGTTGTAGTACAACATAACCATTGATAAATGTTACAATGCAACATAACCATTAGGAATATCCGAAATAGACATAATCCATCTAAGTTTAATGTCTCAACATGATATAAGTATTAAGGAATGATAAAATCTAACATAATCCTTTAAGCATGTAAGAACACAACATAACCCTTGATGAAGTCATGATGCAATAGAACCATATTATCCACCTCTCAGTATCACAATATGACATAATTATATTATCAACCATGGTCAATCAAATTCAATAATAAGAAATCATGGTCAACAATAATCAAACATGGTTAAACAAATCAACCATCTTCAACCTTGATTAGCCATAATCAAATATGTTCAACTATTTCTAGCCATAGTAAGCCATGGTCACTAAAATCCAACTTTGGTCAAACATGAGAAACCTTAGTGAAACAGTCTTAATAATAGTCAAACATGACAAAATTTGGCTAAACATAGTGAACCATAATCAACCATGTCCAAGCATACTATACCTTGGTCACCCATGGTCAAACTATACTCAATTATAGTTAATCGTGGTCCAAGATCGTTAAAAATAATGAGAAATGGTTACACACATTTAAACATGAAAAATAATTGTTAACTAGAGTCATCCATGGTCAACTAAAGTCAACCATAGTCAAACATGGTCAACTATAACCAATCATATTTTTCTATAGTTAAACATGGTAAACTATAATCAACCATATTTTTCTATAGTCCAACATGTTAATCTTTAGTAAAACATAGTAAACTATAGTCAAGCATGGTCAATCATGGTAAAAATACTCAACTATGGTCAAACAATAAACAATGATCAACCATGGTAAATTATAATCAAACATTGTAAAACATAATCAACAATGAGTAATCATTGTAAACAATAATCATAGTCAAATATCATAGATATTTTAATATTATTAGCATTAATACTTTAATTTGGAAATCTTCTAACCTTACCCACAAATGTCACAAATGTCAATGGTCAAGTAGCACAACCAAGGTGGTTGATATCCCTTAGATGCCATTTTCCACCTTTTTAACTTATTCATGAACACAATTTGTCTTACTAACGAAACCCTTTCTCCAAGGATTATGCTACTGGAACAACATATTGTGCTACTGACATCCCACCAACTTAATTAAAAAAAAAAAAAGAATTAAAAAGGAAAAAATTGGAATGTATAATTATTATTATCTTAAAAATATAGATTATCCTTGATTTCTAGACTTTAGCAATAATTTTATTTCTCATAATAAAGGGACTTGCACATTTTGGATGCTTATTATTACTTCAAAATCAATCAAATTTGTCATATCGTGTTAACATGGTTGGGTTTAAAGGGTGTCATTTTGTATGACAATTTAGATCCAAAACTCAAAAGTAAATGAGAGAAAACTAAGTTCCAAACATATTAAAAGTCGATGTGCCCTAGACCAAATGTCATGCCCACTAATATTGAGAATTATAATACTTTTAAATCACATTTTTTTGAACCTCAAAATAATTCGCTAAATCATAAATATATTAACGAAAAGACTAAAAAAATATCATTATTTTAAGAATAATATAAAATATACAAAAAAACAAAAACAAACAAAAAAAAACTACTTTAATTTATGATGTTTAAGCCCTCCTTACTATGTCATCAAAGCCATAACACATATCTGGATCCAAATATCACCCTCTTTATTTAGTTCTTAATTTAAATAAATCATTTTGTTATAAATTAGTTCTTCGGTTGAATAAATAATTTTGTTATAAATTCAACATAGCATCAAAGCTTCCCATGATTAAACATCATCTTTTCTTTCTACAACGAAGCATAAATTATATTCCTAGGGTAAACTATAAACCTATGCTTTGAAAAAGCTTTCTCACTTCTACCATGGAAATCTTGTCATGATTGTTGTAATTAGTTTTAAGCAGATGAATGTATGTTCTCATTAAATCTATATATTTTGAGTGGGCCTAATGGGCCTAATGGTTAAGAGCATGTGTTTCCTCCTAAGAAATCACAAGTTTAAAACCAGAAAGGGTAGAGAATGTATGCCTTCCTAAAACTTAGCAGTGAAATTGATACCTTAAAATTAAATAATAATAATAATAATATATTCCTTACATATATGCATTTTTTTAGTAAAATTTTCTAATTTCAATATCACTTTTTATGTAAAAAAATAAATATAATAAATGAACTTTAATTTAATAAATAAAAAATAGAATAATGATGATAATAATAATAAATTATTAATAATTTAATATTTTAAAATGGGAGGAGAGCGAGCTAGTGAAAACGGGGGTTTACAGCTTACGAATTCTTCAGATCTAAGGTTCAAAACTGGAAAAGAACAGGGTCAGAGTGGCAGAGCTATTCAGAGGAGGACAGATCTTGACCCGACAAATGGAAAACGAGGGTTCCATAGGGACCCCATCGTATAAGCATGTAATGATGCACAAACAGATAGCACAGGAAGGTGTGCAAATAGCTGGATATGAAAGCTCACAGAAAGAGGACGGAATCAACAAGGGAAGGAAGAGATATGAGGGTAAGGAGGAAGATCATAATCAAAAGCTGAAAGGAAAGGAGGACGGTGGCCAAACAGAAAATAGAGGCAGGGTGAAGGCCACTCAAGTTCATCCCGACCAGGAAAACAAACAAACAAAGAAGCAAACAGAAGAAGAAGAAGGGGTCCTAAATAAAGAGAACAAGGAACAAGAAGACAAAGTGGAAGCATGCAATGGCAAAAAGACTCAATGCCCATGTAAACCTAAGGCGGTAGAAACCCTAAGAGTGGTAATAACAGATCCAGAGATTCAAGCCTACCAGGATCACATGACCGAACATGCAATAATTTGCAAGTTCATGGGACTTTGGCCAATGGAAAGAGCATTGTGCCAATGGATAAAGCAGCAATGGAAACCCAAAGGTGATGTAAGACTGCACTTAGGAGCCAAAGGTTTTTTCACTATTGTTTTTTCAAATCTAGAGGATAAGGATAGAATATTTGATGGCAGACCTTACTTCTTCGCTTCTGCGGGCCTATACATTTGGCCGTGGAAGCCCAATTTTGTGCCAGAAAAAGAGACCTTCAAGCAAGTGCTAGTCTGGATATGCATTTTCTCCCTGCCAATAGACTACTGGGGATATGTTTCTCTGAAACAGATAGGTGACAAATTAGGAACCTTCGTCAAAGCTTCAAAAGATACTCTGCAGAGAAGATACACCTCATGTGCCCGAATCTCTGTGGAAATCGATGTGTCAGGAGCATTGCCTGAGGGACTGTGGCTGGAATACAGGGATGAGGACTATTTCCAAGCCATAGATTATGAGCAAATCCCATTCCGCTGTAGAAAATGTCATGAGCATGGAAATTTAATCAGAGAGTGTCCATTAAATAGAGCAGCAAAAAACCTTAGTGTAGATAGAGTAGAAAAGAACAGGGAGATCTTTACTCGACCAAGAGCGATACAAAGAGAAAACAGGAAACGTCCAACCAAAGCAGGAAAATCACAAGGTAATACTAGTAATGCTTTCGAAGTATTGGAAACTGAAACAGAATCAGAGGACAATAACAAGGAAAAAAATACCGCTGAAGCAAACAAAACTACAACAGACTTGAAACAAAAACAGTGGAGGAAAATCCTCCAAGTATCACACTACAGAATCAAGAGACAACAGAAGGGGTAGATGAAGACTCAGAAATGCTCATAAGTGACATCGAAAGTGATGAGATGGAGCTTAATGACATACTAAAGCAAGAAGGAGTTAATCTACCAGACATGGTGGAACACTGGAAAAAGAAGGGGATGGAGCACATACCAGAAGAGGAAGTGAGGAGAATCAATGAGATACTAATAGCAAGACAGAGAGTAGAAATTGAGAGGCAAAACAAGAACCTGGGCGTAGCAAAAGGAATGGGACATCGAACAAAAGTTATACTTCAAACCTCTACAAGCTCTAAACAAAGGAAAAAGAGGGGACGCAGAACAAATAATGAGGCACTACAGGAATTGGGACAAATGCTCTTAAACTCTGGTAAGATGAAAGCTCTAGAAGCTTTTTCTCTTAACTGCTAAATATTGTTTTGAAATGAAAGTTATCTCTTGGAATGCTAGAGGGCTTAATAGCCAATTAAAACAATGAATTTTAAAGAAGAAGGTCCAAAAGTAAAATCCAGACATTATATTTTTGCAAGAAACCAAATGTACAGGTAGCACTATTCAGAATGTAAGCAAAAAATTAGGTAAACATATGGAATACATGGAAACCGCCAGCCATGGATGGGAGGGAGGTTTAATTACCCTGTGGGATCCAAGAGTTATCAAAATCCTCTCCTCTGAAGCTACCGTATCCTTCATAGCCATAGAAGCTCAGATGATAGGAAATTTGGAAACCTATCTATGTACTAATGTCTACGGGCCTCAGAAGCTAGAAGAGAAGTTTCTCTTTCTAATAACTCTACTAAATCTGAAGCTAAGATATCCTGGAGCGAAGGTAGTCATAGGAGGAGATTTCAATATGATAACTACATTAATGGAAAAAAAGGAGGGATAAGGAAACTCAACAAATATTCTGAAGCCTTCTTAGAGTTCATCAATTCTGCTAAACTTGTGGATGTTCACCCCAAGAGTGGAAATTGCACTTGGAACAACAGAAGGGGAGGGGAAAGACAAATTTCTTCTCGACTAGATAGATTTCTAATCTCCGAAAGCATTCTAATGGAGGGAGTTATAGTAGAATCAGAAATACTCCAAAGTGGAGGATCAAACCATTGGCCCATTTCTCTGAATGCGGTTATCCAGGGAACTCCAAGAAACAAGCCATTTAGATTTGAGAAATTCTAGCTCACCCATCCGGATTTCATTCAACTTATTGAAAAATGGTGGCATGAACCGATGGACATCAGAGGCACCAAAATGTACAGATTACAAGGCAAACTGAGATATATCAAGAACAAAATCAAAATATGGAATGAAACAGTTTTTGGGAACATATTCAAAGAAAAAGCCAAATTAGAGGAGAAATTGGAGCAGATACACAAAGGTTGGATCACTGGAGACATTAACCCAGAAACAACAAACAAAGAAAAAATGCTGATGTAGCAATGGCAGCTTCGTTGCCAACAAGAGGAGACCCTTTGGAAACAAAAGTCTCGGATTCAGTGGCTCAAGGAAGGGGAACAGAATACAAAATTCTTCCATAGATTAGCAATGGACCACAGGGAAGCGGACAAAATCCTCAATCTCAAAAATGAACAGGGAGCCATTCTTCAGACACATCAAGAAGTTTCAACCCTGCTAACTTCACATTTCAGCAGCATAGCTAAAGAGCCAGAGGTGGACAGGACAGAAGCAATTGAGGAACTTATCTAATCCATTCCCAAGACAATCACCAATGAGAAAAACCTAGCACTAACTCGAGAAATTTCTTTGGAAGAGGTGGAAGAAGTCGTGAAGGGCATGCCAAATGATAAAGATCCTGGGCCTGATGGGTTTACCATCAACTTCTACAAGGCTTTCTGGGACATTGTTAAAATAGAGGTCTGGGAAGTGGTGGAAGACTCTCGACGTTTTGCCTCAATCCTCAAGTCCCTAAATTCTACTTTCCTCACCCTGATACCAAAAGAAGAGGAGGCTAATACCCCGGCAAAATTTCGGCCTATTGCTTTGTGCAATGTTATATATAAAATTATCTCTAAAGTCATAGCTAATAGGATGAAACCTATTCTTCTGGGCCTCATCTCTCAAGAACAATCGGGATATGTTGAGGGGAGACAAATTTTGGACAACATTTTACTAGCTCAAGAAATGATTCATACACTTCACTCCAGGAAAATTGCAGGTATGATGATGCAACTTGACTTATCAAAGGCGTATGATAAAGTCAACTAGAATTACCTTGAAGCAATTTTAAAGGATTTTGGTTTTTCCAGTCAATGGATAATATGGATTCTAGCCCTGACCAAATCTACTAAATTTTCCATTCTGGTAAATGGTGCCCCAGCCGATCAATTTTCTCCCTCACGAGGACTCAGGCAAGGTGACCCATTATCACCATTCCTTTTTGTCATCTTGATGGAAGGATTAAGTAGACTCATTCGCAACGCCAAAGAGAAAGGAAGTATCAAAGGATTGCAGCCCCTGCCTTCCATCCCAGCGACCACTCACCAACAATTTGTTGATGACACAATGTTACATGGCACCCCAACAGTCAAAGAAGCCTTGGGCTATAAAAGGATCCTCAATCTTTTCAGCAAAGCTTCAGGTATAGAAGTTAACCTATCTAAATCCACCATCTTTTTTTTCAATACTCATTTAGCAGTGCAAAAAAATCTCTCTACCATTCTGGGATTTCGGAGAAGCAACCTGCCCTCTAGGTACCTAGGAGCTCCTCTATCGGATAAACCTCGACAAAAAATTCATTGGGAGAAGATCTTAGCTAGCATGGAGAAAAGATGCCAACATTGGACCCATAGGGCCCTCAATTTTGCTGGTAGACTAGTGTTAACCAAAGTAGTCTTGCAAGCTATTCTGCAATACTTGCTCTCTATAATTCTTGCTCCCAAAGGAGTCCTGCAGCAAATGAGGGTAATTCAAAGAACTTTCTTATGGTCAGGAAATGCAGAGAAGAAAAATGGGCACTAGTGGCATGGAACAAATTATGTAAACCCAAACAACTCGGAGGGTTAAATCTGCTAGACCCCTCTACCATCAATAGGGCCTGCGGTGCCAAGCTGTGGTGGAAATGGCTGAAGGAACCCAATCTTCCGTGGGCTAGACATTGGAAGGAAAAATATGCTCCAATGCATAGTATTCAGCACCTGATCAGAATGCAAGAGAATCCAGAAGGCTCTCCGATCTGGAACCTTGCAAGGAATAATCGACACATTATACAGGAGAATAGCTTCTGGGAAATTCGCAATGGAGAAACGACCCTTTTCTGGGAGGATGCCTGGCAACAACTCCCCAAGCTAGAAAGGCCTGAATTTGCAGGGTTGCAGCGAAATTACCAGGAGCTTGGGAAAATAACGGTGAATCACTATTGGACTCCTAATAATAGGGACCTGGAATGGAGATATTGGGCATTCAATGAAACAGAGAACATGGCCGAAGCAAACAATGACATCAGAGATCTGCAAACACTGCTAAAAAAAAGAAGAATTAGAATGGCAGAAGACAACGACCAACTAAGATGGGCTAAGCAAGGAGGGGGCGATTTCACGCTCAAAGAATCCAGAAACTGTATCGAAGATTCAGAGCAAGAAGAAAAGGTTAAATGGAGCAATAAGGTTTGGGATTCTCAATTCTGGCCGAAAATTAAAACATTCCTCTGGCTCCTAATGCACAGGAAAACTCTCACTTGGGAGAATCTCCGAAAGAAAGGGTTTTGTGGTCCTTCTAGATGCCCAATGTGCGAAAAGGAAGAAGAAACAATGAATCGTCTCTTCAACACTTTTGAGGTTGCAAACCGCCTGTGGAATTGGGCGGAAACCATTTTGCAGCAAACAGACAGAATAAGAGAGTCCATTCAAGCAACTATCGAAAATTGGCGAGGCAATTTCTCCAGCAATCAATTGGTCAACCTCATTTGGAAAACTATGCCAAGGTTTATCACATGGACAATCTGGAAGGAAAGGAATAGGAGAGTATTTTTAAACGAAACCAGAAACATAAATCACTCTATAGAAATAATCATTCAAAATACCAGGCAATTGATTCTTGTCAAAGGCAAACCTGACAAAGATACTAGAACATCAACTGGGGACTTACAAATCTTGAAAGCCTTTAACCTGGATAAAGGAACCTTTGCAGCTACCATATATCGCCAACAGGAGATAAGTTCCACTTTAAGCATCTGGAAACGACCACGTTTAGGCTTCCTCAAGCTAACTTTCGATGGTGCCTCTCGGGGAAATCCGGGTCTGGCCGGCATCAGAGGCATTATTAGGAATAGCGAAGGAGAAATTCAGTACATATACAGCAGAGCTTTAGGGGAAGGAACCAACAATGAGATGGAGTTCGCAGCAATGGAACAGGGACTGAGAATTCTCGAGAAATTACAGGCGGGCGCAGCGGTGGTAGAAGGGGACTCCCAGCTCGCAATCACATTAACGAGAAGGATGTTTGTGGGAGCTAAAGCAAACAAAGTTGCATAGCATTGGAAACTAGCCAAAGTAACAGAGAGTATTGCCGATCATCTTGGGCATTTGAAAGGGTTAATCTTTCAATCTGTTCGTCGCAAAGCCAATACAGTTGCGGAGCATCTGGCAAATTATGGTATAGAGAACCCAAACGAAATCATGGATAGCTGTTGGCAGGACGTCACCTGCCTAGAAGTTAGAAACAAATGTACCTTGCTCTTGAGGCAGGATATGGTAAATGAAAGATAAGGACAATGGGATAGCGCTCTTACAAGCATTGGGATATGATTAAGATCAATTATACTGCGGGGAGAATTAAAGGTCGGCAGAGGAATGAAGGACAGGTAGGAAATAGGCATTCAATGCACAAGCAGGTGAGAGTCACGCCCATCAACTCCATAAGCGGAAAGTATGAGCGACGTCAGCGCCCATATAGAAATAAGGACACTTGGCACGCTTTGGGAAAGCCCAAGAGAGGCAAACTTAATAGTAAAAATCTGAGACATCATCGAAAGGATATACAACGATATAGAAATAGTCATGAAGGAATTTGCAGCCAGCTGGTGAAAATATGGAAAGCTGCAAGTGGCTCACTCGATCTCTCCTATATAACTTCAACACCCAGTGTTGGCAATGCCACTGTGCACTTAGTTAGTCTGCAGAAATTCTTTTCCTCAATCCTCAAAATACAAGGTAGTCGGGTGCATGAGTTCAAGATAATGGCGGGTGAAAGTAGTAGAAATGCATCTGCAAACCAGGATCTCAGGCACGCCCGGGAGGCCTATGAAACAAGGACATCGCAGAGGGAGAAACGTAAGATTGATGAGCTGGAGGCCATTGTTACTGAGGAAGAGGAAAATTTTGAGGAGCAGGATTTGGAAAAAGACATGGAATGGGTCCACGACCCTGGAACGTCTACAACCCGAGCCACCCAATATGTCCGCACACAAGAGGAAATGTGGAGAATGAAAACGCTACTGGCAAAGGCCATAAGTATGCAGGGTGACTACATCAGCCAAGCTCGACAGGCCCAACATGCTATTGATGTTACTTCTGCTGAGCATGCAGCTATCCTAGAAGGCTTGGATTTCAAAATTAGCGGCCTAGAGCAACAATTCGACAGCATCTCTAAAAAACTGAATGTCCTGATCAGTCTTCTACGACACTCCATATGTCAGGAAGCTGCTAATGCTGGGGAAAGGGTAGAGGGGATCACAAGCAACAGTAAGAATACACTTTCAGCACCTCCTCAGGCAGGTATAGCCAAAGCTCTGACTGGGCAGGATTCCCCCAAGAATTATGTGGTTCTCGAGATGTAACTGGTCTCTGCTACAAGCTTTGGATGAGTTCTTGGGACATGGATCTGCATATGCGATCGTTGGCCTGGGAATTTATCCGTCTTATACGCTTTTTTTGTTTTTTGCTTTTAATGTCTGTGGCTCCATGTGGGTCTCTGTTTGCTCACTGTCTGTTTTTTGGTCAATGCGTGACTGTCTATGCCGCCCTGCGTGGTATGCCTTGGGGTTCTGCAGGAGGTTTTTTTAGAGGCAGCGATGGGGCCGCCTCCTAATGGTGTCAAATTAGGTTGCTTCTGAACACAGAAAGGCCTGGCGATATCCACTGCTTCTTGATTACTAACTTTATCCCACAACCCATCTGATGCCAAAATTAAAAACTCGCAATCAGATGTTATTTCAATCTTTCTGGTGTCTGGTTCAGCGGTTATCCACTCTTTCATGTGTGAATCGCCTATTGCCCTACATACTGCCAGGGATCCCTGAACTCGCCAAACTCCGTGCCGGAGGTCAACGATTCCACCCAATTTCTCTATCCGTTGCCGCTCGTCCTCCCTTCCAGCTCGATGATCGCATGTAAGGGCTTCTGAAGCACCGTCTCTGCTAATAACTGCTCGGCAATCCCCAGCATTGGAATCGCCACTGCGTTTCGACCGCTATGACCATCAAAGACGCCGAAGAAGGCCTGTTTGGAATCGCCAAGAACATTGACAATGGCCTTGTGGGTGTCTTCCATGAATTCTCGCTTACCCTTTTTGCACGAAACCGCATAATGAAAACCCTCCACATTAACCTCCATCGGCTGCTCCACGGCCACGCTCGGCGCATTGAGGCCCGGCAACTGGAGCGGAACATCTAGCATCGGCGGGCGTTGCCTCTTGTGCAGAGGCTTAGGGCACTTGTCCGCCAAAAAGGGGGATCTGCAGGAGCCGAAGACCGAGGGAGAATTCCCTGCTACAACGCAAGCCATTTTTACAATCTGCGGAGGCTGCTGTATAAACTCAATTGAGTGTATCGTTCGGAGCCTGTTAGTCCTTGTGGTACCAATTGGGGTGTCTGCTAAGCATTTATATGGCTTCAATGGTTCAACTCAAATCACATATAGGAAATTTGCACCGTCAAACTCCTGTGTACGCGATTACAACCTTGCATTATTATATATGTAATACAACTGACTATGAGCTGGAAATGTGTGAAACGGTCTAAAATTATCATGTTTCTCTGGTCAAAGTCCCCGCTCGTCATGAAGGAAACTTCGAGAGGGTTAAATTTCTTATAATGAAAATTGATTAAATCAATATTGTCGGTACGTGGGCGCTCATGCCTGCGCTGATGGCGACAAATAACCATCGGCACTCAAGTATGAAGGGGGACGTTAAGTTGTTTGTGTTTTGGAGTGAATAAATAGATTTAGAGTTTTTAATAATAAAAAATTGGGCGTTTAGATTTTATAGAATGTAGATTTATCATTAAAATAATTATAATATTTTAAACAAAATTGGTAAAAAAAAATGATTAAAAGTATTATTTAAAAGAATTGGCTTTAAACCTATAATTATTAATAAGTTTAGTTTTTTATTCAAAATACACTTTTTTGAAAAAAAAAAAAAATTGGAAATATATATATATATATTTTTTATTCAAAACACATTTTAGAAACTTATTTTATTTAATCAAGTACATTCAAAATATGTTAAAAAACATTCAAAATATGTTTTTCTTTTAAAATCTTTAATGAAAGCTTTCAAAATATTCTCTTTCCAAAATCCCAATAATTTACGAAATGTTTTAAACTTTCACTTACAACTATTTTTTGTTTTCAAAAGCTCTAGTTAGGTTGTTGAAAAATGTTAAAGCATTCAAAGGAAACTTCTATCAGAAAATCCTAATGGTGAGAGGGAAAACAACCACAATTTCAGTTGTGGGCACACTTGCATGATCAGATTAATAGGACGTACATGTCAATAAGAAAGTTGTTAAATAGAAGGACAACCAATAGAAGAATACAACTATCTGTGCAAGTTTACCGCAACAAGTCATATCGGGTAAAGTATAATCAAGTTTGGGATCCGGGAAGATTGAGATCAATAATGACAACAATACAACTATATATGTGGATAACAACATCATTATATATGGGACCTAGGAGGATTGAATGAACTGAAAACATGTGACGAAGAGGTCATGAAAATTTTCAACCTGGGGAGTCTGATGCAGAAGCATCAACCCTAGCCAATCCATTTTTGTCTAGAATCAAGAGGGTCATGAAGTCCTTCAAAGAGGAAGGAATTCCATCAATTGTAAACTATATAAAATAAAATTAGGAAATTTTGTGTAAATACAAGTGTCCGGGTTCTAGAAAAATTTGGGTGGTCATTTTTTTTTGGTGACCTAGTAATTTTTCCAAATAAGACTTTAACCAAGTAACAAGTGTAGAGATATGTGTCTATAGTTTTTGGATATATGTCTAAACAATGTTGAGTTCATTAACATATTTCCTAGCTATAGGAACTATGTTCCTATGTCATTATGTACAATTAGAAGTTGGGGACAATGTCTCAGAAGTAGAGCTTAAGGTTAATCCCCCTCAGGGTTCTATGCAAACTATCAAGAAGACCTCAACAGAAAAGTCTTCTTGGCAACCCCCTTCTCATGGTTTTTAAAATTCAACCTAGACGGAGCTTCAAAAGGGAATCTAGGAGAAGCAGGTTATGGAGGGGTCCTGAGGGATGAGGAAGGAAACATACAGGTCATCTTCCACAGTTATCTTGGTAAAGCTACTAACAATATGGCTGAGCTCATGGCGATGGAATCATGCCTGGAAACACTGCTCAAGTATAGCATTCCAAATGTCATCATTGAGGCTAATTCAGAACTTGTCATTAACTCAGTAAAAAGGATAAATGCTGGAGTTGCTCCTGAGAAAATCTCAGAACATTGGCGGCTTCTACCAGTCTACCAAAGAATCCAAGTGCACCTAAGAATGCTGAGAACCCTCAGGTTGGTGCATGTTTGTACGGAAGCCAACAAAGTGGCAAACTGGCTTGCCAATGAGAGGGTACGAAATAAGAATATTGATCTTTGTTGTTGGTGGGAGGAGATAACAGATGACAGGTTGAAGGAGGGATGTTCATCCAGAGCCCTGAGTGACCGACAGTAGCATCAGGAAAATCAAGAGACCGTTTTTGCTGACATAGAGCCACAGTAAATGGGTACAGTTATTCTGGTTTCATCATGAAGTATTTTAACATAAGTGCGATCCCTTTTAGGTGGTAGGTCTATGAAAGCCCCATTAACGCGGGTAATGGCAATGTAGACGTCTCAGGGATCTTCATCTCCCTGTGGTCCATGAGTCATAACCCATATTTTCTCGGTCACTGCAAAACCCCAAATTTTATTCCGGTGAACAGCGTTACTGCCGTGGTTTCTGGTATTTCGCAAGCTCATCAAGCAAGAAGCATTTTTTCTCATTTGGGAGCAATTCCACTCACCACGCGACATGTGGCTAGGGGTGGGGTGGAATTACCGCCTTCATCGCACGCTAACTATCGGTACTCTTAGCCCACGCGATATGATCTGTAACCGTTGGATCAAGCAACGATAATCTACGACCAGGATTTTGCATGCAAGTTGGCGGGTCCACTTCAGGGATTATGTTTCGAGCGGTTCATAAGACCTCTCCGGGATCACGCGCATATGGTGGATTTCAAAGGGTTAAAGTGTTCGATGGTTAAGCAAAAAACAGACCCAATAAGATTATAGATTATGTTCTATTGGATTTATCGGGTTTGATTCTTTTGTTAAAAGGTGCGCTTGTTGGCCAAACTAATATCTTTCTTATCCGTTGGATCATCAGTTCAAGAACCAACGATTAGTTTTGAACTGTAGGTTTTTTTTGGCAGGCCCGCATCCTTTGATATGATTTGTTGTTTTGTGACCTTGTTTTGGGGTTGGCCTGTCGTATTGGCGGGCCTCACAGCCGCGTTCGCCTTTGTACAATATTTCTCTTTTTAATAGAATAGAAGGATCCACTCTTGCCTTAGCAAAAAAATATATATTTTTTTTATTTGAACAGAGGAAAACTTCTTAAATTACACATTTTGAAATTTAAAAAAACAACTAATCCCTCTTACTTTTGCAATTTTCAATAATGGTGTATTTAGAGAAGAGAAAATAATAACAATAATATTTTAGATTTCTTGTTCTTTCAAAATAATTCATGGTTCCCCAGATGTGGGTGGTAGATGAGCATTCAAGGCGGATATGACGTCGGCCTGGCGGGTGGCCACGTCACATGGTAATCGGTTCCTTCCCCTATGGGAATTTAAGGCAGTACTCTGCCCCTCGGCCGCCACAATTATCCCACTACGCGGATCGAGACTTCCCCTGCAAGCATAAAATCATGGAGCCAAGCCCTCTTCACTCATCCATTCTACCTCTGAACTGCTCTTGCCACCCCGCCATTGCAGAGCCAAGCTCTCGAACAGCAAAAAGAAGGCATTGAAGACTGCTTTGTTGCGTTGACCTGGGCAATGGTTATCACTTCTCCCAGTCTATACACTACTCCCTACAAATTAAGGCCATGGCCCCTGCCTCTGTCCCGGACTTGACATCACCTGTTCTTTTCAGTATCACCTCAGCTGCTCTCACCCCGCTTCCTGCCACTTTGGCTCCCTTCTCATTGCAACAACCCACTTAGAGAAATATGTGTCGTCGTCATCGTATGAGATGCAGGCGTGGTGGTAGCCATGGTACTGCCATCTACCCCTCTTTGCTGCCCCCCACCGCTTCATCTTCCCCGTCAGCCTCCCCACCCTCCAGTCCTTCCTATTCCCGCTTCCATGGCAGATATCTGGCTATGCGTAGTGGAAGAGGACGAGCTCGCCCCTGTGAGGCTCATTGGACTAACGAAGCCTCCCAGTCAACCAATCTTACTGCTACAACCCAGTACACTCAATTCCATTTTTCTTGCTCCATGGACCGACCGGTTGTCATTGCCACCGTCTGAGTGGATTTTAGGGAGGAAGTTGGCTCATGCATTGCTCCAACCTACAGCCTTGCTAAGAACCAGGTTCTTCAGCTGCACGAAAAAGTTCAGAGGTAGCCGAGCTCAAGCCATCCGCAGAAAGCTAAGGATTATCCGTCCATAAGCAGCTCAAAGATGTTGGGTGGCAATGCCACCAGCAAAGGCAAAGGCGTTCGGGTTGATGAAAGAGAGCCACAGGACACAACGGGTGGCAAGCAGGCAGAGGATACAGATTCCGAAGACTATGGGTGTCCGATCGTGGAAGAGAAGCCACCATCCTAAGACACCTAACATTTGCATGCCACAGGTCACGTGTCAAGCTCGGTCTTCTGAGTTTTTTGCTTTTTTTGATCTTTTACAGTGGTTAATTTTGTCCATTTTGAATTTTACCATGACAGTAAATTTTGATTTCTGGAATTGTAGCCCGTATGTGGGCAGAAGGTACCTATCTTTCTCTCGTTTTCACACTGGTTTCCCCTCCGGGGTAGTCTCGATTTTAAGTCTTGTTGTTTAAAATGGTCATATGGCTAACCTAGACCCACAAAAGCCAAGACCTCACTGTACATTATGTTTCCATTAATAAATTTAATTTTACATAAAAAAATAAAAATAAATAAATAAAAATAAAAAAATAAAATCATAATTTTAATATGTTGGATTAGAATTATTTGTCTGAGCCTAAAAGTTCATAGAGTCGTTCCAATTAAACTTAACTATAATTAATATACATTAACCAAGTCATTTTCCACTTTTTTTTTTTAATTAATAGTGTTCATACATGTTTATCAACAACTTTTTAGTTTAATAATTATACTCATATAAAATAATATACCATAAAATATACTTTGAAGTTCATAGAGTCGTTCAAATTAAACTTAACTATAATTAATATACATTAACCAAGTCATTCTCCACTTTTTTTAAATTAATGGTGTTCATGCATGTTTATCAACAACTTTTTAATTTAATAATCACTCATATAAAATAATATACCATAAAATATACTTTGAACACTATTCGACAACTTTTAATTTAATATATACTTTGAAGTTCATGGAGTCGTTCAAATTAAACTTAACTATAATTAATATACATTAACCAAGTCATTCTCCATTTTTTTAAATTAATGATGTTCATGCATGTTTATCAACAACTTTTTAATTTAATAATTACTCATATAAAATAATATACCATAAAATATACTTTTGAACACTATTCGACAACTTTTAATTTAATAATCATACTAATATAAAATAATATACCATAAAATATACTCTAAACACTATTCGATGAGAATATTATTACACTAAATATATTGTTTAAAAGTCCAGAGGCATTTTATTAATTTATATTTTATATTTATTATAACAGCAATTTGCAGTTTTCCAAAATGACATTGCGCACATATTTTAACGAATGGTAAAGGGTAGAATCTATCTAAAATATATAGGGCAGTAGTCAAGTAAATAGTTAATTTTAAGCGTATGCTACGTCTTTATTAGTTGATTATAATTAACATAAAGAACATATTATCTTCATATGATATTATGAGACATCGCGGTTATGATGAGCTCCGTTGACTTCACTTAGAGACATGATTGTCATCCGCTAAGTAATTTCGCTTTTCATTGACGTATAATATCTATTTTATTTTTTTAAATTTACACATGAAATTTCCTTCCTAAATGACGGTCATTTTGACGATGTTATTATTACAAAAGTTTTATAATTTATAATTTTTTATTTTTATTTAATCAAATAATAAATTAATTTAAAAAATCACCTTCATTAAAATGAATATATAATTTTAAAAATATTAAAAAAATATAGTAAATTCCAACATATCAATAAAATGTTACGTCGTCAATTTCATTTATTTCATTATATCAATAAAAAGTAATAACATATTATACCATCAATTTCATTATATTAATTAACTTTATATAATCAATTCAATTCATCAATTGACTTTGTTCATAAAACTTTTTTTCCCATTATAACAATCAACTTATAATATAATTATTGGATTACGCAAAAGATATTTAAAAAATTAAAATTGGAAGATCTGCAGTCCTGTACAGAAGCGAATGTCGGTGTATCATTTTTTACAGAAAAGGACGAAAGACTCAAGGCCCCGTTCCCACTGCTTCATCATCAACAATATAATGTGGTCCTTTTAAAGGGTAACAACCAGGTTGGGTTAAATGGTTGTTACTCAAGAATCCTTTGACAATACTCCCACGTCACTGTGGAATTCTTTTTTATGCAAAAATGTGGGAGTTGTACTATCATCACACTCACATCATCCCTGGATTTTCTGGTTACTGCTAACTCTACAAGCTTTTTACAGGCAGCGATGGGGCCGTCTCCTAATGGTGTAAAATTAGGTTGCTTCTGAACACAGAAAGGCCTGGCGATATCCACTGCTTCTTGATTACTAACTTTATCCCACAACCCATCTGATGCCAAAATTAAAAACTCGCAATCAGATGTTATTTCAATCTTTCTGGTGTCTGGTTCAGCTGTTATCCACTCTTTCATGTGTGAATCGCCTATTGCCCTAGATACTGCCAGGGATCCCTGAACTCGCCAAACTCCGTGGCGGAGGTCCACAATTCCATTCAAATTCTCTATCCGTTGACGCTCGTCCTCCCTTCCAGCTCGATGATCGCATGTAAGGGCTTCTGAAGCACCGTCTCTGCTAATAACTGCTCGGCAATCCCCAGCATTGGAAACCACTAAGTTACCATTTATAATGAGAGCAGTTACACAAGCTGTACCGCTACCAACCTCCTGCTTCAAAAATTCTGCATCTGTTGTTAAGTACCCATCTCTAACGGCCTGTTCAAGAATGTCCTCT
Source organism: Pinus tabuliformis (assembly GCA_031772625.1). Lineage (NCBI taxonomy): Eukaryota > Viridiplantae > Streptophyta > Pinopsida > Pinales > Pinaceae > Pinus > Pinus tabuliformis. Next base: position 82,901,131 of record CM062806.1, on the reverse strand, counting down.
GTTTCGTTTTCCATTCTGAGCACTGCGTCCAGAATATTCTGCCCAATATTTTCGGCAGCGAAAGCTGCAGCGTTCCGACCGCTATGACCATCAAAGACGCCAAAGAAGGCCTGCTTGGAATCGCCAAGCACATTGACAATGGCCTTGTGGGTATCTTCCATGAATTCTCGCTTACCCTTTTTGCACGAAACCGCATAATGAAAACCCTCCACATTAACCTCCATCGGCTGTTCCACGGCCACGCTCGGCGCATTGAGGCCCGGCAACTGGAGCGGAACATCTAGCATCGGCGGGCGTTGCCTCTTGTGCAGAGGCTTAGGGCACTTGTCGGCCAAAAAGGGGGATCTGCAGGAGCTGAAAACCGAGGGAGAATTCCCTGCTACAACGCAAGCCATTTTTACAATCTGCGGAGGCTGCTGTATAAATTCAATTGAGTGTATCGTTCGGAGCGTGTTAGTCCTTGTGGTTCCAATTGGGGTTGTCTGCTAAGCATTTATATGGCTTCAATTGTTCAACTCAAATCAGATATAGGAAATTTGCACCGTCAAACTCCTGTGTACGCGATTACAACCGTGCATTATTATGTATGTAATACAACCGACTATGAGCTGGAACACGGTGAAATGGTTTCAAATTATACAGGAAATCCTTAGCACGTTTCTCTGGTCAAAGTTGCCCCTCGTCATGAAGGAAACTCCCGAAAGGTTAAATTTCTTTTTATGAAAATTTGATTAAATCATTCAGCTTAGTATATGGAAAATGGAGATTCAAATGGGATCAAACTTATATCAGATTGAAGATTTTTCTTTATCTGGTATTTGATCTATTTTGTTTTTTTTTCTTTTGCTCAATAAATTCTTTCTTTTCATAAAAGGTAAGTCTATCTGTTCATTTTGATGGGGTTGCTTAATCTATATGGATTTGAATTTCTTAATCTGTAATCTATGGTTGGACATTATCTGTTTAGTTACCTATCTCTACTTTTATCTTCCATGTAAAAATTTTCCAGATTTAGGCTGTGCTCTGTTTCAGCCCAGTCTTTCAGCTATTTGCTTTATGCATATATCAAGTATTCTCTATGTAAATATTTTTTATCAATATAAACACTGTATTTTTGGTACTGGAATTCTTTTTTTTTATTAAATCAATATTGTCGGCACGTGGGCGCTGATGGCCAGAAATAACCACCGTGGGTGATGTTAAGTTGTTTGTGTTTTGGAGTGAATAAATGGATTTAGTGTTTTTAATAAAAAAAAACTGGCATTTAGAAGTTCTAGACTATAGAATTAAGATTTACTATTTTAATTTATTTTTTTTACGATTTTAAAAAAAATGTAATAGAAAATATTATAGAAATGTTTTATAATTGGAATATGTAATTCTTTTTTTTTAATTTGAAGATAATAAAGTGTAATTATTAATCAAATTATTTTTTCTCATTATTTAAAATATATTTTCAAATGTGTAAAAAATTATTGTTTATGAAAAGTCTCCAAACAATTATGTTGTGTAAATTTAAGGTGTAATTTAATTGTTTTATATATATATATTTTTTGGAATATGATAATAATTTTTTTTAAAAAGATTGTGATTTTAAATGGTTTGAAATGTAATTTTGAATGCTTAGTTAGATTTAATATTTTTGAAAAACATTGAAGCACTCAAATTAAGTAGATTACACAATTCAAATTTGTAATTTCAACAAATCTATACAAAATAATTAGCAAATATGTTCATAAAAAAGTCAAAATTTAGAAGAGTTAGATTACAAATAAATTTAACCCCTCTACCATAACAATAATCTTTTATAGAATTTCTAAAAAACATCACTCTAGCACATAAAGAAAAAACAAAAACAACATCAAACAAAAAAGCTAGATTACATGTAAATTTAACTCCTCTATTATTACAATAATCTTTTATCAAATTTTGAAAAAAACTCACTATAACACATAATAATGAAAAAATTAACTAATACCCAACTAACTCTAATTATTATTTCAGATTTAAAAACATATACACACCACCCATGCGACAATTAAAATTATATAATAAAATAAACTACCTGCAACAATGTATACACTATTTTATATAGTGATCAACATTTTAGGTTAGAGAATTTTTATTACTCATTAATTATACACTATTTTATAAAGTGATTAGCATTTTAGATTAGGAAATTTTTATTACTCATTAATTATTATATATTTTTGAGAATAACTAGGACTGAATCCACATATTTAATGACCCTAAATGTTTATTGATTCATCTAATTTATAGTTCAAGAGAAATAGTGTAACTCTCCTAAGTTTCCAAAGAGGTCAAAAGAGAAATGGGAACTAGACTGATGGGTCCAGCCCACGTGGTCCCACGCTAGCTCAATCTACGTGGACTTACACTAATACTTTGGTTTGATTAAAAAGCGATTGTAAATGATTCTGGTGGTTGATTGACATTCAATTCACGGTACCTTACTTGGTCTTTCCTTATGACACCTGCCCTCCTCGGAGTTGACAAACCCTAATCCCCTTAACTCGCTTTTCCTCCGCCGTTTCGCGCCTGTTCGGTCATTTTCACTTTGTGACTTGCTCTGTGGTCTCGTTCTGGTCTCGGCTCCGCCTCTGGTTTCTCTGCCTGTGGGGAGAACCCTGTTGAGCTCCTGCTGGTTTTTATGATGAAACAATGCTATTCAACTCTGTCTATCCGTTGCTGTGGGAGTCGATGTATTCACTTCAGGTTTTATTGGTAAGTTCCGGTTCCTCCACTGCACAATCAACTTGTTTTTACGACTGTGTGAGCATTCCTGGGTTTGTTCTGGTGAATACTGTTCGTTATGGTCCTTTTGGTAATTTTGTGGTGAATGCTAGTGATGAATGGTTGCTGGTCTGCTCAGCTATCAAATGCACAGTTCGATGGCTGTCCAACTTGGCTTTCCTCCGGCGCTCGGCTTTATAGAACAGGTATGGTTTCGTTCCGTGTTATATTTCTTTATCCACCGTTTATACCGGAACTAACGTTCTGCAGCCCCTTCGTGTTCAGGGTTAATACTTCGATTCTGCTGGCCTGGGTCTCGGCTCACTGCAGGTATGGCCTCTCCGTCTCTACCATACACGGGTTTTCTTTGGTTTATTCACAGCTTCGTGTCATAGCTTTCTTGTACAGGGTTATTATCTGGTTTCAAACCCTAACCCTTCACCTTGTTTTGTGTTGGCAGGTGTGGCCGGTTCCCGTGGATTCGCAAGGGTTACAGTCACTCCTTTCCGGGTAGCTCTGTCCTTGTTTCACTTTCTCACAGTGATTCTTGGTCTTGGTTGCATTTGCTTTCGCCTGTTGTATGTATACTATATGTCTGTCGAACCTGAGTGTGTTGGGTTAACTCCAACCCGTAGCCGCAACTTGGAGGGTTTCTGTGAGCCCTTGATAGCTCGGTTCAATGAACCCTCGTTGCACAGTTTTATGGAAGTTGAATTATATAGGCGTACAATGTAATATTCAGTGGCTTATAAACTTAATTGTAATTGGTTTTGTTGCTTACCCGGTCTCGACCGTGGTCTGGTACGCTCTGTTGTGTTGGTTTGCGCCTTCCCGTCTTGTGCTCACTCTCGGTCTTAGCTAGTCGACGGACTCTTTGGAATTGTAAAAACTCTGTTATTTGATTTACCTGAAATGAATTGAAAACACAGTAATATGCATGTACATTTTATTACAGAGGACATAAATCATAGAATTGTATGTTTAATTGTGCACTGTATTTGATGAAGGAAGAAAATGTATGTATTTCTGGTATTCTCTTTTACATGTTCTGCTGCTGAACCCCTCTGGGTTGTTTCGTTTGCCCTTTTGTACAATAGTTTGGGCAGTTAGTTAACTGCCTGGTAGTTATGCTATTTCGGTTTGTACAGTTGCTACAGGCATACGTTTCCTTTTACTATTTGTTTGTTCACTTGTCCCCTTTATACCATAAGGGTTTGTTGTTTACATACTTATTGACACTAATCTATCTCTAACACTTCTAACTAAAACCTGTTACAATAATTAAAATAAAACAAACATAAATTAAGACAACAGAGTTTAATGCTGTAGTTGACCCTGAAAGAAATTAAACAAAAAAACATAATAACTCTGACAGGCTTGCTGTCCAGTTTAATGAACCGTTCATCTTCCCCAATCTTCTTCCGAAACTGTGTTCACCCCCTCTCGGTCTTCACCCTGTCGACCAGATGCTCCTGCATCATAGACTTTTTGCTTTGGCTTATTAAAAGGAGTAGGTTTCGAAGACTATTAAACTCCCCTATAAAGAGTAGGTTTTGAAGACTCTAAATTACGTGAAATTTAAGTATTTCCATTAGGGTGGGGAAAAATTATTATGGTGCTATTATATTTGAATTAAAAAATAAAAAAAGTATATTAAATAATATTATTTATTTATATAGATAATTTTATATTTGATATAACTATTAGATGTAATATTTAATTTTAAAAAGTTTATGGGTGGTAAGATAATTAGAAAAAATTTTGTTGAGAAGTTTTTGTGTATTTAAATAATAGAAAGTTTAATCTCTCTAGACATGTCTCACCAGTTTAACTTTTTTTTGTAAGTCAGATGTCTCTTCTCAGGGCACATGCTTAGTAGCAGAGTGAGGTTTGAACACAAGTTGTCTTACTAACTAAACCCTTTCTCCAAGATTGTGCTACTGGAACAATATATTGTGCTACTAACATCCCACCAACTTAATTAAAAAATAATAATAATAATAATTTAAAAAGGAAAAAATTGGAATGTATAATTATTATTATCTTTAAAATGTAGATTATTCTTGATTTCTAGACTTTAACAATAATTTTATTTCTCATAATAAGGGAACTTGCATATTTTGGATGCTCTTATTATTAGTTTAAAATCAATAAAATTTGTCATATCTTGTTAACATGGTTGACTTTAAAGGGTGTCATTTTGTATGACAATTTAGATTCAAAACTCAAAAGTAAATGAGAGAAAACTAAAATCCAAACATATTAAAAGTTGATGTGTCCTAGACCAAATGTCATGCCCACTAATATTGAGAATTATAATACTTTTAAATCACATTTTTTGAACCTCAAAATAATTCCCTAAATCATAAATATATTAACAAAAAGACTAACAAATATCATTATATTAAGAATAATATAAAATATATAAAAACAAAAAAAACAAAAACAAAAACAAAAAACAACTTTAATTTATGATGTTTAATCCCTCCTTACTATGTCATCAAAGCCATAACACATATCTGGATCCAAATACCACCCCCTTTATTTAGTTCTTAAGTTAAATAAATCATTTTGTTATAAATTAGTTCTTCAATTGAATAAGTCATTTTGTTATAAATTCAACATAGCATCAAAGCTTCCCATGATTAAACATCATCTTTTCTTTCTACAACGAAGCATAAATTATAAATTATATTCCTAGGGTAAATTATAAACCTATGCTTTGAAAAAACTTTCTCACTTCTACCATGAAAATCTTGTCATGATTCTTGTAATTAGTTTTGAGCCAATGAATGTATGTGCTCATTAAAGCTATATAGTTTGAGTGGGCCTAATCGGCCTAATGGTTAAGAGCATGTGTTTCCTCCTAAGAAATTGTTAAACACACATGGACAGCAAGACAATATGAAAGATCAAACGTGCAATACATTTTTTTATTAACATGAGATATACATTTATAGTACATTATGTGACTCTTGGGTTTCAGATCCCAAGGTCTCTTGGACTCCTTTTGTCCATTCGAATTCCACACTAACCCACTTAGGATTAGGTGTCCAACATTCCCCCCCTTAATCCGAAGGGTTATGTATGAGTCCAAGAAGAGAGCTATAATACAAAATGTGCAAATAATGCATGGCAGCATTAGGCTGAATGTGCTCTATGAAATGTTGGTATAAAGGGCAATGGTTTAAGGATGACCACCAACACTGGAACGCTTAGTGCAGTTCCCGGAACTCTTCCAAAACTGGCAAGAAACTGAAGTTTTCTGCTAGACGAAGTGATCCTATTGTTTTAAAGAGGGAAACCTTCAACCATAAAAGGGAGGTCTCACCCCGCATAAAAGGTAAAACTTCAACCTGAAAAGAGAAGTCTCAACCTGTGATGGTTTAAGGATAACCAACAACTCTGGAATGCTTAATGCAATTCCTGGAACTCTTCCAAAACTGGCAAGAAGCTGGAGTCTTCTGCTAGAGGAAGTGTTCTTAATCTGTGATGGTTTAAGGATGACCAACAACTCTGTAATTCCTGGAACTCTTCCAAAACTGGCAAGAAGCTGGAGTCTTCTGCTAGAGGAAGTGTCCCTGATTGCCAACTGAAGGCATGTTCAGGCATCTTTGTCTCTGGCTACAACTCTGAAACTGGTGTGGTAGGTTGTGGCTCAGGCTCACTTGATGTGACTTTGAAGCTTGTAGATGACCATCATTTCCCCCCCTATCAGATACAAGGTGAGAAGATGGAGAAAACTCAACTGCAAGACTGTTCAATATTCTGGAACAAGTTCTGATATGTGTTTGGAATATCTTCTTGGCCGTTGATGCCCATTGCCAAGAAGCGATCCATCCAAGATGAATCTTTGTTCTTGCAGGACGTTTGTTTTTGAAGCATCTGTGTGAAGAATGGCTAGTTTTATGATAGTGCTTACATGGATGAAGATCAAAACAGTGATCTTTCAGATGGCCAACTCGGTCACAGTGTTGGCATTTTACGATCTGTTGTTGTTGTTGTTGTTGTTGCGGTGGAAGAGGAGTAGAATCTGGAACAGCTGGAGGTGAACTGTCATGAGGAGCAGGTGAACTATCATGAATAAATCCAGCACTCTGAAATTGAATGGGCTTGGCATAGTCTGGAATATGAAAGGACAAGTCCTTGTCATATCCAAGACCAGTTTTGTGCTTGTTGTGGACAAGCTGTTCCCAAGGTCTGATGATGGGCTTGGGAAGTGCAGATTGAGTTTCTGCATCTGCATATACAACTGCTGCTTTATTTGAATGAACTGTACCATTATTAACATGCTGCTGATGGGTGGTTATCTCAATGTTCTGAACAAAAACAGGTTCAGAATGGTGTCTATTTTTATGTAGCTCTTCTTGCTGTAGCTGTGGTTCAAGCTGCAAAAAATCGATCTTTTCCTGTGCATTATATAAGCATGTCTGAATTTCTGAGAGAGATCCTTTGCTGATTTGTAATGTGTCATCAACAGTAGATTGTATAAGAGTTTTCATGAACTCTAATACTTCACTGATTCTCGCCATCTGTCTTAATGCAGAAAAATAATATCTACTCACAGTACACAGCAATATTCTTTATAAATGTCAGCAAATGATCAGTGTGCAGTATAAAAGATTACAATCAGCTCACCAAAATCTTTATGCAGCAGTGGAATCAAGGAATGTCAAGCTCTCTGAAACCCTAGAATGTGAAATCATACTTCACTTCATCAATACATGTCTATAGATCAACAATGTCAGCAGTACCAACTCAATATATGCTTTATCATAGGAATTTACAAAGAATAATGTGTCAATACTGTCCTATCAAATCTCTAAATCTAATCTCTGTTTAATGCAAACAGTCAACAACACTCCTTGCATCAAACAATACAATTGGCATACTCCTCCAAGGATATTATAGATCCACGCATCCAAAAAAACTCCGTGGGTCCTCAAAAACCAGTCTCTGTGTCGCACTGCATATTATTCATTTACAAGTAAAGTAGTCTCTCCAGAATCCTTGTGGAAGGCATGGGTAAATATCACTTTTCCTCCTCTACTAACGCTGACAATGATATGTAGTTTATACACACCGAAGTGCTTGGCAAATGTGCAAAAGTCGAGAAGCAAAAACTAATGGCAGGATCATATGATAGTTTTAAATATCACTGGACAACGCGCATTTCAATATTTAAAAAAGGCGCACATTCAATATTTAAAAACAACGCACATTCAATATTTAAAACGTTTCACATATCATTGTATAACCATGCTACCTCAAAAGTGTTGTTCAGGTTCTTTAGTTCTGCGCTCCTTTCAGAAATAAGTTACTCCAATATTATGGTAATGGCGGAAGTAAGAATGAGAACGATAATCTACTAAAACGCCTGGCAGATTTGTTCTATCTCATGCACTCCAAAAATATGCCTCAACTCTGTTCCCTACAGTTCGGAGAGCTGGTAATGAAAGGGAACGAGATATCACCGTATATATATATATATATATATATATATATATATATATCACTTCAAAACAACGCAGATGCAGTTTGATACCATGATTCCAGATTGTCGCAGCTTGTTCAACCAGCAATTAATAAAGGGTGCAATCAGCTGAAGGGAACTCAAATAAGGGACACAGATCTTCCAACATTACCAGCAACAACTCCAGACCTTATGCAGTCAACAATAGACCCCAAATTGAACCTCTTTGTGATGATAGGCAGCCTCAACACACAGTTAACTCTTCACACTTCTGTCTGCGCCTATGCCTCCTCCACAGGTCTGTTCGTTCCAGTTACTAACATAGTATAGAAACCAGCGTCCTCTGTTGGTTCCAGTTAGTATAGAAACCAACGTCCTCTGTTGGTTCCAGTTACTAACTGTTCCTGTTACTAACAAAGGATCGAAACCGTTGTCCCCTGTTCCAGTTACTAACAAAGGATCAAAACCAGAAAGCGCCTCAAGCCTCGATCACAACCTCATCTCATTTGAGATTGAAACTCGCACAGATCACAACCTTCCATGCATAAGCATGTGATGTCTACAAAATTGAAATTACCACTTACTACTCAAGAACAGCGCTTAACTTGTTACTGGCTCCGGAAAAAGGCGCATGCACTCGAACCATTCCACAGGTTTTTCGCTGGAGTCATTGATGGTAGAAACATCTGGGCTAATGATTTGGTAGCATCAAGGCTGTGCGAGAATTACACCACAACTCCATTACCAATTCCATTTTGCACAGTAACTCTCCACTCGCACTCGGCATATTTAAAGAGAGATAGTGGGCAACTTTGCCTTTTGGTAAAGTCTGGTAGTCTTGTATTCGAAAATTGGCATGTAACTCTGGTTCTTTCATATTTTTATTGGGCCGACCATGGCTAATAGTAAGACTCTGGTGATTACCCCCATCATTCTCGAGAAGCGGAAATTCAAGCCATCGAATGATGATATTGTCTGGCCACCGTTATAATTCAGAACACGAGGCTCGCGAAGAATGAAGATAGTCGATGGACTGGCCTCTGTGTCTTTTACTTTGCCTCAGTTGTATTTCCCTCTGAGAAACGTGATAATGAAATATTACTGTTCACGGTGCAATCACGCAGTGAATTGCTTGACACGTTTTGCTTTTGTATTTCCCTCTGGTGCTGTAGAAGCTCAGCGAAAGCAAAAACCTTAATGCTTATGCTACTTCTAAGTTTTGGATCTCTTATCACTGGTAACCATGACGGGAAACCCTAATGCTTATGCTGCTTCTAAGTTTTGGATGTCTTATCACTGGTAACCAGGACGGGAAGAAAAGGAGCGAAAATAGATATATATAGATGGCCAGAGATCGTGAAAAGAGTCGTTGGCGGATTCGTCTCATTGAAAAGCAACAAAGGTAAGGGAATTTGGCTATCTTTATCGCATCACAGCACAGAGACAGAGAGGATCCCGCGTCCCCATGACATCACGGCAAATATATTAAAAAGAGTCGGAAAAATCATGCACTGCACATGCAGCTGTAACGCGGTTTCCAACCTGCACTGTCCCTTCAAATGCACCAGCGGCAAGAAGAATGAGCTCACGATCATCACAAAATTAGAGAATAATTTACCTTCAGTACTCAATGCATCCTTCAGCTGAGAAAATTGTCTCTACACTTATGCTTAACTCGTCCTCTTCAAGGGTCCCGAGCTATGCTACAGCAGCCTTACTTTCCTTTCAAATTCACCTTCTTTCTTGAGAGTTGTAATGTCAGGTTCACTACACTTCCGCCCAACGATTCTATGCACTAGGCCAATGCAACGGACAGGCCAGCATCATGATTATAGGAGTTATGATTATTGCGGGAGTAGAGTGTGGAGGGGCGATACAAGAATGCACAGCCTTCAATTCAGCGCAGAGAATTAATGCAGCCAGAAGATTCAGCACAGTATATGTGGCAGGAAAACAGAGAATATAAAACGTCTATGACACTCACACAGTGTTTGCAGCAAGTCTTTTAACAGAGGGCCTTCATCATAGAGATTCGACGCGGGAGCTGAGCAGTCATCATAGAGATTCAACGCTCGAGTTCTGGAAGACCAAGAGACGTTACACTAGTAAAAAACGTGCCAACAATGATAAGTCAGAGGTGTGTTCTTGCTAGGGCGGCAGAGATGGCAGGTCTAAACAAGGAACATTTTTAGAAGGCAGGTGAATAAAAATGATGCTGGGAAATAACAGGTTGCAGCTAAATTTTAGCTGAGAAAATATTCTTCATGAAATGAAGAATAGATGGCAGAAATGATCTGCACATAAAGACCATAAGACAAATGGCTCACACTAATTATGCAGGTCAGGAATACGCCTGCTCTGATACCATGTTAAACACACATGGACAGCAAGGCAATATGAAAGATCAAGCATGCAATACATTTTTTTATTAACATGAGATATACATTTATAGTACATTATGTGACTCTTGGGTTTCAGATCCCAAGGTCTCTTGGACTCCTTTTGTCCATTCAAATTCCACACTAACCCACTTAGGATTAGGTGTCCAACAGAAATCACAAGTTTAAAACCAGAACGGGTAGAGAGCTTATGCCTTCTTAAAACTTGGCAGTGAAATTGCTACCTTAAAATTAATTAATAAAAACAATAATATATTCCTTACATATATGCATTTTTTTAGTAAAATTTTCTAATTTCAATATCACTTTTTATGTAAAAAAATAAATATAATAAATGAACTTTAATTTGATAAATAAAAAATAGAATAATAATAATAATTATTATTATTATTATTATACATTGTCATCATGCTTTTGAAGGAATGTTTCTCCATTTCCTTAAATACATATTGCACCATATAAATTAAATAAAAAATGGAATAATAATAATAATAATAAATTATTATTATTATAATACATTGTCATCATGCTTTTGAAAGAATGGTTCTCCATTTCTTTAAAGACATACTGCATCATATATTTAACTCTAGTAACATAGGGATATAATTATAGATGACGTAGAAAAAAAAAGAAAATGAGGTAGGTTGTTACTTTAACTTTGCAAAATGTTAATGTCCAATGAAGTGCTTTGGAGTGAAATTGCAACAATGTTGTGATAAACAAATAAATAACAAGTTGATTTTAAATTTATTATTTTTACTTCAAATTACCTCAATTACTTTATCAAGTCACTCTATAGCTTTGATTTATAATGAAACGTGATTAATTAATAAGCATGTTGAACTTATGACATGATTAATTAATGATCATGTTGAACTTATAAGGCATTATAATATATCTTATTAATAAAAAAGAAATTATAAGTTATCTAGAGGCGATGAGAATTTAAAATTTAATGTAAAAATAAAGACGATGAGTGTTTAAAACCATCCCTTCTAAACCTAACCTCGATAATTATATACAAATTATATTTTCCTTTTTAAATTGTGTAGCTTAGAAGCTTCTCAAATTCATTACTTGGATTGATCATAAATTAAAATAGTATAGTGAATAGAATTTAATGTAATGCTAAGAACACAAATCATATCTTTTTTCATTATTTCTATATCACCCTATCACACTAGCTCATTTTGTTATCATAATATGCTTATATAACATACATCATTTTTATTGCTTTCTCTCTTACTCTAAATGTTATTATTCTTTTACCAATTTGTAAGTAAGAGTTACCAATAACATAAGCTCTAATTATGACAAGAGCTTTGAACTAATTACAAATGAAAAATATTTTTATATCAATGTTAAAGTGATAAAAAAACAACAACAAAGTATAATTAAGTAAAAATTTAAATAAATTGATAATTAGTCTTTTCATATATATATATATATATTTATTTATTTGATTTTTTTTTATATATATATCCTTATATATTTTTATTTAAACATGGGAAAACTTACTAAGTTACACATTTTGAAATCTAAAAAAACAACTAATTCCTCTCACTTGTGCAATGTTCAATAATTGTGTATTCAGAGAAGAAAATAATAACAATAATATTTTGGATTTCTTATTCTTTCCATATAATTCACGGTTTTAATCTGTTGGATTAGAATTATTTGTCTAAGCCTAAAAGTTCATGGAGTCGTTCAAATTAAACTTAACTCTAATTAATATACATTAACCAAATCATTCTCCACTATTTTTAAATTAACAGTATTCATGCATATTTATCCACAACTTTTTTTTAATTTAATAATCATACTCATATAAAATAATATACCATAAAATATGCTTTGAACACTATTCGACAACTTTTAATTTAATAATCATACTAATATAAAATAATATACCATAAAATATACTCTAAACACTATTCGACGAGAATATTATTACACTAAATATATTGTTTAAAAGTCCAAAGGCATTTTATTAATTTATATTTTATATTTATTATAATAGCAATTTGTAGTTTTCCAAAATGACATTGCGCACATATTTTAACGAATGGTAAAGAGTAGAATTTATCTAAATCGTATTAAAAAAAATCTTCTAAAACATATGGGGTAGTAGTCACGCGGATGCGGGTGAACTAAATGATAATTAATGGTTTTAATGAAGGGTGTAAGCGCTTGGTATTGCCAGCTGCAGATCAGCGCAGTTATCTATGAACATATCTGGCTCAAACAGGTTCACCTCAGGCGAGGGAGATTTGGTCGGGAATTTGTATTAAGTGCTCACTCCGTCCAAGGCGAGGCTCTGGCTGGTATAATCATGGAAATCCTAGTTCTCCTTCCCATTGTTTGCTTTCCGTCTTCTTGTCTCTGGCCTTTCCTTGCTGCGTGTCTCTGCGGCAGGACGGTTTCTGCTAACAGAGGTTCGCTCCCGGGTGCTCTTGTCGTTAGAATTACGCTTCCCTCCTTTCACTCTCAGGCTTGTTCTTTGATATTGAAGTGGATTCTCATAGTGCTGTATTGTCTCCTCGCCATTGCTTCCTGTATTGTTGTGCTTCCCTTCCGTCGCCTCATCATGGTACGCCATCGCATGAGAAGTTGCTTTTGGGGAAGCCATGGTGGCCATGGGCATTCGCAGTCTGTTCGTTCGGTGGATCTTCCCCCGCCTCCTGCTACTCTGCCCTCTTCTCCGGTGAATTCGCCTCCTCTCAGCCCTTCACGCAGGCCGATTCCGCACAATTGTTTTCAGACTACTCGCTTCAAGTTTCAGAGTAATCATAACAGGATTGTTATCACGACCAATATTACTTATTATCTTTTCTGAAGAAGAGGTTCCGCCTCAAACTACTGTGTGCTTTACATCTGAGCCTTCTCAAGGTGGTCACAGAGTGGCGGGCAGCCAGGGCAGTGAGCAGAATTTGGCAGATGAAATCCAGGAGGAAGGGCGTGGTGCGCAACATGACAAGTGTCACGCCCCTACACCTGCGGTAGTCTTCCAACCGCTTGTAGCAAGGTGCGGCACCACCGAACGCTTTCTTTTCACCAATACTAACATTTGTGGACTACGCCTACTTTCACATTAACATTACTTAGCTTGTGTTTCACAACCAAGTAAACTTGCAATTATGCTTTATACTTAATGAAGCCCATACTCATTCATTATCATCATACAATTATACCAAGAACAACAACAATTGCAACAAGTATAAAGGGGAGGGGCAACTCCCCGTAATGTGAGTCTGCCCGACAATATATTAAGAATATCAGTTTTACAATATACAAGTGTGCCTTGCCAAACCAAGTCTCACACTTAGCCAAATATTATAAATAGAGGCAACCCTGCCTTTTACAATACATGTGCACCTCTTGCACGAAGGGTGGTGCTCACCCAAGCCCCCTAGATACCCCTGCCAAGTCCTGCACAATTCCGCACATCCACCGCACCCCGGGCACAACTTGCCCACACCTCGACTTGCTCAAGACAACCTCCAACTGCACCTTCAAGTAGAGCGCATGAGATATGCGCAGCTCCACTTAAATCTGTGCACTCTTTGTTACCTCCTTCAAGCTTTGTGTAGAAGTGTTGGAGAGAATGCGATGATGAAATGAGCTCTAAGGCTCTCACATATATAGCCATGCTAGCGTGGGTTTACATGGGGTGTGCAGCCCCTTGGCCAACCCCCAAAGCCACCAACAATCTCCCACAAGACTCTTCTTCAAGTCGGCTTATACGCTCTCATAACCATTGTATAAGTTTCGCTCCACACTTAGCCACATTTCTAAGTGTCGTGCCTTTCGTCGCATTTTGTTCACGATATCGTCGCATTTCTTTCGCAGCACCGTCGAACTTGCGTTTGTCGCGCGCCCATCGTGCGCCCGAGCGCCCGCCCGCATCCTCGTGCACGGCGACTTCGCCCGATGCTCGTCGCACAATCGCCCGGAGGCCTTACATCCTCCTCCACCTGAAATCGTTGTCGTCCTCGACAACATACCATCCCGGTAGCCATCCACCAAGATCATCATCATCCACGATGTCAACCTTTCCACACAAGGCAAACATCCCTGCAACATATGTAGAGTCTCATCTCCATCATATCTCGACTTAGTGACCAACTGCCACCAAGCTCACCATACCAAGGTATGCACCTCAGCGGTATGCACTCCATCAGATATCATCTTGATCCATGATCATCAACCCCTCTGCCACAATCTCCACTGCAACATCTCGTGTCGACCTCATCATGTGTCCCTATGTGAACCTCTGCCATGATACTCCAGCACGATGCCAACATATCTCTGCACACTTCCGGACCTCATGTCTGAACTAGTTGGGTAGCTAATCCAACCATCACGCTCAATCCATGAGAGTGAACATCCTCATGCCATCATCAGTTGTTCCTCAAACATTTTCCACATCCTTGACTCCTCAAGAATCTACCTCCATAATCCATGCTCAGGTCCATGGAAACTCCATCCATCTCATCTGCAACATGTCATGATGCTTGATGCCAAGCCATCCCTGCACCATCTATCACACCTGCTCAAACATTTTTAAGGACTCACTGCCATGAGCAGCTAACAATGAGCCCCATCTTCTTCATCCATCTAAGAAGATGTAGAGGGAGTAGAGCCTGAAGGCTCTCCCTCACTAATCAACTCGATCCATCTATCAGGATCCTCAATCTCCATCCTTTGTAGATAAGCAACCCGATCTTCCCTCTGGACATCCGGCCTCACATATACATCATCATCATCATCATCATCATCCTCCACCAACTCTAGCCTTCTTGTCAAATCCAAGATGCTATCTGAAAGTGTCTTGATGACCAATGACTGCTCCACAAGCTTTGTCTCAACACTAGACAACCACTTTTTTACCTTCTCCTTATCCTCCATTTGCATCACTCCCAATTTACAATCGGGCCTTGTCACACCAACGGTTGGAATACCAATGGGTACATCTTCCCTTCCATCATAAATGTAGAGCTTCTTCAAATGTGGAACGATCATAGCATCAAATTGTTTCATGAACTCCATCCCCAATACAGCCTCATAGTCATCAATCCGCACTATAGTGAAGTCCACCTTCCCGGTCCATTCACCAAGTGTAGTGTCCACCCTCTCAGCTATACCAAGAATCTCAATAGGAGGAGAATTCACTGTCTTCATTTGTGCCTTTTCCGATACAAACTTTAGCCCAATTCTTCTCGCAGTATCTTCGCCCATGAAGTTGTGAGAAGCCCCACTATCCACCATAATGAGCACGTCAGCACCTCCAACCTTCATTCGAACATACTCCAACTTGTTCCTTTTAGGATCCGTCCTAGAGGCCACTTCCGTAGTAGCAGAAGCACCAAGTATCCACATCATCCCCACAGAAGCATATTCATTCTTTCCATTAGACTCAACCTTCTTCTTCAAGGCCTTGAGATGCCCTACCTCAAGAGCTAGGCAATCCCACTTCTCCTGATTCAATTTCTGTCTCATCTCTAGTTCCTTGAGTTTTGCTTCAAGCAAGTCCATTTCCTTTGCAAGTTGATAGGCTTCCTCCTTATTCCTGTCACAAACCCCTTCCTTGACCAAGGCACGAAGAGCATCCTTTGTTTCAAACAACCTTTTGCCATATTCTGCAAATCCTTGTCTTACTTCCTTTGACTCTTCAAGTAGACTTCCTTCAAATTCTTCGAAGGTTGCAAAACCCAATTTCTGCAAGATAGATATCTTTACCAAGTCACTTGCAACCTGAACCAACCCTTGTTCCACTTCGTGTGAAACGGTTTCCTTCAACTGCAAGTACCTGTCACGAGCAACCTTGCTTACCGGCTCTAGACCGAGCTCTGATACCACCAGTCAAGTTTCCAAGTGCATGCACACTTGCTTCACCCAGCTTCCTGCAAGACTTCTCCAAGTCTTCAGACCTGCTCTGATACCAACTGTCACGCCCCTACACTTGCGGTAGTCTTCCAACTGCTTGTAGCAAGGTGCGGCACCACCGAACGCTTTCTTTTCACCAATACTAACATTCGTGGACTACGCCTACTTTCACATTAACATTACTTAGCTTGTGTTTCATAACCAAATAAACTTGCAATTATCCTTTATACTTAATGAAGCCCATACTCATTCATTATCATCATGCAATTATACCAAGAACAACAACAATTGCAACAAGTATAAAGGGGAGGGGAAACTCCCCGTAATGTGAGTCTGCCCGACAATATATTAAGAATATCAGTTTTACAATATACAAGTGTGCCTTGCCAAACCAAGTCTCACAATTAGCCAAATATTACAAAGAGAGGCAACCCTGCCTTTTACAATACATGTGCACCTCTTGCACGAAGGGTGGTGCTCACCCGAGCCCCCTAGATACCCCTGCCAAGTCCTACACAATTCTGCACATCCACCGCACCCCGGGCACACCTTGCCCACACCTCGACCGGCTCAAGACAACCTCCAAGTGCACCTTCAAGTAGAGCGCATGAGATATGCGCAGCTCCACTTAAATCTGCGCACTCTTTGTTACCTACTTCAAGCTATGCGTAGAAGTGTTGGAGAGAATGCGATGATGAAATGAGCTCTAAGGCTCTCACATATATAGCCATGTTAGCGTGGGTTTACATGGGGTGTGCAGCCCCTTGGCCGACACCCAAAGCCACCAACAAGTTCCCACAAGACTCTTCTTCAAGTCGGCTTGTACGCTCTCATAACCATTGTATAAGTTTCGCTCCACACTTAGCCACATTTCTAAGTGTCGTACCTTTCGTCACATTTTGTTCACGGTATCGTCACATTTCTTCCGCAGCACCGTCGTTGTCACGCCCCTACACCTGCGGTAGTCTTCCAACCACTTGTAGCAAGGTGCGGCACAACCGAACGCTTTCTTTTCACCAATACTAACATTCGTGGACTACGCCTACTTTCACATTAACATTACTTAGCTTGTGTTTCGCAACCAAGTAAACTTGCAATTATCCTTTATACTTAATGAAGCCCATACTCATTCATTATCATCATGCAATTATAACAAGAACATCAACAATTGCAACAAGTATAAATGGGAGGGGCAACTCCCCGTAATGTGAGTCTGCCCGACAATATATTAAGAATTTAAGTTTACAACATACAAGTGTGCCTTGCCAAACCAAGTCTCACACTTAGCCAAATATTACAAAGAGAGGCAACCCTGCCTTTTACAATACATGTACACCTCTTGCACGAAGGGTGGTGCTCACCCGAGCGACCTAGATACCCCTGCCAAGTCCTGCACAATTCTGCACATCCACCGCACCCCGGGCACACCTTTCCCACACTTCACCCGTCGCCCGTCGCACAATCGCCCGGAGGCCTTACATCCTCCTCCACCTGAAATCATTATCGTCCTCGACAACATACCATCCCGGTAGCCCTCCACCAAGATCATCATCATCCACGATGTTGACTCCTCCACACAAAGCAAACATCCTTGCAACATATGTAGAGTCTCATCTCCATCATGCCTCGACTTAGTGACCAACTGCCACCAAGCTCACCATACCAAGGTATGCACCTCAACGGTATGCTCTCCATCAGATATCATCTCGATCCATGATCATCAACCCTTCTGCCACAATCTCCACTGCAACATCTCGTGTCGACCTCATCAAGTGCCCCTATGTGAACCTCTGCCATGATACTCCAGCACGATGCTAACATATCTCTGCACACTTCCAGACCTCATGTCTGAACTAGTTGGGTAGCTAATCCAACCATCACGCTCAATCCATGAGAGTGAACATCCTCATGCCATCATCAGTTGTTCCTCAAACATCTGCCACATCCTTGACTCATCAAGAATCTATCTCCAACCCATGCTCAGGTCCATGGAAACTCCATCCATCTCATCTGCAACATGTCATGATGCTTGATGCCAAGCCATCCCTGCACCATCAATCATACCTGCTCAAACATGTTTAAGGACTCACTGCCATGAGTAGCTAACAATGAGCCCCATCTTCTTCATCCATCTAAGAAGATGTAGAGGGAGTAGAGCCTGAAGGCTCTCCCTCACTAATCAACTCGATCCACCTATCAGGATCCTCAATCTCCATCCTTTGTAGATAAGCAACCCGGTCTTCCCTCTGGACATACGGCCTCACATATACCTCATCATCATCATCATCATCATCCTCCACCAACTCTAGCCTTCTTGTCAAATCCAAGATGCTATATGAAAGTGTCTTGATGACCAGTGACTGCTCCACAAGCTTTGTCTCAACACTAGACAACCACTTGTTCACCTTCTCCTTATCCTCCATTTGCATCACTCCCAATTTAAAATCAGGCCTTGTCACACCAATGGTTGGAACACCAATGGGTACATCTTCCCTTCCATCATAAATGTAGAGCTTCTTCAAATGTGGAACGATCATAGCATCAAATTGTTTCATGAACTCCATCCCCAATACAGCCTCATAGTCATCAATCCGCACTATAGTGAAGTCCACCTTCCCGGTCCATTCACCAAGTGTAGTGTCCACCCTCTCAGCTATACCAAGAATCTCAATAGGAGGAGAATTCACCGTCTTCATTTGTGCCTTTGCCGGTACAAATTTCAGCCCAATTCTTCTCGCAGTATCTTTGCCCACGAAGTTGTGAGAAGCCGCACTATCCACCATAGTGAGCACATCAGCACTTCCAACCTTCATTCGAACATACTCCAACTTGTTCCTTTCAGGATCCCTTCTAGAGGCCACTTTTGTAGTAGCAGAAGCACCAAGTATCTGCATCATCCCCACAGAAGCATCTTCATTCTTTCCATCAGATTCAACCTTCTTCTTCAAGGCTTTGAGATGCCTTACCTCAAGAGCTAGGCAATCCCACTTCTTCTGATTCAATTTCTGTCTTATCTCTAGTTCCTTGAGTTCTGCTTCAAGCAAGTCCATTTCCTTTGCAAGTTGATAGGCTTCCTCCTTATTCCTGTCAGAAACCCCTTCCTTGACCAAGGCATGAAGAGCATCCTTTGTTTCAAACAACCTTTTGCCATATTCTGCAAATCCTTGTTTTACTTTCTCTGACTCTTCAAGTAGACTTCCTTCAAATTCTTCGAAGGTTGTAGAACCCAATTTTCACAAGATAGACATCTTTACCAAGTCACCTGCAACCTGAACCGACCCTTGTTCCACTTCATGTGAAACGACTTCCTTCACCTGCAAGTACCTGTCATGAGCAACCCTGCTCAACAGCTTCACCCTTCAATATCCGGATCAGCTGCTCTGATACCACCTGTCACGCCCCTACACCTGCGGTAGTCTTCCAACCGCTTGTAGCAAGGTGCGGCACCACCGAACGCTTTCTTTTCACCAATACTAACATTCGTGGACTACGCCTACTTCCACATTAACATTACTTAGCTTGTGTTTCACAACCAAATAAACTTGCAATTATCCTTTATACTTAATTAATCCCATACTCATTCATTATCATCATGCAATTATAAAGAGAACATCAACAATTGCAACAAGTATAAAGGGGAGGGGCAACTCCCCGTAAGGTGAGTCTACCCGACAATATATTAAGAATATTAGTTTTACAACATACAAGTGTGCCTTGCCAAACCAAGTCTCACACTTAGCCAAATATTACAAAGAGAGGCAACCCTGCCTTTTACAATCATGTACACCTCTTGCACGAAGGGTGGTGCTCACCCGAGCCACCTAGATACCCCTGCCAAGTCCTGCACAATTCTGCACATCCACCACACCCTGGGCACACCTTGCCCACACCTCGACCGGCTCAAGACAACCTTTAAGTGCACCCTCAAGTAGAGTGCATGAGATATGCGCAGCTCTACTAGGATCTGCGCACTTCTTGTTATCCTCTTCAAGCTATGCGTAGAAGTGTTGGAGAGAATGTGATGTTGGAATGAGCTCTAAGGCTCTCACATATATATCCATCCTAGCGTGGGTTTACATGGGGTGTGCAGCCCCTTGGCCAACCCCTAAAGCCACCAACAAGCGCCCACAATACTCTTCTTCAAGTCGACTTGTACACTCTCATAACCATTGTATAAGTTTCGCTCCACACTTAGCCATATTTCTAAGTGTCGTGCCTTTCGTCGCATTTCGTTCGCAGTATCGTCGCATTTCTTCCGCAGCACCGTCACACTTGTGTTTGTCGCGCACCCATCGTGTGCCCGTTGTGCGCCCGCGCGCCTGCCCGCGCCTTCATGCACGACAACTTTCCCCGATGCCCGTTGCACAATCGCCCGGAGGCCTTACAGTCGCACTTACGTTTGTCGCGCGCCCATCGTGCGCCCGTCATGTGCTCGCACGCCTGTGCGCCCGCTCGCACCCTCGTGCACGACGACTTCGCCCGACACCCATCGCACAATCGCCCGGAGGCCTTACAACAAGGCTGGTGCTCCTAGCGACACTTAGCCACCAGGGGACTGCTCTCATGGCGCCTATGTCTCGATGGTCAGTGAAGGCAATTCCAGTGATACACATCCCTTGTCGGTTCTTCCAGGCGACAGTGATGCAGGTAACATGGCAAGAAATGATGAAATGTGGTATGGCAACGTGTGCCCGGTTGTGAAGGAGCCTCCGAATGAGAACGAGGTAATATGAGGCCACCTCGGCCCTTTCAAACCTTCCTGGTTTTTTTTCTGATGGTTCGTATGGTTACAGTCATGCAGTTTTGGGTTTGCAGCCTTGGTTCTGCCTCTGTAGCTGGGCAATTTCGTTCTTCTTCCTGGTAGGGTAGCAGTCTGTAGCTCTTTTGTGGTTTTGGCCAGCGTCTCTGTCTCTTATTTCTTGTCTCGACATCTTCATAGGTTGTTATTCCATCTCTTCCTCATGATCTTTTTGTTAAACTCTGGTTCTTATGTCTGGTTCCTTGCTTACTGTCATTGGTTTTCCCTTACTTGGGACAGTTTTGTTGCGTTGAATGCTCTCAGATGCTCTTGCCTGAGGCTTCAACCTCCTTGTAACATCATTTTGATTTTTAGTTAATAGAATTAGGTTTTACAAAGAAAAAAATAATATAGGGCATTAGTCAAGTAAATAGTTAATAGTTAATTTTAAGCGTATATATACATGCAATTATAGGCATAGGTATAAGAGTAGTCATAGAGTGCATGCTACGTCTTTATTACTTGATTATAATTAACATAAAGAACATATTATCTTCATATGATATTATGAGACATCGAGGTTATGATGAGCTCCGTTGACTTTACTTGAGACATGAAATTGTCATCCGCTAAGTGGTTATTAATATAAGTAATTTCGCTTTTCATTGACGTGTAATATCAATTTTATTTTTAAATTTATACATGAAATTTCCTTCCTAAATGACGGTCATTTTGACGATGTTATTATTACAAAGGTTTTATAATTTATTATTTTTATTTTTATTTAATCAAATAATAAATTAATTAAAAAATCACCTTCATTAAGATGAATATATAATTTTAAAAATATTAAATTCATAAAAATATTTAAAAAATATAGTAAATATCAACATATATCAATAAACGGTTAGGTTATCAATTTCATTTATTTCATTATATCAATTAACTTTATATAATCCATTCAATTCATCAATTGACTTTGTTCATCAAACATTTTTTCCCATTATAACAGTCAACTTATTAATATAATTATTGGATTACGCAAAAGATATTCAAAAAATTAAAATGGGATGATCTGCAGTCCTGTACAGAAGCGAATGTCGGCGTATCATTTTTTACAGAAAAGGGCGAAGGACTCAAGGCCCCGTTCCCACTGCTTGATCATCAACAATATAATGTGTGGTCCTTTTAAAGGGTAACAACCAGGTTGGGTTAAATGGTTGTTACTCAAGAATCCTTTGACAATACTCCCACCTCACCTCACTTCACTCTGAAATTCTTTTTTATGCAAAAATGTGGGAGTTGTACTATCATCATACTCACAGCATCCCTGGATTTTCTAGTTACTGCTAACTCTACAAGCTTTTTACAGGCAGCGATGGTGCCGCCTCCTAATGGTGTCAAATTAGGTTGCTTCTGAACACAGAAAGGCCTGGTGATATCCACTGCTTCTTGATTACTAACTTTATCCCACAACCCATCTGATGCCAAAATTAAAAACTCGCAATCACATGTTATTTCAATCTTTCTGGTCTCTGGTTCAGCTGTTATCCACTCTTTCATGTGCGAATCGCCTATTGCCCTAGATACTGCCAGGGATCCCTGAACTCGCCAAACTCCGTGGCGGAGGTCCACAATTCCATTCAAATTCTCTATCCGTTGCCGCTCGTCCTCCCTTCCAGCTCGATGATCGCATGTAAGGGCTTCTGAAGCACCGTCTCTGCTAATAACTGCTCGGCAATCCCCAGCATTGGAAACCACTAAGTTACCATTTATAATGAGAGCAGTTACACAAGCTGTACCGCTACCAACCTCCTGCTTCAAAAATTCTGCATCTGTTGTTAAGTACCCATCTCTAACAGCCTGTTCAAGAATGTCCTCTGTTTCGTTTTCCATTCTGAGCATTGCGTCCAGAATATTCTGCCCAATATTCTCGGCAGCGAAAGCTGCAGCGTTCCGACCGCTATGACCATCAAAGGCGCCAAAGAAGGCCTGTTTGGAATCGCCAAGAACATTCACAATGGCCTTGTGGGTATCTCCCATGAATTCTCGCTTACCCTTTTTGCACGAAACCGCATAATGAAAATCCTCCACATTAACCTCCATCGGCTGCTCCACGGCCACGCTCGGTGCATTGAGGCCCGACAACTGGAGCGGAACATCTAGCATTGGCGGGCGTTGCCTCTTGTCCAGAGGCTTAGGGCACTTGTCCGCCAAAAAGGGGGATCTGCAGGAGCCGAAGACCGAGGGAGAATTCCCTGCTACAACGCAAGCCATTTTTACAATCTGCGGAGGCTGCTGTATAAATTCAATTGAGTGTATCGTTCGGAGCGTGTTAGTCCTTGTGGTTCCAATTGGGGTGTCTGCTAAGCATTTATATGGCTTCAATTGTTCAACTCAAATCAGATATAGGAAACTTACACCGTCAAACTCCTGTGTACGCGATTACAACTGTGCATTATTATATATGTAATACAACCGACTATGAGCTGGAACACTGTGAAACGGTCTAAAATTATAGAGGAAATCCTTATCGGTTATCACGTTTCTCTGGTCAAAGTCCCCGCTCGTCATGAAGGAAACTTCCAGAGGGTTAAATTTCTTATAATGAAAATTGATTAAATCAATATTGTCGGTACGTGGGCGCTCATGCCTGCGCTGATGGCGACAAATAACCATCGGCGCTAAAGTATGAAGGGTGACGTTAAGTTGTTTGTGTTTTGGAGTGAACAAATAGATTTAGAGTTTTTAATAATAAAAAAATTGGGCGTTTAGGTTTTATAGGATGTAGATTTATCATTAAAAAAATTATAATATTTTAAACAAAATTGATAAAAAAAAAAAATGATTAAAAATATTGTTTAAAAAAATTGGCTTTAAACCTATAATTATTAATAAGTTTATTTTTTTTTAATTCAAAATAGATTTTTTAGACAAAAAAAAATAAAATCTTTTTATTGAAAAATATTTTTTTTTTTTATTCAAACACATTTTGGAAACTTATTTTATTTAATCAAGTACATTCAAAATATGTTTTTTTTTTTTAAATCTTTAATGGTTTAATGAAGGCTTTCAAAATATTCTCTTTCCAAAATCCCAATAATTTACGAAATGTTTTAAACTTTCACTTACAACTATTTTTTGTTTTCGAAAGCTCCGGTTAGGTTGTTGAAAAATGTTAAAGCATTCAAAGGAAGCTTCTATTAGAAAATTTTAATGTTGAGAGGGAAAGCAACCACAATTTTAGTTGAGGGCAGAGCTGGATGATGAGATTAATAGGATGTGCATGCCGATAAGAAAGATGTTAAAGAGAAGGACAACCAATAGAAGAATACAATTATGTGTGCAAGTTTACCGCAACAAGGCATATGGGGTAAAGCATAATCAAGTTTGGGATCCCCGAAGATTGAGATCAATAATGGAACAACAATACAACTATATATGTGGATAAAAACATCATTATATATGGGACCCAGGAGGATTGAATGAACTGAAAACACATGACGAAGAGGTCATGAAAATTTTCAACCTGGGGACTCTGTTGTAGAAGCATCATCACTAGCCAATCCATTTTTGTCTAGAACCAAGAGGGTCATGAAGTCCTTCAAAGAGGAAGGAATTCCATCAATTGTAAATTATATAAAATAAAATTAGGAAATTTTATGTAAATACAAGTGTCCCGGTTCTGGAAAAAAATTCTGTGGTTAGTTTTTTTTGGTGAGCTAGTATTTTTGCCAAACAAGACATTAACAAAGTAACAAGTGTAGAGTTATGCGTCTATAGTTTTTGGATATATGTCTAAACAATGTTGAGTTCGTTAAGATATTTCCTAGCTATAGGAACTATGTCTTTATGTACAATTAGAAGTTGGGGAACAATGTCTTAGAAGTAGAGTGAGACAAAGCTTGAGAGAGGAAGCATGAGTAAATTTTACGCAATTTATTTGTAAATATATATTATTATAAAATATAGCATGTTTTATGTCTGTACATGTCATATGTGTATTCTGATTCCGATGAAGCAGGTATAAATGGTAGTGTAGAGTGAGCCATTATGAGAGGAGCACTCATAAGAGCTCAGCCGAAATTCCATCTCCTTATAAATAAAACATTGATGAAAAGAAGATTGTTTCATTCATAAGAGTACTATCATTGACTGAGTTTTGTTATAAAAAGTTGTGTTGTGTGTGTGGTCATATAGTGAGAGAGATTATGTAACCAGATTAATCCCATCCATCTCTTTATATTTCATGAATACATATTATGTCGATACCTATGTGATACCTATTAATTTGATTTTTTTAGCGTATCATTCTTAGTGGGAAGTTACAATTCAGACTTATATTTTGCAAGATCAAGATCTGCTACAAGAACTCTATTGAATCTAGTTGTGGTCATTTCTTTTATCTTTAAACCATAGATACTCTTGCATAAAGGAGTTTTTACCATTTACTACAAAATCCGAGATAATGCCTGTCACAAAATTAGCGTAAGTCTGTCGAATGTACAGAATGCATAATGTCGGAAATATAGAGGTCTTAACATTTTGAAACTTGCTGTGAGTGGGCCTGACCCCTTATCCTATAGTATTAACTATCCACATCTGGACCACATCTCTATCCAGCTATATCGAGGCTGAAAGAAATATATCTAGATGCAAGCTTAAATATCGGCATGTGTCTCGTTAAATAAAATAATATTCGTAAAGTCACTGAGACTACTGGATTAAGCTAGATATTTGGGCTAGTTTGACTTGTTATTGGATTCCCGGACTATCAAACCAACTTGGACTCAAATATCTTATGCAGCTTGCAACCTTCCTGCACTGTATATTTAAAATTAGTAGCACCTGACTTAGGGCTACCTAACTAACGAATACTTAAATGGTAGAAGAAACGAGAAAACAAAGAGTACCTTGAGTGGGCTTATGGTTGATATATTCATAAATCAGGGATGGTAATTTAGAAGACCACAAAGGGGAAGAGAGTGCCTAGTAACTTGCAAGACCAAGGCATTAAGGTGAAAACACCATTAGGGACCTTTCTTTTGGGGCACAATCATGAAAATGAGCATTTATCCTGGAGAGTGAAATCAAATATCAAAGAAAAGTAGGGACAAATGATTTAGAGCAGCGAGAACAACTATGTCACAATATAAAAAATATTATCGAGCATCAAAATGTCACATAATCATTAATAAATGATATAATGTGACATAATAGTTGATGATTCTCACATTGAAAAATCACCATTGAGGATGTCATGGTGCGCCATAATCATTGAAGAATGTTGTAGTACAACATAACCATTCATAAATGTTACAATGCAACATAATCATTAGGAATATCTGAAATAGACATAATCCATCTAAGTTTAATGTCTCAACATGATATAAGTATTAAGGAATGATAAAATCTAACATAACCCTTTAGGCATGTAAGAACACAACGTAACCCTTGATGAAATCATGATGCAATAGAACCATATTATCCACCTCTCAATATCACAATATGACATAATTATATTATCAACCATGGTCAATCAAATTCAATCATAAGAAATCATGGTCAACAATCATCAAACATGGTTAAACAAATCAACCATCTTCAACCTTGATTAGCCATAATCAAATATGTTCAACTATTTCTAGTCATAGTCAGCCATGGTCACTAAAATCAAACTTTGGTCAAACATGAGAAACCTTAGTGAAACAGTCTTAATAATAGTCAAACATGACAAAATTTGGCTAAACATAGTGAACCATAATCAACCATGGCCAAGCATACTATACCTTGGTCACCCATGGTCAAACCATACTCAATTATAGTTAATCGTGGTCCAAGATCGTTAAAAATAATGAGAAATGGTTATACACATTTAAACATGAAATATCATGGTTAACTAGAGTCATCCATGGTCAACCAAAGTCAACCATAGTCAAACATGGTCAACTATAACCAATCATATTTTTCGATAGTCAAACATGGTAAATTATAACCAACCATATTTTTCTATAGTCCAACATGTTCATCCTTGATAAAACAAAGTAAACCATAGTCAAGCATGGTCAATCATGATCAAAATTCTCAACTATGGTCAAACAATAAACAATGGTCAACCATGGTAAATTATAATCAAACATTGTAAAACATGATCAATAATGAGTAATCATGGTAAACAATAATCATAGTCAAATATTATAGATATTTTAATATTATTAACATTGATACTTTAATTTGGAAATCTTCTAGCCTTACCCACAAATGTCACAAATGTCGATGGTCAAGTAGCACAACCAAGGTGGTTGATATCCCTTAGATGCCATTTTCCACCTTTTTAACTTATTCATGAACATATATCAACAACTTCTAATTGAGTGATAATGCTAATTATAAAATAACATACAATAAAATATACTCTAAACACTATTGTGGATTGCCTAAAAATCACAAGACATTTTATAACTTTGTATTTATTAAATTTATATTAATAATTTGGAATTTTCCAAAATGATAATGCTCACATACTTTAGTATATTGGTATGTGGTAGGATAATCTAAATTATTTCCCTTTTTTGTTTCAAAATAAGTGCATTCTTTTAATTTTCAATGTATATTATCTAATAAACGATAAACATTATGATTGGTAGGTGGTAGGATTATCTAGATTATATTTAGAAAAGTTTTTTCACAAATAAAATATATTTTTTCTTAATATAATAGGTTAACTTATCATAATTTAATTGTTAAACCAACCATAAAAATAACTACTTCTATCTCTAAAAAATATAACTATTATTCAAAAAAAAAAAGTTATTGATAACCTTAAATTATCTATTACACATTACTCTTATAACATAAAAAAAAATTAAACAATATTTCAAATTCAATGATCTGCGGTGAATAGAGATGCGAATGCTTGTAATTTGGAATTTCAAAACAAAACTATCTATCAAATTTCACGATTTTTACATCTCTAAAACTTATTTTCACAATTACAACAATTTTTTTTACAATTTTACAAAAATTTTAGACGAGCAAATCACCCTGTAACCAACAATTTAACTAATCACCCTGTACCCAACAATTTAACCGTCAAATTCCATCACTGTTTCCCACTACTTGATTATAAGAATATGAGATGTGGTGCATGACATGACGGCTGGGGCGGATGGCTTTCGCTCCCCCAGCCGGGATCGATTCCTGCGGCTGTGTTTTGCTGAGGATCCCATGAAGGATATTTGGTCATCTGCTGGCTTCGGCCTTATGAAGGATATTTGTAATCGGCCATATGTTGTAAAAATTTGCTGGCTTCGGCCATATGCTGTAATATTTGACCATATATTGATTTTCTCTCTGAAAAAAGAATATGAGATATGAGATGTGGTCCGTGTCAAATTCCATCACTCGTTCCCACTGCCTGATTATAAGAATATGAGATGTGGTCCTTTTAAAGGGCAACGCTCAGGTTGGGATAGGTGGTTGTTAGTCAAGAATCCTTTGACGGTACTTCACTTCACTAACACCTAGATTGGGTTAGATGGTTGTTAGTCAAGAATCCTTTAACGGTACTTCACTTCACTGTCTAATTCCTTTAACAGAGGAAATCCTTATCACGTTTCTCTGGTCAAAGTTGCCCCTCGTCATGAAGGAAACTCCCAAAAGGTTAAATTTCTTATTATGAAAATTTGATTAAATCAATATTGTCGGTACGTGGGCGCTCATGGCTGCGCTGATGGCCAGAAATAACCACCGTGGGTGACGTTAAGGTGTGGGTGACGTTAAGTTGTTTGTGTTTCGGAGCGATTAAATGGATTTAGTGTTTTTAATAAAAAAAAATTGGTATTTAGAAGTTCTGGATTATAGAATTTAGATTTACTATTTTAAATTTTTTTAGGATTTTAAAATAATGTTTTATAATTGGAGTGTGTAATTTTATTTTTTTTCATTTTGAAGATAATAAAGTATAATTATTAATCAAATTATTTTTCCTTATTATTTAAAATATATTTTTATATGCGTAAACAATTCTTGTTTATGAAAAGTCTCCAAAAAATTATGTTGCTTAAATTTAAGGTGTAATTTAATTGTTTTATATATTTTATTTTTTTGGAATATGATAATATAAAAATTTAAAATATTGTGATTTTGAATGATTTGAAATGTGATTTTGAATGTTTAATTAGATTTAATATTTTTGAAAAGAAAATAAAGCACTCAAATTATGTAGATTACACAATTTAAATTTGTAAATCCAACAAATCTATACAAGATGATTACCAAATATGTTCATAAAAGAGTCAAAATGTAGAAGAATTAGATTACACATAAATTTAACTCTACTATTACAATAATCTTTTATAGAATTTCTAGAAAAAAGCACTCGTAACATATAAAAAAACAAAAACAACATAAAAAAAGGCTAGATTACATGTAAATTTAAGCCTCTACTAGTACAATAATCTTTTATCAAATTTTAAAAAAAACTCACTATAACACATAATAATAATAAAATAACTAATTTTAAAAACACATACACCACCCATGCCACAATTAAAATTATGTAATAAAATAAACTATGTACAAAAATGCATACACTATTTCATATAGTGATCAGCATTTTAGGTTAAAGAATTTTTATTACGGATTAATTATACACTATTTTTATAGAGTGATTAGCATTTTAGGTTAGAGAATTGTTATTACCCACTAATTATAATATATTTTTGAGAATAACTAGGACTGCATCCACATATTTAATGACCCTAAATGTTTATTGATGCATCTGATTTACACTTCAAGAGAAAATGGATAGTGTAACTCTCCTGAGGATCCAAAGAGGTCAAAAGAGAAATGCGAACTAGACTTTTTGCTTTGGCCTATTAAAAGGAGATGGGAAACATGCATGTGAATTTGATCATATAAAGAGTAGGTATCGAAGACTATTAAACTCCCCTATAAAGAGTAGGTTTTGATGACTACTGAATTACGTGAAATTTAAGTATTTTGATTATGTTTAGGGAAAAATTACTATGTTGCTATTATATTTTAATTTAAAAAAAAATAGTATATTAAATAATATCATTTATTTATATGGATAATTTAAAATTACTATGTTGCTATTATATTTTAATTTAAAAAAAAAAATAGTATATTAAATAATATCATTTATTTATATGGATAATTTTATATTTAATATAAGTATTAGATGTAATATTTAATTTTAAAAAGTTTATGGGTGATAAGATAACTAGAAAAAAAATTGTTAAGAGGTTTTTGTGTATTTAAATAATAGTAATTTTAATCTCTTTAGACATGTCTTACTAGTTTAACCTTTTTTTTGTAAGACAGATGTCTCCTCGCAGGGTACATGCTTAGTAGTGGAGTGAGGTTTGAACACAAGTTGTTTTACTAATGAAACCATTTCTCCATTGATTGTGCTACTGGAACAACATATTGTGCTACTGACATCCCACCAACTTAATTAATAAAAATAAAAATAAAAATTAATAATTTAAAAAGGAAAAAATTGGAATGTATAATTATTATTATCTTAAAAATATAGATTATTCTTGATTTCTAGACTTTAACAATAATTTTATTTCTCATAATAAAGGACCTTGCATATTTTGGATGCTCTTATTATTAGTTTAAAATCAATCAAATTTGTCATATCTTGTTAACATGGTTGGGTTTAAAGGGTGTCATTTTGTATGACAATTTAGATTCAAAACTCAAAAGTAAATAAGAGAAAACTAAAATCCAAACATATTAAGAAGTTGATGTGTCCTAGACCAAATTTCATGCCCAATAATATTGAGAATTATAATACTTTTAAATCACATTTTTTTGAACCTCAAAATAATTCCCCAAATCATAAATATATTAACAAAAAGACTAACCAATATCATTATTTTAAGAATTATCTAAAAAACAAAAAACAAAAAACAAAAAACAACTTTAATTTATGATGTTTAAGCCCTCCTTACTATGTCATCAAAGCCATAACACATATCTGGATCCAAATATCACCCCCTTTATTTAGTTCTTAAGTTGAATAAATCATTCTGTTATAAATTAGTTCTTCAGTTGAATAAATCATTTTGTTATAAATTCAACATATCATCTTTTCTTTCTAAAGCATAAATTATATTCCTAAGGTAAATTATAAACCCCTGCTTTGAAAAAACTTTCTCACTTTTACCATAGAAATCTTGTCATGATTCTTGTAATTAGTTTTGAGCCGATGAATCTATGTGCTCACTAATTCTATATAGTTTGAGTGGGCATAATGGTTAAGAGCATGTGTTTCCTCCTAGGAAATCACAAGTTTAAAACCAGAAGGGGTAGAGAATGTATGCCTTCGTAAAACTTAGCAGTGAAATTGCTACCTTAAAATTAAATAATAATAATAATAATAATATATTCCTTACATATATGCATTTTTTTAGTAAAATTTTCTAATTTCAATATCACTTTTATGTAAAAAAATAAATATAATCAATGAACTTTAATTTAATAAATAAAAAACAGAATAATAATAATAATAAATTATTATTATTATTATACATTGTCATCATGCTTTTGAAGGAATATTTCTCCATTTTCTTAAAGACATATTGCACCATATAAATTAAATAAAAATTGGAATAATAATAATAATAAATTATTATTATTATTATAATACATTGTCATCGTGCTTTTGAAAGAATGTTCCTCCATTTCTTTAAAGACATATTGCATCATATATTTAACTCTAGTAACATAGGGATATAATTATATGGATTACATAGAAAAAATAAGAAAAGGAGGTAGGTTGTTACTTTAACTTTGCAAAATGTTAATGTCAGATGAAGTGCTTTGGAATGAAATTGCAACAATGTTGTGATAAACAAATAAATAGCAAGTTAATTTTAAAATTATTATTTTTGCTTCAAATTAACTCAATTATTTTATCAAGTCACTCTATAGCTTTGATTTATAATGAAACACGATTAATTAATAAACATGTTGAACTTATGACATGATTAATTAATAATCATGTTGAACTTATAAGCCATTATAATATATCTTATTCATAAAAAGGAACTTATAAGTTATTAGGTGATGAAAATTTAAAATTTAATGTAAAAAGAGAGATGATGAGTGTTGAAAACCATACCTTCTAAACCTAACATTGACAATTATATACAAATTATACTTTCCTTTTTGAATTGTATAGTTTAGAAGCTTCTCAAAATCATTGCATGGATTGATCATATATTAGATAGTGAATGGAATTTAATGTAATGCTAAGAACACAAATCATATCTTTTTTCATTATTTCTATATCGCCCTATCACACTCGCTCATTTTGTTATCATAATATGCTTATAGAACATCATTTTTATTGCTTACTCTAAATGTCAATTGCTCTTTTACCAATTTGTAAGTAAGAGTTACCAATAAAATAAGCTATAATTATGGCAAGAGCTTTGAACTAATTACAAATAAAAAATATTTTTATATCAGTGTTAAAGTGATAAAAAAAGACAACAACAAAGTGATAATTGAAGTAGAAATTTAAATAGATTGATAGTTAAACTCTTTTCCTTCATATATATATATATATATATATATATATTATTTGATTTTTTCATATATATCAATATATATTTTTATTTGGTTGGAGTCTCAAAAAACTGAGGTTGCGAAGGCGATGAGCTCTGGCTCTAGGGTTTAACGAAACTAGTGGCAAAGAGTACCAAGCATCCATGGAGACACGGCGAGGAGGGAGCTCCACTCCCTCCTATAGTTATATGGTAGCAGATAGAGGAAGAGGAGGGAGAAAGAACAAACCTCCAAAGCCCTGGGAGGTCAAGACAAAAGACACAGAAACTCAGAAGGTAGAAGGTAGCAAAACCAATGCAAATCAAGGGGCCCATGAAGAAGACTGTCGGGAGGAAAAAGCAGAAGATAGAGGTCAAGGGTCAGAGGACAGAGCTAAGACGGGGCCCTGTAAACCCAAGACCACAACTAAACCTCGAGTTAATCTGAATGATCAAGCTTTGCAAGGGCACAAAGACCACATGGCTAACTATGCCATCATATGTAAATTTATGGGAATCTGGCCATCAGAGAAAGCATTGTACACCTGGATAAAATACAATTGGAAACCAAAGGGGGAGTTAAATATTCATCTTGGATCCAAAGGTTTTTTCACTGTGGTGTTTACGAACATGGAAGACAGAGACAAAATCTTTGAAGGAGGGCCATACTTCTTTGTAGTTGTTGGGCTCTATATGAGGCCATGGATAATGAACTTTGTGCCTGAATGAGAAACCTTCACTTCGGTACTGGTATGGATTCGACTATACTCCTTACCTTTAGATTACTGGATGCTAGAGTCTTTAAAAGCTATAGGCAATAAATTAGGTCATTTCTTAAATATTTCAGAGGCAACTCTAAGGGGAAAATATACATCCTATGCCCGCATTTGTGTGGAGATGGACCTATCAGGAGCCCTTCCAGATGAGGTCATTCTAGAAGTCTATGATGAGGAATGGGTTCAAGTAGTTGACTATGAACATATCCCGTTCAGATGTCACAAATGTCATGAGCATGGGCATCTATCCAGAGATTTCCCACTCAATCGAAGGGAGGAAAACCTAAATCCCAGCAAAGGAAAAGACCATACAAGTTTCACCAAGGTGGGAGGGAAAGGAAAAGGGGGAGGAAGGAAGACACAAAAGAGCCCTAGTGTGAATAATAAAACAAAAAGTTACAACAGCTTTGAGATCTTAGGAGAAAAAGAAGTTGAGGAAGGGGATAAAGAGAGTACAAAGAATCAGACAACAAGGGGGAAAGAAAAAGAGACCAGCGTGGAGTACATTCAAAAACAAAATGAACACACGATGGACTCTTTGAATACCATGGTTGTAGAAAAAGACCAGGAAATGACTCAAAGTGAAAGTGTTACGGAGGATCAAGATTTGCAGGAGATCTTGGAAAGGGAGAACCTAGCGCTGGAAAAGTTTCTAGAATAAAGTGGAAACCTGGGAATAAAATCCATCCCTCAGGAGGACGTGGATAAAGTCCAATAGATATTCCTTAACAAGACAAATCAAACAGCTGCAGAGTCAAAAGAGGACATGACAACCAGGAAAACAAAGGAACCTCCTCAATAGGATTAATAACCAGAAAATTAACAAAGAATCCAGGCAAAAGGAGGGGTAGAAAAAGACAACAGGAATTACTACTGGAGTGTGGCAAGCTCATGATTGATTTAGGAAGGATGAAAGACCTTTCTAGTTACTCCTTTATAACCGCACCTCAATGAAAATCACAACCTGGAACATTAGAGGACTAGGGAGCAGAAGAAAACAGAGGAATCTTGGTAAAAGGATTAGAGAGGAAAAACCTGACATAGTATTCATTTAGGAAACAAAATTATCAGTGGAGAAGATCCATGAAAAACATAGCAAATGAGTAAATAGATATGAATACCATGAATTTAAGGCAAACAAATCTGCTGGTGATATTCTCACTCTCTGGGATCCACAAAAATTTGGTGTGATTGATGCGGAGGCATCCAGACATCACCTTTCTCTGATTTTCCAATCGGTGGGAGACAGGCAATGTTACATGATCACCAATGTCTATGGTCCACAACCAATGGAGGAAAAACTTCAACTCCTCACAACACTGGAGGATATGAAGAAGAGATACCCAGCTCTACCATGGATTCTTGGAGGTGATTTTAACGTAATAAAATCACTCATGGAGAAGAAAGGAGGAACTAGAATACTTGGGAGAGATTCAATTGCCTTCCAGAACTTTATCACCAATATGAAGTTGGGTGATATGGAAAAAAGCAATGGAATCTTCACTTGGAACAACAAAAGAGGGGGCCCTACCCAAGTGGCCTCTAAATTGGACAGGTTTATGGTTTCATAGGAACTTCTTCTCAGGGGTAGCAGCATTACTGCACTCATTTTAACTTTTGGGGTTCAGATCACTGGCCTATCCAATTAGAAGCCTCCCTTTTTGGCAAACCAAGGAACACCCCCTTCAGGTTTGAGAATGCTTGGCTCACACATTTAGATTTCCTCACAAACATTGAATAATGGTGGAAGGAAGATCTTCACCTTCAAGGAACAAAGATGTTCCTGCTTCACTGCAGGCTCAAACATATTAAAGGCAGACTCAAAGAGTGGAACAAAAAGGAATTTGGTAACATATTCAAAGCTAAAGCATAGGTGGAAAAGAAACTAAAGGAAATAAACCATATTCTTATCACAGAAGGATACACTGATGAAAGGAAAGAGATGACAGAGTCACTTCAGTAGGAGTGGGACAATAGATGCCTTCAAGAGGAAATGCTCTAGAGATAGAAATCTAGAGTTCAATGGATCAAATAAGGGGAGATAAACACCAAATTCTTTCACATATCCACCATAGCTCACCGAAACAACAATAGAATTGTGAAACTTACAAATCAACATGGTATAGAGCGAAACACTCATGAAGAGATGGAGAAAGTTCTACAACAGCATTTTCAGAAGAGGAAACCTCGGAAGATAGATACCAATTTATAGAAAAATTCACTTAGTACATCCCTAAATTGGTCACTAGAGAAGATAATTTCAATCTTAATAGACCAGTAACAGTGGAAGAAATTGAGGAAGTAGTGAAAGAGATGCAAAATGGGAAAGCACCAGACCTGGATGGCTTCAATGTGGACTTTTTCAAGGCTTGTTGGAAGATAGTGAAACAGGACAACTTGGAGGTGGTGGAAGACTCGCACAGATTTAAGGAAGTTTTAAAGGTGCTCAATGAATCTTTCATAGCCTTAATCCCCAAATAGGAGAAGGCCACCTCTCCAGACATATTTCGACCTATAGCATTATGCAATGTGATCTACAAAATTATATCTAAAGTCATTGCCAAGCGTCTCAAACCTCTCCTCCCAACCCTAGTGTCAAAGGAACAAAAAGGTTATGTGGAAGCAAGACAAATTCTAGATAATATAATACAACCTCATGAAACGGTTCATTCACTCATTACCAACAAATAGGCTAGAATGATAATGCAGCTGGAAATAGCAAAGGCCTATGAAAAACTTAGCTAGTCATATATAAGAGCAATTTTAAAAGCCTATGGTTTTGATCACGATTGGATAAAATGGGTTACGACGCTAGTTACCACAGCTAGCTATTCAATTCTTCTCAATGGCGCTCCTTCCAAAACCTTCAAGCCTTCTAGAGGTTTAAGGCAAGGAGAACCTATTTCTCCTTTCCTCTTCATTATAATGATGGAAGGGTTAGGAAGAGATATCAGAGCTGCTAATGAGGAAGGGAGAATTAAGGGTCTGAGACTCACTCATGGTGGGGACACGGTGACACATCAGCAATTTGTAGATGACACTATGCTTCAAGGCACCCCCACTGTTAAGGAAGCCAAAGCATTCAAATAGATTCTGAGTGAGTTTGCTAGGGCAGCAGGCACTGAGGTAAGTCTCACTAAATCAAAAATCTTCTTTTCAATACAGATATTTCAATTCAAAGAAATCTTTCCAGAATTTTGGGCTTTCAAAGGGAGACACTGCCTGTGAAGTACCTGGGAGTTCCTCTGACTGACAAACTGCTTTACAAGGACATCTAGGAGCCTGTTCTTAATAAGCTAAAAGATAAGATCAGCAAATGGACAAACATAGCACTAAATCTAGCAGGGAGACTAGTTCTCACTAAGGCTGTCCTACAAAGCATCCCTATCTATATGCTATCTACCATTCCAGCACCAACCAGTGTAATGACCAATATAAGAAACATTCAGAGAGACTTTTTATGGCGGAAAGGTGAAGAAAAGAAGAAATGGGCCCTTTTGGCATGGGACAGAGTATGCAAACCTAAGTCCCATGGTGGCTTGGGTCTTCATGACCCAGGAATTCTAAATAGAGTTCTTGGTGCCAAAATCTAGTGGAGATGGCTGAAAGAAATTCAAGCCCCTTGGGAAAAAATCTGGAAGCACAAATATGCTAGCGAATGGCAGGAGGAAAATCGAATCAAAATGACAAGATAGGTGAAAGGTTCTGCAATTTGGAATAGGGCATGGGAGAACAAATCCCTAGTCCAAAACCATAGTTTTTGGGAGATCAGAAATGGGAACCTGGCTTGGTTCTGGGAGGACAATTAGCAGCAGGAGGACAATCTCTGAAGTGAAGAATTAGCAAACATTCACATTGATACCATCAACAAAGGACTAAAGTGGGTAAGTGACTATTGGGGCCAAGCAAGGAATGATAAGAAATGGAGAACTTGGAAACTTCCAGATCATAGTGGAATGGGCATGTTGCATACTCAAGCCACAACCCTTCAAGGTCTTTTAGACAAAAGAAAAATCTTGAACTCAAACTTGAATGGTCAACTAAGATGGGAAACAACAAGACATGTCTCTTCAACCTTAGGGAAGCCAAAAGAATAGAGGCAGGGCTAAACCATCACAACACTGATAAGACATGGAAAGAAATCTGCGAAAATTCTCATTGGATGAAAGTAAAACTGTTCAAGTGGCTGGTTCAACAGGGCAAGATTCTAACATGGGATAACCTAAGAAAAAGAGGTTTTGTTGGCCCCTCAAGATGTCACTTATGCAAACAACAGGAAGAAACTACAAATCATCTCCTGAATAGATGCACTTTCACCACAACTCTTTGGAATTGGGTTGGAGAAGTCTTTGAGCAAACAGACAGAGATGCTAATGACATCATCACCACTTTGAAGAATTGGAGGAAAAATTTCTCGGATAATGAGATCATAAACTCTGCCTGGATGCTGACCCCAGGATTCTTAATCTGGAATGTCTGGAAGGAGCGTAACAATAGGATTTTCAAGGAGAAAGTGAGTCTAATGAGTAACATCCTCAAACTGGTCCTTAAACAACTCAAAGAAACTGTACATATCCTGGGAGGAGAAGCTACAGGTAAACCTATTGAACAAAGAGAGGCAAGAATATTGAAGAAATTAGAGCTCAAGGTTAATCCCCCTCAGGGTTCTATGCAGATTATCAAGAAAACCTCAACAGAAAAGTCTTCTTAGCAACCCCCTTCTCATGGTTTTTTAAAATTCAACATAGACGAAGCTTCAAAAGGGAATCCCGAAGAAGCAGGTTATGGAGGGGTCCTGAGGGATGAGGAAGGAAACATACATGTCATCTTCCACAGTTATCTTGGCAAAGCTACTAACAATATGGCTAAGCTCATGGCGATGGAATCATGCCTAGAAATACTGCTCAAGTACAACATTCAAAATGTCATCATTGAGGCTGATTCAGAACTTGTCATTAACTCAATAAAAAGGATAAATGCTAGAGCTGCTCCTGAGAAAACCTCAGAACATTGGCAGCTTCTGCAAGTCTACCAAAGAATCCAAGCGCACCTAAGAATGCTGAGAACCCTCGGGTTGGTGCATGTTCGTAGGGAATCCAACAAAGTGGCGGACTGGCTTGCCAATGATGGGGTACGAAACAAGCATATTGATCTCTACTGGTGGTGGGAGGAGACAACAGATGACAGGTTGAAGGAGGGATGTTCATCCAGAGCCCTGAGCGACTGATAACAACATCAGGAAAATCAAGAGACCGTTTTTGCTGACACAAAGCCACAATAAAGGGGTACAGTTATTCTGGTTTCATCATGAAGTGTTTTGACATAAGTTTGATCCCTTTTAGGTGGCAGGTCTATGACAGCCGCATTAATGTGGGTAATGGCAATCCAGACATCTCAGGGATCTTCATCTCCCTGTGGCCCATGAGCCGTAACCCGGATTTTCTCAGTAACCACAGAACCCCAACTTTTATTCCGGTAAACGGCTTTACTGCCCTTGCAAGCAAGAAGTATTTTTTCTCATTTGGGAACGATTCCACTCACCACGCGACACGTGGCTAGGGGTGGGGTGGAATTACCGCCTTCATCACGCACTAACTATCGGTACTCTTAGCCCGTGCGATATGATCTGTAACTGTTGGATCAAGCGAGGATAATCTACGGCCAGGATTTTGTGTGCAAGTTGGTGGGTCCACTTCAGGGGTTATGTTTCGAGCGGTTCATAAGACCTCTCTGGGATCACGCACATATGGTGGATTTCGGAGGGTTGAAGTGCTCGAAGGTTAAGCCAAAAACGGACCCGATAAGATTATAGATTATGGTCTATTGGCTTTATCAGGTCTGATTCTTTTGTTAAAAGGTGTGCTTGTTGGCCACCCGATATCTTTCTTATCCGCTGGATCATTAGTTCAAGATCCAACAGATAGTTTTGGACTATAGGTTTGTTTTGGTGGGCCCGCGTCCTTGGATATGCTTTGTCGTTTTGTGACCTTGTTCTGCGGTTGGCCTGTCATATTGGCGGGCCTCATAGCCGCGGTCGCCTTTGTACAATATTTCTCTTTTTAATTGAATAGAAGGATCCACTTTAGCCTTAGCAAAAAAAAATATATTTTTTTATTTGAATAGAGGAAAACTTCTTAAATTACACATTTGGAAATTTAAAAAAACAACTAATCCTTCTTACTTTTGCAATTTTCAATAATGGTGTATTTAGAGAAGAGAAAATAATAATAATAATATTTTAGATTTCTTATTCTTTCAAAATAATTCATGGTTCCCCGGATGCGGGTGGTAGATGAGCATTCAAGGCGGATACGACGCCGGCCTAGCAGGTGGCCGCGTCACCATGGTAATAAGTTCCTTCCCCTATGGGAATTTAAGGCAGTACTCTGCCCCTCGGCTGCCACAATTATTGCACTGCACGGATTGAGACTTCCCCTGCAAGCATAAAATCATGGAGCCAAGCCCTCTTCACTCATCCATTCTGCCTCTGAACTGCTCTTGCCACCCTGCCATTACAAAGCCAAGCTCTCGAATTGCAATAGGAAGGCGTTGCAGACTGCTCTGCTGCGTCGACCTGGGCAAAGGTTATCACTTCTCCTAGTCTACACATTGCTCCCTGCAAATTGAGGCCTCGGCCCCTACCTCTGTCCCGGACTTGACATCACCTGTTCTTTTCAGTATCACCTCAGTTGCTCTCGCCCCGCTTCCTGCCACTTTGGCTCCCTTCTCACTGCAGCAACCCACTCAGAGCAATATGCGTCATCGTCATCGTATGAGATGCAGGCGTGATGGTAGCCGTGGTAGTGCCATCTGCCCCTCTTCGTTGTCCCCCACCGCTTTGTCTTCCCTGTCAGCCTCCCCGCCCTCCAGTCCTTCCTCTTCCCGCTTCCATGGCAGATATCCGGATATGCATTGTGGAAGAGGACAAGCTCGCCCCTCTGAGGTTCGTCAGACTGACGGAGCCTCCCAGTCAACCAATCTTACTGCTACAACCTAGTACGCTCAATTCCGTTTTTCTTGCTCCATGGACTGACCGGTTGTCATTGCCACCATCTGAGTGGATTTTAGGGAGGAAGCTGGCTCATGCATTGCTCCAACCTACAGCCCTGCTAAGAACCAGGTTCCTCAGCTGCACGAAAAAGTTCAGAGGGAGCCGAGCTCAAGCCATCCGCAGAAAGCTAAGGATTATCCGTCCATAAGTGGCTTAAAGACATTCGGTGGCAATGCCACCAGCAAAGACAAAGGCGTTCAGGTTGATGACAGAGAGCCACAGGACACCACGAGTGGCAAGCAGGCAAAGGATACAGATTCCGAAGACTATGGGCGTCCGATCATGGAAGAGAAGCCACCGTCCTAAGACACCTAGCATTTGCATGCCACAGGTCACATGTCAAGCTCAGTGTTCTGAGTTTTTTTGCTTTTTTCTGATCTTTTACAGTGGTTAATTTTGGCAGTCCAATTTGAATTTTACCATGACAGTGAATTTTGATTTCTGGAATTGTAGCCCCTGCGTGGGTAGAAGGTACCTATCTTTCTCTCGTTTTCGGACTGGTTTCCCCTTTGGGGGTAGTCTCGATTTTAAGTTTTGTTGTTTAAAATGGTCATATGGCTGACCTAGACCAGTAGAGGCCAGGGCCTCACTGTACATTATGTTTCCATTAATAGATTTAGTTTTACATAAAATAAAAAAAAAAATAAAAAAAAAAATAAAAAAAAAAAAATCATGATTTTAATCTCTTGGATTTGAATTATTTGTCTGGGCCTAAAAGTTCATGGAGTCGTTCAAATTAAACTTAACTATAATTAATATACATTAACCAAGTCATTCTCCACTTTTTTAAAATTAATGATATTCATGCATGTGTATCAACAACTTTTTAATTTAATAATCATACTCATATAAAATAATATACCATAAAATATACTTTGAACACTATTCGAAAACTAATTTAATAATCATACTAATATAAAATAATATACCATAAAATATACTCTAAACACTATTCGACGAGAATATTATTACACTAAATATATTGTTTAAAAGTCCAAAGGCATTTTATTAATTTATATTTTATATTTAGGCCGATAGGCCTTCCTTTGGAACAGACTTTCGTCGTTCCTTTGGCTCTCGTGCTGACACGTGGCATCAGATTCTGAATGGCCCCTTCGCTCCTCATACTGACACGTGGCATCGGATTCTGAATCGCATAA
This sequence comes from Pinus tabuliformis, assembly GCA_031772625.1. NCBI lineage: Eukaryota > Viridiplantae > Streptophyta > Pinopsida > Pinales > Pinaceae > Pinus > Pinus tabuliformis. The sequence goes on along the minus strand of CM062806.1, from coordinate 82,859,309 downwards.
CCAGGAGTTTTTCAGTCTCGTGCAGGTAGAAAACCAGGAGTTTTTCAGCGGGACGGTTCTGCGAGGGAGTGGCGGAACAGTTCTGAGGGAGCGGCGTCGTGGATATTTATGTTCTGCGAGGGAATGGCGGTGTCGTCTAACTGTTCTGGGGTTCCTTTGGATGTTAGAGCACAACCTGATTCACGGTTTATTTTCCAGTTTGTTGGACAGCCTGATGCCCTGAAGACAGTCCTCACATTTTGCAAGCGCAAGGAAAAGTTCATCAGCCCATTTTTACCTGTGACAGAGGTGATCGCTATTTCTGTGTTCATTTTCTTTTCATTCATTCTATCCATCGGTCTGTTGAATGCAAGTATTGCTGCTGCGTCTTTTTTGGTTATGAAGAGAGGCGGCTTTCTCCACTACAGCTAGGGTTTTGACCCCTGCTGCCAACTCGCTGCAGGTAGCTTTCATCACGTGGTCAATTTTTACCCTACATCCCTGACGCCCTGAAGACAGTCCTCACATTTTGCAAGCGCAAGGAAAAGTTCATTAGCCTATTTTTACCTGCAAGTTTAGCCGTGACAGAGGTGATCGCTCCAGGCAAGTTTGTTCATGGCTTCTTTCTTAGTCTTTGGATGTTTATTTATATATGAAAATTTTTTGTTCCACAATAATGCCTTAACCACCTATCTTCTCTGTGGTTATGGACTGTTATCTTATTCAAACTCTCCGCAATACTAGATTAGTACAAGCCTTTTTTATAGCCTCCATGAAACATACACAATTGCATATGTTCCCTCTTCTACGAAAGGGTGTAGTTGGAAAGCCATGTCCTGAGGCATGAATGCGTAGCTTTATCCCCAAACGTTGAATGCTTATAAATTCAAGGTCATGATTAGGGAAAAACTAATAGGAATTTTCATTTTCTTTTGGGAGAAAGGCAGAAATTGAGAAGAGCAAGATGAAAGAGAATAACTATAGCTATTTCCGTTTCTGGTAAATATAGTTATGTCCAAAGTGGGAATTTTGTGGATGAATTCGATTTTGAGTATGATTAAAACAAACCTGCAAACCGGGGATCTATTTGGTTGTGGAGTTCTTATACCATATGAGGGTTTTCTCCACCTGAAATCTATTTCTGTGTTCATTTTCTTTTCATTCATTCTATCCATCGGTCTGTTGAATGCAAGTATTGCTGCTGCGTCTTTTTTGGTTATGAAGAGAGGCGGCTTTCTCCACTACAGCTAGGGTTTTGACCCCTGCTGCCAACTCGCTGCAGGTAGCTTTCATCACGTGGTCAATTTACCCTAAATCCAGCCTTGGGCAAAAAACCGTGGTGTTCCAAGCCCCTATAGCTAAGACCTCAAAGCATGGATCTCATCAACCAGAAAGAGTATGTTTCCTCATGAAGTTATTAGAAGTGTCAAAGAAAATAACTATTCCATTTCCCAGGTGTAAGGCTCTTTTATTTGTTCAAAAGTTTTTGGTTGATAAGTTGATGGGCCAGTGGCTGAATCACAAGGTTTTAGGGCTTTGACTAGAAGAAAAACTACTGCTGATGAAAGGATCCTTAAGTTTCATCCTTTATGGAGACATATATATTGCTTTCCTATTTGAATGAAGGAGGAAAGAAGTTTAATATTTCACAGTGGCCCTTATTTTACGCGCTATTGATGGTTTTATTTGAATTGCAGAATGCTGGAATTCAACACTTTTACCTTTCATTTTCACGTTAGTGTACTTTCTTCGCTAAATTTGTTTTAACATCTGAGCCTATCTCATGCATATTTCTAGATAATGTTAGAGCCCATGGTTCCATGATCAGTTGTGTCATCGTGATGATTTGTATTATGTATCATGGTTAGTCAAAAGTGTGACCATTGTACTAGACCATGCTTAGTAATCTATGTAAACTGTTCTTTTCATCCAGATGGTTTCTCTAGACCTTTGAGGTTTGTATCATCTAACTGGGCTGATCTGTTTATTAAATATGAATTGGGCCGACCTGTGCATGTGAGACTTGGGGTTGGCCCCTTTGGAAATTTCAAATTTGTTCATGAGTTATACGGATGTGACAACAAAAAACTTATACATCCACTGCTAAGGGAAGATTTGGCGTTCTTACATGATGAGTGAAGGAGATCGACTATTTGGGGCTTTTGATGCTGAGCATTCACTTTGAAAGTCCACTTACCCATTTTGGAGGATACATAGAGATTGTACTTACTAGTTTTTGTGGAGGAAAGGAGCACTTGGGAGGCCTTTAGAGGCTGGATGTGGCATCTTGAAGGGCCTTCTTTGCATCATTTGTGGAGGGAGAAACTGACATACTAACAATTGCACACCTAAGGATAGTTAGGAGGTGAGGTCATACTAACAATTCGACACCTAAGGATAGGTATGAGGTGAGGTCATTCAAAGCCTTTCGTTTCTAGTCATGAAATTACATTGGTTGGTAAGGCTAAAATTATATTCAAACTGCCCACATTCTTTCTCCTTTCACATCATACTCCATTTCGATCTTCTTAACTTTGTACAAAAAGAAAATGGGAATTGAATTACTCCTCTTTTGCAGATCGTTGCATTTAGGTGGATTGGTCAGGCTGCAAATAAATAGAAACTGCCCATGATAGTCCGCAATTTGGCCACTGTCATGTGACTGATGGAATCTGATTGTTGGTATGGTCTCGCCGCTGTTTTCAGGGTCCTGTTTCTGATAGTTCTTCTATATGCCTGGACTGAAGGACTGTGTGAACTTTCAGATTCAATAGCTATACATGGTGTTTGAAGAGCGTGATCACTATATGCAATGCCTGCTTTTCAACATCCCTAAAATGTGCAGAAATGCACAAGCACAGTGAGTACACCCGCATATAGCATATTAAAGAAAAAAAAATTGTGCATTGTTCACATGATACTTAATATATCATAAATTATTACAAAGCCATATGGAGTCCAGTCAGCCTTTTAGAAGGGTCTGGAAAGGGTAAATTAAGTGAGTGAAATACATGGCAAATGCCTTGATTGAACAAGATCTCTTAATGTGTAGGATCAGTATTAGGATTGGCTGAGAAATTTTCCTATTTCATTGATGTTTTGCCGGTACTGCAAGAATATAAGCATTTTTGAGCCGCTTAAGGTGCTTCTAAATTCCAACAATATGTAGCTTTTCCTTGAAGAAAATGGGAATTGAATTACTCCTCTTTTGCAGATCGCTGCATTTAGGTGGATTGGTCAGGGTGCAAATAAATAGAAACTGCCCATGATAGTCCGCAATCTGGCCACTGTTATGTGACTGATGGAATCTGATTGTTGGTATGGTCTGGCCGCTCTTTTCAGGGTACTATTTCTGATAGTTCTTCTATATGCCTGGACTAAAGGACTGTGTGAACTTTTAGATTCAATAGCTATACATGGTGTTTGAAGAGCGTGTTCACTATATGCAATGCCTCCTTTTCAACAGCCCTAAAATGTGCAGAAATGCACAAGCACAGTGAGTACACCCGAATATATCATATTAAAGAAAAAAAAATTGTGCATTGTTCACATGATACTTAATATATCATAAATTATTACAAAGCCATATGGAGTCCAATCAGCCTTTTAGAAGGGTCTGGAAAGGGTAAATTAAGTGAGTGAAATACATGGCAAATGCCTTGATTGAACAACATCTCTTAATGTGTAGGATCAGTATTAGGATTGGCTGAGAAATGTTCCTATTTCATTGATGTTTTTCCGGTGCTGTAAGACTATAAGCATTTTTTATCCGCTTAAGGTGCTTCTAAATTCCAACAATATGTAGCTTTTCCCTGAATCAAATAACAAGCATTTTGTTAACGTGGATTACCTTCGGTCGTTAATATGAGAGGTTATTCTCCTCCCCGTGTAGGTTGTGCCCTTATTATTGTTTCACCATCAACAGTTAACCTTCTTAGATTAGATTCCCCATTCATGTCACATCTTCTTTGACTAGAATTCTGTATTGTGCTGAAATTGATGAATTGCAGGTACTCCCCTCATGGGAAAAAGAAACCTCTTGTTCTATTATGGAGACAACCTTGACACCGAATGCCATTCCTCTATTGCTAAATGGTTGCACCGAGATTCAACCACTACTTCAAATAATCGATGTAGGTTCTGTTACCTCATTGAAAAGAACATCCTCGCACTTCCACATTACTCTATCTGATGGAGCACATCAACATAAGACTTTGCTACCATCCGCATATGGCCCACAAGTTGTCTCTGGAGACATCCAAATTGGATCAATAATTCTGCTCAAAAAAGCAGCTTGCACAGTGCTCCAAAACTCCTCGTAAGGCCCACCATTTGAAATCACCCTCTTTTACTTTTTCCTGCCTAGCCGTTTTTTGCATCAAACGAAGGAAAATGGAATCTTTATTAATTCATTTCTTACTTGTTTACATAAGGTCCATCCGAGTCGTTGAGCTTGAAGTTGTGAAGCGCACAACAGCGTTGATGAAGGACACATCGACGCTGCAACATGCACAGCCGGGTTTAGCCCAATTTAGCTCTTCGTCAGCTAAAGATACCTTGCCCTCTTCAGTTACCCCACCAACTACGGCAACAACTACAACAATTCCATTCACGGCACTCAACCCTTACCGAAAGTATTGGTCTATCCAAGGTAGAGCATCTGCGAAGACATCATTGAAGTCATACAACAATGTGCGAGGCTCATGAAAAGTTTTCGGATTTGACCTTATCAACCGTGATAAGGAAGAGATCCACCTTTCTGCATTTGCTGAACTGGCCGAATCTCTTTACAATCTAATTCAGGTTGGGCAACTATACATTGTATCAAATGGCACAGTGAGAGAAGCAAATCCAAACTACAACCACCTCAAGAACAAATGGGAGATTTACTTGTTTGCTGCTTCCACTATCAATCCATGTCCTACAGATGATCCAACGTTTCCCTACCAGAGCTTTCACTTCAAGAATATTGCTGACGTAAAAAATGCACCTCCAAATACAAATGTAGATGTCATTGGTGTTGTTACTTCCACATCACCTGCATCAACAATTCGATGAAAAGATGGAAGTGAGACATTAAGGAAAACACTCATACTAAAGGACAGGTCGGGTTTTAGCATTGATGTAACATTATGGGGAGAACACTGTGACTATATCGGACAACATCTTTCTGAATTCTACTCTTTCGACAACCCACCAATTCTTGCAATCAAAGGAGGCCGCATGTCTGAATTTAATGGCACCACAATAGGGACGATACCAACGAGCACTCTCACAATAAATCCACAGGTTGAAGAAACTCAGCAACTACATGCATGGTTCCGTGAAACCGGCTATATCTCTTCTTCTGCATCTTTGAGTAGAAACTATGGTGTTGCTTCGAAACGTGCCCTACCATGAAAGACGTTTCATGAGATTGCTGGCATGCAACCCTCTGATAAAGCAATCTGGGTTTCAGTTCGAGCAACAATTACTGCTCTTCATATGGATGACTTCTACTTTCTAGCATGCCCACTAGATTTCAATGGAAAACAATGCATGAAGAAGGTTGTGGAGCATTCTAACAATCTTTGGCATTGTACAAAATGTAACGGTGACTTCCTAGAATGTGACTACCGTTACAAACTTAAAATTGAGCTACATGACCACACCGGGAATCTACAGAACGTCACAGTTTTCAATGATGCAGGGAACGAGCTCATGGGCATCACAGCTAAAGACCTGTTCCTACTTTCTATCGAACCAACTGATCTACAGGAAATTTGTGGCCGGATTTCAGGGCACCGCTTCCAGCTAACACTTTCCATTAAAACAGATTACTTCAACAGTGTTCAACGCTTGCAACCAATACTGATCAATTCAGAGGAAATTCAATATGCCTCTGCATGCAAGGAAGCACTCACTGACATTCAAGCACTGCCCGCTTCAAAATGACCTATTGTTCGCCGCCTGTGAACTTTTTCTTAGGGCTTCATCTACCACGCCTTTTTGTACATAAACAAACATTTCCACACAACTAATTGTCCCATCTTTGTAAATTACACACCCATGTTATTATGATGAACCCTGTAGTTTTCAGTGCAAATACTCTCTTCCATTCATTCCAACATATGTATGTTTGCCATTTACATTTTACGTAATATAAATATCAACAGATGTAAAGTGTCACTACATATCTTTGTCGTTCGTTGTCTACATGCTACACATTGATCCCTTGCTTCCTAAGCTATTCATTTTATCGCTCAAACATGTCAAACAAAAATTTTTCTAAGAAAAGGGAACAAATTATTTTTAATCTTGTTTCTCTCCTCTCAATGATAGATACTGAAATAACATATAGTTTCATATCATTCCTAATTGCATGTTTTCCCTTCTACCTAATCTACCTATCTTCACCGATGTTGAACTAAAAAAATTTAAATCTAAGTTCAAAATATAATGTTCCAATTTCACAATGGATGTGCACACAATAAAATGAAATACCAAACATGCACTACTTGTTTACGAAAACTAACAACTACTACTTGTACTTGTTTAGATATGCCACCAAACAATCAACTTGCGGACAAAAACAAGCAGCGGCGTATTCTTTATGCACAACAAAAGGATCAAATAAATGCACGACGTCGACTACTTTATGAACAGCACAACAACCTTACTACTTCCTCTACATCCCTTCCCACCTCAAATGAATATAACCCTCCCCTTAACGAAGAACACCGTCGCTTTCGAGAAAGGATTGATGGACTTTCTACCTTGCAAGTTTGCACAACATGCAAGGAAGCATACCCAGGAATGAAAACAAAGATCTTCCACAATAGACTCACTTGTTTTCGTTGTGCATCATCTAAATCTACCAATCGTTTTTCTGAACTAAACAACATGGACCCTGGAGAACAACCCTATGTCCTTCACCAATTAACCCAAGTTGAAGAAATGCTCATCGCACGTGTCAACCCCATTCTACAAGTCACTCATTCCCGTGGTGGTCAATATAAATATAGTGGCCATACAATTAGTTTCCCTCAAGATATCACCAGTATTGCCAAATACTTACCCCGGATGCTCTCTGACTTAGACATCCTCATTGTGAAAAGGAAAAATCCATCTGAAAAGGCTTACGAATTCTACGTTTGCAAATCACGTGTCCTTGCAGCCCTTGAATACAAAATAAAATATGACCCTTACTACCGTGATGTTCAATTGAATTCATCTACAATTTCTACGCTGCTAGATCTCCCTACAGACATTTCTTCTCTTCTCCACAATGTAACCACCTCCTCTTTTGAACCCCATCAAACCACTACTGATTCCACTTATAATCCTGATGATGTCATGCTACCTCCATTAGAAATCCAACCCTCTTCTTTCGTTCCAGTCCTCCCAAATTCATGTACCGAGCGTGACCACATTTGTAACTATTTGCACTCGACCCGTTCAAGTTCAACAAGCTCTATCGATTGGCCTCCGATATCTCCAACCGCTATAAATGAATACAACACCATCGGCCTCCTTGCCATGGCATTCCCCACACTCTTCCCTAAAGGCATTGCAATGATCATGCAACCAAGACTTACAAAAGTTGAAATGCATGAATATGCTTTGCACTTGCTTCACTACCATGATAACCGCTTTGGCCAACACCCAAGATTCCGCTACTATCTTTATAACATTCTAATGCGCCACCGTAGCCAAGCAACAGCCAGTGTTTTCGTGAAGAAGTACATTGAGAATAACTTGCCAACAACGGTGTCAGACCTACGCCAGTGTCTTCATGACTCTCCAGATTCAAGATTGCCAGAGCAAATAATGAGGTTTGGGTCAGCTCTACGAGGAACACGGTCTTTCTGGAACAAACGCCGATCTGAGCTGACTGACATGATCACGCAAATAGGAAGCCCAACATTCTTCTTCACTCTCAGTGCAGCTGATACTAAATGGCATGACTTGCACACGATCATGCCCACAAGTGTTCAGTCCACCTCAGTCAACCCCTTCCAATGGAAAATCCAAAACATAATTAAAAACCCACATCTAACAGCCCAATATATGCATTGTAGATTTACAATTTTCCTTGAAGAAATCCTTCAAAAAGGCCTCCATGCAACCGACTACTGGTGCAGGTATTATTTAATATCCATATCCCTCTACATTAATTTTATACATTGCATATACATGTATTAACTGAATGTACCCTTCATGTTATATTCAGATACGAATGGCAACATAGAGGATCCGCACACATTCATGGCTTCCTTTGGCTACAAAATGCACCAGACATGGACACACTTGATTGGGACAATGCATTAGAAATTGCTAATGCACAGAAATATTTCGACCACTACGTAACTGCTTAGAATCCACGTCAGGCAGAACACCGAACTATTCCGCTTCACCAGTCAACAATTCATAACCCGTGTCTCCTTGACACAGCAGCAATATTCGCATCCAATCAATTTGAAGACTACACAGAGCTTGTCAATTGCATTCAACGTCATACAAAGTGTCATGAATCTTCCTGTCTGCGTAAGAAAGACAATGTGCTTAGCTGCCGATATGGAGTACCGTGGGAATTGAAGTCCACTTCTTCACTTTTCATTGATGATAAGGGTCATAAAACCTATGTCCCTGCTCGCAATGATGAAAGATTGAATATTCACAACGCCGATCTACTCTCTATTTGGAGAGCAAATGTTGATTGCCAACCAGTCCTTTCTCGCCATGCTGTATTGAAATATATTTCCAAATATGCAACAAAAGCAGAGACAAGATCTGAGAGCTACCGTCAAATGCTATCGCGACTATCACAAAGTGCCCTTCCAGAAGCACCTACTAGTGGTGTCATCCAGAAACTCCTTACAGAAACCATTGCAGATAGAGACATTGGTGCACAAGAAATATGCCATATGTTACAAAAGCTACCTCTCTCTCTTTGCAGCCGTACATTCCGTTCTTTGAATGTCAACAGGGCTGTTTTCAAACGTGTTTCGCAAGATACTGAAAATCCTGGTTCGACACCCAACTTTATCGTTGCGTATATGAACAGGCCTGCCTCACTAGAAGCACTGCCCCTCCTTGAAGCTGCTCGCTCGTGGTCATATTCTGCCCAGCGGAGAAGAAACCACTGGAAACACATATTCCCCCCAATGATTGTACATGTCTTGCCCCATTACAATGTCATTCCTTCCTCTACTAATCCTTCTTATGCCACCTTTTGTTGGAGTGAATTACTCTTGTATTTCCCCTTCCGAACACTCCCTGATGATATAGGTTCAACTGATGCAGAAATTATTGCACACTGGGAACAAAAAAAGGGTGCATATACACCATGGCATGTCCATCGCGAACCCGAAAACCCACAAAGCCCACCTACTGAAGATCAACCTACCCCACACACCCCCCCTGATTCCATTCAGATGGATGAATGGCAAATCCTCTCTCAACTACACCCAAGTTACAATATTGCAATTGATGACCTCGACATGATTGGCTACCGCGACTTCGATGTCAACCACAATTGGTCACAAAATACTGTCCCTCCCCCCTTGCAAGAAACTGCCATCAATTTCATTGAATTCAACCGCCCACCCATTCAAAACCAACATCATTCATTTTCCAACCTTCTCCATGAGCATACATTATCCCCTACCCAAAGCATAGCTTTCACCACTGTTTTTTCACACTTCAAAACCCCTTCACCAAAATCCCCACGGAAGATCATCGTACAAGGAACAGCTGGCACAGGAAAATCCCATTTGATTAAATGCCTTCACCAAGCATTTGTGGAAAACTCGCCAGCCAACAAAAACCCTTTATTGTTACTTGCACCAACCGGTGTTGCAGATTTCAACATAAATGCCCTCACAATTCATTCTGCCCTTCATATCCCTATCCAGACAATGCATCCTCTCGAAGGCCAGCCGCTCCTACACCTGCAAGAGCAACTCCGTCATGTAGAATACATCCTCATTGACAAAATGAGCTTCATTGGTCCAAAAATGCTTTCTCGCATTGACGATCATCTAAGAGAGGCATTCCCTCTTCATCGGAATACACCATTTGGTAATCGCTCAATTATCCTTGTCGGAGATTTAGGCCAACTCCCACCTGTAAAAGACATTCCTTTATATGCTGGGACATCGCGTGGCACTGCACTTTGGCGCAGCTTCGACATATTCATAACACTTTCAACCGTTTTCCGTCAACAAGGAGCTAGCTCGTCCCAAGTTGCTTTCCGGCAAATACTTGCAAATCTTAGGAATGGAATATCTACACTTGAAGATTGGCAACATCTAATGTCAAGAACAAGTCCCTCTCTTACACATGAAGAGAAATGCACATTCGACGAGTCCATGCACCTATTCGCGACAAACAACGCAGTTGTCTTGCATAATAAGAAAATGCTCAAACAATTGAACATCCCAGTAGCACTTTGCTCTGCGGAACAACAAAGACAGAAAACTCCTACTACAACAGAAGATGAGCACCTACCTGCAAAGGTGCTCTTATGCAGTGAACAAAAAGTTATGCTCACCAGCAACTTATGGGTACATGCAGGCCTTGTCAATGGCGCGCTTGGGAAGGTCGTCTTAATATTTTATTCAACTGATTCAAAGCCCCCAGCATTACCATCCTTTGTGGTTGTTGACTTTCAACAATACAAAGGAACACCATGGGACATTTCACACCCAACATATGTACCCATTCCTCCCATCACAAGGGGTGCACGCCGTCAGATACCACTTCAAATGGCATGGGCTTTAACGATCCACAAGTCACAAGGAATGACATTAGACAAAGCAACAGTGGACATCGGCACCAGAGAACGCCAAGGGCTAACATTCACTGCAATTTCAAGAGTGCGGTCACTAGCGGACATACACATCAATCCAGCATTCCCATTCTCCCGTATTGCACAAATGCACAAGAATCCATATCTTAAGCATAGACAGCAAAAGGAATTATTCCTTGCATCAAAATCTATCCAGGATAATACACTTTAGCCAATCATACAACCTGCCTTCCAGAATTACCCACATGGTAAACACCACTCACTACATAACGAAGTTTCACATAGATTTCTTGCTATTACATTTAATTTCATATGATTTTATACTCATTTGGAATCGTTTAATTTATTTCGAATTTTCAAACAAAATCGTCAAACATATTCATTGTCAGTTACAGTGTTTCCTTTTTGGATGCCAACAGGTATGAATACATGCTACCTTCGACAGTTGTATGAGTGTTGCGAAGAAATCCAGCAACAAGAACTTACATTGCAAGATATGCAGACAAGGATCCTGCCACAACCATCCATGCCACTTTACCGTTTGCGCCCAGCAATTACGTTGTTAAAGAATATAAGGAAACTACTTAAGATTACAATTCACATCCATGAAAGGGATGCACACAGGCAGATGCGACATCAACTGCAGGAACAGCTCACACAACATGGCACCACAATAAACACTAACTGGTGTTGCCGATGCCATGGCCCATCATGCATATATGATTAGCGGCTCTTTCTCAATTACATCTCTACATAATGCTTTTATTGTACATATGCTTACAAGCCAACAAAACTTTCATTGTATATATCTTTACTTATATCTGGCATGTTTAGTTATATCTTAATAGAACTGTTCTCTGTTGTATGAACAAAGAGTATTCAAGTACGTGGCCCACTGCTCCTTGTTTTGGGTTTTATGATTCAACCAACAACCTTTTTTATAAATAAACACGTTTCTCACTTTAGATAGGTCGATGTTTACAACAACCTATTAGAGAAATTTTCATTCAGCTCTTTAATTCTTTCTATTAGTGTTAATAGGGTCAAAATTTGCATATTGTTTTTTATCATTTACCCAGTTGATGACTAGCTCTGAAACTCCCAGTATCTGGATTTGAGCAGTACCTTTCTTAATTGTTAAATTTTCCAGTATCGAAAATGCACTTAACTCTGCCCAGTAGTTGGTACCTTCTGCCAATGCAGCTTTGAAACAGAAACTATGGTTTTCCTTCAGAAATAACACACGTCCAACACCACAAATCCCTGGAATTTAAGGCAATTTTATGTCTCATGCATTTCAGATTCATATTTGCAATTAAAATAGTAGATGAGGATAGTTCTTGACAGTAGAGGTTTTTTCTTTATAATGAACTATTTCTTTTATTCTGGGCTCTTCACATGCTTGGTGATGCATGTTAGAGTGCCAAGTATTCTGAGTTGAGTTATTTTATTTTCATATTGTCTACATATGGCTCTTGGGCCTTTACTCGGATTTTATAAGTGCTATCATTTTCATTTTGGATGACAGGTTTGTTCAGTTGACATTCTTTACTGTAGATTACAGCTGCTGGCTTATATTAGGCAATACAACTTTGGTCTGAGTCTCCAAACATATTCCACACTCTTTTTCACGTTCCAAATCAAGCTCAGAAAGATGTCTCCTTTCTTCATCAACACGTTTCTTGTATCTTTCTTTGCAAATCAGTTTCTGCTTATTATCTTCCATCTCTGTTATACCTCCTTCAAGTTGCAGCAAGGAAGGATATATAACAGCTGCCCAAGACAAAATCTCCATTAGATCACAGCTTTTATACCTCCCTTTTCCCCTTTATTTAGAAAAGAAGAAAACAACTTACCATAGAATTCTCGAAGACTGGCTTTTCTTTCATATGTAGACATTGTTGTTGTTCCATCTGAATACACCTACTAAATGGAAACACTGCAGTATTAGAAAGCATAAAAGAATAAACAATGTGGACTCAAATTTGAAGCAGGAGTAATTTTTACAATAGCAACATAGACCTAAATAACAAAATCATATTATTCAATATAATTTAGTTGAATTTCAAGCCAGTCAAACAACGGAACAATTCCTAGAGGAAAAAAAACAAAATAAGCATAGGACCTTATATATTAGTATGTACAGAAGTCCTAATGTGCTTGCTAGGCTGCAATCAGCCCACTGTACAAGAAAAAGGAACAACTGTGCTATGGGGCTCTATGATAATCTCATTTGAATGCAGGCGCCATCCTACTCCCTTGTAAATGAAGATCCCCTGCATAATTTTGAGTATTTTAGTCCAGAATGCCAAAATCTTGGAAAAGCCTTAACATAATTTCAAAAAGGTAAAAGAGAAACAGAAAATAACTATTTGGAAAAGAACATAAAAGTAAAAAGGAAAAGTTGAATAAAGATGAGGGTCTCTTGTTGACTTCCATTTCTGTAGAAAAATTCAAAGAATTTTATCATAACAATCCAGCCTCACTGTAAAGCCAGATTCTCAATTTCCAAATAAAAAAACTGAAACCCCAGGTAGAGTCTGCTTGGATCAGGCATATCTTTACCACATCTTAAAAAACGCTACGTAGGAAAATTTGTGGCTAACCATCTATTGAGTCAATACCATAGATACCGTTTTGTTCAAATTAAATGGCAATCTGCTTTTGCACAATACTACACAAAATAGCTCAAATCATTTTCCAATTACTGGTATTTCCCCTCCAATAAGGATTCTTTTATTTTACCTCTTGAACAACATTTTTCGCAACGGTATCAGTTATTAATGGTGGCCAATGACAATCTAAAAATTAGTGAGGCTTCTAACACTTTGCTAGCGAAAGAAAGTTCTACCCATTGGAAGGTCTTCAAGTATTTTGTACATAAAAGGGTAACTCAGCAATTAGAAGGACTATAAATATTTTTCATGGTAAGGGCAGGAATTCAAAAACTTTAAAATAGCAATTCAGTCAATAAAATGGCTTTGAATATTTCTCTAGTGGAAAGGAAGAATCCCTCAAAATTGCTTAAAAAGGCAGTTTCCCCAAAAGCATTTTACCTATCAAGAGGGCTTCAAATGCCTAGCCCATGAATTGGAATTTAACTATTAACAGATTTCAATGCTGTAGTGAATTTACTGATTGGAATTCCTCCACCCTCAAAAAAACTATAGTTGAAATAGTATGCCTATAGACAGTTGAAGGCATTTGAATCATTTTTTTGTTAATGGGCATTTCCCATTTTCCATCTGCACTTCAGATACTATGTCGTAGAAGAACTGAAAACCAGATACCTTTACATTGCCAAAAGGGCTTTGAATATTTTACAATAAATAAGGAAATTCTTCGGCAGAAGCTCAAACATTTCACTGCCTATCTTGGCCATCAGAAGGACTCCAATACTTTGCCTTCTCAATGAACCTGGAATATTACTCATCCTAACCTTCAAAATTCAAATATTTTTACTCCTTTGTAAGAAATGCCAGGCTACTACCTGCATGTCAACGTAAAAATATGTTGAAACTTTCCAAATATGTAATTTGATTCTACATGTAGGAGAACCATCAGTGTACCATTAATCTCAGCGCTGCAAATCCAAGTAATCCGAATACTGATGGTATCAAGTGTTTCAAATTGATCCATATTAGCACACAGGAGAACACGTTCCTGGAGGGATTTGAGAATTAGGCATTAAAGGCGTTTAGATAGTAATATAGACAGTAATATTTATGTATGGATAATATAATTCGAGGTAGAGTTCTACATAATAATAAAATTTTATGGATTAAAATATCTACTCATGACTGGGATTAAGCTGTAGACATAATTCTAGATAATAATGGGGAGACAAATCTAGACAATAGGAAGAAATTAAAAATTATAATAAACATTTATAGATAAGGATGAAGATGGATTAAGCTCCCATTTAAAGGGGTTCAAGCTTGAAATCTAATCTTGATGTAAGGAAGCATAGAATAGACTGGGGATAAGCTTTATGGAAGAGACTGCCTCAATTAATTTCAATGAATAAGAAATTACTACATACTTCAATCCCATCAAGCCCATTCATCAAGCCCATTCTGATTGCATCACCCCAAATTACTACATACTTCAGCGGACTTGAACCCCAATCAGACCAGACCGTTCCCCTCTGTCATAAAGCCCTGCGTTTGTTTCTATTCTTTTAAAAACCTCATTGGCCAAATACAAAAAGATGCTATTTACAGCCCAGAACATCAGCATCAAAACAGTGCACAGCATGAAAAGAATTGTTACACAAATTAGACAAAGGAACCATCAATTCCAATCTTATCAAAACAATCATATATATTTTATTTGTAGAAATTCAGACAAGTAAATAGAACATTTAAAATATTTGCACTGTTTTGCCTCTTAAAATGCTTGAAAATGAAAGTTTGAATTGTATCTTGGACAGAGCATAGATTAATAAGTGCTAAAAGCTTGCTTTGAGGGCCAGAGAAATACATAGTGTTTTGAATGGTAGGTTTGCCAAAATGGAATCTAAAACCACTATATTTGAGGACTTAAGTATGTAAAACAAAATACTTTGAAAAATACAATACATGAATTTAAAATCGGTTTCAAAATTTTAATAATGTTAATGTTTTACTTCTACTGTCAACCAGTAATGTAAGTGATTTGTTTTAACATTTGCAAATCACAAATTTCTCCACTTTTCATTTACCATGTACAACGTTGTAATTTACTTTTTATTTAGAAAAAAACCGTGCTGCCAATAATCTATTGAACTTTAAAAGTATGAACGCGTTCTACACTTACTATATTAATATGAATGGTTTGGTTTTGGTTTTGTTCTTCTAATATCAAATGTACTGGTACAAGATGGTCAACGTGGTTATTGCCTTCGTCACTACATACCTTCATATATGCTTGACTATCTATAAAACTTTCTTCCTTTCACTAATCCTATCGGCCTCTCTTTGTACCTTTTGGGACAATTGCTAGTTATTATAACAGCAATTTGTAGTTTTCCAAAATGACATTGCGCACCTATTTTAACGAATGGTAAAGAGTAGAATTTATCTAAATCGTATTAAAAAAAAATCTTCTAAAACATATAGGGCAGTGGTCAAGTAAATAATTAATAGTTAATTTTAAGTGTATATATACATGATAGGTATAAGGGTAGTCATAGAGTGTATGCTACGTCTTGATTACTTGATTATAATTAACATAAAGAACATATTATCAAAATATGATATTATGAGACATCGCGGTTATGATGAGCTCCGTTGACTTCACTTAGAGACATGAAATTGTCATCCGCTAAGTGGTTATTAATATAAGTAATTTCGCTTTTCATTGACCTATAATATCATTTATTTTATTTTATTTTATTTTTTTTAATTTACACGTGAAATTTGCTTCCTAAATGACGGTCATTTTGACGATGTTATTATTAGAAAAGTTTTTATAATTTATAATTTTTTATTTTTATTTAATCAAATAATAAATTAGTTAAAAAAATCACCTTCATTAAAATGAATATATAATTTTAAAAATATTAAATTTTAAAAATATTAAATTAATAAAAATATTAAAAAAATATAGTAAATTCCAACATATCAATAAAATGTTAGGTCATCAATTTCATTTATTTCATTATATCAATAAAAAGTAATAACATATTATACCATCAATTTCATTATAACAATTAACTTGATGTAATCAATTCAATTCATCAATTGACTTTGTTCATCAAACTTTTTTTCCCATTATAACAATCAACTTATTATATAATTATTGGATTACGCAAAAGATATTTAAAAAATTAAAATTGGATGATCTGCAGTCCTGTACAGAAGCGAATGTCGGTGCATCATTTTTTACAGAGAAGGACGAAAGACTCAAGGCCCCGTTCCCACTGCTTGATCATCAACAATATAATGTGGTCCTTTTAAAGGGTAACAACCAGGTTGGGTTAAATGGTTGTTAGTCAAGAATCCTTTGACAACAGTCCCACCTCACCTCACTTCACTGTGGAATTCCTTTTTATGCAAAAATGTGGGAGTTGTACTATCATCACACTCACATCATCCCTGGATTTTCTGGTTACTGCTAACTCTACAAGCTTTTTACAGGCAACGATGGGGCCGCCTCCTAATGGTGTCAAATTAGGTTGCTTCTGAACACAGAAAGGCCTGGCGATATCCACTGCTTCTTGATTACTAACTTTATCCCACAACCCATCTGATGCCAGAATTAAAAACTCGCAATCAGATGTTATTTCAATCTTTCTGGTGTCTGGTTCAGCTGTTATCCACTCTTTCATGTGTGAATCCCCTATTGCCCTAGATACTGCCAGGGATCCCTGAACTCGCCAAACTCCGTGGCGGAGGTCAACGATTCTGTTAAAAGTGTAATTTCAACGCAGCCGAAAACCACCAAACAAAACCATCTACCTTGTTCGCACCGCCTTTTGGCAAAGGCTGTTTTTCCTTGGAGCCCTCCGAACACATTCACTTGCTGCCACGCGTCCCATGTACGAGCACCCAAAAACCACTTTCCCCGGACGGTAAAGTTCGTTTGTTTTGCTCGAGGTTGGTGTGCGAACCTCGTTGGATCAGCCAAGTGATCTGGGCACGAAATCTTCACCGTCGATCTCCGGAAAGTGCACAGGCCCACGTCAAATCGATTTTTACGTGGAGTAAAAGGTTTATGGGTTGACCGCCGTAGGAGGAATTCAATGTTTTTAATGTGTCTTCGTAGATATTAGGTGGAGGCGTTAATTTTGGTAATGGGCATAAGTCCCATATATCTTTTATATATGTTTTATATAGATTTAGGTGAGGCCCATTTAATATCGTTATGGGCATGTATTTAATATAGTTTTTTTTTATATGTTTTATGTATGTCGTAAAAAGAAGTTTACGCGTAGTAGTTTTATTGTTGTGGTGACTGCTCACAGCAGTGTGTAAAAAAAAATATATGAATAGGTTGTAATGTTTTAGTTTTTTTGGCTATTGTAAAACTGAGGAATAGCGAAAACCATGTGTGGTTTTGCACAGCAGTGCATAAAGGAAATGGTGGAGCGATTTTTGTAAGCCTGTGTGAATTTTGTTTACAGCAGTAAACTTATGTAAACTTTTATTACAACAGTAAGTTGTTTTTCACAGGCAGTGAATGTTAAAAAGATTTTACAGTGGTAAATCCCTCTTAGTAACAGAGGATGAATATGTATGAGGCAATATATTTTTGAATAGAAATGCTTTGTGTCAGTTTAATGGTGTCATCTGAGTCATTTTGTTTCTAAGAGGTTTTCTGTCAAAAGATCCTGGACAGAGTAAACAGAGCATTGTCTCTGTAGTGGTTATTTTATTTGGTTTTGGTATTTCTCCATTAAAAATACCCAACAGTGGTATCAGAGCAAGGCTTAGGCTCTTTAAAGAAGTTAAAGAAGCTGAAGGGAGAAGGTTGTTGCTGCAGCAAGATCTCTCAGGCAGACAGAAGACACAGACAGCGAAGGATTCAGGTATTCCCCAAAAGCATTTCTCTTGTTATTGCTGAAGACTGTCAGTTTTTTTTAAAAAAAAACCACAGTCAAGGATTTAAAACCATAGTTCAAGATGCAAGGAATGGCAAGCACAAGCATGGGTATGTTCAACACCCAGCTCCCACACTTTAATGGGAAGAACTATGACTACTGGTCTATAACCATGAGAGCTTTGTTCATCTCTCAAGATATATGGGAACTAGTAGAATATGGGTTTGAGGAACCAGCAGATGAAACTGAGTTCAATGCATTAACTCAGGGAGAGAAGGATCAACTGAAACTCAATAGGAAGAAGGATGCAAAGGCCATTGTCTTGTTGTATCAAGCAGTGGACCAGAGTATATTCCCAAGGATAGCAGCAGCTACAACATCACACAATGCATGGCAAACCCTCAAGACAGCCTATCAAGGCATGGAGAGAGTGAAGACAGCAAAATTGCAAATGCTGAGAAAGGATTTTGAAAACTTGAACATGAAGGAGTCAGACAACATTGAATCATTCTTCACTCATGTGATTGGTGTAATCACACAAATGAGAACTCATGGAGAAACAATTGAAGATAGAAGAATAGTGGAGAAAATATTGAGGGTCTTACCCTCAAGGTTTGATGCCATAGTCACCACCATTGAAGAGACAAAGGATCTCTCAAAATATTCAGTTGATGAGCTACATGCATCACTGATGACTCATGAGCAGAGGTTGAGTAGGAATGAAAACTCATCTCTTGAGCAAGCCTTCAAGACCCAGATGTCCTTTGGAAGAGGAAGAGGTCAAGGAAGAGGAAACAGAAGAGGAAGAGGCAGAAGCCAGAACAGAGGTGGAAGGAACAGCCCATCAAATGCATAAGGAAGAGGCAGCAATCCAAATCAGAACCAAGGTCAAGGCAGCAGCCAACAAAGAGATCAGTATCATGCTCAAGGACAAAGGTATGATAAATCTAATGTTCAATGCTATTATTGCAAAAAGTATGGACATTATGCTAGTGATTGTAGAAAGAAACAGCATGATATGAACAACAGACAAAATGCAAATGTTATAAGAGAAAACAACAGTCAAGAAAATGTCCTGTTAGCTTGTAACATGGCTGAAACACATAGTGAGGACATATGGTTTTTAGACTCAGGTTGCAGCAACCATATGACAGGGAATGTAGCCCTCTTCTCAGCGTTAAATCAGAATTTGAAATCAGAGGTCACACTAGGAACTGATAGTAAAGTGTCTGTTATGGGAAAAGGGGAGGTAAAAATATTTTCAAAACAAGGAGAAAGGAAAACCATAGCAGATGTATACTATGTCCCCGGAATGAGATGTAACCTCTTGAGTGTTGGACAGCTTATCCAAAAGGGTTACAATGTTTATTTTGTAAATGATGTGTGCACCATCATGGATATACCACCCAGCAAAAGATGCATTGCTGAGGTAAAAATGACAAGGAACAGGATGTTCCCTCTCCGGATCCGGGCAGACTTGAAGAACAAGAAGGAAATGGCAGCAGTCACCCAAGAGGCCTTCCAAAGTGTGCCAAAGGATGAGAACTGGTTATGGCACTTGAGATTCGGGCATCTAAATTTTGGAGGTCTAAACTTATTGAGCAGAAAAGGAATGGTAAGAGGATTACCATTGATAGAGAAACCGGACAGCCTATGTGAAGGCTGCATATTGGGCAAACAACATAGAGAAAGTTTTCCATCAGGGAAAAGTATAAGGGCAAAGGCACCCTTAGAGATTATCCACTCAGATTTGTGTGGACCAATGCAAGCTCCATCATTAGCTGGCAGCCTATATTTCTTGACATTCATTGATGATTTTACAAGAAAGACTTGGATATATTTCCTCAAGAACAAAAGTGAAGTTTTTGAGAAATTCCAAAACTTCAAAGCACTTGTGGAGAACCAAAGCGGGCTGCACATAAAAGTTTTGAGAACTGATAGAGGAGGTGAGTATATCTCCAATGAATTCCTAAAGTTTTGTAGAGAAAATGGAATACATAAACAGTTCACAACTCGGTACACCCCACAGCAAAATGGAGTTGCTGAAAGGAAGAACAGAACCATCATGGAGATGGCAAGGAGCATGTTGAAGGCAAAGCATTTGCCAAATGAGTATTGGGCTGAAGCTGTACATTGTGCAGTTTATATTTTGAACAGGTGTCCTACAAAAGCAGTCATGAACAAAGTGCCAGAAGAGGCATGGAGTGGGAGAAAGCAAGGAGTCACCCACATGAGAGTTTTTGGGTGTGTGGCCTATGCACACATTCCAGATAAACTAAGGAGGAAGTTGGACAGCAAAGGGGAGAAATGTATCTTCATTGGATACAGTGATGAATCCAAAGCCTACAGGCTGTACATTCCATCTACCAAGAATTTCTTTGTTAGCAGGGATGTTCAATTCATTGAAGAGGAAGCTTGGGATGGAAACATAGAGAAAACAGTGAACATTAAAGGCTGTTTGTCTCATGATGAGGATGAAGAGGAAGTGGCTGAAATGAATCCCCAAACAGCAGTGCCAACACAACAACAGCAAGGTACACCATTGAGGATCAATGAGAGTGCTTCTCCAAGCACACCACAAGGAGGAAATTCAAGTGCATCTTCAAGCACTTGCACACCAAGTGAAAGAGGTAAGAAGTTTAGAAATCTAAGTGAAATTTATGAAGAAGGAATGAATTCCTTATTTGCCTTGTTTTGTCATGTTGATGATCCTATTCATTTTGAAGAAGCTATTAAAGATAGAAAATGGATAGAAGCTATGGATGAGGAAATGAATGCCATAGAGAGAAACAAAACATGGGATTTGGTTGAGTTACCAAAAGGCAAAGAAGTCATTGGTGTGAAATGGGTCTACAAGACCAAGAGCAATGCTGAAGGCAAGATTGAAAGGCATAAAGCAAGGCTGGTTGTCAAAGGCTACAAGCAGCAGTATGGGAGAGATTATGAGGAGACTTTCGCCCCGGTTGCAAGAATGGAAACCGTGAGAGCAGTGCTGTCCATAGCAGCTCAAAACAAATGGAAAGTCTACCAAATGGATGTGAAATCAGCATTCCTAAATGGAGTGTTAAAGGAAGAGGTCTATGTGGAACAGCCTCTCGGATATGAGAAGAAAGGTGAAGAGCACAAAGTGTGCAGATTAAAGAAAGCTCTTTATGGGCTGAAGCAAGCGCCAAGAGCATGGTACAGCAGGATAGATTCATATCTATTGGAGAATGAATTTGACAAATGTGAAGGAGAACCCACAGTCTACATCAAGGAAAAGGATGGTAAAATTTTAATTGTTGTCTTGTATGTAGATGATGTTATTTTCACTGGAAATGATATTTATCTTATTGAGAATTTTAAATCAGTCATGAAGAATGAATTTGAAATGACTGACATGGGTTTCTTGAGATACTTCTTAGGCATAGAAGTAGATCAAAATGAAAAAGGAATTTTTATATCTCAAGCAAGATATGTAAATCAAGTTTTGGGCAGATTTAAGATGCAAGAATGCAAGGCAGCAATCACTCCCACAGTGATGGGATTAAAGCTCAGCAGAGAGGACAGCAGCAAGGATTTTGATCCTAGCTTGTATAAAAGCATTGTGGGCAGCCTTATGTATTTAACAGCAACTAGGCCTGATTTAATGTATGCTGTTAGTTTGATTTCCAGGTTCATGGAGAGGCCAAAGGAAGCACATTGGCAGGCAGCAAAGAGAATTTTGAGGTATGTGAAAGGTACCAAAATGTTTGGAATTTTATATCATGCCTCAGAACATTCAGATTTGGTTGGGTACACAGATAGCGATTGGGCTGGAAGTGTAGATGATCGGAAGAGCACTTCCGGTTATGTTTTTAATATGGGTTCAGGAGCCATCTCATGGGCTTCTAAGAAGCAGTCCATTGTAGCATTATCTACAGCAGAGGCAGAGTATGTGGCAGCGACAGCAGCAGCATGTCAGGCAGTATGGATGAGAAGGATGTTGAGAAGCTTAGGCCAAGAGCAGGCAAAAGCGACAGTGGTCTTTTGTGACAATAGCTCAGCTATTGCTTTGTCAAAGAATTCAGTGTTTCATAAGAGAACGAAACACATCGACACAAGGTTTCACTACATCAGAGAGTTAGTGAACAATGGAGAAATTGTCTTAGAACATTGCAGGACTCAGGAACAGGTAGCAGACATTTTGACAAAGCCACTGGACCAGAAAAGCTTTGAATTTTTGAGGAAGTGTCTGGGTATGACAGAATGCCCAGCTGTTGAAATTAAAGGGGAGTGTTAAAAGTGTAATTTCAACGCAGCCGAAAACCACCAAACAAAACCATCTACCTTGTTCGCACCGCCTTTTGGCAAAGGCTGTTTTTCCTTGGAGCCCTCCGAACACATTCACTTGCTGCCACGCGTCCCATGTACGAGCACCCAAAAACCACTTTCCCCGGACGGTAAAGTTCGTTTGTTTTGCTCGAGGTTGGTGTGCGAACCTCGTTGGATCAGCCAAGTGATCTGGGCACGAAATCTTCACCGTCGATCTCCGGAAAGTGCACAGGCCCACGTCAAATCGATTTTTACGTGGAGTAAAAGGTTTATGGGTTGACCGCCGTAGGAGGAATTCAATGTTTTTAATGTGTCTTCGTAGATATTAGGTGGAGGCGTTAATTTTGGTAATGGGCATAAGTCCCATATATCTTTTATATATGTTTTATATAGATTTAGGTGAGGCCCATTTAATATCGTTATGGGCATGTATTTAATATAGTTTTTTTTATATATGTTTTATGTATGTCGTAAAAAGAAGTTTACGTGTAGTAGTTTTGTTGTTGTGGTGACTGCGCACAGCAGTGTGTAAAAAAAATATATGAACAGGTTGTAATGTTTTAGTTTTTTTGGCTATTGTAAAACTGAGGAATAGCGAAAACCATGTGTGGTTTTGCACAGCAGTGCATAAAGGAAATGGTGGAGCGATTTTTGTAAGCCTGTGTGAATTTTGTTTACAGCAGTAAACTTATGTAAACTTTTATTACAACAGTAAGTTGTTTTTCACAGGCAGTGAATGTTAAAAAGATTTTACAGTGGTAAATCCCTCTTAGTAACAGAGGATGAATATGTATGAGGCAATATATTTTTGAATAGAAATGCTTTGTGTCAGTTTAATGGTGTCATCTGAGTCATTTTGTTTCTAAGAGGTTTTCTGTCAAAAGATCCTGGACAGAGTAAACAGAGCATTGTCTCTGTAGTGGTTATTTTATTTGGTTTTGGTATTTCTCCATTAAAAATACCCAACAGATTCCACCCAAATTCTCTATCCGTTGCCGCTCGTCCTCCCTTCCAGCTCGATGATCGCATGTAAGGGCTTCTGAAGCACCGTTTCTGCTAATAACTGCTCGGCAATCCCCAGCATTGGAAACCACTAAGTTACCATTTACAATGAGAGCAGTTACACAAGTTGTACCGCTACCAACCTCCTGCGTCAAAAATTCTGCATCTGTTGTTAAGTACCCATCTCTAACAGCCTGTTCAAGAATGTCCTCTGTTTCGTTTTCCATTCTGAGCATTGCGTCCAGAATATTCTGCCCAATATTTTCGGCAGCGAAAGCTGCAGCGTTCCGACCGCTATGACCATCAAAGACGCCAAAGAAGGCCTGTTTGGAATCGCCAAGAACATTGACAATGGCCTTGTGGGTATCTTCCATGAATTCTCGCTTACCCTTTTTGCACGAAACCGCATAATGAAAACCCTCCACATTAACCTCCATCGGCTGCTCCATGGCCACGCTCGGCGCATTGAGGTCCGGCAACTGGATCGGAACATCTAGAGTCGGCGGGCGTTGCCTCTTGTGCAGAGGCTTAGGGCACTTGTCGGCCAAAAAGGGGGATCTGCAGGAGCCGAAGACCGAGGGAGAATTCCCTGCTACAACGCAAGCCATTTTTACAATCTGCGGAGGCTGCTGTATAAATTCAATTGAGTGTATCGTTCGGAGCGTGTTAGTCCTTGTGGTTCCAATTGGGGTGTCTGCTAAGCATTTATATGGCTTCAATTGTTCAACTCAAATCAGATATAGGAAACTTGCACCGTCAAACTCCTGTGTACGCGATTAAAACCGTGCATTGTTATATATGTAATACAACTGACTATGAGCTGGAACACTGTGAAACGGTCTAAAATTATAGAGGAAATCCTTATGATGTTTCTCTGGTCAAAGTCCCCGCTCGTCATGAAGGAAACTCCCAGAGGGTTAAATTTCTTATAATGAAAATTGATTAAATCAATATTGTCGGTACGTGGGCGCTCATGCCTGCGCTGATGGCGAGAAATAACCATCGTCACTAAAGCATGAAGGGTGACGTTAAGTTGTTTGGGTTTTGGAGTGCATAAATAGATTTAGAGTTTTTAATATATAAAAATTGGCTTTAAAGCTATAATTATTAATAAGTTTTTTTTTAATTCAAAATAATTTTTTGAAAAAAAAAATTTCCTTTTATTGAAAAATATTTTATTTTTATTCAAAACACATTTTGGAAACTTATTTTATTTGAATGTTTTTCTTTTAAAATCTTTAATGATTTAATGAAGGCTTTCAAAATATTCTTTTTCCAAAATCCCAATAATTTACGAAATGTTTTAAACTTTCACTTACAACTATTTTTTGTTTTCAAAAGCTCCGGTTAAATTGTTGAAAAATGTTAAAGCATTCAAAAGAAACTTCTACTAGAAAATCTTAATGTTGAGAGGGAAAGCAACCATTTCAGTTGAGGGCAGAGTTGGATGATGAGATTAATAGGATGTGCATGCTGATAAGAAAGATGTTAAAGAGAAGGACAACCAATAGAAGAATACAATTATGTGTGCAAGTTTACTGCAGCAAGTCATATGGGGTAAAGCATAATCAAGTTTGGGATCCGGGAAGACTGAGATCAATAAAGGGAACAACAATACAACTATATATGTGGATAAAAACATCATTATATATGGGACCCAGGAGGATTGAATGAACTGAAAACACATGACGAAGAGGTCATGAAAATTTTCAACCTGGGGACTTTGTTGTAGAAGCATCATCACTAGCCAATCCATTTTTGTCTAGAACCAAGAGGGTCATGAAGTCCTTCAAAGAGGAAGGAATTCCATCAATTGTAAATTATATAAAATAAAATTAGGAAATTTTATGTAAATACAAGTGTCCCGGTTCTAGAAAAATTTGGGTGGTTAGTTTTTTTTGGTGAGCTAGTATTTTTGCCAAACAAGACATTAACAAAGTAACAAGTGTAGATTTATGTGTCTATAGTTTTTGGATATATGTCTAAACAAGGTCGAGTTCATTAAGATATTTCCTAGCTATAGGAACTATGTCTTTATGTACAATTAGAAGTTGGGGGACAATGTCTTAGAAGTAGAGCGAGACAAAGCTTGAGAGAGGAAGCATGAGTAAATTTTATGTAATTTATTTGTAAATATATATTATTATAGAATATAGCATGTTTTATGTCTGTACATGTCATATGTGTATTCTGATTCCAATGAAGCAGGTATAAATGGTAGTGTAGAGTGAGCCATTATGAGAGGAGCACTCATAAGAGCTCAGCCGAAAGTCCATCCCCTTATAAATAAAACATTGATGAAAAGAAGATTGTTTCATTCACAAGAGTACTATCATTGACTGAGTTTTGTTATAAAAAGTTATGTTGTGTGTGTGGTTATATAGTGAGAGAGATTGTGTAACCAGATTAATCCCATCCATCTCTTTATATTTCATGAATACATATTATGTCGATACCTATGTGATACCTATTAATTTGATTTTTTTAGCATATCATTCTTAGTGGGAAGTTACAGTTCAGACTTATATTTTGCAAGATGAAGATCTGCTACAAGAACTCTATTGAATCTAGTTGTGGTCATTTATTTTATCTTTAAACCATAGATACTCTTGCATAGAGGAGTTTTTACCATTTACTACAAAATCCGAGATAATGCCGGTCACAAAATTAGCGTAAGTCTATCAAATGTACAGAATGCATAATGTCGGAAAATATAGAAATCTTAACATTTTGAAACTTGCTGTGAGTGGGCCTGACCCCTTATCCTATATTATTAACTATCCACATCTGGACCACATCTCTATCTAGCTATATCGAGGCTGAAAGAAATATATCTAGATGCAAGCTTAAATATCGGCATGTGTCTCGTTAAATAAAATAATATTCGTAAAGTCGCTGAGACTACTGGATTAAGCTAGATATTTGGGCTAGTTTGACTTGTTATTGGATTCCAAGACTATCAAACCAACTTGGACTCAAATATCTTATGGAGCTTGCAACCTTCATGCACTGTATATTTAAAATCAATAGCACCTGACTTAGGGCTACCTAACTAACGAATGCTTAAATGCCAGAAGAAACGAGAAAACAAAGAGTACCTTGAGTGGGCTTATGGTTGATATATTCATAAATCAGGGATGGTAATTTAGAAGACCACAAAGGGGAAGAGAGTGCATAGTAACTTGCAAGACCAAGGCATTAAGGTTGTAAGGACTCTGGACACCACATATCTCCACAATGGTATGATATTGTCCACTTTGGGCCTAAGCCCTCATGGATTTGCTTTTGGACTTACCCCAAAAGGCCTCATACCAATGGAGATATTTGTCCATCCTTATATATCCATGATCCTCCCCATCTCTAGTCAATGTGGGACTTTGGTCGTATACCCAACAATCCTCCCCTCGAACAAAGGACCATCGAGCCTCCCCTCAAACGATTATCCATCCATCCACTCTCTACCAACAAGGATTCTCCGCTCCAATGCATTGGAAGCACACGCCTTATATGGAGCACCACCTGCCTCGAGAGCTTGCTCTATCCCAGGTCAACTCCTCTTCACCGTGTTAGGACCAGGACACGTCCATGAAGAATCCGGAGCACACCGCCTGTCTAACCGAGCTCATCCACGGATCCCATCGTGATATTACCGGGGCCCACCACCTTCGTTCTGTATTCCGAGGATTCATCCACTTGGCTAACTTCGGGGCATGGCTCTGATACCACTTGTTAGGACTCTGGACACCACATATCTCCACAATGGTATGATATTGTCCACTTTGGGCCTAAGCCCTCATGGATTTGCTTTTGGACTTACCCCAAAAGGCCTCATACCAATGGAGATATTTGTCCATCCTTATATATCCATGATCCTCCCCATCTCTAGTCAATGTGGGACTTTGGTCGTATACCCAACAAAGGTGAACACGCCGTTAGGGATCTTTCTTTCAGGGCACAATCATGAAAATGAGCATTGATCCTGGAGAGTGAAATCAAATATCAAAGAAAAGTAAGGACAAATGATTTAGAGCGGCCAGAACAACTGTGTCACAATATAAAAAATATTATCGAGCATCAAAATGTCACATAATCATTAATAAATGATATAATGTGACAAAATAATTGATGATTCTCACATTGCAAAATAACCATTGAGGATGTCATGGTGCGCCATAATCATTGAAGAATGTTGTAGTACAACATAACCATTGATAAATGTTACAATGCAACATAATCATTAGGAATATATGAAATAGACATAATCCATCTAAGTTTAATGTCTCAACATGATATAAGTATTAAGGAATGATAAAATCTAACATAACCCTTTAGGCATGTAAGAACACAACGTAATCCTTAATGAAGTCATGATGCAATAGAACCATATTATCCACCTCTTAATATCACAATATGACATAATTATATTATCAACCATGGTCAATCAAATTCAATCATAAGAAATCATGGTCATCAATAATCAAATATGGTTAAACAAATCAACCATCTTCAACCTTGATTAGCCATAATCAAATATGTTCAACTATTTCTAGTCATAGTCAGCCATGGTCACTAAAATCAAACTTTGGTCAAACATGAGAAACCTTAGTGAAACAGTCTTAATAATAGTCAAACATGACAAAATTTGGCTAAACATAGTGAACCATAATCAACCATGGCCAAGCATACTATCCCTTGGTCACCCATGGTCAAACCATACTCAATTATAGTTAATCGTGGTCCAAGATCATTAAAAATAATGAGAAATGGTTACACATTTAAACATGAAAAATCATGGTTAACTAGAGTCATCCATGGTCAACCAAAGTCAACCATAGTCAAACATGGTCAACTATAACCAATCATATTTTTCTATAGTCAAACATGGTAAACTATAATCAACCATATTTTTCTATAGTCCAACATGTTCATCCTTGATAAAACATAGTAAACCATAGTCAAGCATGGTCAATCATGATAAAAATTCTCAACTATGGTCAAACGATAAACAATGGTCAACCATGGTAAATTATAATCAAACATTGTAAAACATGATCAACAATGAGCAATCATGGTAAACAATAATCATAGTCAAATATCATAGATATCATAGATATTTTAATATTATTAACATTGATACTTTAATTTGGAAATCTTCTAGCCTTACCCACAAATGTCACAAATGTCAATGGTCAAGTAGCACAACCAAGGTGGTTGATATCCCTTAGACGCCATTTTCCACCTTTTTAACTTATTCATGAACATATATCAACAACTTTTAATTAAGTGATGATGCTAATTATAAAATAACATACAATAAAACATACTCTAAACACTATTGTGGATTGCCTAAATCACAAGACATTTTATAACTTTGTATTTAATAAATTTCTATTAATAATTTGGAATTTTCCAAAATGATAATGCTCTTTTCCAAAATGATAATGCTCACATACTTTAGTACATTGGTATGTGGTAGGATAATCTAAATTATTTCCCCTTTTTTTGTTTCAAAATAAGTGCATTTTTTTAATTTTCAATATAGATTATCTAATAAACAATAAACATTATGATTGGTAGGTGGTAGAATTATCTAGATTATATTTAAAAAAGGTTTTTCACAAATAAAATATATTTTTTCTTAATATAATAGGTTAACTTATCATAATTTAGTTGTTAAACCAACAATAAAAATAACTACTTCTATCTCTAAAAAATATAACTATTATTCAAAAAAAAGTTCTTGATAACCTTAAATTATCTATTACACACTACTCTTATAACATAAAAAAAATTAAACAATATTTCAAATTCAATGATCTGTGGTGAATAGAGATGGGAATGCTTGTAATTTGGAATTTCAAAATAGATCTATCTATCAAATTTCATCATTTTTACATCTCTAAAACTTATTTTCACAATTACAACAATTTTTTTTTACAATTTTACAAAAATTTAAGATGAACGAATCACCCTATAACCAACAATTTAACTAATCACCCTGAACCCAACAATTTAACTGTCAAATTCCATCACCGTTTCCCACTGCTTGATTATAAGAATATGAGATGTGGTCCTTGTCAAATTCCATCACTCGTTCCCACTGCCTGATTATAAGAATATGAGATGTGGTCCTTTTAAAGGGCAACGCTCAGGTTGGGTTAGGTGGTTGTTAGTCAAGAATCCTTTGACGGTACCTCACTTCACTAACACCTAGGTTGGGTTAGATGGTTGTTAGTCAAGAATCCTTTAACGGTACTCACCTCACTTCACTTCACTGTCTAATTCCTTTAATACAGGAAATCCTTATCACGTTTCTCTGGTCAAAGTTGCCCCTCGTCATGAAGGAAACTCCCAAAAGGTTAAATTTCTTATTATAAACATTTGATTAAATCAATATTGTCGGTACGCGGGCGCTCATGGCTGCGATGATGGCCAGAAATAACCACCGTGGGTGACGTTAAGTTGTTTTGTGTTTTGGAGCGAATAAATGGATTTAGTGTTTTTAATAAAAAAAAATTGGCATTTAGAAGTTCTGGATTATAGAATTTAGATTTACTATTTTAAAGTTCTGGATTATAGAATTTAGATTTACTATTTTAATTTTTTTTTGTAGCATTTTAAACAAAATCTAATAGAAAATATTATAATAATGTTTTATAATTGGAATATGTAATTTTTTACTTTAATTTGAAGATAATAAAGTATAATTATTAATCAAATTATTTTTTCTTATTATTTAAAATATATTTTTAAATGTGTAAAAAATTCTTGTTTATGAAAAGTCTCCAAAAAATTATTTATGTTGTGTAAATTTAAGGTGTAATTTAATTGTTTTATATATTTTATTTTTTTGGAATATGATAATATAAAATTTTAAAATATTGTGATTTTGAATGGTTTGAAATGTGATTTTGAATGTTTAATTAGATTTAATATTTTTGAAAAAAAATTAAAGCACTTAAATTATGTAGATTACGCAAATTCAAATTTGTAAATCTAACAAATCTATACAATATGATTAGCAAATATGTTCATAAAAGAGTCAAAATGTAGAAGAGTTAGATTACAGGGAAATTTAACCCCTCTACCATTACAATAATCTCTTATAGAATTTCTAGAAAAAATCACTGTAACATATAAAAAAACAAAA
The DNA here is from genome assembly GCA_031772625.1 of Pinus tabuliformis. Lineage (NCBI taxonomy): Eukaryota > Viridiplantae > Streptophyta > Pinopsida > Pinales > Pinaceae > Pinus > Pinus tabuliformis. The sequence continues at coordinate 82,828,571 of CM062806.1, read as the reverse complement.
ACAACATAAAAAAAGCTAGATTACATGTAAATTTAAGCCTCTACTATTACAATAATCTTTTATCAAATTTTGAGAAAAACTCACTATAACACATAATAATAATAAAATAACTAACTATTATACTTAAGTAACTCTAATTATTATTTCAAATTTAAAAACATATACACCACCCATGCCACAATTAAAATTATGTAATAAAATAAACTACCTACAACAATGTATACACTATTTCATATAGTGATCAGCATTTTAGGTTAGAGAATTTTTATTACTAGTTAATTATACACTAACTATTTCATATAGTGATCAGCATTTTAGGTTAGAGAATTTTTATTACTAGTTAATTATACACTATTTTATATAGTGATTAGCATTTTAGGTTAGAGAATTTTTATTACCTGTTAATTATAATATATTACTGAGAATAACTAGGACTGCATTCACATATTTAATGACCCTAAATGTTTATTGATGCATCTGATTTATAGTTCAAGAGAAAATGGATAGTGTAACTCTCCTAAGGATCCAAAGATGTCAAAAGAGAAATGCGAACTAGACTTTTTGCTTTGGCTTATTAAAAGGAGATGGGCAACATGCATGTAAATTTAAACATATAAAGAGTAGGCTTCGAAGACTATTAAACTCCCCTATAAAGAGTAGGTTTTGAAGACCACTGAATTACGTGAGATTTAAGTACTTTCATTATGTCTAAAGGAAAATTTATTAGGTCGCTATTATATTTTAATTAAAAAATAAAAAATAGTATATTAAATAATATCATTTATTTATATGAATAATTTTATATTTAATATAAGTATTAGATGTAATATTTAATTTTAAAAAGTTTATGGGTGGGAAGATAATTAGAAAAAAATTGTTGAGGTTTTTGTGTATTTAAATAATAGGAAGTTTAATCTCTTTAGACATGTCTTACGAGTTTAACATTTTTTTTAAGTCAGATGTCTTCTCTCAGGGCACATGCTTAGTAGTCGAGTGAGGTTTGAACACAAGTTGTTTTACTAATGAAACCCTTTCTCCATTGATTGTGCTACTAGAACAACATATTGTGCTACTGACATCCCACCAACTTAATTAAAAAAAATAAAAATTAATAATTAATAATTTAAAAAGGAAAAAATTGGAATGTATAATTATTATTATCTTAAAAATATCGATTATTCTTGATTTCTAGACTTCAACAATAATTTTATTTCTCATAATAAAGGAACTTGCATAAAATTTGTCATATCTTGTTAACATGGATGGGTTTAAAGGGTGTCATTTTGTATGACAATTTAGATTCAAAACTCAAAAGTAAATGAGAGAAAACTAAAATCCAAACATATTAACATATTAAAAGTTGATGTGTCTTAGACCAAATGTTATATCCTCTAATATTGAGAATTATAATACTTTTAAATCATATTTTTTTGAACCTCAAAATAATTCCCTAAATCATAAATATATTAACAAAAAGGCTAACAAATATCATTATTTTAAGAATTATCTAAAATATAAAAAACAAAAACCAAAAAAACAAAAACAAGAAACAACTTTAAGTTATGATGTTTAAGCCCTCCTTACTATGTCATCAAAGCCATAACACATATCTGGATCCAAATATCACCCCCTTTATTTAGTTCTTAAGTTGAATAAATCATTTTGTTATAAATTAGTTCTTCAGTTGAATAAATCATTTTTTTATAAATTAGTTCTCCAATTGAATAAATCATTTTGTTATAAATTCAACATATCATCTTTTCTTTCTACAACGAAGCATAAATTATATTCCTAGGGTAAATTATAAACCCATGCTTTGAAAAACTTTCTCACTTTTACCATAGAAATCTTGTCATGATTCTTGTAATTAGTTTTGAGCTGATAAATCTATGTGCTCATTAATTCTATATAGTTTGAGTACGCCTAATGGGCATAATGGTTAAGAGCATGTGTTTCCTCCTAAGAAATCACAAGTTTAAAACCAGAAGGGGTAGAGAATGTATGCCTTCCTAAAACTTAGCAATGAAATTGCTACCTTAAAATTAAATAATAATAATAATAATATATTCCTTACATATATGCATTTTTTTAGTAAAATTTTCTAATTTCAATATCACTTTTTATGTAAAAAAATAAATATAATAAATGGACTTTAATTTAAAAAATAAAAAACAGAATAATAATAATAATAATAATAAAATTAGCATTATTATTGTAATACATTGTCATCATGCTTTTGAAGGAATGTTTCTCCATTTCCTTAAAGACATATTGCACCATATAAATTAAATAAAAAATGGAATAATAATAATAATAATAATAAATTATTATTATTATAATACATTGTCGCTTTTGAAAGAATGTTTTTCCATTTATTTAAAGACATATTGCATCATATATTTAACTCTAGTAACATAGGGATATAATTATATGGATTACATAGAAAAAAATAAGAAAAGGAGGTAGGTTGTTACTTTAACTTTGCAAAATGTTAATGTCGGACGAAATGCTTTGGAATGAAATTGCAACAATGTTGTGATAAACAAATAAATAACAAGTTAATTTTAAAATTATTATTTTTACTTCAAATTATCTCAATTACTTTATCAAGTCACTCTATAGCTTTGATTTATAATGAAACTTGATTAATTAATAAACATGTTGAACTTATGACATGATTAATTAATAATCATGTTGAACTTATAAGCCATTATAATATATCTTATTCATAAAAAAAACTTATAAGTTATTGAGAGGTGATGAAAATTTAAAATTTAACGTAAAAAGAGAGATGATGAGTGTTGAAAACCATACCTTCTAAACCTAACATTGATAATTATATACAAATTATATTTTCCTTTTTGAATTGTGTAGTTTAGAAGCTTCTCAAAATCATTGCATGGATTGATCATAAATTAGATAGTGAATGGAATTTAATGTAATGCTAAGAACACAAATCATATCTTTTTTCATTATTTCTATATCACCCTATCACACTCGCTCATTTTGTTATGATAAATATGCTTATAGAACATCATTTTTATTGCTTACTCTAAATGTTAATTGCTCTTTTACCAATTTGTAAGTAAGAGCTACCAATTACATAAGCTATAATTATGACAAGAGATTTGAACTAATTACAAATAAAAAATATTTTTATATCAATGTTAAAGTGATAAAAAAGACAACAACAAAGTGATAATTGAAGTAAAAATTTAAATATATATATATATATATATATATATATATATATATATATATATATATATATATTATTTTATTTTTTCATATATATCAATATATATTTTTATTTGGTTGAAGTCTCGAAAAACTTAGGTTGCGAAGGCGATGAGCTCTGGTTCTAGGGTTTAACGAAACTAGTGGCAGAGAGTACCAAGCATCCATGGAGACACAGGGAGGAGGGAGCTCCACTCCCTCCTACAGTTATATGGTAGCAGACAGAGGAAGAGGAGGGAAAAAGAAAAAACCTCCAAAGCCCTGGGAGGTCAAGACAAAAGACACAGAAACTCAGAAGGCGGAAGGTAGCAAAACCAATGCAGATCAAGGGGCCCATGAAGAAGACTGTCAGGAGGAAAAAGCGGAAGACAGAGGTCAAGGGTCAGAGGACAGAGCTAAGATGGGGCCATGTAAACCCAAGACCACAACTAAACCTCGGGTTATTCTAAACAATCCAGCTCTGCAAGCGCACAGAGACCACATGGCTAACTATGCCATCATATGTAAATTTATGGGAATCTGGCCATCAGAGAAAGCATTGTACACCTGGATAAAATACAACTGGAAACCAAAGGGGGAGTTAAATATTCATCTTGGATCCAAAGGTTTTTTCACTGTGGTGTTTACGAACATGGAAGACAAAGACAGAATCTTTGAAGGAGGGCCATACTTCTTTGCAGCTGCTGGGCTCTATATGAGGCCATGGACGATGAACTTTGTGCCTGAACGAGAAACCTTCACTTTGGTACCGGTATGGATTCGACTATACTCCTTACCTTTAGATTACTGGATGCCAGAGTCTTTAAAAGCTATAGGAAATAAATTAGGTCATTTCTTAAAGATTTCAGAGGCAACTCTAAGGGGAAAATATACATCCTATGCCTGCATTTGTGTGGAGATGGACCTATCAGGAGCCCTTCCAGATGAGGTCATTCTAGAAGTCTATGATGAGGAATGGGTTCAAGCAGTTGACTATGAACATATCCCGTTCAGATGTCACAAATGTCATGAGCATGGGCATCTATCAAGAGACTGTCCACTCAATCGAAGGGAGGAAAACCTAAATCCCAACAAAGGAAAAGACCAAACAGGTTTCACCAAAGTGGGAGGGAAAGGAAAAGGGGGAGGAAGGAAGACACAAAAGAGCCCTAGTGTGAATGATAAAACAAAAAGTTACAACAGCTTTGAGATCTTAGGAGAAAAAGAAGTTGAGGAAGGGGATAAAGAGAGTACAGAGAATCAGACAGCAAGGGGGAAAGAAAAAGAGACCAGCGTGGAGTACATTCAGGAACAGAATGAACACACGATGGACTCTTTGAATACCATGGTTGTAGAAAAAGACCAGGAAATGACTCAAAGTGAAAGTGGTACGGAGGATCAAGATTTGTAGGAGATCTTGGAAAGGGAGAACCTAGAGCTAGAAAAGTTTCTAGAACAGGGTAGAAACCTGGGAATAAACTCCATCCCTCAGGAGGACGTGGATAAAGTCCAACAGATATTCCTTAACAAGACACATCAAATAGCTGTAGGAGTCAAAAGAGGACATGACAACTAGGAAAACAAAGGAACCTCCTCAATAGGATTAATAACCGGGAAATTAACAACGAATCCAGGCAAAAGGAGGGGTAGAAAAAGATAGAAGGAATTACTACTGGAGTGTGGCAAGCTCATGATTGATTCAGGAAGGATGAAAGACCTTTCTAGTTACTCCTTTATAACCCCACCTCAATGAAAATCACAACCTGGAACATTAGAGGACTAGGGAGCAGAAGAAAACAGAGGAATCTTGGTAAAAGGATTAGAGAGGAAAAACCTGACATAGTATTCATACAGGAAACAAAATGCTCAGTGGAGAAGATCCGTGAAAAACATAGAAAATGGGTAAATAGATATGAATACCTTGAAGTTAAGGCAAACAAATCTGCTGGTGGTATTCTCACTCTCTGGGATCCACAGAAATTTGGTGTGATTGATGCGAAGGCATCCAGACATCACCTTTCTCTGATTTTCCAACCGGTGGGAGATAGGCAATGTTACATGATCACCAATGTCTATGGTCCACAACCAATGGAGGACAAACTTCAACTCCTCACAACACTGGAGGATATGAAGAAGAGATACCCAGCTCTACCATGGATTCTTGGAGGTGATTTTAACATAACAAAATCACTCATGGAGAAGAAAGGAGGAACTAGAATACTTGGGAGAGATTCAATTGCCTTCCAGAACTTCATCACCAATATGAAATTGGTTGATATGGAAACAAGCAATGGAATCTTCACTTGGAACAACAAAAGAGGAGGCCCTACCCAAGTGGCCTCAAAATTGGACAGATTTATGGTTTTAGAGGAACTTCTTCTCAGGGGAAGCAGCATTACTGCACTCATTTTACCTTTTGGGGGTTCAGATCACTGGCCTATCCAATTAGAAGCCTCCCTTTTTGGCAAACCAAGGAACACCCCCTTCAGGTTTGAGAATGCTTGGCTCACACATTCAGATTTCCTCACAAATATTGAACAATGGTGGAAGGAAGATCTTCACCTTCAAGGAAAAAAGATGTTCCTGCTTCACTGCAAGCTCAAACATATTAAAGGCAGACTCAAAGAGTGGAACAAAAAGGAATTTGGTAACATCTTCAAAGCTAAAGGAGAGGTGGAAAAGAAACTAAAGGAAATAAACCAGATTATTATCACAGAAGGATACACTGATGAAAGGAAAGAGATGGCAGAGTCACTCTAGCAGGAGTGGGACAATAGATGCCTTCAAGAGTAAATGCTTTGGAGACATAAATCCAGAGTTCAATGGATCAAAGAAGGGGAGAGAAACACCAAATTCTTTCACAAATCCACCATAGCTCATCGAAACAACAATAGAATTGTGAAACTTACATATCAGCATGGTATAGAGCGAAACACTCATGAAGAGATGGAGAAAGTTCTACTCCAGCATTTTTAGAAAATTGCTGAGGAAACCTCGGAATATAGATACCAGTTTACAGAAAAATTCACTCAGTACATCCCTAAATTGTTTACCAAAGAAGATAATTTCAATCTCAATAGACCAGTAACAGTGGAAGAAATTGAGGAAGTAGTGAAAGAGATGCAAAATGGGAAAGCACCAGGCCCGGATGGCTTCAATGTGGACTTTTTCAAGGCTTGTGGAAGATAGTGAAACATGACATCCTTGAGGTAGTGGAAGACTCACGCAGATTTAAGAAAGTCTTAAAGGCGCTCAATGAATCTTTCATAGCCTTAATCCCCAAACAGGAGAAGGCCACCTCTCCAGATAGATTTTGACCTATAGCATTATGCAATGTGATCTACAAAATTATATCCAAAGCCATTGCCAATCGTCTCAAACCTCTCCTCCCAACCCTAGTGTCAGAGGAACAAATAGGTTATGTGGAAGGAAAACAAATTCTAGATAATATAATACAAGCTCATGAAACGGTTCATTCACTCATTACCAACAAACAGGCTAGAATGATAATGTAGCTAGACATAGCAAAGGCCTCTAACAAACTTAGCTGGTCATATATAAGAGAAATTTTAAAAGCCTATGGCTTTGATCACGATTGGATAAAATGTGTTATGGCGCTAGTTACCACAGCCAGCTGTTCAATTCTTCTCAATGGCGCTCCTTTCAAAACCTTCAAGCCTTCTAGAGGTCTAAGTCAAGGAGATCCTCTTTCTCCTTTCCTCTTCATTCTAATGATGGAAGGGTTAGGAAGAGCTATCAGAGTTGCTAAGGAGGAAGGGAGAATTCAGGGTCTGAGACTCACTTATGGTGGGGACAAGGTGACACATGAGAAATTTGTAGATGACACTATGCTTCAAGGCACTCCCACTGTTAAGGAAGCCAAAGCATTCAAACAGATTCTGAGTGAATTTTCCAGGGCAGCAGGCACTGAGGTAAGTCTCACTAAATCAAAAATCTTCTTTTTCAATACAGATATTTCAATTCAAAGAAATCTTTCTAGAATTTTGGGCTTTCAAAGGGAGACACTACCTGTGAAGTACCTGGGAGTTCCTCTCACTGACAAACCGCTTCACAAGGACATTTGGGAGCCTATTCTTAATAAGTTAAAAGATAAGATCAGCAAATGGAAAAACAGAGCACTAAATCTGGCAGGGAGACTACTTCTCACTAAGGTTGTCCTACAAAGCATCCCTATCTATATGTTATTTGTCATTCCAGCACCAGCCAGTGTAATGACCAATATAAGAAACATTCAGAGAGACTTTCTATGGGGGAAAGGTGAAGAAAAGAAGAAATGGGCCCTTGTGGCATGGGACAGAGTATGCAAACCTAAGTCCCATGGTGGCTTGGGTCTTCATGACCCAGGAATTCTAAATAGAGTTCTTGGTGCCAAAATCTGGTGGAGATGGCTGAAAGAAATTCAAGCCCCTTGGGAAAAACTCTGGAAGCACAAATATGCTAGCGAATGGCAGGAGGAAAATCTAATCAAAATGATAGGACAGGTAAAAGGTTCTGCAATTTGGAATAGGGCATGGGAGAATAGAGCCCTAGTCCAAAACCATAGTTTTTGGGAGATCAGAAATGGGAACCTGGCTTGGTTCTGGGAGGACAAATGGCAGTAGGAGGACAATCTCCAAAGCAAAGAATTAGCAGACATTCACACTGATACCATCAGCAAAGGACTAAAGTGGGTAAGTGACTATTGGGACCAAGCAAGGAATGATAAGAAATGGAGAACTTGGAAACTTCCAGATTATAGTGGAATGGGCATGTTGCATACTCAAGCCACAACCCTTCAAGGTCTTTTAGACAAGAGACAAATCTTGAACTCAAACTTGAATGATCAACTAAGATGGGGAAAGAACAAGACAGGTCTCTTCAACCTTAAGGAAGCCAAAAGAATAGAGGCAGGGCTAAACCATCCCAACACTGATAAGACATGGAAAGAAATCTAGGAAAATCCTCATTGGATGAAAGTAAAACTGTTCAAGTGGCTGGTTCAACATGGCAAGATTTTGACATGGAATAACCTAAGAAAAAGAGGTTTTGTTGGCCCCTCAAGGTCACTTATGCAGACAACAGGAAGAAACTACAAATCATCTCCTAAATAGATGCACTTTCACCACAACTCTTTGGAATTGGGTTGGAGAAGTCTTTGAGCAAACAGACAGAGATGCTAATGATATCATCACCACTTTGAAGAACTGGAGGAAAAATTTCTCCGATAATGAGATCATAAACTCTGCCTGGATGCTGACCCCGGGATTCTTAACCTAGAATGTCTGGAAGGAGCGTAACAATAGGATTTTCAAGGAGAAAGTGAGTCCGGTGAGTAACATCCTCAAACTGGTCCTTAAACAACTCAAAGAAATTGTACATATCCTAGGAGGAGAAGCTACAGGTAAACCTATTGAACAAAGAGAGGAAAGAATATTGAAGAAATTAGAGCTCAAGGTTAATCCCCCTCAGGGTTCTATGTAGACTATCAAGAAAACCTCAACAGAAAAGTCTTCTTGGCAACCCCCTTCTCATGGTTTTTTAAAATTCAACATAGACGGAGCTTCAAAAGGGAATCCGGGAGAAGGAGGTTATGGAGGGGTCTTGAGGGATGAGGAAGGAAACATACAGGTCATCTTCCAAAGTTATCTTGACAAAGCTACTAACAATATGGTTGAGCTCATGGCGATGGAATCATGCCTGGAAATACTGCTCAAGTACAACATTCAAAATGTCATCATTGAGGATGATTCAGAACTTGTCATTAACTTAGTAAAAAGGATAAATGCTGGAGCTGCTCCTGAGAAAATCTCAGAACATTGGCGGCTTCTGCAAGTCTACCAAAGAATCCAAGCACACCTAAGAATGCTGAGAACCCTCGGGTTGGTGCATGTTCGTAGGGAAGCCAACAAAGTGGCGGACTGGCTTGCCAATGAGGGGGTACGAAATAAGCATATTGATCTCTGCTGCTAGTGGGAGGAGATAACAGATGACAAGTTGAAGGAGGGATGTTCATCCAGAGCCCTTAGCGACCGACAGCAGCATCAAGAAAATCAAGAGACCATTTTTGCTGACAGAGAGACATAGTAAAGGGGTACAGTTATTCTGGTTTCATCATGAAGTGTTTTGACATAAGTGTGATCCCTTTTAGGTGGCAGGTCTATGGTAGCCCCATTAACGCGAGTAATGGAAATCCAGACGTCTTAGGGATCTTCATCTCCCTGTGGCCCATGAGCCGTAACCCGGATTTTCTCGGTCACCTCAAAACCCCAAATTTTATTCCGGTGAATAGCTTTACTGCCCTTGCGGGGTATTTCGCAAGCTCATCAAGCAGGAAGTGGTTTTTCTCATTTGGGAGTGATTCCACTCACCACGCGACATGTGGCTAGGGGTGGGGTGGAATTACCGCTTTCATCGCGCACTAACTATCGGTACTCTTAGCCCGCACGATATGATCTGTAACCGTTGGATCAAGCGAGGATAATCTACGGCTAGGATTTTGCGTGCAAGTTGGTGGGTCCACTTTAGGGGTTATGTTTCGAGCGGTTGATAAGGCCTCTCTGGGATCACGCGCATATGGTGGATTTCGGAGGGTTAAAGTGCTTGAAGGTTAAGCCAAAAACAGACTCGATAAGATTATAGATTATGGTCTATTGGCTTTATTGGATCTGATTCTTTTGTTAAAAGGTGCGCTTGTTGGCCACCCAATATCTTTCTTATCTGCTGGATCATCAGTTCAAGATCCAACGGTTAGTTTTGGCCTATAGGTTTGTTTTGGCAGGCCCACGTCCTTGGATATGCTTTGTCGTTTTGTGACCTTGTTCTGGGTTTGGCTTGTCATATTGGCGGGCCTCACAACGGCGGTCGCCTTTGTACAATATTTCTCTTTTTAATTGAATAGAAGGATCCACTCTTCCCTTAGCAAAAAAAATTATATATTTTTATTTGAACAGAGGAAATTTTTTTTTTTAAGCTGTGGTTCACGATCACTGAGTGGTCACTACATCCACGGGAAATATCGAGGCAGTTCCACCCGAAGGGATCTACCCGTCGGCCAATCTTAACAGGCCTAACCTAGAGGGCGTAGAGGAGATTTGACCCCGTGACCTCCCAACTGGGAAAGTACTTAGCAACAAGAACTCAACCAATTGAGCTATCCCTTGGGGCTTAAGAGAGGAAAACTTCTTAAATTACACATTTTGAAATTTAAAAAAACAACTAATCCTTCTTACTTTTGCAATTTTCAATAATGGTGTATTTAGAGAAGAGAAAATAATAACAATAATATTTTAGATTTATTATTCTTTCAAAATAATTCATGGTTCCCTGGATGCGGGTGGTAGATGAGCATTCAAGGCGGATACGATGCCGGCCTGGCAGGTGCCTGCGTCACATGGTAATCCGTTCCTTCCCCTATGGGAATTTAAGGCAGTACTCTGCCCCTTGGCTGCCACAATTATTCCACTGCGCGGATCGAGACTTCCCCTGCAAGCATAAAATCATGGAGCCAAGCCCTCTTCACTCATCCATTCTACCTGTGAACTGCTCTTACCACCCCGCCATTGCAGAGCCAAGCTCTCGAACCGCAACAGGAAGGCGTTGCAGACTGCTCTACTGCGTCGACCTGGGCAACGGTTATCACTTCTCCCAGTCTATACACTGCTCCCTGCAAATCGAGGCCTCAGCCCCTGCCTCTGTCCTGGACTTGACATCCCTTGTTCTTTTCAGTATCACCTCAGCTGCTCTTGCCCCGCTTCCTGCCACTTTGGCTCCCTTCTCGCTGGAGCAACCCACTCAGAGCAATATGCATCATCGTCATCATATGAGATGCAGGCATGGTGGTAGCTACGATAGTGCCATCTGCCCCTCTTCGCTACCCCCCACCGCTTCGTCTTCCCCTTCAGCCTCCCCACCCTCCAGTCCTTCCTCTTCCCGCTTCCATGGCAGATATCCGGATACGCGTAGTGGAAGAGGACGAGCTCGCCCCTGTGAGGCTCGTCAAACTGACGGAGCCTCCTAGTCAACCAATCTTACTGCTACAACCCAGTACGCTCAATTTCGTTTTTCTTGCTCCATGGACCGACCAGTTGTCATTGCCACCGTCTGAGTGGATTTTAGGGAGGAAGTTGGCTCATGCATTGCTCCAACCTCCAACCCTGCTAAGAACCAGGTTCCCCAGCCGCACGAAAAAGTTCAGAGGGAGCCGAGCTCAAGCCATCTGTAGAAAGCTAAGTATTATCCGTCCATAAGCGGCTCAAAGACGTTGGGTGGCAATGCCACCAGCAAAGACAAAGGCGTTCAGGGTGATGATAGAGAGCCGCAGGACACCACGGGTGGCAAGTAGGCAGAGGATACAGATTCCGAAGACTATGGGTGTCCGATCGTGGAAGAGAAGCCACTGTCCTAAGGCACCTAGCATTTGCATGCCATAGGTCATGTGTCAAGCTCGGTCTTCTGACTTTTTTTGCTTTTTTTGATCTTTTACAGCGGTTAATTTTGGCAGTCCATTTTGAATTTTACCATGACAATAAATTTTGATTTCTGGAATTGTAGCCCCTGCGTGTGCAGAAGGTACCTATCTTTCTCTCGTTTTTGGACTGGTTTCCCCTCCGGGGGCAGTCTCGATTTTAAGTCTTGTTGTTTAAAATGGTCATATGGCTGACCTAGACCCGCAAAGGCCATGGCCTCATTATACATTATGTTTCCATTAATAAATTTATTTTTACATAGAAAAAATAAAATAAAAAAATCATGATTTTAATCTCTTGGATTAGAATTATTTGTCTAAGCCTAAAAGTTCATGGAGTCGTTAAAATTAAACTTAACTATAATTAATATACATTAACCCAGTCATTCTCCACTTTTTTTAGATTTATGGTATTCATGCAAGTTTATCAACAACTTTTTAATTTAATAATCACTCATATAAAATAATATACAATAAAATATACTTTGAACACTATTCGACAACTTTTAATTTAATAATCATACCAATATAAAATAATATACCATAAAATATACTCTAAACATTATTCGACGAGAATATTATTCCACTAAATATATTGTTTAAAAGTCCAAAGGCATTTTATTAATTTATATTTTATATTTATTATAACAGCAATTTGTAGTTTTCCAAAATGACATTGCACACATATTTTAACGAATGGTAAAGAGTAGAATTTATCTAAATCGTATTAAAAAACAATCTTCTAAAACATGTAGGGCAGTAGTCAAGTAAATAGTTAATAGTTAATTTTAAGTGTATATATACATGATAGGTATAAGAGTAGTCATAGAGTGTATGCGGATGGCTTTGGCACCCCCAGCCGGGATCGAATCCTGCGGGCAATGTTTGGACCCGATTTGTTCTGAAATTCTGCTGGCTTCGGCCAAATGTTCTGAAATTCTGCTGGCTTCGGCCATATATTTAAAAAATCTGCTGGCTGGCCTTGGCCATATGTTGATTTTCCCTCTCGAAAAAAAAAAGTCTTTATTACTCGATTATAATTAACATAAAGAACATATTATCAAAATATGATATTATGAAACATCGCGGTTATGATGAGCTCCGTTGACTTCACTTGAGACATGAAATTGTCATCCGCTAAGTAATTTCGCTTTTCATTGACGTATAATATCAATTTTTTTTTTTTTAATTTACACATGAAATTTCCTTCCTAAATGACGGTCATTTTGACGATGTTATTATTACAAAAGTTTTTATAATTTATAATTTATATTTTTATTTAATCAAATAATAAATTAATTCAAAAAATCACCTTCATTAAATGAATATATAATTTTAAAAATATTAAATTAATAAAAATATTAAAAATATAGTAAATTCCAACAGGTCAGTAAAATGTTAAGTCATCAATTTCATCATGTTAAGTCATCAATTTCATTTATTTCATTATATCAATAAAAAGTAATAACATATTATACCATCAATTTCATTATATCAATTAACTTTATGTAATCAATTCAGTTCATCAATTGACTCTGTTCATGAAACTTTTTTTCCCATTATAACAATCAACTTATTATATAATTATTGCATTACGCAAAAGATATTTAAAAAATTAAAATTGGATGATCTGTACAGAAGCGAATGTCGGTGTATGATTTTTTACAGAAAAGGACGAAAGACTCAAGGCCCCGTTCCCACTGCTTCATCATCAACAATATAATGTGGTCCTTTTAAAGGGTAACAACCAGGTTGGGTTAAATGGTTGTTACTCAAGAATCCTTTGACAATACTCCCACGTCACTGTGGAATTCTTTTTTATGCAAAAATGTGGGAGTTGTACTATCATCACACTCACATCATCCCTGGATTTTCTGGTTACTGCTAACTCTACAAGCTTTTTACAGGCAGCGATGGGGCCGTCTCCTAATGGTGTCAAATTAGGTTGCTTCTGAACACAGAAAGGCCTGGCGATATCCACTGCTTCTTGATTACTAACTTTATCCCACAACCCATCTGATGCCAAAATTAAAAACTCGCAATCAGATGTTATTTCAATCTTTCTGGTGTCTGGTTCAGCTGTCATCCACTCTTTCATGTGTGAATCGCCTATTGCCCTAGATACTGCCAGGGATCCCTGAACTCGCCAAACTCCGTGGCGGAGGTCAACGATTCCACCCAAATTCTCTATCCGTTGCCGCTCGTCCTCCCTTCCAGCTCGATGATCGCATGTAAGGGCTTCTGAAACACTGTCTCTGCTAATAACTGCTCGGCAATCCCCAGCATTGGAAACCACTAAGTTACCATTTATAATGAGAGCAGTTACACAAGCTGTACCGCTACCAACCTCCTGCTTCAAAAATTCTGCATCTGTTGTTAAGTACCCATCTCTAACGGCCTGTTCAAGAATGTCCCCTGTTTCATTTTCCATTCTGAGCACTGCGTCCAGAATATTCTGCCCAATATTTTCGGCAGCGAAAGCTGCAGCGTTCCGACCGCTATGACCATCAAACACGCCAAAGAAGGCCTGTTTGGAATCGCCAAGAACATTGACAACGGCCTTGTGGGTATCTTCCATGAATTCTCGCTTACCCTTTTTGCACGAAACCGCATAATGAAAACCCTCCACATTAACCTCCATCGGCTGCTCCACGGCCACGCTCGGCGCATTGAGGCCCGGCAACTGGAGCGGAACATCTAGCATCGGCGGGCGTTGCCTCTTGTGCAGAGCCTTAGGGCACTTGTCTGCCAAAAAGGGGGATCTGCAGGAGCCGAAGACCGAGGGAGAATTCCCTGCTACAACGCAAGCCATTTTTACAATCTGCGGAGGCTGCTGTATAAATTCAATTGAGTGTATCGTTCGGAGACTGATAGTCCTTGTGGTTCCAATTGGGGTGTCCGCTAAGCATTTATATGGCTTCAATTGTTCAACTCAAATCAGATATAGGAAACTTGCACCGTCAAACTCCTGTGTACGCGATTACAACCGACTATGAGCTGGAACACTGTGAAACGGTCTAAAATTATAGAGGAAATCCTTATCAGTTATCACGTTTCTCTGGTCAAAGTCCCCGCTCGTCATGAAGGAAAGTTCCAGAGGGTTAAATTTCTTATAAAGAAAATTGATTAAATCAATATTGTCGGTACGTGGGCGCTCATGCCTGCGCTGATGGCGAGAAATAACCATCGGCACTAAAGTATGAAGGGTCACGTTAAGCTGATTGTGTTTTGGAGTGAATAAATAGATTTAGTAATAAAAAAATTGGGCGTTTAGATTTTATAGAATGTAGATTTATCATTAAAAAAATTATAATCTTTTAAACAAAATTGATATAAAAAAAATGATTAAAAATATTATTTAAAAAAAATTGGCTTTAAACCTATAACTATTAATAAGTTTATTTTTTTAGTTCAAAATACATTTTTTGAAAAAATAAATTTTTTTATTGAAAAATATTTTTTTTATTCAAAACACATTTTGGAAACTTATTTTATTTAATCAAGTACATTCAAAATATGTTTTTTTTTTAAACTTTAATGGTTTAATGAAGGCTTTCAAAATATTCTCTTTGCAAAATCCCAATAATTTACGAAATGTTTTCAACTTTCACTTACAACTATTTTTTTTTTTCAAAAGCTCCGGTTAGGTTGTTGAAAAATGTTAAAGCATTCAAAGGAAACTTCTATTAGAAAATCTTAATGGTGAGAGGGAAAACAACCACAATTTCAGTTGAGGGCACACTTGGATAATGAGATTAATAGGATGTGCATGCCGATAAGAAAGTTGTTAAACAGAAGGACAACCAATAGAAGAATACAACTATCTGTGCAAGTTTACCACAACAAGTCATATGCAGTACAGCATAATCAAGTTTGGGATCCGGGAAGATTGAGATCAATAATGAAACAACAATACAACTATATATGTGGATAACAACATCATTATATATGGGACCCAGGATGATTGAACGAACTGAAAACATGTGACGAAGAGGTCATGAAAATTTTCAACTCGGGGAGTCTCATGCAGAAGCATCAACCCTAGCCAATCCAGTTTTGTCTAGAGTCAAGAGGGTCATGAAGTCCTTCAAAGAGGAAGGAATTCCATCAATTGTAAACTATATAAATAAAATTAGGAAATTTTGTGTAAATACAAGTGTCCGGGTTCTAGAAAAATTTGAGTGGTTAGGTTTTTTTTGGTGACCTAGTATTTTTTCCAAATAAGACTTTAACAAAGTAACAAGTGTAGAGATATGTGTCTATAGTTTTTGGATATATGTCTAAAAAATGTTGAGTTCATTAACATATTTCCTAGCTATAGGAACTATGTTCCTATGTCATTATGTACAATTAGAAGTTGGGGACAATGTCTCAGAAGTAGAGCGAGACAAAGCTTAAGAGAGGAAGCATGAGTAAATTTTGTTTAATTTCTTTGTAAATATATATTATTAAAGAATATAACATGTTTTATGTTTGTACATGCTATATGTGTATTCTGATTCCGATGAAGCAGGTATAAATGGTAGTGTAGAGTGAGCCATTAGGAGAGGAGCACTCATAAGAGCTCAGCCTAAATTCCATCCCCTTATTAAATAAAAAATTGATGAAAAGGAAATTGTGAGTGGGCCTGACCCCTTATCCTATATTATTAGCTATCCACATCTGGACCACATCTCTATCTAGCTATATCGAGGCTGAAAGAAATATATCTAGATGCAAGCTTAAATATCAAAATTTGTCTCGTTAAATAAAATAATATTCGTAAAGTTGCTGAGACTATTGGATTAAGCTAGATATTTGGGCTAGTTTGACTTGTCATTGGATTCCCAGACTATCAAACCAAACTAGACTCAAATATCTTATGGAGCTTGCAACCTTCCTACACTGTATATTCAAACCAACTTGGACTCAAATATCTCATCGAGCTTGCAACTTTCCTGCACTGTATATTTAAAATCAATAGCCCCTGACTTAGGGCTACCTAACTAACGAATGCTTAAATGCCAGAAGAAACAAGAAAACAAAGAGTGCCTTGAGTGGGCTTATGGTTGATCTATTCATAGATCAAGGATGGTAATTTAGAAGACCACAAAGGGGAAGAGAGTGCCTAGTAACTTGCAATTTATTAAAATTAATATAAGTAATTTCGCTTTTCATTAACGTATAATTTTTTTTTTGGGGGTTGATTTACACATGAAATTTCCTTCCTAAATGACGCATGTTATTATTATAAAAGTTTTTATAAGTTTTATTTTTACTTAATTAAATAATAAATTAATTAAAAAAATCACCTTCATTAAAATAAATATATAATTTCAAAAATATTAAATTAATAAAAATATTAAAAAAATATAGCCAATTCCAACATATCAATAATATCAAGAAAATGTTAGGTCATCAATTTTAATTATTTCATTATAACAATAAAAAATAATAACATATTATACCATCAATTTCATTATATCAATTAACTTTGTTTATCAATTTTTTTTTCCCATTATAACAATTAACTTATTATATAATTATTGGATTACACAAAAGATATTTACACCAATAGGCATCCCCTCTATTGGAATTGGCAACTTAATAATTTTCTTAATTAATCTTTTTGATCGGATGGCCTGAATTGAAAGATGCTAGTATATTATCGTAGTCGTCACTAAATCAATGAACGAAATTTGCAACAATAACTTTCTTGCATGTCTAGATCACATATTTAAACCATAATTAAATTAATTTTTTATAAAGCATGATTAAAAATTTAATTTGCCTCTTGTTGATAACCACGTATGTTGATTAGTGAGAAATGTATTTAAAAAAATTATAAAATATTAACCTAAGAGACATGGATCAAAGAGGGACAACCCACCGACAGTTTTCCTCAAGCTTGTGAAATGATTAAAAGTTGAGACATGCACCTTATACCTCTTCATATTTTGAAACATATGTCTATTCAATTGTTTCCCAAGTGTTTTGTCCATTAATTTAATGATTACCTTACGTACGTGGGTGGTTTAAACGTATCGGTGTTCAACCATACCTTTTCAATTCTACTTTCAAACGTCTGCATGCACAATGATACCTTTTCACATTCTCAAATGTACTTATGTTCAACCATTTGCCAAGTTTTTTCCGACACCTATAAGGATTACCTGAGTGATTTCCTATGCGTTACTAATTCTCAAGCGATTTGAAGGTCGTTGCATTACTAATTCAGCAATGCAATTTTTACTATTGATAGTCCTGATGATGTAGGTCTCCGTGGGCACTACAAACTGTGATTTTGTGATGTAGTTTGTATTATGTTTGTATAGAGAATTGATTTGAGTGTGGAACTGTGTAATCAATGCATCCCTTTCAGACAGAGGGTTTTTCTATGTGATCAGGCCTAAGGCCAGGTCTTTGTAATGTGTTTATGGTGAATAAATCAATGTTGCGTGTATTATTATATAAACGGCCTATGGAGGCCTCAAATGCTTGTTTTCTATTTGTATTCGACTGAATTTGGTGTTGGCCCTGTATTCTCATCTTTTGCCTTGGAAATCCCTGTGGGTAAGGCAAATTTGGTGTAATGTGGGTTCGCATTTAGAAAACCCAAAATACACTAAGTATCAACTCAAACTGCATTTAAACTGAGAATCGGGATCTCAAAGCTTTTAAACGGAGGTTTTGAATGATATCAAGTCCATAGAACCCCAAACCGCATCAATCCTGTGTATTTCGTTGTCACATCGCTGAAAGCCATTTATAAAGGGAAATCACGCTATCACTTAGCGGATTCAAGAAAGCAGACGTGAAAATCTATGCATAGGAGTTTTGGACCTTGTCGGGTCCGACACTTATGTCACATCGCGCAGTTGGATCGATGATATGTGATTGCTGACTCGTCGCATTGGCATATTGGAGCGGAGGTGGTGAATTGATAGTCGGTGTGATCGCCAATAGCGATTAGCGATAATCACATCGGACCCCGCCAAAGGATAGCGCCGATATTACATACCATTGAGACTGTCGATCACTGATACAGCGATTGAATATGAGCTGTTCGATTGGTCAGATCTCGATTCACGGCAATAACACATATGACTATGTAAAAAGGCAGAAAATCATTGTTTCGGCATTTTGGAAAGTATTTGGTCCCGAGAGGGAAAAACATAGTTTTTAAACTTTTTAAAAGGCTTTTCACTCCCAATAGGATAAGGCATGGTTTTTAAAGGAAAAGGGGTGTTTGGCGGGGTGATTGCTTGGGTCATTTTTTATCCATTTGGGGTTTTTAAGGCTGAACATGTATAAAACGCTTCTGATACATATATATGTGGGCATGGGGGTATAAAGCTCAATAAGTGCCATTAAGAGGAAATCAAACCCCGTTAAGGTTTTTAGCATGTGGCATCCTTAGGGTTGCACCATTTATGCTAAATTGACTGTAATTTCTGTCTAACTATACATTTAACCGTCCTTTTATTTAAGGTTCTCTACCACAATTCGTAATTCCTTTGATGAGATTTGAAAATAATTTTACAAAATTTTCACTTTAAATGCAAGTACCTCCAAAACTACATTGTGACATTGCTTTCAAAATGAACGGTTCAATTCTGCCTATTTAATAGATCTATTCATGGTTTGAAGTGATATTGAAGGGTTTTGTCCACGATCTTTACCTCGAATTTGAATCTTTGGTCACGGACAGAGGCTTCTTTCTCGTTCTCAAATGACTTTTACCTCAAATTAACCACTATGGCTCAATTTTGCCTATTTTACAAAGCTTTCATGGTTTTAAGTGATATCGAAGGGTTTTCTAAAATCCCTATATGCTAATTGAAAGGAATGCTAAGCTCAGAAGAAATCTGAGGTACTGAGTCTGTTCGTTATTAGGGTCGTTGACGATTTACTCTGTTAATGATTTAAGGGTGCAACTCTTTCTTTGTTGATGGGGTCAAGAGTTATGAGGAAGCGTGCATGGAGCGAGGGGATCGGATCCTTGAGCGGTGCAACACCGAGCAAGTGGAGTATTAAACTAGCAGAACCTGTAGGTGGTTTTCAAAATCCGGAAAAGTCCTTTTCGCACCGCTTCCACGGCCTGGGTGGTAATTTATTTTTTGACCCGATAAAATGTGGAGCTGCCACGTTGATATTAAAAATACTATTAATATTGTTTAATTTACAATATTCTTCTTCATTATTATTATTATTATTATTATTATTATTATTAATTAATACATTTTAGTATTAATATAATTCACGTTAACAACATTAAATATGAATAAAATTTTAATATTTATTTTTAATATTATTTACGAATATTAATATTAATATTAATATGAAAATTCATTATAGATTATAGATTATTATATATAATATAAATTTAAGTTATTTTAATTTTAATTTATTTAATGTGGTAATTTAAATTATTTTAATTTTCTGTTATTTTAATTTATTAATAATACTAATATTAGTACTAATAAATATTGTTATTACGAATATCATTAACATTAATAATATTAAATATGTATAAAATTTTAATATAAAGTTTTAATATTATTTATTAATATTAATTTTAATTTTATTTTAATAATAATATTAATTAATATGAATGTGAATATTAATATTATTTTTAGTATTATTAATATTTATAATTAATATTTATGTCAATATGAAAATCAACCATGGTAAATGATGGCCAACCATGTTTATTTTAGGGTTTATAATATCCATTCAAACATCACATTGTGAAAAATATTATCTCAATATGAAAATCAATCATAGTCAACTATGGTCCAACGTCACATTGTGACAAAGATTGTCACAATATGAAAATAAACCATTGTCAACCATCGTCGACCATGTTCAACCATGGTCCAACGTTTCATTATGAAAATCAACTCTGATCCATCATGGTCACATTGTAACGAAGATTGTCTCTTGGTCCAACAACAATGGACAAGGATTGTCTCACCATGAAAATAAATAATAATCCCATGGGTTTATTATTCCTTTGGGTTTATAATCATGGTCAATCGTGGTCAACCATGGCCCAATGGCACATTCTGACAAAGGTTGTCTCGATATGAAAATCAACCACCACCAAGCATTGTCATTCACGGTGAACCATGGTCCAATGTCACATTATAACAACGATTGTCTCAATATGAAAATCAATCGTTGTCAACCATATTCAATCATAATCAATCATGTTAACCCATGGTCAAATGTCGCATTGTGGCAAATATTTTCTCAAAATGACAAAAAATCATGGTAAAACATGGTAAATATGAAAATCATGCATGGTCAACCATGGTTAAATGTCACATTGTGACAAAAATTGTCTCAATATTGAAATTAGCCATCATCAACCCTCGTCAACCATTATCAACCATGCTCTAATGTCACATTGTGATAAAGATTTCCTCAATATCAAAATCAACCATGGTAAATCATGGTCAAAGATCATCAATAGGCATGCTTACAGTATGACAAAGATTGTCTCATAGTACAACGTCACATTGTCACAACCATGGTCATCCATGGCCAACTATGGTTAACCATGGTCGAACGTCACACTCTGACACAAATTGTCAATATGAAAATCAACCATGGTCAACCATGCTCCAACATCACGTTGTGACAAGGATTCTCTTTATATGAAAATCATGGTCAACCATGGTCCAATGCCACATTCTGAAAAATATTGTCTCAATATGAACATCAATTGTGGTAAACATGATCAACCATGCTTGTTTTAGGGTTATAAAATTTTAATATGAAGTTATAATATTATTTATTAATATTAATTTTAATATTAATATTAATTAATATGAATGTGAATATTAATATTACTTTTTTATGTCAATGATGGCCAACCATGTTTATTTTAGGGTTTATAATATTCATTCAAACATCACATTGTGAAAAAGATTGTCTCAATATGAAAACCAATCATGGTCAAGTATGGTCCAATGTCACATTTTGACAAAGATTGTCACAATATTAAAATAAACCATGGTAAACCATCGTCGACCATGGTCAACCATGGTCAATCATGGTCAACCATGGTCCAATGTCTCATTATGAAAAATATTTTATCAATATGAAAATCAACTCTGATCCATCATGGTCAACCATGGTCAATAATCATGGTCACATTGTAACGAAGATTGTCTCTTTGTCCAACAACAATGGCCATCCATGGTCAACCATGGTCCAACGTCAATTGTGACAAATATTGTCTCAATATGAAAATCAACCATGGTTAACCATATTCTAACGTTGCATTGCGACAAAGATTGTCTCAATATGAAAATAAATCACGAATAACCATGGTTGAATGTCGCATTGTGACAAATATTGTGTCAATATGAAAATCAACCATAGTCAACAATGGTCGACCATGTTTATTTTGTGGTTTATAATATTTATCTTAGGGTTTATATACCTAGGGTATATAATATTATGCCCTTAGATTTGATATTATTCCCTTGGCTCTATGATCCTCTCAGTTTTTAGTATTAATTCCTTTTGTTTATTAATCACTAGGGTTTATCATATTAATCCCTTGGGTTTATTAATCTAAGAGTCCATATTCCTAGGATATAATATTATTGATATGGTTTATTATATTAATCCTAGGATTTAATATAAATCCATTGGGTTTATAATCATGGTCAATTGTGGTCAACCATGGCCCAATGGCACATTGTGACAAAGGTTGTCTCGACGTGAAAATCAACCACCGCCAAGCATTGTCATTCATGGTGAACCATGGTCCACTGTCACATTATAACAATGATTGTCTCAATATGAAAATCAATCATTGCCGACCATATTCAATCATAGCCAATCATGTTCAACCATGGTCAAATGTCGCATTACTTAAAAAAAAAAAAAGAGAGAATATTAATAATAATAATAAATTTCCCTTTTTCTTGGTTAAACTAGCCGTTATCATAGCTGTTATTTTTAGCCGTTGAGTCATGGATTCTCTGCCATGTCTATTTAATGTGCTAAATGTGATCTGCTCATTCAACTTGTCCTGACGATGAACCACACTGGATGGTTCGAAACATGTCGACATGAGTTTTTCTATGTGATTTTCGCCGAAGATTCTTCAATAAAATTATATTCATGCCATGTGTTTCCCCACCCACCAATTTCCTAGGCATATGAAATTATTGAAATTCTAATAATTTCCTCCATGTCGATATTATTCCAATTCTAACAAGTTCCTCATTATTATTTATAACATTCATTTATATATAAGAAAAATTTATTTAGCAAAATGATCCATTACTTTTAATAAATTAAAAAAATTAAATTAGTGCCATGTATGAAGTAAAAATATTAAATAAGGGGTTTTTTTTTTTTTAATTATCAATTTTTGAAATATATCATACATTAAAATATTGTAAATTTATAGATTTAAAATTCCATCAATAATTTTTCACATGATATATATTTTTTTAAATTTAATATATTCAAATGAAATTATAGTAAATGAAATTATGAATTTACACATGTTTATTTTGATTCATTTTATTTCGTATGATTTTTTTTTTGAAAAATTCATTATCTGTTATTCATTTGTTTTTAAGATTTTGCGCTATATTTTTTATTTTATTTTTTCATTAAAAAAATCTATAAAATTATAATTTATAGGGTTTATTAATCTAAGCCTTCATATTCCTAACGTATAAAATGATCCATTACTTTTAATAGATTTAAAAAATTAGATTTGTGCCACATGGCTCCCCACCCACCAATTTCCTAGGGATTTGATATTATTCCAATTCTAATAAGTTCCTCCATGTTAAGATTATTCCAATTCTAATATGTTCCTCCATGTTAAGATTATTCCAATTCTAATAAGTCCCTCATTATTATTTATAGCATTCATTTATGTATAAGAAAATTTTATTTAACAACATGATCCATTACTTTTAATAAATTTAAAAAATTATATTCGTGCCACGTGGCTCCCCACTGACCAATTTTCTAGGGATTTGAGATTATTCCAACTCTAATAAGTTCTTCATTATTATTTATAACATTCATTTATATATAAGAAAATTTTATTTAGCAAAATTATCCATTACTTTAATAAATTTAAAAAGTAAGATTCTACCACGTATGAAATAAAAATATAAAATTAGGTTTTTTGTTTGTTTTTTTTTTAATTATCAATTTTTGAAATATATCATACATTAAAAATTTGTAAATTTATAGGTTTAAAATTCCATCAATAATGTTTCACATGATATATTTTTTAAAAATTTAATATATTCAAATGACATTATAGTAAATGAATTTACAAATTATTGTTTTGTTTCATTTTATTTTGTATGAATTTATTTTTGAAAAATTCACTATCTATTATTCATTTGTTTTTAAGATTTTGCACTATATTGTGATTTTTTCATTAAAAAAGTCTATAAAATAATAATTATAAGGTTTATTAATCTAAGAGTTCATATTCCTAGGGTATAATAGTATTCATAGGGTTTATAATATTAATATTTAGGTTTAATATAAATCCATTGGGTTTATAATCATAGTCAACCATGACCCAACATCACATTGCGATAAAGATTTTCTCAATATGAAAATCAACCAATGTCGCATTGTGACAAGCATTGTTTCAATATGAAAATCAATCATGTTCGAACATCGAATTGTGACAAAGATTGTCTCAACCATGTTCAAACATGGTCAACCATTGTCACATTGTGATAAAGGTTGTCTCTTGGTCTAATGTCACATTTTCATAACCATGGTCATCCATGGTCAACCATAGTCCAACATCAGATTGTGACACCAATTGTCTCAATATGGAGATGAACCAGGGTCAACAATGGTGCAAATATAATTTCGCAATATGAAAATCAATCATGATCAACCATATTCCAATTTCGCATTGTGGAAAATATTTATCTTAGGTTTTATAATATTTATCCTAGGGTTTATATTCCTTCTGTTTATAATATTTATCCCTTGGGTTTAATATTATTCCCTTAGGTTTAATATTATTCCCTTGGGTTCATAATCCCTTAGTTTTATTATTCCCTTGAGTTTAAAATATTTATCTTAGGGTTTATATACCTTGGCTTTATAATATTAATCCCTCGGGTTTATATTATCAATTCATTGGGCTTTTAGTATTAATCCCTTGGATTTATAATATCGATCCATTTAGGGTTTATATACCTTGCATTTATAATATTATTCCCTTGCATTTAATATTATTCTCTTGGGTTTATAATACATTTGGGTTCAATCATGGTCAACCATGGTCAATCACATTGTGACAAATACTATCTCTTGGTCCAACATCACATTGTCACAACCATGGTCATCCATGGTCTAACGTCACATTGTGTCAAATAATGTCTCAATATGGAGATCAACCATGGTCAATGATGGTCAGCCATTGCCCAACATTGCATTGTGACAAACATTGTCTCAGTATGAAAATGAATCATGGTCAACCATATTCTGACGTCGCATTGTGACAAATATTTCTCTAAGGGTTTATATTCCTTGGGTTTATAATATTTATCCCTTGGGTTTATCATCACCTTGGGTTTATAATATTTATCTTAGGGTTTATATACCTTGGGTTTATAATATTAATCCCTTGGGATTAATATTATTCCATTGTGTTTATATTATCAATCTATTGGGTTTTTAATCACTTAGGTTTTTAGTATTAATCAATTAGGTTTATAATATTAGTCCCTTTAGGGTTTATATACCTTGCATTTATAATATTAATCCCTTGGGTTTAATATTATTCCCTTTGGGTTTATAATTCCTTTGGTTTTAGAATTAATAGATTGGCTTTATTATTCCCTTTGGCTATAATATCAATCCCTTGGGTTTATTTTATCCATATTCTTAGGGTATAATATTATTCATAGGGTTATAATATTAATCCTAAGGTTTAATATAAATCCCTTGGGTTTAGAATCATGGTTATTCATGGTCAATGATGGTCCAATGTCACAATGTGCCAAAGGTTGTCTCAATATGAAAATCAACCATGATCAACCATGGTCCAACATCATATTGTAACAAACATCATCTCAGTATGAAAATCAATGATGGTAAATCATGGTCAACCATGTTTATTTTAGGGTTTATTTGTCTCAATATGAAAATCAATCATGGTCAACCATATTCCAACGTCACATTGTGACAAATATTTATGTTAGGGTTTATAATATTTATCTTAGGGTTTATATTCCTTGGGTTTATAATATTTATCCCTTGGGTTTAATATTATTCCCTCATGTTTATATTATCAATCCATTGGGTTTTTAGTAATTATCCCTTGCATTTATAATATCAATCTCTTTAGGGTTTATATACATTCCATTTATAATATCAATCCCTTGGTTTAAATTTATTCCCTTGGGTTTAATATTATTCCGTTGGGTTTATATACCTTTGGGTTTGGTCCAACATGGTTAAAGATGGTCACATAGTGAGAAGGACTATCTCTTGGTCCAACGTCACATTGTCACAATAATGGTCATCCATGGTCAACCATGGTCCAACGTCACATTGTGACAAAGATCATATCAATATGGAGATCAACCATGGTCAACCATTTTCCAACGTTGCATTGTGACAAACGTTGTCTCAATATGAAAATCAATCATGGTCAATCATATTCCAACATCGCATTGTGACAAATATTTATCTTAGGGTTTATATTCCTTGGGTTTATAATATTATTCCCTTGGGTTTAATATTATTCCCTTGGGTTTATAATATTAATCCCTTGGGTTTAATATTATTCCATTGGGTTTATATTATCAATCCGTTGAGTTTTTAATCTCTTAGGATTTTAATATTAATCCTTTGAGTTTATTATTCCCTTGGGTTTATAATACCAATCCCTTTAGGGTTTATATAACTTGGATTTATAATATTATTCCCTTGGGTTTTAGAAATAATCCCTTGGGTTTATTATTCCCCTCAGTTCATAATATCAATCCCTTGGGTTCATTTGGTTCATATCCCTAGGGTATAATATTATTCATAGGGTTTATAATATTAATCCTAGGGTTTAAGATAAATCTCTTGGGTTTACAATCATGGTCATCCATGATCAATGATGGTCCAATGTCACAATAATATGCCAAAGATTGTGTCAATATAAAAATCAACCATGGTCCGACGTCACATTGTGACAAACATCGTGTGAGTATCAAAACCAATGATGTATATCATGGTCAAGCATTTTTATTTTAGGGTTTATAATATTTATCTTATGGTTTTTATACCTTGGGCTTAATATTATTCCTTTGACATTTACAACTATATCAAGAGCGAAATCAATAGATGGTTTTCATATTTCACCGTCTTTTTATTTTCAACGTTATGCAAAGTGCTAGACAATGCAAGAAGGGATTGGCTGGAAAGTGTGAATGGTCGTGATAATTATCTTGTTGATTTGAATTAGTGTAGCTTTTGTCGTCAATCTCGATGTGTTTTGGAAGATTCTATCATTTAATAATTGTGTTCTGGTGGAGTGTTTAAAGTTGAATTTCCTATCAACCACATTTAAACTTTTTATTTTATTTTTATTAAATGTTTATTGCATAATTACTTCATTATTATTTATTAAATGATTATTAATATAATTGTTGTTATTATCTTTATTTATTTATTATTATTTAGTATATAGCAATAATATAATTATTGTTATTATTTAATATAATATTAATTATTATTAATATGGTTTTTATATTTATATTAATATTATTGAGAATAACATTAATAACTTTAATTCTTAATATTATTTATAATTGATATATGTGTTTGATATAGGCCTATCATGTTTATCAATCACATTTATTAATGTAATTGTGTTAGTTATTAAATTTATAACAACAATTTGTAATTTTCTAAAATAACAATATTAATCCACATATTTTAACGAGTAAAAACTAGAATTTATCTAAATCATATAAAAATAAAATCTCCTAAAACATACAGTGCATTACGATAATTCTGCGATAAACCATATAACTTTCAAAAATAATTTATTAGATCATTTTCATTTTCTAAATATAGTAAAGTAAATAACTAATTTTAAATATGAAGGAAAATCACACAGCCATAAAATCATATGCACAACAAATTAACTCACAAACAATAAACTGGCAGAAAAGGTAGAGAGACATCATGTGGTCTCTCATGCTCATGTAATTCTCTCTTATTCAAATAATTTAATAATACATTTAAATACATGAGAAAGTGATCTTAAGATAGTGCGTCTATCTTAGACTCACTTGGTTGAAACATTTTCTCAACTTACACACTAATTTAGGAGAGCTATTTGGAGAGAATCTCTCATCCAAAACTAGACTCCTTAGTTTGAGGAGTTCTCATGATTTTATTAATTTAATTTAATATTTGGATTTATTAATTGATTATTAAGAGAGTGAGGCTAACATTCCCCCCCTTAATGATAAATCCAAAACAAACAAGGAACCATCTTCCAAGTTCTCAAGTCGATCCTCAAAAACCATTTGCCTGAAAAACGACCAAAGCTGGATGCTAAAAAAACTCAAATATTAAGAGAACATGAATCATCTGCATGTCTGATTCATCTCTAAATGTTGCTTGACAACTCCATCATGTGCCAAGCCACAAAACGATCCAACTGTCCTTTGCTTGAAAATAGCATCTGGTGTCCACTGACACAATTTGATGAACGCCCACTGGCGTATCTGCTGATGATGATCACCCATTGGCTAATGAATTTGAAAAGCAACTCACTGTTGCTTTTGTTGTGTTTTAAAAAATGCTCACTGCAGCTTTTGTTGTTGATGCCCCCTGGCTAATTTGAAGATGCCCACTCGCTACTTCGTTGATGTTATCAATACTTTCAGTCTGACAACCACTTGTCAATTTCATTGACATTTTCCCCCCTTTGTCAGTTGAAAAGAGAGACAATCATCTGCATTTGATATCTAAACTCCCCCCCTTCAGGTGTAGGAGAGTTTCACTGCTGTCCTCCCCCATTCAACTGCACACGAGTACCATCGTCATTTGATTTTTGTCTGCAATATGTGTGAGTGAATTCGATTGTAAAACTTGTACAATCTTCTGGATGTGGATGACCATTCCCAGGGATCAATCCATGAATAATTTATCTTCAATCTAGTTGACTATCGTTGGTTGCAACATTTCTCTGATGTATGGTTGGACTTGCCACAGTGGCTACAAGGATGGAGATCAAAACACTGATCTTCCAGATGACCGGTTCTTTGACAATGAGAACATTTCGGTTTGTCTGGAACTTGAGTTTGCATGCATTTCTGTTTGTTTGCACTTTCAATTTGTGTGCATTGATGTTTGTCTGCAACTTGCGGAGAACTTGCTGAGGTGATATGTTCAAGTAATCTGGCACTGACGAACTGAATGGGCTTTGAATAATTAGGGATATGTAAGTTGTCATCATCTTCGACATATCCTAAGCCGCGTCGATTTCGATTACTTTGGATTTCTTCCCATGGCTTGATGATGGGTTTGGAAGAAAGTTGCACTGGAACAACTTCAAAACTTGAAGCTGGTTGGATGAATGAGTTCGAATGATCAGTTGTATCTGGAAAAGACTTGGAAGCAACACGCTTCTCTTGCAACTCAATTCTCTGCAATTGCGATTCTAGTTGAAGGAACTCAATCGTTTCATGTGCATGTTGAAGATGCACTTGAATGTCAGCAAGAGTGGTTTTGCTGATGTGCACCATGTCGTCGGCTGATGATAACATTAAATTGTGAAGAATTTGGGACAGCTGAATGTGTGTCGCCATGTTGTCTTGCTTACTTTGAAGGCAGGCTCGCTTGGTGTAGAAGTCGTGCTTGAAAATTGCACACTTGAGTTGATCACTGAAATGACAGGCTCACTTGTATTGTTTGCTGATTGCTGATGCTTTAAACACTTGCTTGAATTGTTGACTTGACGCTTGCTTGATGAAAATCACTTTGCATGAAAGGAACTTTATGAATGATGTAATGAACTTTACACAGGCTCGCTTGTTGTGCGTTGAACTGTCGCACTTGATTTGGTTACTTGACACGCTCATTTGATCTTAGTGCACTTGTGGTAGACACATGCTTGTTTTGATGCTTACTTGAAGATTAGACGTCATGCTCGTTTGATGATGATTGCTTGCTTGATTATTTTATGTACACGCTCGCTTGCTTTATTGTTTTTACTTGAAATACTTGTTTGTTTGATTATTTTTAATGACATGCTCACTTGTTGATGATTGTTGTACTTGCTTTAAACACCTGTTGCCTTGAATTCTTGGGTGATTACTGCACTTAGTGATGCACTGAATGTGTTGAAAAATGATGGGTGTCGAACACTGTCGAAAATTCACCCAAATTATAAATCCAATGTTCAAGTAACAATTGACTTGACTTAATGATGCACTTTAACAAATAAAATGAGGGTGTCGGTTACAACCGAAAATGCACCTGGAAAACTCAGTTAAAACATTGCAAGTGATATAGAAAGTGTTCATAATGTTGATGTCGTTTGGACTTGAAATGCTTGAGTGTGTAGCATCCTTAACTTGATGGCATGAATTAGCTATTGTGAAATGTTGCAGAAGATTTCTTTTGTCAAATCGATGATGTGACGCTTTGTGTTTATGAACTTAAGTGATTACAAGGGTGTTTATTTCAGGAGCTTGATCGAGCATGCTTATACTTAAGCGTTTCTTATTCCCATTTAGTTTGTGTAAACATATGACAAAGAAAGCATTTAATGAACGTGACAAAAACCATGCAAACACATTCACGACACAGCGTGTACCTATGATCCCCTTATGCAATTTCGGGCGGATCTAGGACACGATCACCACAAAAAGATATGTTTTTATTAACCTTCAAGATACATCATCATGACAATGTCTTCAATGAGGCATCTCAAGCACAGACTAAGAACTCCTTGGCATCAAATTATCTTCAAAAAAATGTCTGTAGTGACTCAATCACTCTCAAAGTAAACAAATTCACTTATCGCTCCAAATTCACAAAAGATGCACCTTATGACTCCACAAAATCACTTATTACTCCAGTACATAAAGAATTAGAAATACTCCTAATCTCTCCAAAATGTACAAAAAATATCACTTTTTACTTCTCACTCCAAAATTTAAAAAAATTACTATCCCTAACATTTACAAATAACCCTTACACCTTCTCACACCTTATTTCTCCAAAAACTCTACTTTAATATCACTTTATAAAAAAGTGAAGATATCACTTCAAACCTTAAAAACTCTACTTTCAATTCGTAAATTTCGGATAAAAAAAAAGAAGGATTTGGATCCAAATAAAGTTTTTTTTTTTTTTTTACCATATGCTTTGAACAGCGCCCACAACATGCAACGATGCTTCAAAAAAACGTAGAGATGTTAACTGATCCAACGATTCGAGACATCAGTTAATCCAATGCAAAGACAATTCTTTGCTACTGGCCACTTAACAAATTTTTCCAACGCTTGTTGGCTTCTTCGGCACCTCCGAGGTAATGAGAAGACAACTTCTGGCCAAGGAGCAGGAGCAAGCCATTGAGATGGAAAGAACCCAGTTAGCATAGTTACATTTATTCAACCAAGTCTCCAAAATCACAACGGCCAATAACACCATTGTGACTCAGGAGCAACATAACGATTTTGATGATGCCAAAGTAACAGATCAAGATCTCAAATGACTTCTCGCTAACAAATCACTTCAGCTATCTGCTGGAAGTATTGAACAACGATTCCATGAGTGGAGAAAAGACAAGAATAACAACACCAGTGACCAAGACAACCATGGGCACAACCTTCCTGACAGTCCATTCACAACACCACGTGCATCATATATAGCCAACAACATATCAGCAACCACATAGCAACTCACTGTTGGATACCCACCATTAGCAAAAAATTGATCATGCACAGTGTATTATAATCATTATTGTCATTATACAATTACATGGATCCATCTATGAAGCTGGTAATGCATTTAAAAAAAGTCGTTGCAGTTGGAGAGACGACAGTGTACTCATTCTACTCCAACACATTCAAGTGGACACATTGATCCCCATCTGGGGTTGGGACACACAGCTCCATATGAGGGGCCAAGCCAAAAAAAAAAAAACCTCGCTCTGCCGCATGGCAAACACGTTCAATACTCTATACCAGCATACATGGTCAAAAAAAATGTTGCTCGTCATAAATTGGTCGCTGGTTTTGTCTCACAAATCCACAGGCCCTCTGGGTGGCAATATTCGATTTCAGTGGGTGAGATATGATACGACGTTGCTCTCCAACATCACTGAGCTATGTCCATAAAACAAAACCTTGCTCTGATACCACATGAAGGAAAATCACACAGCCATAAAATCATATGCACAGCAAATTAACTCATAGAACAATAAACTAGCGAAAAAGGCAGAGAGCCATCATGTGGTCTCTCATGCTTATGTAATTCTCTCTTATTCAAATAATTTAATAATACATTTAAAAGTTAGAAATAATTAATTCCTACTTGTCTATGGTTGTAATTCTCCATTTGAGGAGTTTGTTCCTACATAATAGGAATTTAGTTTCTCCTAGTTTAGTGTGTGGTTGAGAGAATCTCTCAACCACACCACTGTACGTTTAAGATAGAATTCCTATCTTGAGACTATTGCTTGTATAAATATGTGTGTAAATTTCCTCATTAATATAATATAGAATATATTGAGTGTGTGCTATTTTATCTTGGTATCAGAGCCCTGAGGGCCTGGCCCCTCGTGGGCTTGGCCTCTCCTGGGCCGAGGAAATAAAGAGTATATGTATTTGTTTATATTTGTCCATCGACTATGGTGCTACGATATTTAACATTGTCCTGTGTAAATAGAGGCCACGCTGCGGGTTTATGAAATAGAGGAATCGACCATGGACAGTGCGAGTTTGGAGTTCTGTTTGAGATCTATTGGTGTTGTTAAAGAGCCAACACCTGTTAGAGAAAAATTCTACCGCAGAAAAGTAGCACTAGCTACACTAATGAGACCACGGAGAAAAAGTCGTTTTCGGGTGGTGTTCTGGCTTCCAGTGAGCGGAGTTTGGAGCGGCCTGTTGATAGTACCTGCTAACAGATCAGTGGTGCCATGGATCTTGTTTAGTCAATTTAGTGTTGTCTAAATTGCTATCATAAATTGTCAACCCGGGGCTCGTAGGCTGACGAAGTGAAGTGTACAATATATACTTAAGCAGCCTTTCCTAGTTCTTTTTGTCGTTTTTAGATGATGTTTGTGGTTGATTTAACTTCCTAAGATGGAGTGATGTTTTTATGAACAAATGAGTGAGTGTGTGTATATGGTGGTTTCTAAATGAGTGAATGTGTGTGCAAATGGTGGTTTCTAAGTGCTTACTGAATTTAAAGAGAAAGCTTGAAAAGTGACTTGCAAATGGAATTGAAACTTTAAACAAAAGCAAAGCATTAAACAAAGTGACTAATGGCACTAGTCCACTATCTATGCTGCTGATAAAAAGAACTTCTATGTTAACTCAATGGAAAGTGAAAAACACTACTTTAACTGCAAACTTAAATGACAAATCATAATACTTCATTCTTCATTAACATTCTGCCTCTAGCTGTAATTGTTCATGTGAAAAACAGTTAAGAAGGAATCAGTAATATGAGTCTAAAAGCTACTCAAACCAAGCTGCCACTCAATGATATTTTGGTCCAATAAGAGTTTAGTCAATTGTGATGAGAAGACCATCAAAAGATTAGTAAGTAGCTTGTCAAAAACTTGATGAAGTAAACTAGCAATGAACTAAGTAAGCAATGTAAAAATCAGCAGCTAAGACAAGACAACTTCAAATACCATCAGTAATAAAAAGAAATAGAAACACACTATCCCGGGCTCCTAACACACCTGCAAGAACAAACTGATCAGTTCTGAAAAGTGCTGGAAATGTAAAGGCATGAAATCAAACTGTACATTATTATACATGTTCAAAGAAATGAAAAATTGCAGAATTCAAACTATACATTATTGTACATGTGAAAATGAAAACAAAGAAAGGCAGGAAAATAAAGTTAAATGCTACTATACATAGGTTGGGTCAGATGGGGGCCCTCCATCCAATCAACCAGCTAAAGATCAGCTACGCAAAGATGAGCAGAAACAGTCTTCTTCTATTAAACCAGCATGTCAAAATACAATGAGAAAGTGCTGTAAAAACAGTCTTAAAACAGAGTTTGATAACCAAAGTAATTACAGCGATTACAATACTGAAAAAGCTAATCTCTAAGCGTTAGCAAACGCTTTATTTATAGGCACAGGGACAAACTGTCCTCTGCGTGAACTAAGCAACTACAGTCTTAACTAATTCATTGTGCAGCAACACGCAGGCAACTCCGTGCACGTTTGGAGGAAACGGTCATCATGGGGAATAAATCTATGGTTAGATCCTGTCCCCTGATGTCTTCGTGGCGTGGAGGAAGTGCCAGCTGTGGTCCCGTGTTCCATTTTGCTCACGCAGAGCCGTGCCACCGTCTGCAACTTGACTGTTTGACCGTGGGTGCACCTGCGTTGACCGGGGGCATATGTGACTGATTTGGCCCAACTAATAGGATACGAACCATGTACCCGTCCATACCAACGTGCCCATGTGGCCCGTTCCTTGAGAAGACACGTGGAGTATAGCAAACAACAAAAAGGCTGCGGAATCTCTGAACAGCTGCGGAATTGCTGAATAGCTGCGGAATTGCTGTATATGTACCAAAATTCTAAACAAACAATCAATCATTAGCACAGTCAATCAAATCATGTTAAAAGACATATAATGCAATTGATTGAACAAGTAAATGGAGGAAATGATGGCAGAAGAGGAGAGTGAGTAGGAAAAAGCTGTTGGTAGGATAGGTAAATGAGTGCAAGGTTGAGGCTCAACAGATCTATGTGTTTGTTGGATCATGGTGTGGAGGTTGAGGCTGAATTGATCTGGAGGTGTTTATCGATCATATCTATGTAAACAGATCTTGATCGATCATGCGTATTGATTGCGTACTGCTGACCTTAGTTTGTACATCATCAAGAGACTCTAGACTTGGATTCAGGCGGATCTCTGATTTCTGCATTTGTGAAGCCTTTCAGTGCGTAGTTTGGGAGGCGGAGCAGACGAGCAAGCTGCGAGCTGAGTGTGGCACAAGGAGAACCGTGCTGTGATAGAGTTTGTGTGCTGCCAGAGGGATAGTGGTTGCCAGATTGCACCTGAATCTGCGTGGAGCCTAGAGGTGGAGATTGCTTGGTGTGTTGTTGTTTGCGTGAAGGTGTCGGATCTGCGTGGGAGCCGGATCTAAGTCTGAGATGGGGTTCGCCTGGATTCGACTGTGAATTTCTGGGACTCGGTTGTTGACGAATACCAATGAGAGACAGCCCTAGGTTCTGAATTAAAGTGTGATACATGCACAATGAGTAGCTGTAGCGATGAGGAGGATCAATTCTTTGAGTCATTGGATCGAATCGCCTCCACTTCTGGATTAGATAACGAAGAAGAAGATGATTATTTGAATGTTGTAAATAAATGTCAGGAATCAAACACCATTCAAAATGGCTGCACTCTACCTGTGGTAGCAGCAACATCGTTGGCATCAAAATATGAAGTATGGAAGGGCGAGCCCGGTTCCATTCGGGAACGCCGCCGGGACAGCTGGGATTAAGCAACGATAGAGAGCTCCAGCGAGAACCCCCTGCGAATTTCAGGCGATAGGAGATTTCTGAAATTCAGCCACGGCTACGGCGTCCACACTTTTGTGAAGATGGCAGTATGTATGTTGGGGAGTTTAAGTGGGGTGTCAAGCATGGCCTCGGATTCTCAGCGTCTGCAAGTCTCTCACTGCTGACAGTGTTGCTGGAGGAGTGTCCTGCTCTGCTGTGGCTCCATTAGTCGCTGGGAATGGTGTCGGAAGCCAAAGAAGAGAGTTCCAATTCGATGCAGTAGTGGGTGAAGTTCCTGTGCAGCTTCGGCAGCAGCACTCTTCCACGGCTTTCTAATGGGCAAAGGAAACACACCATGGCAAATCATAAGGATATGAATCTAGTTTGGAATGAAAAAAACTGGACTTTATTTTTTGGGTGTGCGAGGGCCAGTGATGGCCGATTGCGGTGACAACAGATCTTTGTCAACGGCCTTGGCCATGACCTAGAGAACTTGGGCTTACGATTCTATTGCCCGATCTGGAGCAGACGATTCGTGGCTTCTTCCAAGACGAGGCCAACGGATAAAGGTGAACCATTAGAAAGTTCCAGTGGACGAGTCGCGACATGTGATATAGTGCAATTTGTTCCCCTGCGGAATTTGCCGAGTGAAGAAACAATTGCACAATCACTGTTAGCTTAATTGCCCATGCAAATTTTGAGTTATATAAAGAGAAGAAATATAGAACCTGTTGCACTAGAGAGTTGATTCACCAAAATGTAGTTTTGACAAATTTGAGCTGGTTTGGTCGAAAATCCCTATTCTGATATGCTACATCTTTTGACAGAACTGATCGTAAATAGTGTTCCTTTTTGGAGTGGTTTCTTTCATGTACAGAAAGAATATTTTTTTGGCGCTACAAATATTTTATAGTCTGGCATAATATGCTCATTTAACTACGTCCCCTGATCCAAAACCAGCAGGAATATATGATGGACAATGTATTCATTGCCAATTTCTGTAAAGATTTCTTGTGCCAAGATGTGGAGCACATTCTTACATGGTAGATTATGAACAAAATCAATAGCGGAAACGGCATGCGCTCTGTCATAGCAATTCCATCCCAAGGGGGATATGTTGGCTGTAGTTGGAGGAGCTATCAAACAGCAATCAGAATCGAGTTCTGGGAGTCTGGATTGAGCATGAATGCGAGGAATGACAAAGTCTTTATAGCTGGAATGGTGTTAAGTGTTGCACTTGGGCTTCAGAATTTATCAGATTGCAGAGATAGAGAAATTTGACGCTTTGTTAATCTAAAGTTATTTTTTATTTTCTTGGAATTATGGATAAAATTATTGTGCCTTATTGAGCCTAGCTAACTCAATGTAGGCAAAGTTATTTTGTTAGAATTTGCAACTCAAACGAATGACATGTTAAGCATGGAGTTCCAAGAAGCTATTTGAACAGACAAGGATGCCCAAGATGTGAACAATGAATAGATGAGGTAAAGCAGCAGCAACAAAGTTTATGGTGGACAACAAAATAGATGGTTGTTTGAATTAGTGTGGTTTGTGGAATAGACTCCCTAGCATGTTATAAGCAAGATCAGTTGTTGTAATGGTCATTGTATTTACCCAGAAACTCCAAAATGTGGAATGAAATGTAAGTTTTAAAGGCATCTGAAAGTTCGTGGTGATCTCAAAACCACTTTGTAATGGTTTATGGTTAGCCTGAAACCATCTTTTGTCATTGTAAAGTGAGGGTTGGTGGTGAGCCAGAAACCATCTATAGAGTCTTTGTGGCTGAAGTGCTTGCCTTTGTGGGAGAATCGCCTCTGTGGCTTGAGGTGCCTTTGTGGCCGGGTGTACACGAGAGCTTTGTGCTCAATTGAGCAGGTGGACTGCAGAACACCTGGCTCAGACTCAGATGATTTTTAATTTTCTGAGTAGAAGGGGATTGGCGCGCTTTTCGCGCTGACAGTCGCGCCAGGATGCGCAACTGGCGCGTCTGTTAGGCCATTAATAGCGCCACCGCACCAAAATACCAGACTGGTGCGGAATTTTACGGAAAGATCGCGCCAATTCACCTTCAAGGGGATCCACGGGAATCCTCATCTTCGTTTGACAATTTGCGTGAGGAGGCAGATCGGAGAAGTTGTGGATCTGTCTGAGGGAGGAAGATTGTGTTTTGGAGGTTCTGTGCATGCAATTCGCCTCATGGTGGTGGATTTGACTATCATGACAAGTAGTCATTAAGGGGAGGAGTTAGAAATAATTAATTCCTACTTGTCTATGGTTGTAATTCTCCATTTGAGGAGTTTGTTCCTACATAATAGGAATTTAGTTTCTCCTAGTTTAGTGTGTGGTTGAGAGAATCTCTCAACCACACAACTGTACGTCTAAGATATAATTCCTATCTTGAGACTATTGCTTGTATAAATATGTGTGTAAATTTCCTCATTAATATAATATAAAATATATTGAGTGTGTGCTATTTTATCTTTAAATACATGAGAAAGTAGTCTTAAGATAATGTCTCTATCTTAAGACTCCCTTGGTTGAAACATTTTCTCAACTTACACACTAATTTAGGAGAGCTAGTTGGAGAGAATTTCTCATCCAAAACTAGACTCTTTAATTTGAAGAGTTCTCATGATTTTATTAATTTAATTTAATATTTAGATTTATTAGTTGATTATTAAGAGAGTGAAGCTAACAAAATATATATATATATGCAATTATAAGCATAGGATCAAAGTAGTCATGGATTCTATGCTAGGTTTTTATTATTTGGACTACACAACATAAGAAGATATTATCTTCCTATGATATCACGGGATCCCTCGACATTGCAAGCGACTTCACTTGAAACATGAAAGCGGTTCGAAGATGGAATTGTCATCCCTTAAGTGGTTGTCAAAATTAGTATAATTAATTTCCCTATTCATGAACGTATGCATATAACTGAATTCTTAGCAATTTTTTTTTAAATTTACACATGAAATTTCCTTCATAAAGGATGGTCATTTTGATGATGTTATTATTACAATTTTTTTTTATAATTTATAATTTATACTTAATTAAATAATAAATTAATTGAAGAAATCACTCCATTAAAATAAATATATAATTTTAAAAATATTAAATTAATATAATTATTAAAAAAAACCCAATTCCGTTGTATCGATAACATATTATGCCATCAATTTCATTATATCAATTAACTTTATATGATCAATTCTTCAATTGACTTTGTTTATCATATATCTTTTCCATTATAACCATTAACTTCCTTAGTCAACATTTATGTAATTATGGGATATTTTTAAAATTAAAATTGAATGATCTGTAGTCTTGTACAGAAGCGAATGTCGGTGTATCATTTTTTACAGAAAAGGACCAAAGACTCAAGGCCCCGTTCCCACTGCTTAATCATCAACAATATAATTATCGGATTACGCAAAAGATAATTTAAAATTTAAAATTGAATGATCTGTTGTGCTGTATAGAAGCGAATGTCGGTGTATCTTTTTTTACATAAAAGGACCAAAGACTCGAGGCCCCGTTCCCACTGCTTCATCATCAAGAATATAACGTGTGGTCCTTTTAAAGGGCAACAACCAGTTTGGGTTAAATGGTTGAGTCAAGAATCCTTTGACTTCACTTCACTCCATTCTGGAATCTTTTTTTATGCAAAAATGTGGGAGTTGTACTATCATCACACTCACATCATCTCTAGATTTTCTGGTTACAGCTAACTCTACAAGCTTTTTACAGGCAGCAATGGGGCCGACTCCTAATGGTCTCAAATTAGGTTGCTTCTGGACACAGAAAGGCCTGGCGATATCCACCGCTTCTTGATTACTAACTTTATCCCACAACCCATCTGATGCCAAAATTAAAAACTCGCAATCAGATGTAATCTCAATCTTTCTGGTGTCTGGTTCAGCTGTTATCCATTCTTTCATGTGCGAATCGCCTATTGCCCTAGATACCGCCAGGGATCCCTGAACTCGCCAAACTCCGTGGCGGAGGTCCACAATTCCATTCAAATTCTCTATCCGTTTCCGCTCGTCCTCCCTTCCAGCTCGATGATCACATGTTAGGGCTTCGGAAGCACCATCTCTGCTAATAACTGCTCGACAATCCCCAGCATTGGAAACCACTAAGTTACCATTTATAATGAGAGCAGTTACACAAGCTGTACCGCTACCAACATCCTGTTTCAAAAATTCTGCTACAACGCAAGCCATGTTTATGTGTTTCAATTCAATAGAATAGAGTGTCTCGTTGGGAGCCTGTGAGTCGTTGTGGATCCCTTTTGCGGTATCTGCTAAGCATTTATATTGCGTTCAATGGTTCAACTCAAATCAGATTTAGGAAACTTGCACCGTCAAACGCGTGGGCACGCGATTATCACCGTGTATTATTATATATGTAGTACAACAGACTATGAGGTGGAACACGGTGAATTGGTCTCCAATTATACAGGAAATCTTTATCATGTTTCTCTGGTCAAAGTCGCCCCTCGTCATGAAGGAACCTCGCAGAAGGTTAAATTACTTATTATGAAAATTGATTAAATCAATATTGTCGGCGCTGATGGTGACAAATAACCACCCGCACTAAAGTATTAATGGTGACGTGAAGTTGTTTGTCTTTTGTAGTGAATAAATAGATGGAGTGTTTCTATTGTCTTGATTATAGAATTTAGAATTAAATTTATTTTTGTCTTTTTAAGGATTTTAAATCAAATTGACAAAAAAAAATTGGGTATTTAGATTGTCTAGATTATAGAAGTGAGAAATAAAAGTATAATTATTAATCAAATTATTTTATTTATTATTTAAAATATATTTTTGAATGTGTAAAAAAATTTTGAGTCATGAAAAATTTCTAAATATGATTTTGTGTAAATTTAAGATGTAATGTAATAAAATATTATTTTGTGTAAATTTAAGGTGTAATGTAATTGTTTTATGGTGTATTTTAATTTTTTTGCGATATTATAATATAATTTTTTTTAAAGATTGTGATTTTTAAATGTTTGAATTTTTTAATGCATAATTAAATTTAATATTTTTAATTTTTTCTTAAAACACTATGATTATATAGACTATACAATTCAAATATGTGATTCCAACAAATTTATATAAGATGATTAGAAAATATGTTAAAAATCAAAACTTAGAAGAGTTAGACTACATATAAATTTAACACTTTTACTATTACAATAATCTTTTACTATAACATATAATCAACAAAAACATAAACATAAAATTAATAGCTATGTAAAATGTGTATACTTAATTAACAATAACTATTTCAGATTTAATAACTTATACACCATCCCATACAACCATTAAAATTCTGTGGTGAAATAATCTTTATACAACAACGTATACACTATCTCATATAGTGATTAATACTTTATAGTAGGGAGATATTATTACCCTCGTAAGGATCCAAAGAAGTCAAAAGAGAAATCGGAATGAGAACTTATGTTTTGCTTTGGCTAATTAAAAGAGATGAACATATAAAGAGTAGGTTTTGAAGAGCACTGAATTATGTGAAAGGTAGGTTTTGAAGAGTACTGAATTATGTGAAAGGTAAGTATTAAAGTGAGTATGTTGTTATTATATTTTAATTATATTTTAATATTTTAAATCGATCAATATTTGATATAAGTATTAAATGTAATATTTAATTTAAAAAAGAAAAATTGGAAAGGGACATAAATTTTATTGTAAATTATTGTTTTTTTTAACAAAGTCGTTTACTGATATATTATAAAATTTTAAGGAGCGAGTCTTATTACATAAGATGGAAAGAACAAAGAAGAGAGGATCCAAAATGGGCATGCAGACCCTTTTTCCCTGTCAGAGGACTTGTAGGTTGAGATTTGGAAAAGATAACGGCTATATCGCCGTACAAACAAGCCTACTAGAAAGAAAAATTTACAAGACATAAAAAGAGTTACAGGTGTTGGTTTACTGAATCATCGAAGTGAGGCTCCTTTTTCTCACTAATCTTTGTCGAGGCCTCTCCGTGCATGCTTTGAGTCATTGCTTTTATGTGAGTTATTGCTTCTTCCAAGTGGTTGCATTTTTCTTTAAGGCCTTCAATCTCCGCTCTCTGTTTCTCCAGCTTTTTCCTTTTTGATTTACTATCAGCCTGAAATTCTTCCTTGAGGTCATTAAAGTGTTTTACGAAATGGGCGATCATGAAACAATGGGCTTTGCACAGGGTGCAGCTGCTGTTGGTGATAACTCGCTCCAAATGATTCTCTGCCATATGTCGCTCCAAAGGATTCTCTGCCATATCGTTTCCAATCTTAGAGATAGCTTGAAGAACTTGTAACAGAGGAAGATATAGATGGCAGCAGAGGGGAGTGGAATAATGAGAGAGGGAAGTAGAAGAGGTCTGACAGATAGCGCGGGCCTGAAAGAGAACCGCTGAGGAGAGACTGCCTTTGATAAAGAGAAAAATGAAAGGGAGGGGATAGATAAGGGGGTGGGGAAGAGACCAGGGAGGAAGAGAGCGTCGAGGAAAGAGGGAGCTGTTTTAGAAATCCAGATAGACTTTTAGCGAGAAAGCAAAGAAGTGCACAAAAAACACTGCGATTACCACTGAGGACGGAGGGAGAAAGCTTTCTTCCAGTTCTGGTCACAAAGCCCAGTCGAGAAC
Organism: Pinus tabuliformis; assembly: GCA_031772625.1. Classification (NCBI taxonomy): domain Eukaryota; kingdom Viridiplantae; phylum Streptophyta; class Pinopsida; order Pinales; family Pinaceae; genus Pinus; species Pinus tabuliformis. Next base: position 82,786,506 of record CM062806.1, on the reverse strand, counting down.
TGAGGAACACCTGAGGCTTTCTGAAAAGAACGCTTCTGGGACTCGGGCCTTTACTCTTATGATCTTGAAGAACTGAAGCTCTGAACTGAAGGGAGAGTGAGGTTCTGTTGATGCCTCGAAAATCGCTGCAACAACATCGGGGATAACCACCTGGTCCGGACCTTAGTACAACTCCTTTTCCGTTTGGAATAGTGGCTCCGACTAGGGATAATGGGACCAGTTTCCCAGAAGTAGATAAATGGGATGGATGGATGAATATAAACTATGCTAGCGACGAGCGAATAACTAAAACTATCAGCAAGAATATAATAACTATGATCTATCTCGGGGACTTATTGAGCTTTAAAGCGTGGCATTAGGTGGTCTGTGTCTAAAGACAGGCATATAGATGACTCTATCTTTAAGGCATAGATGTTAATTCATTCAAGCTTGTTGTGTCTAAATAGTTAAACAGAGCGATTAAAACAAGATTACCACACTTTATCATTTATATCATTGTCACATGCATGATTGAAAGGAAAGGCACATCGTAAAACATCCAATAGTGGAATGAATAAAGATCTGATGTTACAGCGCATGCATATAATCAACAATAGCAAGAATAATCTGATAACAATTCATATAAAAGGAATGAATTTAGATAGAAATACCATATGAGCTGCGTGACACTCCTAAATATCAATCGCTATTTGTAGTTCTTCCTTCAACGCAAAAACATCCTCAACAACGACAATAGTGCACAATTGCATAAAGAAGCTTCCTTGTTAAATTAAGAACAATTGGCCCAGTTTCATAAAAGAATATTGACTGAAGCACAATAGTGCAAACTTCAGTCTATTAAGTCTGTTACAAAACTTTACGACCCTTTCCAAAACAATGAAAGGGTCTATAAATACTAAACTAATCTAAATATCTAAGAAACTGAAATGCTATTAAGTTGGCATCAATAAATATTCATCCTATCTTCCTTGGCGATCTGGCAATCAGCGGCAATGATTCATCAGGTAGGCTCTTTGCCTTTAAACCTGAGCTGACTTATCGCTAGCATTGGCTCTACTTCAGGCGGTTTGTTGAGGCGCGAACTAAGTTGAGCAGCGTATGTGGCATCTTGAATATCGGGAATTATACACCCGAGTGCATCAGTTAAACACTTGAGGGCAGACCTTTGTGTGTGTGGCTTGATCAGAAAGAGTCAATATGCATCGAAAGTCAAAATGTTAACCCCAGCGATTAATCTCCCCTTCTCCTCTAAGTCAGGATAACTTGTTTGCTCAATCATATTTGCTGTTGTTATGCTTCTAGGTGTACACTGGGAGATCATGTTTGCCAAGTAGAGGGTGTTGTTGATCAGATCAACCATATTGCTAGCAGTTAATTTACATCTTGAAGCCGCCCTTTCAGCTTTCATCACTTGAGTGTGCAATTCTGTAAAGAGTATGTCCTTGTATGTTTCTTGGATTCTAGGCAAATTTGTTGCTTTTCCTACATCAGAATCTTGCCAATCAAGATATGCGATTATGGTTTCTTCAGCTTGGTCTAACTCATTCCTGGCCTTCTCTACCTGCTGACATACTGATGTAGTTAGCTCGCACAATGGTTCTGCCTCAGTGAGTTGATTACATAGGAGCCTAATCTGCGATATTAACGCACTGTTTATTTGCGATGCCTCTGCTCTGAAATCCTCCACTTTTTGGGTGCCCTTTATGACTTCGAGCCGTGATGATAATCGAGCTATTTGCTCGTCTTTCGTTTTCATCATTTGTTCATTTGCTTCTCTCAATTGTGCCAATGTTTTCGAAAATTCCTTTTGTTTTCATCAAGCTTGCTTACGGAAATCATATTTCTAGCCAATGCAAGAATATACAGAACACCCAGAAGTTTTCTAACCCTTCCACCTTGCAACTTCAACTTTACTTTTCCACGACCAACGATTCTAGCATTCCTGTCATCCCCCAAGAATACATCACCACCATCGTATTTCTCATAGTCGCAGAACCACTCTCTATGGGGAGTGAAGTGAAAGGATGCACCTGAGTCAATCAACCATGCTTCATGATCTACATGTGTACTTGAAGAAGCTAAGTACACATCCCCACCTTCATTTGAGGTGGTTTTCGCCTCTGCAGAAGGAGCATCATCAAATCCCTTTCCTTTGTCAGGAGCTTTAGATTTACAATCCCTTTTGTAGTGCCCTTCCTTTCCGCATTTCCAACACACCACCTTTACAAGTTTTCCTGGAGATTTAGACTACCTCTAGATTTATATCTCCCACTCGATGACTTATACTTGTTTCTGTTCTAGGACCGTCCTCGTATAGACAAGGCATCACCATTCTGGCTCTCCATATTTTTTCGTCTCATCTCCTCCATTAGCAAGGATGAAACTATTTCATCAAACTGCAAGGAAGTTGTATTGCTACCTATTGAAATAACCAAATTATCCCACGAATCTGGTAGAGAACACAACAAACTGATGCACTTATCTTCATCTGAAATTTTAATATCAACATAATAACTGACTTACCACAATATTAAACGTGTTCAGATGCTCTATCATCGAGTCTCCATCTTTCATCCTCAAGTTATACATATTTTTCCGCAGGAACAGTTTATTTACCAGAGACTTAGATTGGTACAAAGTCCCTAACTTGTCCCACAAAGCCTTTGTCGTAGCTTCCTCTGATACATTCAGCAATACTGAATCTGAGACACATAATCGTATTGTTCCCTTTGCCTTCCAATCCAACTTCTTCCATTCTTCATCATACACTCCCGTTGGTTTAGTACCCGGATCTACCGTGATCCACTGATATTTATCCACCAACAGATCATCCATCTTGAGTTTCCATAACTCAAAACTATGACTGGTAAATTTCTCGATCTCTATCTTTCCACTGCTTTCCATCTTCATTCACCACGAGAATCAATCCCACAGATCTCCCACTGAATGGGGTCTACCACAGGCCCGAGCGAAACACCTCAGCAATAAAGGCGTCCCCTTGAAGCCAAAACAACTTTGATACCAAATGTAGGTTTTAACCCCATACAGAAATTACCCGCATACAAATTCTAAAACACAGAAAATAAACAATGCGAGAACATAACAAATAAAACACATATACACAGAGATTTTTCCCTGGATCCCAAAACCAGGACTACCAGCTTGATTTTTCATTATTTTCCTTTCAATGTTACAATACATATTTATACATGCCAAAGCATCCAATACCATGGACCGAAAACCATCGCATCAAAAACCATGTGCAAAAATCATGCACAAAACCATAGGTAGGTCGGCCCAACCTAATATAGGGTCCAAAAAACATTTCCTGAGGCACTGCCCCAGACCCTGTAGAGGGGGGCTACCCACCCCCCTCAAACCCACAACCCTCCCCTAACTACGTGGGCTAGTCATGGAAAGAATAACACAACCCAACACAATTAGAAGTTGGAGGACAATGTCTTAGAAGTAGAGCAAGGCAAAGCTTAAGAAGGAGCTTGAGAGAGGAAGCATGAGTACATTTTGTGTAATTTCTTTGTAAATATATATTATTAAAGAATATAACATGTTTTGTGTCTTTACATGTCATATGTGTATTCTGATTTCGATGAAGCATGTATAAATGGTAGCGTAGAGTGATCCATTAGGAGAGGACCACTCATAACAGCTCAGCCGAAAGTCCATTGCCTTCTTAAATAAAACATTGATGAAAAAAAGATTGTGTCATCCACAAGAGTACTATCGTTCACTGGGTTTTGTTATAAAGAGTTTTGTTGTGTGTGCGGTCATATAGTGAGAGAGATTGTGTAACCGATTTAATCCCATCCATCTCTTTATATTTCATGAATACATATTATGTGGATACCTATTAATTTGATTTTTTTAGCGTATGAGTAGATCTTCGATGAACGCTTGACTTTCTTAATTTCATTCTTAGTGGGAAGTTATAGGTCAGACTTATAATTTGCAAGATGAAGATTTGTTGTAGGAACTCTATTGAATCTAGTTATGTTCATTTCTTTTATCTTTAAACCATAGATACTCTTGCATAGAGGAGTTCTTACCATTTACTACAAAATCAGAGATAATAGTTGTCACCAAATTAGCGTAAGTCTATCGAATGTACAGAATGCATGATGTGGGAAAATATAGAGGTCTTAACATTTTGAAACTTGATGTGAGTGGGCCTGACCCCTTATCCTATATTATTAACTATCCACACTGGACCACATCTCTATCTAGCTATATCGAGGCTGAAAGAAATACATCTAGATGCAAGCTTAAATATCGGCATTTGTCTCGTTAAATAAAATAATATTCGTAAAGTCGTTGAGACTACTAGATTAAGCTAGATATTTGGGCTAGTTTGACTTTTCATTGGATTCCTGGACTATCAAACCAACTTGGACTCAAATATCTTATGGAGCTTGCAACCTTCCTGCACTGTATATTTAAAATCAGTAGCGCTTGACTTAGGGCTACCTAACTAATGAATGCTTAAATGCCAGAAGAAACGAGAAAACAAAGAGTACCTTGAGTGGGCTTATGCTTGATATATTCACAAATCAGGGATGGTAATTTAGAAGACCACAAAGGCGAAGAGAGTGCCTAGTAACTTGCCAGACCAAGGCATTAAGGTGAACACACCATTAAGGATCTTTCTTTGAGGGCACAATCATGAAAATGAGCATTGATCCTAGAGAGTGAAATCAAATATCAAAGAAAAGTAGAGACTAATGATTTAGAGTGGCCAAAACAACTATTTCACAATATAGAAAATATTATCGAGCATCAAAATGTGACCTAACCATTAATAAATGATATATTGTGACATAATAGTTGATGATTCTCACATTGCAAAATAACCATTGAGGATGTCATGGTGCGACATAATCATTGAAGAATGTTGTAATACAACATAACCATTGATAAATGTCACAATGAAACATAACCATTAGGAATATTTGAAATAGACATAATCCATCTAAGTTGAATGTCTCAACATGATATAAGTATTAAGGAATGATAGAATCTAACATAACCCTTTAGGCATGTAAGAACACAACATAACCCTTGATGAACTCATTATGCAATAGAACCATATTATCCACCTCTCAATATCACAAATGACATAATTATATTATCAACCATGGTCAATCAAAGTCAACCATAAGAAAGCATGGTCAACAATAATTGAACATGGTTAAACAAATCAACCATCTTCAACCTTGATTAGCCATAATCAAATATGATCAACCATTTCTAGCCATAGTGAACCATGGTCACTAAAATCCAACTTTGGTCAAACATGGGAAACCTTAGTCAAACAATCTTAATAATAGTCAAACATTACAAAATTTGGCTAAACATAGTGAACCATAATCAACCATGATCAAGCATACTATACCTTGGTCACCCATGGTCAAACCATACTCAATTATAGTTAATCGTGGTCCAAGATTGTTAAAAATAATGACAAATGGTTACACACATTTAAACATGAACAACCATGGTTAACCAGAGTCATCCATGGTCAACCAAAGTTAGCCATAGTAAAAAATGGTCAACTGTAACCAATCATATTTTTCTATAGTCAAACATGGTAAACTATAATCAACCATATTTTTTTCCAGTCAAACATGTTCATCCTTAGTAAAACATAGTAAACCATAGTCAAGCATGGTCAGCCATGGTAAAAATACTCAACTATGGTCAAACAATAAACAATGGTCAACCATGGTAAATTAAAATCAAACATTGTAAAACATGATCAATGATGATTAATCATGGTAAACAATAATCATAATCATATATCATAGATATTTTAATATTATTGACATTGATACTTTAATTTGGAAATCTTCTAGCCTTACCCACAAATGTCAATGGTCAAGTAGCACGACCAAGGTGGTTGATATCTCTTAGATGCTATCTTCCACCCTTTTAACTTATTCATGACTATATATCAACAACTTTTAAGTGAGTGGTGATGCTAATTATAAAATAACATACAATAAAATATATTCTAAACACTATTACATTATGTCGATTACTTAAAAATCACAAGGCATTTTATAACTTTGTATTTATTAAATTTATATTAGTAATTTGGAATTTTCGAAATTGATAATGTTCACATACTATAATCTATTAGTATGTGGTAGGATAATCTAATTTTTTTTTATTTTTTTTTTTGAAAATAAGTGCATTCTTTTAATTTTCAATATAGAATATTTAATAAACAATAAATATTATGATTAATAAGTGGTAGAATTATCTAAATTATATTTTGAAAAAAAATTTCACAAGTAAATTATATTTTTTCTTAATATAGTGAGTTAACTTATCATAATTTAGTTATTATACCAACAACGAAAATAACTACCACTATTTTTAAAAATACAACTATTATTAAAAAAATAATAAAATGTGTTCTTGAAAATATAACCTTAAATTATCTAACGCACAATACTCTTATAACATTTAAAAAAAAAAACAAACAAACAATATTTCATAACGTTTGAAAGTACAAGTAGGCGATATCTTATGATTTTCATTTTATGAAGGTGAGGATAACTAAATAAATTAATAAGCATAGGATCGGAGTCTAAGCTATGCTTTTATTGCTTGGATTATAACTAGCATTTGCACCTAGTGTTGCAAAGGAAACGCCGTAAGGCATAGTGTGTGGAAGAATATTGAAACGTGAATAGGTTTTTGTGGGCTTTTTTGGAAGCAAGGGTCGATGAATGCGAGCTTTTATTTGGGGGAGCGATGCCGGAAACCGTTGAAATAGAATGCAAGCAGCCATAAATATGCATTGAACCTGTTTAGAGACCTTTGTTTGTTGTTGGAAAAACTGTGGAGTTAAAGGTGAAGATAAATGAATGAGTCCATGTGAACAACAAACGGGCAACCATATTGATTTGGAAAGGGGTATTTAAGAAATCATTATTCAAATGGGAAATTAAATTAATATGCGAACAACAACCGAGCAACCATATTGATTTGGAAAGGGCTATTTAAGAAACCATTACTGAAATTGAAAATTAAATTAATATGAAGATATTTTGAAAACATGTATTATAATCATTAAAGTCAATTGATTTTGTAAACAAAATATGTTAAAACCCATTGACAATGAAATGGTTGTGAGGAAATAAACTATCAAAATGGCATTGATGTCGAAACATCCCTTTTTTAAGTTTGAAACGGGAAACACAAATAGTTGGGAGGACATGAACTATCAAAATGGTATTTGATGTTGAAACATCCTTTTTTAAGTGTGAAATGGAAAATACAAATATTGTATTGTAACATCCTTTTTAAAGTTTGAAATGGAAAATACAAAGTGTGTTGTAACATCCTTTTTAAAGACTGGAATGGAAAACACAAATAGTTGTGAGGAAACAAACAATGAAAACGGTATTCGATCTTGAAACATATTTTTTCAAGTTTGAAATGGAAAATACAAACAGTGAATTGTAACAAAAGAGGTTCGAGAAGGAATATAATAGTCTAAAGAACATTGTGCTTGTCATTCCATATTTGAAGTTGTATGAAAACATGGCGGAGGCAGCGAAGGCCTTGAAGATGCAGCAATGGGCCTGCAAAATTTATATTTTGTTAGAATTAGTAATATGTAAACCAGTTGCAGAAATGTATTAGTAATACTCTGCAGGTGAGTTGTGTTAAAATGAATCTGGAATGAATGGTAATGAAGTTACCTTTGCTATGGGGATCCATATATTGTTAGTGGAAGATGCATGGTGAATAACGGCATATTGAACACAATTGGAGGTCAATGCACAGCTGGAGATGCAGTTTTTTTGCTTGCCAATCTACATGTAGTTGTGTAGGTATGTTATTTCTGAGCCCATGTGGCCTGCTGCAAAAGAAAGAAAAGGTAAGAATGAGATGTATAGACAATATAAAGACATCCTAATATTTGCTTATTTACTAATAATGATTAAAGTTTGTTGTTGTTGAAAGATATGAAAAGTATGTTAATAAAGAGAATGAGGTAAATAAATGGAGGAAACCTTTTGGCGATGTCAAAGTACGGGTTGGAGCAGATTATCTGGAGGCGGCATTGAACGGAGAATTTCCTCCGCGTGTTTTCTGCGAGCAATGTTTTTGTTGTCCTTCATTTTACCGTAACGATCGAAACTGAATGCGGGGTTAATCCGGAGATCTTGCAGAGAAGGCACTCTTGAAATAGCTGTGAATGTGAGACCTTGACGTTCTGTTTTTCCAATGTCAATTGTTGCTTTTGGAAGGGTCATACCTTGAGATTTATGTATGGTTAAAGCCCAAGCCATCTTCAGTGGAATTTGTGCACGACCATTTCTTTTTACTGCTGGAATAGGCAAGTGAGTGGGGTTTCTTTCATCCCAAGGAGGCCCAATGTACTTGGGGAAATCTACGACAACAAATGTTGGAATTTGTGGTGGTGCAGTTGATTCTTTGTAAAAGATGGTTACAATTTTTCCAAGGGAACCATTAACAAGACCGGCTGAAACCCAAAGGTTGGAAGTCAACATAACTTTTTCGCCATTGCATAGCAATACAATTCGCTCAAGTTGCTCATCTTCAGAGGAAAGACTGGAATATGTGGTGTCATCTTCAGCAATGGATCGTGCGATAGGAGTGTTAAGAGATTTCATCATTTGCTTATTATGGACCGTTGTTTGAGCATTTGTTGGAAATAAATGCATGGAATCATGGAATGAACGTATTTCTTCTTCTGATAAAAAGGAATCTGTGCGCGACATGAGTATGTTGTAGTCATCGATTGTTGGATTTGCATCTCTAATGTTCTGTAGAATGTTCCTGAAAGTAACCTGTGCGATGTCGTCGCCTTGTTGACGAAATATTGTGTCCAATGTGATGACTGTGTCGAAGGTGCCCCACAGTGCGCTTCCGTGGCTCGTCCCTGCATACAGAGGTATGTCTTTGACGGGTGGTAGCTGACCGAGATCACCAACTAATATTATGGAACAACCACCAAAAGGAGTGTTTCTTTGGTGGGGAAATGCCTCGCGAAGACGTGCATCAATATGGCTGAGAAGCTTTGGCCCAATGAAGCTCATTTCATCGATCAGTATGTATCTTATATGCTTGAGTTCTTCCTGGAATTTTGCAAGAGCACTACCTTCTAACGGCATAAGATCCTTTATAGGAAGGTGCAAAGCAGAATGGATTGTCGATGCTTGTATGTTGAAGGCAGCAACCCCTGTAGGGGCGAGGAGCATGATCGGTGAAGGTTCCAGGCTTGCAAGGCCTATGAGCATATCTTTGATGCAATTAATAAGGAGGGATTTTCCCGTACCAGCAGTGCCTTGTATTATCATTCTGAGAGCGGGTAAATAATCCTTCCTAGCAAAATGATTAAAAATAATATTCAGAGCTTTTCTTTGCATTGGAGATAATGTAGTAAGGGTCGGCAGGGTATGTTGATGTGTTTGAAGAATGCGGTGGATGGAGCGGCTATTCTCAATGAATTGTATTGCATTATTTTGTAGATCCAATGGGATAGTGGTATGATTCCAGTTATGGGTGTCATCAAAGCCACGAAGACCAAGCATGTCAAGGTCATTTATGAGAAGCTCATTTGTAGGGTGTAATTGGGAAAGTAATTCCCATTCATTTATTTCCATGGCGTCTGCTGGATTGGCTTCATTCATAGTTGAGGTATCATTTGCGACAGATTCAATATCAGATAGTGTGCGGTGTTGATGCCAAGGATTGTAGAATGGGCGAAATGTTTGCCAATTTGCGATGAAATCTGCAGCAGAATCTCCTATATCTTGTACGATACGGCGAAAAGGTTTGTATAGCATAAGCTCAACCCTGCAAAAGTCAGCGTAGCAAGGTTCTGTTGTGGATGGTATGGAGGAGTAGCGTGGTATGACCCGAACAATTGCCTTTGTAGGCCTTTGTTTCCATTTGTTTGTTTTGCGACGAGGATCATATGACCAGGATCTTGCCAACTCTATTAGTGATGTGGACTCTAGGGTAGAAGGGCGTTGGATATATGTATCTATGAAGTGCGGGGATGTAGTGGAGGTGGCGTCCGTTTGTGGAAGGCGCATAAGAATTTTTTGGTTTACATTTAAAGAAATGAATGGCCGACTACATAATGTTAACGGTAATTTTTGCAGCATATGGCAGGTTTCCTGGGCTCCAATGTCACGATCAACAAGGGTTTCAGCAAGAAATTTTCGAAATGCGGATGTTGCTGGGTCAGCAATGGGTGAAGCAAGGACAATTCTACGTAGCATGTCGTGGAAGCTTTCAGATTTTTTTTCAGCTTTGGATGCATATTTGGCGATATATTTTTGTACAGCGTGTATGGAGAGAACTGGTTGGCAGTCAACATTTGCACGCCAAATAGATAGGATGGTAGGGTTATGGCTATTGAGTCGATCGTCGTTCCGAGCAGGGGTGTATGTTTTTTGGCCATTGGAATCAATGAATAAGGCCGATTTTGGATGTAATTCCCACGATGCTTTATAACGACATTGGAGTGAGGATCCATTTTTTCTTAGGCACGTGCTTTCTGAGCATTTTGTGTGACGTTCAACACAATTGACGAGTTGTTCATAGTCACTGAAAGGATTGGTTCTGAAGATTTGCGGTGTGGACAACAGGCAAGGGTCTTCGGGATTTGTCCAAGCATTTGGTTGGTTTGAACTCGAAGGAGCACGAGGGTTCCAAGCGGAAATATATTTGTCGAAGAACTGCCTTGCAATATCGACTGCTTCTGTGTCTTCCCAGTTGAGATTCCCCATATCAGGTGCATTTTCTATCCAAAGGAAACCATGGATGTGCGCAGATCCCCTATGTTGCCATTCATACCTAACAAGAATGCGTTTTTGTAAGATAATTTTGCAATAGGTGAGGAATGATGTTTAGAGTTCTTGGAGGAAAAAAAAAATGCGGTAGAATGCGTACCTGTACCAGTAATCTTTTGTATTCAGGTGTTTCTCCAAGATAATCTCACGAAATGCTGTGAATCTATGGTGCATATATAGCGATGTTAAATGTGGGTTAGAGATAATGTTATCATTTCTCCACTTTTGTTGTTTTCCAATATCAGTAGGAAGGCATCCGGGCATGACTGCATGAAGATCAGGCCATTTTGTATCAGCTGCACTTAATGTGAAGAAGAATGTCGGGCAACCGAGTTGAGATATCATGTCCATTAGCTCATTTTTAGCTTTGTGCCAAAATGACCTTGTTCCACGTAAAGAGCTACCGAATCGCATGACTTGCTCCGCCAATTGCTCATCTGGAAACTGTTCTAATCGAATGTTCAGATCTCGAATAGATATTGGAAAGTTATCTGTGATGCTTTTTTTCACAAAAATCGACGCTGTTGCTTGACTGCGATGCCGCATCATGAGATTATATATGTAATAACGAAAGCGTGGGTGGCTTCCAAATCTATTATCGCAGTAACGTATGAGATGAAGTGCATATTCATGTAACTGCACTGCTTTCATTCTTGGCTGATTTGGCATTGCAGCGCCTGTCGGGAAAAGGGCGGGGAAAGCCATAGAGAGTAGACCTTCTGTGTTGTATTCATTGACTGGCGATAAACCAATTGTTGGCCACTCAATTGTAGTATCAGATTGGTGGTTGCAAGCATGCAAATAATGGCGGATTTCTTGAATTTCTGTATTTGTATTGGGTATGATGGGTACGAACGATGATGTTTGGGCAGCAGATGGGTCTGCGAAATCTTCGGTGAGCTCATGGGGTGGTTCAAGTGGAAGGCGAACAGTGGTTTCTGTAGTATTGGAATGGTGAAGCGAGGAGGAGACATCGGTGGGGATTGCTGGTAAGGATGCCAGTGCATTGGAATCAATACGAACATTCTTATAGTATGGGTCATTAGCCAATTTGTATTCCAATGCAGCGAGAACGCGATGTCTACTGACAATGAAATCATAAGCCTTATGGTCATTACCATGACGCGTGACAATTAGGATGTCCAAGTGCTCAACACGGCGTGGCAACATGTTTGCGATTTTTGTTATGTCTTGAGGAAAACAAATTGTGTGGCCACTGTATTTATACTGGCCACCACGTGCATGTGTTACCTGCAATATAGGGTTAACCCTAGCAATGAGCATTTCTTCTATTTGCGAAAGAGACGTAAGAGCAGCTGGTTGAGGGCCAGGGTCCATGTTGTTTGATAATGAGAAGCGATGACCCTTTGTTTCAGAGGCGCATCTAGAGCAGCAATCCATGTGGTTGGAATTGCGGATATGTATTCCAGGATATGATTCAAGACAAATGGAGCATGGACATTTAGGTGGAAGTTTATCAAGCTTTGAACGGAAATCTCGATGTGCTTGATCGGTATAAACGTTGCTGAAAGCATGTGCAAAGGAGGGGTTAGGGCAATGAGGCATGGCTGTATTTGTTTGAGAGGTTTGCTGAGAAGATAAAGAGCCTGATAATTGCAAGGGAGGATTGTTTTCAGGGTGGGGCATTTCAGACGAGGAAGGTTGGTCACCCTTTTGTTTTTTGTTTTTTTGACATTCTATGATGTTTTTTTTTGCTTGGTAAAGCTCACGGCGTCGTGCATTTATTCGTTCTTTATTTGTTGCATAGTATCTTCGAGCACGTTCATTATTAGAAGAAGAAGCCATTCGCAAAATTTATGGTACCTATAAGCAAGGGAGGGGAAAACAAGAATGTTATTTAGAGACAACAACCACGTTATTGTATGAAAGCGAAAGAAGGGTAAAAAATGCAAGCGAAAGCGAAAGAAGGGGAAAAAAATCTAAGTTCTGAATAGTGCCATGTGATTTTTTTTATTTGAGAAATGTTTTTGAAAGAACGTATTAGTATTTTTGATGCATACATGTAGGTAGTTTCATGTGTAAAGTTGATAAAAGGAAAAAAAAAATGTGATTTTTGCTACTAACATAATGCTAGATACAATGGAGAACAAATATTTATTTCAATGGTATATAAGAAATTTTCATAAGAAGACATGCAACAATATATCTTGTAAAGTTGTATTTATAAAATTGGACAATAGGAATTGCCAAAAAGCAAGGAACACATTCTGCAATATTTATTTACAATGTCGAGATGCTCTGAATTTCTCGAAGGATGTTTTTGCATTCTGTCGTGAAATGTAGTTTTTCTTCTTTTATGATAACGCATTTCAATCGTGGGACTTCTTTAAAAGTTTCTGTCTTCACCGAAAGTGTGAAGATATGATCTGTCCATAGAGCTCTAGAGACAATTTCCTTGATTAGTTCTGGATCTGAAGATAATAGATAGAAGTCTTTGGCATTATTTCCAAGAATTGTAGAGCCCGCGTCTTCGAAAGCAACAGTTGAAGTCAATTCACCAGTGTGATCTTGTATGTCGATTTTCAATAAGTATCTGTAATCACAGTCGCTTACTTCAGCGTTGCACTTTGGACAGAACCACACCCCTGTATTTTGTGGAATAAGTTTTTTCATGCATTTTTTCCCACCAACAATGGACGGGCAAGAAATGTAGTAAAAACTATCCATACCAATTTTTGTTATTGTGCCCTTTAATTGGAAAAATGTTGGTTTCTCTAAGGAATCCATACTGTAAATGTCAGCAATTGTTATTTTTTTTTGTTGGGGGCAAAAAGGAGATCTTGTTGTCAAAGATGTTGAAGCAGCAGTGGAGCCTTCTTTTTTAAACCACGACTTTAGCGTATGGGCCTCTTCAATGTCAGGATCTACAAGAACAATGGATCTCGTTGTAGTGCCGATATTTTTCCCATTAAATTCGCCAACACGTGCAGATTTGATTGCAACGATGGGGTTATTGCCTGTAGCACATAGGGAGGAGATTTCCTGTGAAACGGCTTTAAAATTATCGCCCCAAAAGATTGCATCTATGCTATACCCTGACATGTCTTGAAGCTGTACTGTTTGTTTATTGACTTCAGAGCCATCTCTTCTACGTATAGTGCATACACTGGAAATGTCTGTGACAACACCCAAAATATCAACAATGGAGTTGACGTTTGTTGTTCTGATATCATCAATTGATTTTATACTGAATTGAACTGCTGGATTATGTTTTTTTTCACTGGCAACATGTTCTATGGTAGATGTTGCATTCAACAAAATTTCCCAGTCATTGTTCAAGTGGTTGTATTGCTTATTAGCCATTTTCACATTCCCTTTAGAAACAATGTAGACATTTCCATTTTGGATTTTGTCGAAGAAATAATCTGCGACATTGTTGAAACATGTAATATGGATTTCTCCACCCTCTGTATCGAACAGGTCAAAGCCAAACACTTTACCGGGTCCGTATTGATTCTGAAATTGTCGAAGAGCTGTTTTCCTTTGGACGTATCCTTTTATGCACCAGTTTGAGTGGTAAGGGTTTAACGATTTGATGGGAATTTGAACCGGTTGAACGGACGGGGCTGGAGTAGTTGGAAGAGGGCAGGGCCTTTTTGATGGAGGATGTGGATCCGATGAGGATGGAGAGTTTTCATCAGATGTGATGGGGAAACTCATAGTTTTTGGATTGCCAATTAAGGGTGCAAATGAAGTAGATATTTCAAAGTCTAATAGCTTTATAGACCTACACGACAAATGAGAGTCAAAGGAATAACTGTTAGAAGTGGTTGTGTTATAAGTAAAAGAATGTTAAATTTGAAATAAGAATTTTATAACAAACTTACGTTGAAGGACCAATAGCTGAGGTAGTCCAACTTTTAACATTTATAATAGAACCCTTTTGTAGCAAGCCTGTTGCTACGAGATCATTGAAATCTTTTGGAAGCATGATGTGTTTCTTATGTGTTCCGTCTGAAATTGCAGTACGATATCGTGGAGTTGAGTTTTGCATTGGTTGTATTGGCTCAAGCTCAGCAATTTGCAGGTATGGTTGAATATGAGCTGATCCAGATAACATTGAGGAAATTGCATTTTCAGTGAGGTTTGATGTCATTTTCTGGTACAAAACAAAACACAAAAATGTTGTAAGAAGCATGTTTAGTTTTTTTCTAAATGAGTGGGCATCTAAGCTTATAAACATAATGAAGAAAGATATTTATTACAACATCTTTATACGTTCATTTTTTTTAAGCATACTTCCACGAAGCGCAGAGGAAGGAGAGGGAGAAACAAATGAAATAGAAGGTTTGGGGGTAACTCTAGTATCATCTGGTTGCTGATTTGATTGCCCAAAAATCATGGTGTTTTGAACGACAGAGGTCGAGAAAAGCCATACCAGCAGGCGAAGTGCAAGCCCTGGAAGGGACAATGTAGCCATATGAGGTACACCAACATCTCCCCTAGAGGAAAAGGGAGTAGGGGAAATCCTTAATTGGCGGACACCATTTTGTCAAACTGAGACCAACGAGGGAGCAGTGATGTTATTCCGATTTGAATAAATTGTATGACACTTTGACACAACTGCTTTTTCAATTTTTAAGAGACGAGAAAAAGCTAAAGACGACTCTAGTCGCCTTCGATCTGGGCAACTCTAGTAGCATCTGGTTGCTGAGTTGATTGATCGAGAATCAAGGTGTTTTGAACGGCAGAGGTCGAGAAAAAAGTATATTGGCAGGGCAATTGCAAGGCCTGGAAGGGTCAATGTAGCCATATGAGGTGCACCAACATCTCCCCTAGAGGAAAAGGGAGCAGGATTCCTCCATGGGGAAATCCTTGAATGGTGGACTCCATTTTCTTACCCTAAGACCAACGAGGGAACAGTGAGGTTATTCCGATTTAAATAAATTTTATGACACTTTGACACAAGTTGCTTTTTCATTTTTTAAGAGTCGAGAAAAAGCTAAAGATGACTCTAGTCGCCTTCGATTTTTAATGAGCCTGAAGTGACAAGTGCTCAGATGGTCCTTTTCTTTTAAGGAGTCTGAAAAGGAATGAAAGTGACTACTCTGTGAGGTTATTCCGATTTAAATAAATTTTATGACACTTTGACACAATTTGCTTTTTCATTTTTTAAGAGTCGAGAAAAAGCTAAAGATGACTCTAGTCGCCTTCGATTTTTAATGAGCCTGAAGTGACAAGTGCTCAGATGGTCCTTTTCTTTTAAGGAGTCTGAAAAGGAATGAAAGTGACTACCCTGTGAGGTTATTCCGATTTAAATAAGTTTTATGACACTTTGACACAATTTGCTTTTTCATTTTTTAAGAGTCGAGAAAAAGCTAAAGATGACTCTAGTCGCCTTCGATTTTTAATGAGCCTGAAGTGACAAGTGCTCAGATGGTCCTTTTCTTTTAAGGAGTCTGAAAAGGAACGAAAGTGACTACTCTGGATATCTAGACAGGGGGATTACCAAACCAATCGCAAAACTGCAGAATACTTTTTATGGTACGGCAGTCAATCTTCCCGAATGCTGTGTTCAGTGCATTGCGATCGATAGGGCGGCAAACACGGCTTCCTAAGGATAAAGGATATAGCCTACTGTGGTCTCCCAATATATACTCGACGGTACGTGGGAGCACAAGTCCGTATTGGCACTTGTCATTTCAAAGAGGAGGAATCACCCAACCTACGATGAAAGTGATAGTTACCAGGTTTTACGACGCCGGAACACGTCTCTAGCCTAGACTTCTAAATGGTGTGCGTTAGGTTCCAAAGCGTTTTTATGTTTATTGAAATGTATTTTACAGTTGATCTTTCTTAAGAAGTTTGCCTTTAAGGTTGATCGCGTGATGTACAGATACAATTCCTAAATATGCAATCTAAGATGATAAACAATCGTTTACTTTCTTTTTTTTGCAATGAAAAGCCTAGCTACTAAGGAAAGAGAAGCGAAACTGTTTGAACATAGAGCAGAGAGCACACGCAAAGTCCTAAATCAATTACCACATGCATTCTAAATGTAAATGTACATGCATGTATTTGTTTTCCGCTTTCTTAATGTGTGGATGACAAAAAAAATGACAAGTGGAATATAATATCAACACACACTAAAAAACAAGACAGCCACGATGGCACCACTTTGCATTAGTTAAACACAAAGGAATAAAGTTTAAATTATCAAGAAAGCATATATATAACTGAATCATTTCAATCGGAAAATAATTTTGAATGAAATTTATAAGACTCTTTAGTTGCTCAGTGGCTAATGTACAATTGATGGAAGAGGATTTTGTATCATGGCCCATGGATGAAATAGAAATGGAGCAAAAGCTCGGAAAGGAGATTAAGGTTGTTACCAGAGATGAAGCAATATAGAAAACGCCCAGAAATGTCCGTCAACGCTGAAAGTTGGATTGCCCAGTGACAAAACAAAGTAGGCCAAGGCAAAGTATCTGTATTTAACATTGTTGTGTGAGTAACCAAAACAAGCTGCACATTGCTATGCAAATTAATAGTCTTTGCGAGAAGAAAACCCAACATAATCCACACAATCTAATCCTCGCAAGGAAGGTTTTGCAGGGATTTAAAGGCTTTCTTATGCTATAAAATCCTAGGCAAATGTGGGTGCCCCAGCAAATAAAAATGTTTACCATAATACCCACTTACTATTAAGCATTGTCTCCAAAGGAACTTGAACAATATGATAAAAGACTGATCTTTTACTTCTATAATATACATAATGTTAAATATATGAAAAACACTTTCTGCTTGCAAGTAAGACTCTATAGTTGCTGAGTGGCTAATGTACAATTGATGGAAGAGGATTTTCTATCATGGTCCATGGATGAAATAGAAATGAAGCAAAAACTCGGAAAGGAGATTAAGGTTGTTACCGGAGTTGAAGCAATACAGAGAACGTCCAGAAATGTCCTTCAACGCTGAAAGTTGAACAGCAACTACAAATTAGTTTGCAACTGCTTCACACATAGTAAAAAATGGATATTGTCAGATAAAGGCAGGGAGAAATTCAATAACAAAGCAGAGATTAAACTACGTGCAAGATGATCCGAGAACAAGTAGTTTAATATCATCTGTTAATATAATTTGATGGTTAAAAAAATATGTTGCATCATTCAAAAGTTATCAATTCAAATTTACAGATAGAATATGCATGACTTTGCACACTAAAAATAGAATATGCATAACTTTGCAAACTTAAATAGTGATTTCAGAAGTAAAATATATAAATACATTTTATGAGTCAAATTACTTCCAAAGTTAACAAGATTGGATCTCGTTACAAGAACTTCCAGCCACCTTGTTGTAAGACCTTCATATTTAAAAACATTTTACCCTACTTATACTCTGTAATTGAGAGTATAGCTAGAATATAAGGCTGTACTTCGTTACATGGGATATATAAATATGCACATCAAAGCCTGATCGAATAACATGAGAGCATAGTTCAAAACACCAAGTTGAAGCCTAGATTTATATTTAATGTTGCACAAAATTTGGCATAAAGCATAGGATAAACCACTGACAAAGTTAACAAAGCCTGATTGAATAACCTGAGAGCATAGTTCAAAACACCAAGTTGAAGCCTAGATTTATATTTAATGTTGCACAAATTTGCAAATGACAGATATGGTGGAAATTCATATATCTGTATTGTTCAGAGTTTTAAGAAGCACATGTATCTAAGAATCCAGGAACCTGAGGCTCTGGGCTTATGCTATCTTCATCAAGATTGTCGTCCTGCCATTGTACACAGAGATGTTAAGCCTAGCAATATATTGCTTGATTCTGACATGACTGCAAGGGTTGCAGATTTTGGAGTTGCAAAGCTGATTCGAACTGGTTCGGAGGCCATGTCTTCTGTTATTGGCTCCTATGGCTACATTGCTCCAGGTAAAGTAGTTTCAAACTTCAGAACTATAAGTGGTCATTCTTTTTATGGTAACATTAATTTTCTTTTCAGAAACCATATACATTCTAACATCTTAGGATATAGCTTGTTCTTGAATGATACTCTGTCCATCCATTTTATGTTACATGATTGTCTCTGATGTGAGCAATTTACTTACAAAGTGTCTAACATCTTAGGTTACTCCATCAATCCATTCTATGTCAACATGGTTGTCTCTGGTGTGAACAATATACTTGCAAAGTGTCTAACATCGTAGGTTATACTTTGTTCTTGAATGATACTCCATCAATCCATTTTATGTTAACATGATTGTCTCTGATGTGAATAATTTACTTACAAAGTGAGTTAGGATGGTCTAAGTGCATTTTTCTTTCAGTTTCATGATTGTGTACCCTGGAAAATCTAAGAATACAAAAGGAGAATCTTGTATTGGTTTTACATCCCTAAAGCATTAAGATTAGCTGAACACAAAAGTAAAAGGGAATCGGTTTTAGCTACTGTTTGGATTTGAAGAAGGAATTCAGAAATATGAGTATTCTCAGATCAGACAACCTTATGGAAAAGGTCTTATTATTTTTATGTATTTGTAAGTTAGTTTGTGTATCAGATTCTCAGTGATTGATGGGTATGGAGTTGTGTTTAGCCCAGCTTAGTTCAAAATCCTAAATTTGCTATAAGGTAGCATTCATTGTTTTCTACATAGCCAATCAAATTCTTACACAGATTTTCTCTTGTAATATATATCTGAAAGTTATATGTTAAACCTAGCACAGACTTGTACTGTTTCATTAATTGAGGATGGTAGCAATCTATTAAGTCCATGAGTCTGGAAGGTTCCCATAGATGTAATTGCCTTCACTGCTATATCTCTTGGATTGATCTATGTTGGATCTTGCAATGATGAAGTGGCTCAGTCAATTATTATTGCCTTGATGGAGAGAAGTGATTCTGAGCTAGGAGAGCCACTTACTCGATTTCTTTGTTTAGGCCTTGGCCTCTTATATCTTGGAAAGCAGGTGAGTGGATTGATTCTGAACAGAGTCCATTAACTGCCATTATATCCTCCAGACATATATTGGTCAATGATTTGTGCTTACTTTGGGAATATGCTGTAAGAAAAAGAAACATAAGATATGCTGTCTTTTTTTAAAAAGAGTGAAGAAAGAGGTATATTTAAAGGAAAATTATGAAATATTTTACATGAGATCCCGTCCACACAAACTCCAGAGGAGCTGCTCAATTACCAGCTAATACAGTGATTAAAGGGAAGTGGTCCACAAAATAATTGAAAGGAGATAGGACATAGAGGTTTCTGGGAGTGATGACTGATTAGAGATTGCTGATGTTCTCAACTCCCTGGCATTCCCAGAAAAGTGTTAGAAGCTCTATTTAATGCTGTATTTGTACTAACATTGAAGGTTGTTACCGTGTTGTTTAGCCAAGAGGTCGTTTTTAGGAATCTTGTTTGTTGCCATCTGTATGATTTTCTAAAGCACTCAACTATACAAACGTATGCAGGGAATTTATAGTTTAGTAACTTCTAGAAAAATACCTTTTGATAGCATTTTGACAAGGAACAAGTAAAACATTCATTTATATAACATACTGTTGCGGATTCCTGGGTGCTATTTTTTCTGCTTTCTGGTATTTCAACTTTTCCAAGGTGGAAAGATCTAGGTAAGCGCATGTAGGTAATGGTTTAAGCTAAAGATTAAATGAGGGTCACCATGCCGTTTCCAATATGTTGAAGAAGATTTATTGCCAATGATGCTATAGGTATTAAAGAAGTGTTTTGTTTGATTTTTGTGAGATGTTATGGCACTAGGTAGTGATGTATGCCTTGCATAATGTCTGTGCTAACAAGAATACAGGTTTTCCTTGCTTTTGCTCAAAGTCACAGGCTTTTAACTCTTCTCTTGAAATAAACAGGAAAAAGTTGATGCAACTTTGGAAGTAGCAAAGACATTCAATGAGAAAATATCAAGATATTGTCAAGTTACGCTGGAGTCCTGTGCATATGCAGGGACTGGAAATGTTCTCAAGGTAAGAAATGAATTGGCTGAAATGAGACCTGTTCTAGATGAAGCTATTAAAGCTAAAGAACAGATTACAAGAGATTTGAATGTTATAAGCTGGAGACATGTCCTACAATGGTTGAAAAAGAACAACTTGAGACAGAAGCTATGAGAACAAGGCAGCTGACTGATGAACTTAATGGTCAAATATCTCAACTTAGTGATGAAATGCATGAAATAAAGGCTGAAAAGGTTAAAGCGATGAATGATCTTGATGAATTCAAGGTCTTGGTCAAAAAATTAGAAAATGAGAGAGCAGAGCTATCTGAATATCTTCATGTAGTGAGAGCTGAGCTGGAGCAAATGAAAAAAGAAGCTGATTTCCACCAAAAACATGAAGAAGAAAGGAATCGATTCTCTGAGGAGAATGCCAAACTTTCTGCAGAGCTATATGATTGCAAGGAATATTTATCAAGGAGGCAAGATGAAAAATCAGAACGTGATAAGCAATTGAGAGATATGGTACTTGAGCTTCATAAAGCTACATCAGAAAATATGAATTTTGCAAGCAATGTGTGCAAGCATAGACATATGTTAACAGAGGTAGAGGGTGAATGCTTTCTACCTATCCCTGAGGCAAGATGCGACTCAGCTTTGTTGCAGAGACAACCTTATGGAAAAGGTCTTATTATTTTTATGTATTTGTAAGTTAGTTTGTGTATCAGATTCTCAGTGATTGATGGGTATGGAGTTGTGTTTTAGCCCAGCTTAGTTCAAAATCCTAAATTTGCTATAAGGTAGCATTCATTGTTTTCTACATAGCCAATCAAATTCTTACAATTTTCTCTTGTAATATATATCTGAAAGTTATATGTTAAACCTAGCACAGACTTGTACTGTTTCATTAATTGAGGATGGTAGCAATCTATTAAGTCCATGGGTCTGGAAGGTTCCCATAGATGTAATTGCCTTCACTGCTATATCTCTTGGATTGATCTATGTTGGATCTTGCAATGATGAAGTGGCTCAGTCAATTATTATTGCCTTGATGGAGAGAAGTGATTCTGAGCTAGGAGAGCCAATAGTGGAGCGTTTACCTGGAGTTCTTTGGTGAAAAAATAAAAACTATGAACAGGAAAAACCATATTAAAGATTTATCTGGCATAATCTTAGAAAATGTTTTTACAGACAAATTCAGTGCATGTGTCATTTTAATAGGGATTTTGGCCCTGTTTCCTCCATGACCTCACGTGCAGCACACTCCTCCCAAGTCTCTCATGCACATATGTGCGAATAAACAAGGATTTTGCATTCTACCCATTAATGAGTACAAGGGAAAACAATAAATTTGCAAGAGAGAAAGAACAAACAAAAAAGACCACTATTGACATTGTGGATGCAACATTCACTAGGCTTTGTAATTTGTATATGGATAAGTCCCTGAATCTATGTTAAGTTTGCAACTTAAAGCATGACCAAAAGCAGCACATTGGTAGAATTAAAGCTATTTTGCCACAATAGTTGCAGGGCACAAAAGCCTCTAAAGACACCAATGCAATGATTTTGAATCAGGTTTGATTTGGACATGGAAGGCTCCATTAAAGATATCCTTGTAAGGAGCTATGTTTGAAGCTCTCAACAGGCTTGATCTGTTTGGCCCCCTCCTCTTGTGAACAGCACTATTGGATCCATTGAGCGGAGGCAATTTGAAGAGTGCCCAAGGACCCAGGTCACTTCGACTGCCATGAACAAAATTATAAATGGATGCCGTACTCATTAGGCGTTGTCTATGGGCAGACCCTAACCCTGGGTTATATATGTTGTGACAGAAAGCAACACAGTTAAGTCCCTGAATCTATGTTAAGTTTGCAACTTAAAGCATGACCAAAAGCAGCACATTGGTAGAATTAAAGCTATTTTGCCACAATAGTTGCAGGGCACAAAAGCCTCTAAAGACACCAATGCAATGATTTTGAATGAGGTTTGATTTGAACATGGAAGGCTCCATTAAAGATATCCTTGTAAGGAGCTATGTTTGAAGCTCTCAACAGGCTTGATCTGTTTGGCCCCCTCCTCTTGTGAACAACACTGTTGGATCCATTGAGCGGAGGCAATTTGAAGAGTGCCCAAGGACCCAGGTCACTTCGACTGCCATGAACAAAATTATAAATGGATGCCGTACTCATTAGGCATTGTCTATGGGCAGACCCTAACCATGCTGGAACCATATGACAGTGAGGAAAATAATAGACAGACCATCAATATACGAAACATTCACACAACTGTAGAATACTATCAAATATGTCACAGGGATTGCCTGTAAGGCAATCTATACATCCTTGACATGCAGATCGAATCCCATAACTAATGTAACATTGGTGCATAAATCCATCAATCAGTATGAAAGGCACGCACATAAACTTTGCAATTATTCATATTTCTCTAGATGTCATAGCATCAACCATTGAGTAGTAGTCACCATATAGGTAATACCCTGGATTCTTACAGGCTTAAACTTTACAGCATATTGGGTTTTATTCCAACAGTTTGTAGTAGTAATAAAACAACTTACATTGTTACCCAAAATCTTATAGTGAAGTTGTATATACAAGAATTTTAAACAGAGGATATAACAACATGTTATAATAATGCAATTGCTACAGCTATTGCTGAAAGTTCACGATGTAGCAACGTATTAAAAGGTAACAGCATTTTCATATCAGCAGTTTGAAACAATACTTGTCAACTACCTATGTGTGATAGCAGATTGCTTGTGTTCTTTTATTGATTGTATTAACACACTGAGACCGTGCAATACTAGTGGGTGACTTCATAATTCGAAGTTGCAAGGATCACTTGCTGTCACGAGTTCTCTCTATGTGAAAAAGCCCAAGTTATAACCACAGTAATTGATTCAGCATGAATCTTTGTTTTTCTTTTCCACTGTATACTTATATATCAGGAGATTAATAATTGCACAATCATTAGAAAGAACACATGTTACTAGCACAATTGTAAGAGAATCTCAAAGCTGCAAATTGCCCAGAACAGAGTAATATTAGATCACAGTCAATGTACAAAAGCTAGCAATGTGCCTTTAAATAATTTTGATGTATTCTTCCTATCATACTCAAAGATTATATTTGAGACAGTAAGAAAATTCCCTCCCTAATTTCACAAGGTTTGTTACAGTGCCTGATGGCCCAAACTTGTTAAGACCTTGCATCATTATGCAGAGGTATATTGGTAAATATATTGATTCAAAATCCATTAGACCACCCCCTACTAAATCCAGTCGGAAAACCCTGATTTTAAGGCGTTTAATTCCGAGCGACCTAGATTGGTAATAGCATCAGGACCCTAATTC
Organism: Pinus tabuliformis; assembly: GCA_031772625.1. Lineage (NCBI taxonomy): Eukaryota > Viridiplantae > Streptophyta > Pinopsida > Pinales > Pinaceae > Pinus > Pinus tabuliformis. Next base: position 82,762,338 of record CM062806.1, on the reverse strand, counting down.
TCCTCCCAACCATTGACAGTCTGTCAATAGAGCAGCTGCCACCCCCTAGCCTAGGACCAAACCAGGGATTCCAGAGGTTTTTTCCACCTCCACCCTGCAAAGGTAAGCTTATACCGGGATTCCAGAGAAAATCCTCCTCCACCCATCAGCCATTAAAGGGATTCCAGACTCAGAGTGTCTCCACCCTATGTTGGGAATCCAGAGGGTACTATAACTGATTATTCAGTAATGGAAACCAGTGTAGGCCTCCACCCATTAGATACTGAGGGACTCCAGAGTATAATCCTCCACCCTCGGTTTAGCTAAGAATCCTAGAGAACTAAGCAATAACTATGTTTAATGGAAGTCAAAGGGTTTCAAAGTTATTTTGCAATGTTATGGGATATGAGAGGCATCCCAAATATTCTGGAGTTCTTTGGTGAACAACAAGCCTCAATTTTTTTTTAAATTACCAATCATATTGAAATACCGCAAGAGAAATCATGAAGACTATATAGCCAAAATGACCCCTTATTAAAATTGCCAATAGTGGAGCGTTTACCTGGAGTTCTTTGGTGAAAAAATAAAAACTATGAACAGGAAAAACCATATTAAAGATTTATCTGGCATAATCTTAGCAAATGTTTTTACAGACAAATTCAGTGCATGTGTCATTTTAATAGGGATTTTGGCCCTGTTTCCTCCATGACCTCACGTGCAGCACACTCCTCCCAAGTCTCTCATGCACATATGTGCGAATAAACAAGGATTTTGCATTCTACCCATTAATGAGTACAAGGGAAAACAATAAATTTGCAAGAGAGAAAGAACAAACAAAAAAGACCACTATTGACATTGTGGATGCAACATTCACGAAAATAACTACCACTATTTTTAAAAATACAACTATTATTAAAAAAATAATAAAATGTGTTCTTGAAAATATAACCTTAAATTATCTAACGCACAATACTCTTATAACATTTAAAAAAAAAAACAAACAAACAATATTTCATAACGTTTGAAAGTACAAGTAGGCGATATCTTATGATTTTCATTTTATGAAGGTGAGGATAACTAAATAAATTAATAAGCATAGGATCGGAGTCTAAGCTATGCTTTTATTGCTTGGATTATAATTAGTAGAAGAAATTGTATAGATATGATATCACGAGACAGAAGATTAGTTGACAACTTCCTTGAAATTACTGCTATAGTCTGGTCTGTGGCAGATACAAAAAGCAATTCGAAGATGGAATTAACATGTTGAAATATAAAAACTATTCAAAGATAAAATTGACATCCACTTAATTGTTAAGCTAGTGAATTAAAAAAAAAAAATCATAGTATTCATAAATTTTCAGCTTTGGTTTTTTATTTAATTAATAAATAAATTAAAAAAAAAAATCAATATAATAATATATAATTAGAAAAAGTCACATAAATATTTTTAAAAACAAAATTTGATATATAGATAATCAATTCCATAATATCAATATCATATTATATAAATTAATTTCATTATATCAATCAACATATTATATAATCAATGTCTATTCGGTCAATTAACTAGGTTTATCATCTTTTTCTTCAATTTAATATATATAAAATCAATTTCATGATATCACTATCATATTATATAAATCAATTGCATTATATCAATCAACAAATTATATAATCAATTCCATTACGTTAATAAACTATGTTTATCATCACATTATGTAATTATCAGCTAACTTTATCAATACATATGTAAATATCAAACTCGTGGGTACGCGAATACCACCGTGCATTATTATTTGTAATACAACCGACTATGAGGTGGAACACGGCTAAATTATAGTGGAAATCCTAAACACGTTTCTCTGGTCAAAGTCCCCACCTGTCATGAAGGAAACTTCCAGAGGGTTAAATTTCTTATAATGAAAATTGATTAAATCAATATTGTCGGTACGTGGGCGCTCATGCCTGCGCCGATGGCGAGAAATAACCAACGGCTGAAGTATGAAAGGCGACGTTAAGTTGTTTGTGTTTTGGAGTGAATAAATGGATTTAGTGTTTTTAATAAAAAAGTTTGGGCGTTTAGAAAGTCTAGATTATAGAATTTATATTTACTATTTTAATTTTTTAGGACTTTGAACAAAACCAATCCGATAATATTATAAAAATGTTTTATAATGGAAATATGTAAAAAAAATTGCCTTGGTTTGAAGATTGTAAAGTAAAATTATAAATCAAATTATCTTTTCTTATTATTTAAATATATTTTTAAATGTGTAAAAAATGGTTAGTTATGAAAAATTTCCAAACAATTATTGAATGTGTAAAAAATAGTTAGTTATGAAAAATTTCCAAACAATTATTGTGTGTAAAATTAAGGTGTAATGTAATTGTTTTATATATATATTTTGGAATATGATAATATAATTTTTTTTAAATATTGTGATTTTGAAATGTGATTTTAAATGTATAATTATATTTAATATTTTTGAAAAAAATTGAAGCACTCAAATTATGTAGACTATAAAATTCAAACTTGTGATTCCAATAAATCTATACAAGATGATTAGCAATCAGAATGTAGAAGAATTTGATTACACGTAAATTTAAACCCTCTACTATTGCAATAATCTTTTATAGAATTTCTAAAAAAACTCACTATAACATGTAATCAAGAAAAACAAAAAAACAATTTAAAAGAGCTAAATTACATGTAAATTTAACCCTTTACCATTGCAATAATATTTTATCAAAATTTTGAAAAAAACCGATTATAACACAGAATAAAAAAAAAACATAAAATTCATTGCTATGTAATACCTCACTAACTTTAATTATTACTTCATATGTAATAATATATAAACCACTCTATACCACAATTAAAATTATGTGATAAAATCATCTATATACAACAATGTATAAATATAGTAATTAGCATTTTAGGTTAAAGAATTATTATCACGCATTAATTATAATATATTTTTGAGAGTAAATATGACTGCATCCCCATATTTAATGACCCTAAATGTTTATTGATGCATCTAATTTTTAGTTCAAGAGAAAATGGGTAATGTAACTCTCCTAAGGATCCAAAGATGTCAAAAGTGAAACAGCACGCCCTTTAAGCAGTGAAACGCGAACTTCACTTTTTGCTTTGGCTAATTAAAAGGTGATGGGCAGGATGCATGTGAATTTGAACATATAAAGAGTAAGTTTCGAAGACTATTAAACTCCCCTATAAAGAATAGGTTGGGAAGACTCCTGAATTACGTGGAAGTTAAGTATTTCCAACATTACTTTGAGGAAAAAATATTATGTTGTTATTATATTTCAATTAAAAAAATGAAAAATAGTATATTAAATGATATCAATCAGATAATTTTATATTTGAAATATTTAATTTAAAAAAGTTTGGGCGTGGTAGGATAATTGGAAAAAAAATTGTTGACAGGTCCTTGTGTATTTAAATGATAGGAAATTTAATCCCTTATATATGTTTTATTAGTGTAGGCGCACAGCAGCCCATTGGGATTTGAACACAAATTGTCTTACTTATTAAATATTTTTTTAAGAGATGGTGTTACTAGAATAACAGATTGTGCTAGACATCTCACCAGCATAATTAAATAATTGGAATGTAAAATATTAATATTTTAAAAATATAAATTACTCTTGATTTCTAACTTTAACAATAATTTTATTTCTCATAATAAAAGAACTTGCATATTTTGGATGCTCTTATTATTAATTTAAAATCAATAAAATTTGTCATATCTGGTTAACATGGTTGGGTTTAAAGGGTGTCATTTTTATGACAATTTACATTCAAAACTCAAAAGTAAATGGGAGATAACTAAATCCAGATATATTAAAAGTTTGTGTCCTAGACCAAATGTCATGCCCACTAATATTGAGAATTTTCATACTTTTAAATCACATTTTTTTAACCACAAAATAATTCCCTAAATCAAAAATATATTAATAAAAACACTAACAAAAATCGTTATTTTAAGAATAATAATAAAAAAAACTTTAATTTATGATGTTTAACCCCTCCTTACTATGTCATCGAAGCCATAGCACATATCTTGATCCAAATATCACCCCCTTTATTTAGTTCGTCAGTTAAATCAATCATTCTGTTATAAATTCAACATAGCATCAAAGCTTCTCGTGATTAAACATCATCTTTTCTTTCTATAACAAAGCATAAATTATAAAAACCCTTCTCACCTCTACCATGGAGATCTTGTCATGATTCTTGTAATTAGTTTTGAGCCGATGAATGTATGTGCTCATTAAATCCATATAGCTTGAGTGAGCCTAATGGGCTTAATGGTTAGGAGCATGTGTTTCCTTCTAAGAGATCACAAGTTTAAAACCAAAGAGGTAAAGAACGAATGTCATCCTAAGACTTAGCAGTGAAATGGCTACCTTAAAATTAGATAACAATAACAATAATAATATATTCCTTACATATATACATTTTTTTGAGTAAAATTTTCTAATTTCAATATCACTTTTTATGTGAAAAAAAAAATATAATAAATGAACTTTAATTTAATAAATAAAATAATAACAATAATAATAATAATAGTAAATTATTGTTATAATACATTGTCATCATGCTTTTGAAAGAATGTTTCTCTCTTTAGTTATAGACATATTGCATCATATATTTAACCCTAGTAACATAGGGATATAATTATATGGATGGTGTAGAAAAAAATAAGAAAAAGCTATACGTTGTTACTTTAATTTTGCAAAATGCTAATGTCTAATGAAGTGATTTGGAATAAAATTGCAACAATGTTGTAGTAAACAAATAAATAACAAGTTTGCAAAATGCTAATGTCTAATGAAGTGATTTGGAATAAAATTGCAACAATGTTGTAGTAAACAAATATATAACAAGTTGACAAAAAATTATTATTTTTACTTCAAATTACCTCAATTACTTTATCAAGTCACTCTATAGCTTTGATTTCTAATAAGACGTGGTTAATTAATAAGCATCTTCAACTTGTGACGTGATTAATTAATAATGATTGTGAACTTATAACCTATTATAACATATCTTATTAATAAGAAAGAACTTAGAAGTCATTCATAGAGGCTGAGAATTTAAAATTTAGTGTAAAAAGAGATGATGAGTGTTGAAAACCATACATTCTAAACCCAACCTTGATAATTGTATGCAAATTATATTTTCCTTTTTGAATGGTGTAGTTTAGAAGTTTCTTAAAATCATTCTATGGATTTATCATTAATTAGATAATGACTGGAATTTGATGTAATGCTAGGAACACAAATAATATCTTTTTTCATTATTTTTATGCCACCGTATTACAATAGCTCATTTTGTTATCATAAAATGTTTATGCCACCATATCACACTAGCTCATTTTATTATCATAAACATATATGTTTATAGAACATCATTTTTATTTCTTTCTCTCTTACCCTAAATGATAATTACTCACTCTTTTACCAATTTGTAAGTGAGAGGTAGAATAACATAAACTATAATATGATAGAAGCTTTGAACTAATCACAAATAAAAAATATTTTTATATTAATGTTAAAGTGATAGAAAGGACAACAACAAAGTGATAATTGAAGTAAATGTTTAAATAGATTGATAGTTAGACTCCTTTCCTTCATATATATCAATATATATTTTCATTTGAAGAGAGGAAAACTTTCTAAGTTACAAATTTTGAAATTTAAGAAACAACTAATCCCTCTCACTTTTACAATTGCAATTTTCAATGATTGTGTATTTAGTGAAGGGGAAATTATAACAATAACATTTTAGTTTTCTTATTTTTTAAGAATAATTCATAGTTTTAATCTCTTGGATTAGGATTATATGTCTAGGCTTGAGAAGCTCAAAGAGTCCTTCAAATTAAACTTAACTATAATTGATATACATTAACTATGTCATTTTCCACCTTTTTTAAAAACTTAATGACATTCATCAATGTATATCGACAACTTTTAATTTAATAATCATACTAATATAAAACAAGGGCTACAAAGTAGCTAGTACTGTGGCTCAACATAAACATAGCTTAATTAAACTAAAAAATAACAAAGAGCAAAATTTCATCACAAAAATAAAACAACTATTAAAATAATGTATTGTTGAATGTCATGGGGTCTTTGATAGATGGTGAGCACTCCTTGATGTGAAGTCGTCATTTCAATTCTCCTTCCAATCCAGATGAATATTGGAAATGATGAAAATGTAGTCCATTGTCCCACAAACAAGGGGGTATCATACACCAATTTGGTGTGTGGCTTGGCCATGACCTCAAAATTAGATAATAATAATAATAATGACAAAAAATTTAGAAATATGATTCATTAATATTGTTAATATTAACATATATACACTTTAGTATGTTTTTTTTTGGTCAATTAAGAGTGGTACCTTCAATTAACCTAAAAAATAAGATTACATATGGTACAACATCTTTACAAGTGTAAAGACCAAAAAAGGCAGACCCGTTGATGAAAACAATCAACAGGGTCAACAATACCCTAAACATCACACATAAAAACAAAAAAGAATATTGTTCCTCCTAATCTCGGCTTATCGCACCTCGCATTGATTGCAAGTCGACAAAACCTGAAACTGTGAAATGCGATATTCCATCGCAACCTCGCAAACCTCGATGACTTATCACACATTTCGGCTTATCGTACATCACAATGACTGCATGCTGCCAACCCTTGAAACTGCGAAATGCCGGAATAAACTTCAATCGTTCGATTAAACAATTGATCTGATGGTCCACAGTCCATCGCATCCCCGCAAACCTCGGCACATCGCCATGTCACAAAACTAATTTTATTATTGGCCATTCACTTTTATCGAAAGACAAAATGTGATTGCATCTCCATCGTCGATCCGGTTCTTGATCCGAAAATTGACGCAGCATCTCTTTAGGAACTTGCACGCCCATTACCCGCATTCCAGACCCGGAAAAGAAAAAGAACCTGTGATCTATAAAAAATCGGGTCCGCTCTTCGGCTTAACTATCGCCCATCTTAAAACCCGAAATTCATTCGATGACAAGGTACTTAGATCCAATGGTTTGTTGCTATTCAAACTAGCACATGGGTTACCAGTGGTTGAACCCCCATAATGGAATATGATGTTAGCGCGTGGAAAAAGGATTGACGGTCAAGATTTACTGCGGCACTTCAACCTAGCTCAAGAACTTCCATCCGCTCCTACTCCCGCTAAAATTTTCCACCAAATATGTCTGTTGATCCGTCATGATCAAATGATTCCTGTGCATCATTCTCTTCACTTCGTGTTTATGTCATTCCTTCCTCTCCTGCTGAAAATTCAGGTCCGGTCTAAGTCTTAACCTCCGATCACTTTTAAAACCGAATATCCATATGATAAAGCCCCTGTTGATCTAACAGTCATCAAAGATATTGGATCAAAAACTAGCACGACCTTTACCCGCTTTATGGAGCCGATAAAGATTATAAACCGCTAATCTATAAATATTTGGGTCCGCTTGTATACTTGACCTTCGGTCATTTTTCAACCCGATAGCCATTCAATAATGAAGGCCATCAAAATCTATGGTCCACGACCTTTCTACTAGCCCGCTATTTACCATGTACTGCTCCCCTGTAGCTTGCTTTGTCTTAAGCATTCTTTGTGGGATCAACGGTTAGGATTGAATCCTTCTTTCGCTCTCTCATACTTCCACTGATCTTCCTTCTGCTCATTTCTCATGGTCTGGAAGTGATCCATGTATTTGGCTGCCTGCCTTTGACAATCATCATGCAATTTCCCCGAGGGTGTTGAAACCCTAGTGTACCTGTTGTAACTTTCCTTGCAAAGCACTCCTTCATTCGCTAGACGATCAGCTAGCATATTGGCTTTTCTTCGCACGTGAATGAAGCTGACGGTTCTTAGGATTCACAAGTGGTAAGAAATATGTTAAAAGACCTGCGATAGCCTCCAATGTTTCGAAACTTTTCCTGGTTTCGTTCCATTACATATCTTCTTGGCCCCATTGATGACCAATTCAGATTCTGCTTCAATGATGACATTGTATAAATTTGACTCGTTCAGGATTTCCAGTCACTGCTCTAAGGAAATGAGCTCCGCCATGTTATTAGTGGCAGTTCCAAAATGACTATGAAAGATGTCCTTTATGCGCCCCTGCTCATCTCCTATAACCCCACCAAATTCAGCCATCCTAGGGTTGCCCTTAGAGGCTCCATCTATATTGACTTTCAAAAAACCATGAGGAGGAGGCTGGCAGATGTCTTTACCAGTAGTTGTTTGGCTCACACCCTTGTTTATGCTATGGGGAACTAGAAAATGGAGACCCAACTGTAGCAGTATGCGAGCATCTTGGGGCAAAGGAGGGTTCTCAGGAAGTTTCCACAAAAGGGCTCCAACTATGTCTTTAAGCTGTCGTAATATTTGTGCAATGATGTACTAGGTTGAGCTAATTTTGTTCTTGAAAATCCCGCCATTGCGTTCTTTCCATACATCCCAGATAATAAAGCCTAGAACCAGAGTCCAAGATTTATTGATGATTTCATTGCTTGAGAAGTTTTTACTCCAATTCTTCAAAGTGTTGGTGATGCTGAGTTTGTCCCTGTCAAGTTCCCTGAAGACTGAGGCCACCCAATCCCATAAGGTAGAGGTGAATTGGCATAGGTTGAATAAGTGTTCCATCATCTCCTCTTGTAAGCCACATAGATGGCATTTGTATGGGCCAACAAAACGTCTTTTCAGAAGATTCTCCCAAGTTAGAATTTTCTTTTGTTGAACCAACCACACAAACAACTTTATTTTCATTCAATGCGGGTTCTGCCAAAGGTTCTTCCATACCTTATAAGAGTTTTGATAATCAAACCCTAGGGCCATTCGTTTAGATTCTATAAGGCTAAAGTTTCCTTTGGTGTTTCTTCCCCGTCTTAGTTGGTTAAACAAGGATGACACCAAAATCTTCCTCTGTTCCAAGTCTAGAGCAAGAGAAACAACTTGGGCCTTCAAAGGGCTCTCTTCACTATTACCCAGATCCTTCCATATTCTCCATTTACCATTGTTCCTTACTTGATCCTAGAAGTCACTTACCATAAGTAAACCTTCGTTGTCAATGTCATTCTTGAGAGCGGTTAATTCTTCCTTGAAAAATTTTGGTTCCTGCTGCCAATTATCCTCCCAAAACCATGCCAAGTTCCCAGCTTGGATCTCCCAGAAACTATGCTGTTGGATAATGGCTCTATTCTCCCAAGAAAGGTTCCAAATGTGGGAGCCCTTAATGAGCCCTGACATTTAGATCCCTCTCCTACCAATTATTTGCATATTTTTGTTTCCAAAGCTTGGCCGAAGGGGTTGCTGATTACTTAAGCCACCTCCACCAAAGCTTTTCTCTCGAAACTCTGCTGAGGGTTTCAGGGTCATGAAGCCCCAAACCACCATGGTCCTTAGGTTTGCAGAGCTTTTCCCAAGCTACCAAAGCCCACTTCTTTTTCTCCTCCCCTCTTTCCCAAATAAAATCTCGTTGAATACTCCTAATCTGTTGCATAACTCCTTTAGGAGCAGGAAGAGATGAAAACATGAAAATGGGAATAGCCTGCAGGACCACCTTCGTAAGCACAAGATGCCCCACCAAATTTAAAGACCTGCATGTCCATTTCCTCACCTTGTCCTAAAGTTTATTCGTTACTGGCTCCCACACTCCCTTTCTTAGAGGTTTGTCCTTAAGAGGCATTCCAATGTACTTGGAAAGTAACTGATCCCTTTGAAACCTGAGAATTTTGGTGAGGTTCCTCTGAATAGAAATGTCAGTGTTAAAAGAGAAAACTTTTGATTTGTCAAGGCTTACCTATGTACCAGGGCCATAGCGAAGTCGTTCAGGATTTGTTTGAAAGCTCTAGCTTCCCTGACCGTGGGAATACCCTGCAACATTGTGTCATCCACAAATTGTTGATGAGTAAAAGCAGCACCATCTAGGGTAAGTTTCAGACCCTGGATTCTTCCTTCAGCATTTTCTGTTTTGATCGCTCTGCCTAGCCCTTCCATCATGAGAACAAAGAGGAAGGGGGAGAGCGGATCCCCTTGTCTGAGACCCCTAGAAGGCATAAAGGTTCTGGAGGGAGAACCATTAAGCAGGATGGAAAAACTAGCCATGGATACAAGGGCCATAACCCATCTTATCTAGTTGTGGTCGAAGCCATAAGCTCTTAGCACTGCCCTGATGTAAGACTAGCTTAGCTTATCATACTCTTTCGGTAGGTCAATTTATATCATCATACCATCTTGGTTATTGCTCTTAAGAGAGTGTACCACCTCGTGAGCTTGAATGATGTTATTGAGCATTTGTCTTCCTTCCACATAACCAGTTTGCTCCTCTGAGACAAGCGCTGGAACAGGGGCTTGAGTCTGTTAGCAATCACTTTGGAAATAATTTTGTACACCACATTACATAAAGCTATGGAACTAAATTGGTCTGGTGTCATATCTTTTTCCTGCTTTGGAATCAAAGCTATGAAAGAGGCATTAAGATCCTTCAAAACCATTTTGGATCTTCTTGAGTCTTCCACAACCACAAGGATATCTTGTTTGATTGTTTTCCAACAAGCTTTGAAGAAGTCCACATTGAACCCATCCGGGCTCGAAGCTTTCCCATTTTGCATCTCATTGATAACTTCACTGACCTCCTCTTCGGACACTGGCCTATTAAGATTGTGGTTGTCTTCCTTGGTTACAAGCTTCAGAATGTGCTTTGTGAAACTATTAATGAACCGAGATCTATCTACGAGAGGCTCCTATGCTATGCTAAGGAATTGTTGAACTAGGACAGATTCCATTTCTTTATGAGAGACGAGCTCTTTCCCTTGAGAATCTTTGAGTTTTGTAATTTTGTTATGTGACCTATGATCTAGGGTTGATTTATGAAAAAACTTCATGTCTCTTTCTCCTTCACTAATCCACTGCACCCTCGATTTCTGTCTCCAGAAAATATCCCCTTGCATGCAACGATATTCCCATTCGTTCTGGAGAGAGTCAGCTTGATTTTTCCGTTCATCGGAAAAACCATCTGTGATGATGATCTGATTAATCTCCTAGATTTTTTGCTCAACTTCTCTTTTGGCTTTAAAAATATTTCCAAACTCCTTTTTGTTCCAATCTTTAAGCTTGGATTTGATGTGTTTAAGTCTCTATTGTAGCATGAACATTTTAGTGCCTTGAACGGGCATATCTTCCATCCACCATTTGTTAATATTGCTGGTGAAGTCAGGGTGAGAGATCTAGACATTTTCAAACCTAAAAGGTTTGTTCGTCGGTGTGCCCATAAAAGTAGTTTCAAGCTGGACAGGCTAGTGGTCCGAGCCTCCAAAGGAAAGGATTAAAGCTGACATGTCAAGGCCTGTAAGAAGGTGGTCCCCTGAGATTATGAATCTATCTAGTTTAGAGGCAACTTGAGCAGCCCCTCCCCTCTTATTGTTCCAGGTAATAGTGACATTTATTGTTTTAGTGTCCACTAGCCCCGTGTTATTTATGAAGTTCTAGAAGGTAATGGACTCTCTGCTCAGTTTTCTGGTATCGCCTTGTAAGAGATTTGATCATATTGAAATCCCCTGTCAGAATCCAGGGTAGATCAGGATATCTCTCTCTTAGCTCCTCAAGGGAGGTGAGAAGCTTGAGTTTGTGTTCTTGTTTTTGAGGACCATAAACGTTTTTGATCATGTATATCTCCTTCTCCCAAAGGTTGAATCACCAATGATAGATAGTTCCTGAATGCTTCAGCATCCAGGATTCCAGGTTTCTGGGGGTCCCACAGCGTAAAAATCCCCCCCGCCAAGTTGTTCGCTTTGACCTCTAGATACTCATACTTGATTAACCACTTGTTGTGTATCTCTCTGATCTTTTCCATTGAACACTTTGTTTCCTGAATAAAAACCATATCTGGTTTTTCTTCTTTTATTCTATGTTAAGATTTCATTGTTTCCCTTTACTTCCTAGACCCCTAATGTTCTAGGTTGTAAGCCTCATTAAGGAAGGTTTGTAAAGGAGTAACTAGTAAGATATCTCATCTTACCTGAGTTAATCATGAATTTCCCACATTCAGTCAACATCTCATTCTGTCTTTTTCTTCCTATTTTCCTACTCGGGTTCTTGGAAGAATGCATTGGTGTATCCTTCATCATTTTCACCCCTCTATTCTCCTAGCTATCATGGTTTCTTTTGACTCCAAAGCCCTCTGATTGTGATCTCTAGAGGAAGAGTTGTTGAACCCTATCAAACTCCTCTTTTGGCATAGAGTCTACCCCTTTGGCTATTCCTTGCTCCATAAACTTTTCTAGATCTAAATTCTCACTTTCTAGAATCTCTTGTAGTTCATGGTCCTCTGTTCCAGCCTCACTTTGGGTCATTTCATGGTCCCTCCTAAGCTCCATAAGGCTTGGCAGATCATCCTTTTGTTGGTTGTTCTCTGGTAGATCCTCCATGCTAGCATTCCTTTCCTTCTGAGAAGGATTATTCTCCAATTCCTAGTTTGTCCCATTGTTTCCAACTTCTTCTTCTAAGATCTTGAAACTGTTGTGTCTCAGTTTTCTGTCCTCATTAATCTTCTTTTGGTACTCCTTTCCTCCTTTCCCTTTGTCCCCAACCTTAGTAAAACCCTCGCGATCTTTGCTGTGGTGTTTTTTGTATTTCTTTCCATTTTGTTTAATGGGCAGTCTCTGTATAGGTGCTCGTGTTCATGGCACTTGTGGCACATAAATGGGACATGTTCATAGTCCACCACCTGCACCCATTCTTCGTCGTACACTTCTAAAATGATCGCGTCCGGAAGTGCCCAAGATAAGTCCATTTCCACACATATCTGAGTGAAACATGTGTATTTTCCTTTTAGAGTCGCATCTAAGATCTTTATCAAATGCCCTAGCTTGTTGCTGATTGCCTTTAGAGACTCCGACAGCCAATAATCTAAAAGAAGGGAGTAAAGTCTTATCCATACCGGTACCAGTGTAAAAGTTTCTCGTTGTGAGACAAAGATCATCATCCATGGTTGCATGTAAAGACCTGCAACAACATAAAAATAAGGTCCTCCCTTGAACACTCTGTCTTTATTCTCTAAGCTTGTGAACACCATCGTAAAGAAGCCCTTGGACCCAAGGTGAAGGTTGATTTCCCCCCATTGGTTTCTAGTGGTTCCTTATCCATGCTTACAAATCCTTCTTTGTCGGTCAAATCCCCATAAATTTGCATATTTTACGTATTCCGCTATGTGATTTCTGTGCACGTGTAGCGTTGGGTCACTTAAAATGACCCGAGGAATAATGGTCGACTTGGGTTTACAGAGCCCTGTTGTACTCATAGGAGCAACTTTCTAACTGCTGCCCCATGTCCTCCTCTCCCTACTAGCTTCCTCATGATTCACTTCTTGTCCATGAGGTCTGATATTTTTCGATTTTTCAGTGTTAATAGCCTCTGTTTCCACCTCCATTGGTTTCTTGAATTGATGCAATCCAACTTCCTTGCTTCTATCCACAGCTACTTGACTGTAGGAGGGAGCAGGACTCCCTCCTTCGTGTCTCGCCATGGTGACCAGTGACAAAATCGTAACGCAAAACCCTAGATCAGATTGCACAGCCAAACGCCCAAAAAACACTTCCACGTGCTTCTATAGAGTTCAATATATTTTTTTTTATAATTGAATTTATTAAATATGTTTTTAATATAATAATAAGTCATTTTAAATTGGAAATATTGGAAAAAGGTGAAAATATCAAAATAAAAAAATTAAATAAACTTGAAATAAAATTAAAAACAAAAAATTGATAACTAATAGAAATTGAAGTTACTAAATATCCCATAATAAAACCTCAACTAATCACATTACAAATAAATAAATCTACATAATAATAAAAATGAAATTCTATAGAAAAGTGACAAATTTTTTCAATCAAAAAATAACTACTCTAAAATAGAAAATAAAAATATAATAATATACCATAAAATATACTCTACTCTAAACACTATTCGAACCTATTGCGAAGGCATTTTATTAATTGATATTTTATATTTATTATAACAGCAATTTATAGTTTTCCAAAATGACAATGCGCACATATTTTAACGAATGGTAAAGAGTAGAATTTATCTAAATCGTATTAAAAAAAGAACTTATAGCGCAGTAGTCAAGTTAATAGTTAATTTTAAGTTTATATACACATGTAAAAAAAGAACTTATAGCGCAGTAGTCAAGTTAATAGTTAATTTTAAGTTTATATACACATGCAATTATAGGCATAGGAATAAGAGTAGTCATTGAGTGTATGCTATGTCTTTATTACTCCATCAATAAAATGTTGGGCCATCAATTTCATTATATCAATAACGTATTATTCCATCAATTTCATTTATATTAATTAACTTTATATAAGCAAGTCATCAGTTGAGTTTGTTTATCATATACTTTTTCCATTATAACCACTAACTTCCTTACCCAACATTTATGTAAATATTGGATTACACAGAAGATATTTTAAAAATTATTGAATGATCTGTAGTCCTGTACAGAAGCGAATGTCGGTGTATCATTTTTTTACAGAAAATGACGAAAGACTCGAGCCCCGTTCCCACTGCATGATCATCAACAATATAATGCGTGGTCCTTTTAAAGGGCAACAACCAGGTTGGGTTCAATGGTTGTTACTCAAGAATCCTTTGACAATAGGTAGTCCCACTTCACTTCACTTCACTTCAGCTGAAATTCTTTTTTATGCAAAAATGTGGTAGTTGTACTATCATCACACTCACATCATCTCTGGATTTTCTGGTTACCGCTAACTCTACAAGCTTTTTACAGGCAGCGATGGGGCCGCCTCCTAATGGTGTCAAATTAGGTTGCTTCTGAACACAGAAAGGCCTGGCGATATCCATTGCTTCTTGATTACTAACTTTATCCCACAACCCATCTGATGCCAGAATTAAAAACTCGCAATCAGATGTTATTTCAATCTTTCTTGTGTCTGGTTCAGCTGTTATCCATTCTTTCATGTGTGAATCGCCTATTGCCCTAGATACTGCCAGGGATCCCTGAACTCGCCAAACTCCGTGGCGGAAGTCCACAATTCCATTCCAATTCTCTATCCGTTGCCGCTCGTCCTCCCTTCCAGCTCGATGATCGCATGTAAGGGCTTCTGAAGCACCGTCTCTGCTAATAACTGCTCCGCAATCCCCAGCATTGGAAACCACTAAGTTACCATTTACAATGAGAGCAGTTACACAAGCTGTACCGCTACCAACCTCCTGCTTCAAAAATTCGGCATCTGTTGTTAAGTACCCATCTCTAACAGCCTGTTCAAGAATGTCCCCTGTTTCGTTTTCCATTTTGAGCATTGCGTCCAGAATATTCTGCCCAATATTTTCGGCAGCGAACGCTGCAGCTTTCCCACCGCTATGACCATCAAAGACGCCAAAGAAGGCCTGTTTGGAATTGCCAAGAACATTGTCAATGGCCTTGTGGGTATCTTCCATGAATTCTCGCTTACCCTTTTTGCACGAAACCGCATAATGAAAACCCTCCATATTAACCTCCATCGGCTGCTCCATGGCGACGCTCGGCGCATTGAGGCCCGGGAACTGGAGCGGAACATCTAGCATCGGCGGGCGTTGCCACTTGTGCAGAGGCTTAGGGCACTTGTCGGCCAAAAAGGGGGATCTGCAGGACCCGTAGACCGAGGGAGAATTCCCTGCTACAACGCAAGCCATTTTTACAATCTGCGGAGGCTGCTGTATAAATTCAATTGAGTGTCTCGTTCGGAGCCTGTCAGTGCTTGTGGTTCCAATTGCGGTGTCTGCCAAGCATTTATACGGCGTTCAAAGCTTCAACTCAAATCAGATATAGGAAACTCGCACCGTCAAACTCGTGGGTACGCGATTACCACAGTGCATTATTATATATGTAATACAACCGACTATGAGGTGGAACACGGTGAAATGGTCTCAAATTATACAGGAAATCCTTAGCACGTTTCTCTGGTCAAAGTTGCCCCTCGCCATGAAGGAAACTCCCAAAAGGCTAAATTTCTTGTATGAAAATTTGAATAAATCAATATTGTCGGCACGTGGGCGCTGATTGCCAGAAATAACCACCGTGGGTGACGTTAAAGTTGTTTCTGTTTTGGAGTGACTAAATGGATTTAGTGTTTTTAATAAAAAAAAACTGGCATTTAGAAGTTCTAGATTATAAAATTTAGATTTACTATTTTAATTTTTTTTTAGGATTTTAAACAAAATGTAATGGAAAATATTATAAAAATGTTTTATAATTCGAATATATAATTTTTTTCCTTTAATTGGAAGATAATAAAGTATAATTATTAATCAATTTTTTTTTTTTTATTATTTAAAATATATTTTTAAATGTGTAAAAAATTATTGTTTATGAAAAGTCTCCAAACAATTATGTTGTGTAAATTTAAGGTGCAATTTAATTGTTTTATATATTTTATTTTTTGGAATATGATAAAAAACTTTTTTTAAAGATGTGATTTTGAATGGTTTGGAATGTAATTTTGAATACTTAATTAGATTTAATATTTTTGAAAAAAAATTGAAGCACTCAAATTAAGTAGATTACACAATTCAAATTTGTAAATTCAACAAATCTATATAAGATGATTAGCAAATATGTTCATAAAAAAGTCAGAATGTAGAAGAGTTAGATTACAGGTAAATTTAACCCCTCTACAATAATAATAATCTTTTATAGAATTCCTAGAAAACATCACTCTAACACATAAAGCAAAGACAAAAACAACATCAAACAAAAAAAACTAAATTACATGTAAATTTAACTACTCTACTATTACAATAATCTTTTATCAAATTTTGAAAAAAACTCAGTATAACACATAATAATAGAAAAAATTACTAATTATTATACCTAACTAACTCTAATTATTATTTCAGATTTAAAAACATATACACACCACCCATGCGACAATTAAACTTATGTAATAAAATAAACTACCTACAACAATGTATAAACTACCTACAACAATGTATACCCTATTTTATATAGTGATCAGCGTTTTAAGTTAGAGAATTTTTATTACTCATTAATTATACACTATTTTATAAAGTGATTAGCATTTTAAGTTAGAGAATTTTTATTACTCATTAATTATAATATATTTTTAAGAGTAACTAGGACTGCATCCACATATTTAATGACCCTAAATGTTTATTGATGCATCTAATTTGTAGTTCAAGAGAAAATGGATAGTGTAACTCTCCTAAGGTTCCAAAGAGGTCAAAAGAGAAATGCGAACTAGACTTTTTGCTTTGGCTTATTAAAAGGAGATGGGCAACATGCATGTGAATTCGAACATATAAAAAGTAGGTTTCGAAGACTATTAAACTGCCCTATAAAGAGTAGGTTTTGAAGACGTGAAATTTAAGTATTTCCATTGGGGTGGGCGAAAAATTATTATGTTGCTATTATAGTTTAATTAAAAAAATAAAAAATAATATATTAAATAATATTATTTATTTATATATAGATAATTTTATATTTCATATAAGTATTAGGTGTAATATTTAATTTTAAAAAGTTTATGGGTGGTAAGATAATTAGAAAAAAAATTGTTGAGAAGTTTTTGTGTATTTAAAAAGTTTAGTCTCTCTAGACATTTCTCACCAGTTTAACATTTTTTTATAAGTCAGATGTCTCTTCTCAGGGCACATGTTTAACAGCCAGGTGAGGTTTGAACACAAGTTGGCTTACTAACGAAACCCTTTCTCCAAGATTGTGCTACTGAAACAACATATTATGCTACTAACATCCCACCAACTTAATTAAAAAAAATAAAAATAAAAATAAATAATTTAAAAAGGAAAAAGTTGGAATGTATAATTATTATTATCTTAAAAATGTAGATTATTCTTAATGTCCAATGAAGTGCTTTGGAACGAAATTGCAACAATGTTGTGATAAACAAAGAAATAACAAGTTGATTTTAAATTTATTATTTTTACTTCAAATTACCTCAATTACTTTATCAAGTCACTCTATAGCTTTGATTTATAATGAAATGTGATTAGTTAATAAGCATGTTGAACTTATGACATGATTAATTAATGATCATGTTGAACTTATAAGGCATTATAATATATCTTATTAATAAAAAAAGAACTTATAAGTTATCTAGAGGCGATCAGAATTTAAAATTTAATGTAAAAATAAAGATGATGAGTATTGAAAACCATACCTTCTAAACCTAACCTCGATAATTATATACAAATTATATTTTCCTTTTTGAATTGTACAGTTTAGAAGCTTCTCAAAATCATTGTGTGGATTGATCATAAATTAGATAGTATAGTGAATGGAATTTAATGTAATGCTAAGAACATAAATCATATATTTTTTCATTATTTCTATATCACCCTATCACACTAGCTCATTTTGTTATCATAATATGCTTATATAACATACATCATTTTTATTGCTTTCTCTCTTACTCTAAATGTTAATTACTCTTTTACCAATTTATAAGTAAGAGTTACCAATAACATAAGTTATAATTATGACAAGAGGTTTGAACTAATTACAAATGAAAAATATTTTTATATCAATGTTAAAGTGATAAAAAAGTCAACGACAAAGTATAATTGAAGTAAAAATTTAAATAAATTGATAGTTAGTCTTTTCATATATATATATATAGTTAGTCGATTCATAGCATTATTGTGATCTTTCATGAGGAGTAGTTCCCTCCTCCTTGCTTGGTAAGAAATGGATCTTCTAGAGGCAAGGAGCGCGGCCGCTGAGTGGAGGAGTGTAGGGAAAGGCGCCAAACCAGAGAACGCGAGGGAGGTAGGACCTATAAGCTTGGCACAGGTGTAACAGTAGCCAATGCATGTTGGCTCCTTGTAGCTACACTTGCTTTTCCCTGATTCCAAGCCAAGACCCGTTGCACTAGCTTATTCATGACACTTGACCTCCATCTAACGTTAACCATGACTCCTGTCGGCTCATAATCTTGCTTCATATTGCACTGGCTGGCTTACTGGTAAGCTTTTCCACGCCCTGAATTTCTACGATTGTTCTGCGTTGAGGGCTCTATCTTCTGCAGAAGAGGACCACTTTGGTTCTTCCTTTCTATGCTCTGGGCTTCGTTTCTTCTTTGACCGTGACTCGAATTCGCTTTTCGCTCTTGCACTCTGCCCTCAGCTTGCCTGCGTCTCCAGGTCAGTATCTTTCGGCCTAAAATTTTATGTGTGTTTTTTTGATAAAAGGATGTCTGTTAAAAGGAAAGGTTCAAGTAGTTTTCAGACATTTTAATTTTAATTAGACATTGCAATTCTATGATAGCACGAAGCTATTTCTAGTTTTGATATAAGAAGAAAGGATGGAATGATCTGGAAGTTATATTGATATAAGCATAGATGTCTTCGTTATATCTTCAAGGATTTCTATAGAATTCTTGTGTTTTTTCACATGTCTGTGGAATCGTTTTTAAGCTGGTCATGGATATCATTTCTCAAGATTCAGAGATATTTTTTCATTTCCAAGCCATGCTCGGATTTCCGATTTAAGCTAGGCCCTTGGTGGTGTGTCTGTCAGTTTTTCTGTTGTTGTATAGTTTGTCCTGAGGAAATGTCATGAAGCTTTAGCCTGGTGAAGTCTCTTGATCTCTAGAACTCTTGGCTCATCGTTTCCACCTTCCTGAACCCTCCTGGTTTTTTCGGGCTAGTTTTCTCTCCTGGGAGCCGGATTTTAATCAAAAGTACAAGCCTTAATTTCTATCTCTGACCAGGAAATCCTCGGGCAGAGTGAACTAACGGAATTCCCTAAATATTTAAGTTACCTTTGGGATGGGAACAAGACTTCCGAATTAAGCAAAGCCGTCATTTTTTCAAATTTCTGTGTGTCTGTCAAAGTCTAGCTAATGATATAGTCATCCCATTTAAAGGCAGCTGGACAGATGGTCTCATAATTAATACCTTTCCTCTTGGAATAAGGGTAAACTCCTTCCCGAGGCTTCCCCTAACAGTTCTGCGGTTAGGAAAATTGAATTTTAAACCTTCCTTCTCAGGGCATCTTGTTTCAGAAATCATCTATTTCTTTTGACCGTAGTGTCTGACTCATATCTTTCCTGGATTTTTATGATCCCTATGAGCATAGAGTTAGGTGGCTGCTTTAAGAATGACTGACACATCTAACTTGGAGGCTATGATACAAGCAGCTATCTAGGCAGAATCTTTCCACAAAAATGCCAAGTTGTCAAGTCAATGGCGGTCCACTTTGGAGGAAATGCTGATTCACCCCTCAGTCCCACAGAATGAGGAGGAAGGCTTTGTCTGATCAAAAGAAAAACCTTTGCGCACTATCAGTCACTCTGAAAAAGATCACATTCAGAAGGCCTGGTAGGAAGGTTTTTCTCAGAAAAACCAAAAACATGTAAAGACTATCCCCCCTCCCATAGCTATTAAAATAGATAATATTCATCTGGTAGAACGCATAGAAAATCTCCAAGCTAATGCCCTGGTCGGGAGGTGGCATTTCCTGGAATTGGATGACTCAAAGATGAGGTGCTGGCTCGAGCAGCAATGGAAGCCGTTAATTGGATATGTTCCAATTGTCACTAGATTACTGAAAGAATGGTACTGCTTTCATTTTCTTAGTTCAAGTGACCTGGAAATCATTTGAAACAGCAGTGGGTTTATAAAAGAAGTTTTTTGGCATTGCATAGATGGTATATGGGCTACAATCCATTAAAGAATATTCCATCTAACAATTTGATTTGGGTCAAACTTCCCAGTCTGCCATTAGAGTTATGGTCAAAGGAAACTTTAGCTGAAATCGGGAACGCCATTGGAAGATGCGTTTACGTGGATCCATGGGTTTTAGGAGAGAAAGCCAAACGAGTAGCGTGGATTTTGATAGACAAAGCCTTTAGAGGAGGATGCCTGGACCATATTGACATTCACTAGAGGGAATTAAAAATCTAGCAAAGGCTTGACTTCTTGGGGATCCCCTTTAGTTGCTTAGCATGTCACTACACTGGGAATTTAATAAAGAACTGTTCAAGACGCCTTATTAATAACCGAAAGCATCATGGTTATCATCGTTTTGCAGCAAAGCCCTTCAAAGTAAAATCATCATGCCAGGATCCGGTGCGATCCACATCCTCAAAGAGTCAGTCTCCCTTAGGGTCAGAAGTACAACAATTTTTTTTTTCTAAAGACCATCAGCATTCTCCATAGCTACTTGATACCCATATCCGTGTGGAGCCTATATCCCCCTCTATGCCCCCTCTGGAGCCTGCCTCGGACCGCGAAGTTCCTATTCCACCCATATCTCCATCCATGCCCCCTCTGGAGCCGGCCTCGGATCACGAGGTTCCAAATCCTCTTCCAACTCCGCACCCCTTTAAAAATCTCAGTAAGGAAATCCAAACCATCTACTCCTCAACACCATCGCCAAATAAAATCAGTTCTTCACTTGAAAGAGGGAAAGAGATTTTGATAACTGCTACCCCAGCTAACTCTCCTACATCCTCGCCCACAAATTCAATAGGCAGTGACTTGGATTTCTTATTAAGAAAAAAATCTTTACAGCACAGGGCGCTCACAATTCATAAACCTGCAGTCCAAAATCCCCCTCAAATTAGTCCAAAGTCCACTAGTAATATCACGGTGAGGAGAAAAACAAAAGGGGGAAGCAGGCATTTCAGGGGGAGAGGAGATGGCGCGGGCAGAGGAGTCCGTAATTTATCTCTCATAGATGTTCCCATCATTGACATGACAAAAGATAGGCCTCTTAGAGCAAGCATGGCCGGAAAGTCTCCAAAATGAATTTCATTATTTCCATGAACATAAGTGGTCTGGGGGCAGGTCCAAAATTTTTGGCCTTAAAGAACCTCTTTTACTCAGCAAGCCCCAAAATTATTTTAGTACAGGAAACTATGCATGCCTCTTCTGTTGCAATCTCTTACTTCAGGAAGATGTTTCCTTCCTGGCACATCTCTGCTCTGGAAGCTATGGGCCTTTCGGAGGGGGTTAGTGGTCCTATGGGATCCAATCTGGATCAAGGCAAAAACATATAGTTGTTTGGCAGGGATCCTGATCTCGGCGCAAATGAGAGGACATAAGTTTCCAATAAATATCTTGAATGTATATGCTCCCTACAAGAATAGACTGCTATTCTCGGAGAATCTCTTTGACTCTGAAATTCTTGACGTTGAAAATTTATTGATTGCAGGGGGATTTAAATGTCACTTTAAATATGGACGAAATCTGGGGAAACAACAAGAAGAAGGACCCTCTTGCTAAAATAATTAAAAATGAATTGTTGAGGACGAATTTGTCGACATTCTCCCTCCCCAAATGCTCCCAACATGGGAAAATGGCAGAATCGAGAAAGCTTATATTGCAAAGAGACTAGATAGGTTTATTCTCCATGCTAGCTTGATTGACAGTATGGGCATGCCATTCTCATCAATTGAGAATGTCTTCATTTCAGATCATAGACCGATCTTATTAGGCTGGAAGGAAAAGGGTTTCAGAAAAGGATATTCATGCAAATTCAACAGATCATTCTTGGAGGATCCGGCTTTTAATGACCTTATAAAAAAAACATGGAATGAGATGGCATCCTCTAATCCATCTTCGCTTTTGATGACATTCAGAGACAAAATGGCTCATATGCGTAAGGTGGTAGAAGAGTGGAAATATGAGAAAAGGTAATCCAACAGAAAAGATCTTAGGAAAATTCAGAAGGCATTGGACAGTGCTTCGGAAGCTATGACTACTCATCATCTATCCTTCAAAATGAGGTGTCTCATAAAGGAGTTACAAAAGAAGAAAATAAAAATCTTAGAACAAGAGGAATCTTTTTGTAGGTTGCAAAGTAGGACGATATGGTTAAAAGAAGGGGATAAGAACACAAAAATTTTCCAAAATTTTGCAAATGCCAGGCGTGAAAAGAATTCCATATGGAAGATAAGTGATGGAAGAGGTGGTTTCCTATATTCTCAACAAGAAATACCAAATGAGGCAATAAACTTTTTTGAAAAACAGTTCCAAAGATCTAAAGAATGCAGGGTCCAGGACATTCTATGGGGCATTGAAGTGTTTCCTCAGATGTTTGATGAGGATACAAATGATAAAATCTTCCAGCGAGTCTCTGAGGAGGAATTGCTAAGAACTATGAAATCTTTTAAAAGAGATAAATGTCCAGGGCCGGACAGTTGGACAATAGAGTTCTTCATTCACTTCTTCGACCTCATCAAAGCTAATCTGTTAAGAATGGTAGAAGGTTCCAGGATTTCGGGCAGTATCAACTAGAAGACCGCCTCCACTAATATAGCGCTCATTCCGAAGAAAGAAAAGGCGGATTCATTCATGGACTTCCGACCGATCTCTCTATGTAATATTTCTTACAAAATTATTGCAGAAAGAATTAAAGCAACTCTGTCTAAATTCTTAACTAAAGATCAGCACGGTTTTTTACAAGGGAGAAACATTCTAGACGCGGTGGCAAGTACACAGGAAGGTCTTTTTGCTATTCATTCCAAAAAAAGGGATGCAATCATTCTCAAGATCGACCTTTGCAAGGCGTACGATTGCCTCGACTGGGGATTCATAAGGTGTTTACTTGCAAAGGTTGGCTTAAGAGCTAGCATGACAAAATGGATCATGGCATGCGTAGAGAAGGTGAATTATGCGGATCTTCCTTTTTCCTTGCCTCCAGAGGACTTCGTTAAGGTTGTCCCTTATCCCCGCTCTTATTCATAACTGGCTATGAATTCTCTCAGTCTCCATATCAACAAGGCCATAAAGGAAAATAGGTGTCATCCGCTAAAAATTTGCAGGAGCATTTCGGTCTCTCATGATCTATTCATTGATGATATTATAATGTTTGGAATTCTATGCAGACTCACTTGGTTATGTTTCTATGAAATTCCTAAAAAGTTTCAAAGGGCAACAGGGCTTCAAATAAACAATGCTAAGTCAGTCATCTATCACAATGATATCTGTCAGGATGAGATTGATTGGTTATTGGCTCTCTTTGGAATTAAGGCACAACCTATCAGTCTCGGAATTAAATATTTGGGCTTTCAGTTAAAAGTATCTGGTTACACAAAGGCGAACTGGCAGCGGATCACAGGTAGCTACTACAAGAGGATATCGGCTTGGGAGTATAGATGCCTTACTCTAGCAGGAAGAGTGATCCTCGCTCAATCGGTGTTAAACCAACTTGCAGTTTATTGGGCTCATTTATATTTCCTTCCAGCAAGCATAATATAGTCAATGAATAAGCTTTCTACAAATTTTATTTGGGGTGGACAAATGGGAAAAAGGAAATATCACCTCTCGAAATTGTCCAGTATCTCTAAGCCGAAGAGCAGGGGAGGCTGGGGTCTTTTAGACTTGAGGAATTTCAGAAAGGCACTGCTTTGTAAAACCCTGTGGAGAGGGATTTATGAAGATGGTCCTTGGAGCAACATAATACGAAAGAAATACTTTGGCATGAAGGACCTATCATTCTAGTTCAGAAAAGAAAGGATCGGATCCTCCTTCAGCTCTCCAATATGGTTAAGCCTCTGAAAGATCATAAGCTATTTCCTGAAAAATTTAATCTAGCGATTCCAATCCGGCAAAAGGATCCTCATTGGGAGAGATCAATTTATGAGTGGCGCTGAGGTGATCGATGTACCTGATCCTTTATTGATTTTTCTTCACAGGAAAGGTTTTTTATATTGGGATAGCCTAATCGCAGGTTGGCAGGGTCTGATCCCTCTCTGGAAGGAAGCATGAAGTTTGGGGATGTCGGTTGATATTGCTATTCAATGGGACCATATCAGAACTCGATTAAGAAATTGTGGCTTTTTTCACTCAGCGGAACAGGACTGCCTCATGTGGAGAAACTCGAAAGGGATGTCCTCCATTCGTGTAAAATATGTTTACCAAGATTTGAGTGGCCTAAAACAGTCTCAGCTCAGCACTTCATTCCCACCCATCTTTTGGAAATCCGGCTTCCCTACAAAAATGATTTTATTCTCATGGTTGTCTTTCCATAATAGAAATCTTTCTTGGGAAAACTGAAGGAAGCGAGGATGGTAGGGTCCTGGCTTTTGTCCTATCTGCAGGTCAGCAGAGGAAAACAACTATCACTTTTTTCTAAATTGCAAGAAATCTCAACAACTTTGGAAATCATTGGAGGACTGCTATGGAATCCAGCATATGTCCCACGCTTCTATTATGGAAGCGTTCCTATGGTGCAGTAACCAAAAGGAGTCATGGAGATCAGTTTTCATTATCACTTTTTGGAGTATCTGGAAGTGGCGCAACAGTTTTCTTTTCAATGACAATTCATCCCCTTTTCTGGAAATTTACTCCATCATTATTTCTATCTATGAAACAATCCCACAGAGACCTTGCAAGCAGTTGAATCAGAATTGTAATGAGCTCCCACATAAGCTTTCATCTATGCCAAGAGTTTTTTTCGACGGAGTTGAACAAAATGGGTCTTGTGGCTGTGGGGTTCTCATTTGGGCAAATGAAAATAGTCATTTTCTCATTCACTGGAATGGGGGGAGGGGCTCCAACAGTAAAGCCGAGGCGATGGCCCTTGCTGGCCTTGTAAAATTTTGTCTCTTTCTTAATCTTCAGGATGTCTCCATTTTTGGAGATTCGAAGGTTATGGTGGATTATGTTCTTGGGAAGAATAACATTCTCAAGCCTCAGCTTGTAGTGTGGTTAGACAGGATCGAATTCTTGTGGAATAGATCAGAGGGAGTCTCTATTCATCACATCAATAGGGCACTCAATCAACAAGTAGATGTTTTATCAAAAAAGGGTCTTCACGCGGTTCCAGGTTTATGGTTTTTACAGGTTTCTCATGAAGGGAAAATCTTCTCCATACAGGATTTTTTTCCTCTCAACTTTTAACTCTTCTTTTGCAGCTATTCTGGTCTCCCCATTTCCCTTTTGGTCTTTTTTTTCCTATCAGTTCTGCTGTCTCTCCAGATGATGTTGGTTTTAGGTTCCTATATGATGCTGTTCATCGTTTCCTATATGATGTTGTTTCTTCGTTTCCGTGGCCGCAGGATTCTCCAGACTCCTATATCTTTTGAAGATTTTGATGATGGTTGTCAGTATGGTTTTTTCTAGAAGACTTTGATGATGGCTGATTGTATGGCTCTTTTGTGTTGGTTTTGCGGCAAGATCTCTCCTTGATTTTGCTTAGATAGATCTATATGAGACATATATATTCTCATGTCATTGTCCATATATGCTATGTTTATATTTCTTATATAAATACAATTATGCTTTTTCGTCCTGAAATATATATATATATATATATTTGATTTTTTCATATATATCAATATATATTTTTATTTGAACAGCGGAAAACTTACTAAGTTACACATTTTGAAATTAAAAAAAACAACTAATTCCTCTCACTTATGCAATTTTCAATAATTGTGTATTTACAGGAGAAAATAATAACAATAATATTTTGGATTTCTTATTCTTTCCAAATAATTTACGTTTTAATCTCTTGGATTAGAATTATTTGTCTAAGCCTAAAAATTCATGGAGTCGATCAAATTAAACTTAACTATAATTAATATACATTAACCAGGTCATTCTCCACTTTTTTTAAATTAATGGTATTCATGCATGTTTATCAACAACTTTTTAATTTAATAATCATACTCATATAAAATAATATACCATAAAATATAAGTCGAACACTATTCGACAACTTTTAATTTAATAATCATACTAATATAAAATAATATACCATAAAATATACTCTAAACACTACTGGACTAGAATATTATTACACTAAATATATTGTTTAAAAGTCCAAAGGCATTTTATTAATTTATATTTTATATTTATTGTAACAGCAATTTGTAGTTTTCCAAAGGACATTGCGCACATATTTTAAGAATGGTAAAGAGTAGAATTTATCTAAATCGCATTTAAATTTTTTTTCTAAAACATGCAATTAATAGTTAATAGTTAATTTTAAGTGTATATATACATGCAATTATAGGCATAGGTATAAGAGTAGTCACAGAGTGTATGCTACGTCTTTATTAGTTGATTATAATTAACATAAAGAACATATTATCAAAATATGATATTATAAGACATCGCGGTTATGATGAGCTCCGTTGACTTCACTTAGACATGAAATTGTCATCTGCTAAGTGGTTATTAATATAAGTAATTTCGCTTTTCATTGACGTATAATATCATTTTTTTTTAATTTACACATGAAATTTCCTTCCTAAATGACGGTCATTTTGACGATGTTATTATTACAGAAGCTTTTATAATTTATAATTTTTTATTTTTATTTAATCAAATAATAAATTAATTAAAAAATCACTTTCATTAAAATGAATATATACTTTTAAAAATATTAAATTAATAAAAATATTAAAATATATAGTAAATTCTAACCTATCAATAAAATGTTAGGTCATCAATTTCATTTATTTCATTATATCAAAAAAAGTAATAACATATTATATCATCAATTTTATTATATTAATTATTTTTTTAAATGAAAGGGGTAAGTTCTTTTTATTTCTATAAATAAAAAGTAATAACATATTATACCTAATTTTTTTAAATGAAAAAGACTAGTTTCTTTTAAAAACATTATGGGCTCTCTTTTTATTACATATATATTAATACATATACCTGTCAGAACAGACTGACAACCGTCACATCCAAACTTAATCGCCATCATCGGAATCTCCATATATCAATTAACTTTATGTAATCAATTCAACATCAATTCAATTCATCAATTCACTTTGTTCATCAAACTTTTTTTCCATTATAACAATCAACTTATTATATAATTATTGGATTACGCAAAAGATATTTAAAATTGGATGATCTGCAGTCCTGTACAGAAGCGAATGTCGGTGTATCATTTTTTACAGAAAAGGACGAAAAGACCCCGTTCCCACTGCTTGATCATCAACAATATAATGTGGTCCTTTTAAAGGGTAACAACCAGGTTGGGTTAAATGGTTGTTAGTCAAGAATCTTTTGACAATAGTCCCACCTCACCTCGATTCACTCTGGAATTCTTTTTTATGCAAAAATGTGGGAGTTGTATTATCATCACACTCACATCATCCCTAGATTTTCTGGTTACTGCTAACTCTACAAGCTTTTTACAGGCAACGATGGGGCCACCTCCTAATGGTGTCAAATTAGGTTGCTTCTGAACACAGAAAGGCCTGGCGATATCCACTGCTTCTTCATTACTAACTTTATCCCATAACCCATCTGATGCCAAAACTAAAAACTCGCAATCAGATGTTATTTCAATCTTTGTGGTGTCTGGTTCAGCGGTTATCCACTCTTTCATGTGTGAATCGCCTATTGCCCTAGATACTGCCAGGGATCCCTGAACTC
The DNA here is from genome assembly GCA_031772625.1 of Pinus tabuliformis. Taxonomy (NCBI): domain Eukaryota; kingdom Viridiplantae; phylum Streptophyta; class Pinopsida; order Pinales; family Pinaceae; genus Pinus; species Pinus tabuliformis. The sequence continues at coordinate 82,733,891 of CM062806.1, read as the reverse complement.
GCCAAACTCCGTGGCGGAGGTCCACAATTCCATTCAAATTCTCTATCCGTTGACGCTCGTCCTCCCTTCCAGCTCGATGATCGCATGTAAGGGCTTCTGAAGCACCGTCTCTGCTAATAACTGCCCGGCAATCCCCAGCATTGGAAACCACTAAGTTACCATTTATAATGAGAGCAGTTACACAAGCTGTACCGCTACCAACCTCCTGCTTCAAAAATTCTGCATCTGTTGTTAAGTACCCATCTCTAACGGCCTGTTCAAGAATGTCCTCTGTTTCGTTTTCCATTCTGAGCACTGCGTCCAGAATATTCTGCCCAATATTTTCGGCAGCGAAAGATGCAGCGTTCCGACCGCTATGACCATCAAAGACGCCAAAGAAGGCCTGTTTGGAATCGCCAAGAACATTCACAATGGCCTTGTGGGTATCTTCCATGAATTCTCGCTTACCCTTTTTGCACGAAACCGCATAATGAAAACCCTCCACATTAACCTCCATCGGCTGCTCCACGGCCACGCTCGGCGCATTGAGGCCCGGCAACTGGAGCGGAACATCTAGCATCGGCGGGCGTTGCCTCTTGTGCAGAGGCTTAGGGCACTTGTCGGCCAAAAAGGGGGATCTGCAGGAGCCGAAGACCGAGGGAGAATTCCCTGCTACAACGCAAGCCATTTTTACAATCTGCGGAGGCTGCTGTATAAATTCAACTGAGTGTATCGTTCGGAGCCTGTTAGTCCTTGTGGTTCCAATTGGGGTGTCTGCTAAGCATTTATATGGCTTCAATTGTTCAACTCAAATCAGATACAGGAAACTTGCACCGTCAAACTCCTGTGTACGCGATTACAACCGACTATGAGCTGGAACACTGTGAAACGGTCTAAAATTATAGAGGAAATCCTTATCAGTTATCACGTTTCTCTGGTCAAAGTCCCCGCACGTCATGAAAGAAACTTCCAGAGGGTTAAATTTGTTATAATGAGAATTGATTAAATCAATATTGTCGGTACGTGGGCGCTCATGCCTGCGCTGATGGCGACAAATAACCATCGGCACTAAAGTATGAAGGGTGACGTTAAGTTGTTTGTGTTTTGGAGTGAATAAATAGATTTAGAGTTTTTAATTAAAAAAAATAAATTGGGCGTTTAGATTTTATAGAATGTTTATTTATCATTAAAAAAAATATAATATTTTAAACAAAATTGATAAAAAAAAAGTGATTAAAAATATTATTTAAAAAAAAATTGGATTTAAACCTCTAATTATTAATAAGTTTATTTTTTTAATGCAAAATACATTTTTTTGAAAAAAAAAGAAATTTTTTTATTGAATTTGTTTTTTTTAAATTCAAAAACACATTTTGGAAACTTATTTTATTTAATCAAGTACATTCAAAATATGTTTTTCTTTTAAAATCTTTAATGGTTTAACGAAGGCTTTCAAAATATTCTCTTTCCAAAATCCCAATAATTTACAAAATGTTTTAAACTTTCACTTATAACTATTTTTTGTTTTCAAAAGCTCCGGTTAGGTTGTTGAAAAATGTTAGAGCATTCAAAGGAAACTTATATTAGAAAATCCTAATGGTGAGAGGGAAAACAACCACAATTTCAGTTGAGGGCACACTTGGATGATGAGAATAATAGGATGTGCATGCCGATAAGAAAGTTGTTAAACAGAAGGACAACCAATAGAAGAATACAACTATCTGTGCAAGTTTACTGCAACAAGTCATATGGGGTAAAGCATAATCAAGTTTAGGATATGGGAAGAGTGAGATCAATAATAACAAAAATACAACTATATATGTGGATAACAACATCATTATATATGGGACCCAGGAGGATTAAACGAACTAAAAACATGTGACGAAGAGGTCATGAAAATTTTCGACCAGGGGAGTCTGATGCAGAAGCATCAACCCTAGCCAATCTATTTTTGTCCAGAATCAAGAGGGTCATGAAGTGCTTCAAAGAGGAAAGAATTCCATCAATTGTAAATTATATAAAATAAAATTAGGAAATTTTATGTAAACGCAAGTGTCTAGGTTATAGAAAAATTTGGGTGATTAGTTTTTTGTTGGTGACGTAGTATTTTTTCCAGATAAGACTTTAACAAAGTAACAAGTGTAGAGATATGTGTCTATAGTTTTTGGATATATGTCTAAACAATGTTGAGTTCATTAACATATTTCCTAGCTATAGGAACTATGTTCCTATGTCATTATGTACAATTAGAAGTTGGGGACAATGTCTCAGAAGTAGAGCGAGACAAAGCTTAAGAGAGGAAGCATGAGTAAATTTTTTTTAATTTCTTTGTAAATATATATTATTAAAGAATATAACATGTTGTATGTATGTACATCCTATGTGTATTCTGATTCCGATGAAGCAGGTGTAAATGGTAGTGTAGAGTAAGCCATCAGGAGAGGAGCACTCACAAGAGCTCAGCCGAAAGTCCATCCCCTTATTGAATAAAACATTGATGAAAAGAAAATTGTGAGTGGGCCTCACCCCTCATCCTATATTATTAGCTATCCACATCTGGACCACATCTCTATCTAGCTATATCGAGGCTGAAAGAAATATATCTAGATGCAAGCTTAAATATTGACATTTGTCTCATTAAATAAAATAATATTCATAAAGTCACTAAGACTACTGGATTAAGCTAGATATTTGGGCTAGTTTGACTTGTCATTGGATTCCCGGACTATCAAACCAAATTGGACTCAAATATCTTATGGAGCTTGCAACCTTCCTACACTATATATTCAAACCAACTTGGACTCAAATATCTTATCGAGCTTGCAACTTTCCTGCACTGTATATTTAAAATCAGTAGCACCTGACTTAGGGCTACCTAACTAACGAATACTTGAATGCCAGAAGAAACAAGAAAAAAAAGAGTACCTTGAGTGGGCTTATGGTTGATCTATTCATAGATCAAGAATGGTAATTTAGAAAACCACAAAGGGGAAGAGAGTGCCTAGTAACTTGCAATTTATTAAAATTAATATAAGTAATTTCGCTTTTCATTAACGTATAATTTTTTTTTGGTTAATTTACACATGAAATTTCCTTCCTAAATAACACATGTTATTATTATAAAAGTTTATATAATTTTTATTTTTATTTATTTAAATAATTAATTAATTAAAAAATCACCTTCATTAAAATAAATATATAATTTCAAAAATATTAAAAAATTATAGCCAATTCCAACATATCAATAATATCAATAAAATGTTAGGTCATCAATTTCAATTATTCCATTATATCAATAAAAGGTAATTACATATTATACCATCACTTTCATTATATCAATTAACTTTATATAATCAATTGAATTCATCAATTGACTTTGTTTATCAATTTTTTTTCCCATTATAACAATTAACTTATTTTATAATTATTAGATTACCCAAAATATATTTACGCCGATAGGCGTCCCCCTATTGGAATTGGCAACTTAATCATTTTCTTAATTAATCTTTTTGATCGAATGGCCTGAATTGAAAGATGCCAATATATTCTCGTAGTCGTCACTAAATCAATGAACGAATTTCGCAACAGTAACTTTCTTGCATGTCTAGATCACATGTCTAAACCATATTTAAATTAATTTTTTACAAAGCATGATTAAAAATTTACTATGCCTCTTGTTGATAACCATCTATGTTGATTAGTGAGAAATGTATTTAAAAAATTTATAAAATTTTAATGTAAGAGACGTGGATCAAAGAGGAACAACCCATCGACAATTTTCCTCAAGCTTGTGAAATGATTAAAAGTTGAGACGCACCTTATACCTCTTCATATTCTGAAACATATATCTATTCAATTGTTTCCCAAGTGTTTTTTCCATTAATTTAATGATTACTTACATACGTGGGTGGTTTAAACGTATCTATGTTCAACCATACCTTTTCATATTCTGGTTTCAAAACATGCACATGCTCAACTATACCTTTTCACATTCTCAAATGTACCTGTGTTCAACCTTTTTCCAAGTGTTTTTCGACACCTATAAGGATTACCCAAGTGATTTCCTATTCGTTACTAATTCTCAAGCGATTTGAAGGTGGTTGCATTACTAATTCAACAATGCAGTTTTTACTATTGATAGTCCTGATGATGTAGGTCTCTCTGGGCACTGCAAACTGTGATTTTGTGATGTAGATTGTATTTATGTTTGTACAGAGAATTGATTTGAGTGTGGAACGGTGTAATCGATGCATCCCTTTCGGATAGAGGGTTTTTCTATGTGATCAGGCCTAAGGCTGGCACTCTGTAATGTGTTTATGGTGAATTAATCAATGTTGTGTGTATTATTATATAAACAACCTATGGAGGCCTCAAATGCTTGTTTTCTCTTTGTATTCGGCTGAATTTGGTGTTGGCCTTGTATTTTCATCTTTTGTAGTGGAAATCCCTGTGGCTAAGGCAAATTTGGTGTAATTTGGGTTCGCATTTAGAAAACCCAAAATTCACTAAGTATCAGCTCAAACTACGTTTAAACTTAGAATCCTGACCTCAAAGCTTTTAAACAAAGGTTTTGAATAATATCATGTCCATAAAACCCCAAACTACATCAATCCTGTGTATTTACTTGTTGCATCGCCGAAAGCCATTTACAAAGATAAATCATGCTAACACTTAGCAGATTCAAGAAAGCGGACGTGTAAATCTATGCATAGAAGTTTTGGACCTTATCAGGTCCGACACTTATGTCACATTGCGCAGTTGGATCGGTGATATATGATTTCCGACTCATCGCATCGGCATATTGGAGTGGAGGTGGTGAATTGATAGTCGGTGGAATCGCCGATAGCGATTAGTGATAATCGCATTGGACCCTGCCAAAGGATAGCGTTGATATTAGAGACAATTGAGACTATTGATCGTCGATATAGTGATTGAATCTGAGTCGTTCGATTGGTCGGATCTTGATTCGCAATGATAACACATATGACTGTGTAAAAAGGTGGAAAAGTGTTGTTTCGGCATTTTGGAGAGTATTTGGTCCCAAGAGGGAAAAACATAGTTTTTAAGCTTTTTCAAAGGCTTTTCACTCCTGATAGGACAAGGCATGGTTTTTAAAGGAAAAGGGGTGTTTGGCGGGGTGATTGCTTGGGTCATTTTTTGTCCATTTGGGGTTTTTAAGGCCGAATGCATATAAAACGCTTTTGATCCATATATATGTGGGCATGGGGGTATAAAGTTTAATAAGTGCCATTAAGAGGAAATTAAGCCCCGATAAGGTGTTTAGTATGTGGTATCCTTAGGGTTGCACCATTTATGTTGAATTGACTGTAATTTTTGTCTAACTATACATTTAACCGTCCTTTTATTTAAGGTTCTCTACCACAATTCATAGTTCCTTTGATGAGATTTGAAAATAATTTTACAAAATTTTCACTTTAAATACAAGTACCTCCAAAACGACAATGTGACATTGCTTTCAAAATGAACGGTTCAATTTTTCCTATTTAATAGATCTATTCATGGTTTGAAGTGATATTGAAGGGTTTTGTCCATGATCTTTGTTGAGTCTTGAAAATGTCATTCATTTGCATTATACTTTCACTATTATGTCCATTATATCACCTCCATTTCACTACTATGTCACCACATTCATCCCACTTTCATTATTATTGGGCCACCTTTATGTTTTTCCAATATTTATTATTTCTAAGCCTTTTAAGTGAATTTGTGGTTAAACATTAGAAAATAATGTGCATATGCTTATACCTAACAAATGGGTTGAGATTGTTGACATGTGTAGGTTGAAAGGAGGCTTCTAGAAGACCCTTATGTGGCACTCTAAGGCCAAATTCGAATTTGGTTGGAAAGAATCATGGGATCATGAGGATATGTGTCACATCTCCTAATTGTATTGTAACTCTAAAAAGACATGTGTCTTATCAGTTCCTATTTTGATTAGGACTCTAGAGGTAGAGGGAGAGATTCATGGACTATCATTAATGAGATGGCTCTCATCTTTTTGTATAAATAGGAGATCTCTCTCCTTCATTTGCTAGTCTTTTCCTTTAGTCTTTTCTTAGTCCTTTTAGCTTGTTAGTCCCATGGCTTTTGAAAGCTTTTGTACTTTGTACTTTTGAAGAAATTGAATAAAGCTTTGATGTTCTCAACATGGAAGGAGATGTGAAGTAGATGTCATGGAGCATATTAGAATGTACGTAGAGTAGATTTCATTTTGTAAATATTGCTTTGTAGAATGTAAGGTAGATTAGATTTTCATTCATGCAATTTTAATTTATGCAAGTGTGTTTAATTTTGCTTTGATTTCATAGGTGGTAGGGGGTCCCTGCCTTGTACAGATGTCTTTGTTGTATTTGCTTTATCTCTAATGATATTTTCAGTTGTCATATTCATAAGTTGTTGCCTTTATTTTATTTTTCTAGCTTGATTTCTAAGTTTAGTTTCTCAAGTTGTATGCTAACATATTGATGGTCTCTTTATCATAAGTTGTTCATCTTTCAGAGATCAGAATACTAATAAATTACAGCTGGCTTTGAGTACTTTTTAGACTAATCTTTAACTACTTCCTAATCGTGCTTTACATAATTCCATATGCTGAAAGCAGAGAGTTAGGAAGAGCTGAACATTATAACTAGTCTTTAAAGTAGATTTTTCTCATTTTTGATCACTTTTTAAACTCATCTCTAACTACTTCCTAATCGTGTTTTACATAGTACCATATGTTGGAAGCAGAGAGTTAGGAAGAGATAAACATTATCATTGGTTTCTAAAGTGGTTTTTCTTACCTTTTTATTGCAGCAGCATGAGTAGTGACTAGTGCCATTAGAAAGTGGTTTTTATGCTTTGCTTTCAGTTTCATTTCAAGTTATTTCTTTCAAGCTCTTTCTTTGCAAGTTTAAAGTTTGATTACTTTTTAGACTTATTTCTAACTACTTCTTAATCGTGTTTCACATAGTACTATATGTTGGAAGCAGAGAGTTAGGAAGAGTTGAACATTATAACTGGTCTTTAAAGTGGTTTTTCTTACTTGTCACCTTAGAGCTTGATTACTTTTTGGACTTATTTCTAACTACTTCTTAATCGTGTTTCACATAGTACTATATGTTGGAAGCAGAGAGTTAGGAAGAGTTGAACATTATAACAAAATAAACTATAAAACAACGAAGTAAGAAAGAGGTTAACTAAGCACATATAGTGCACCACACTTCATCAGTTTACGATACCCGGATTGATAATTTATGTAGAGCAATTTAAGACGTTAAATTAACTAGACATTTTGGCGCCGTTGCCGGGGAAGTGTAATTAGGAGACCTTATTTCTTACATCTGAAAAAAAAATTAATAATCCTTGAGTATGCTCTCCTCTTGCACTTTGTGTGATCTGGAGGATCAGAAAAAGGATTGTTAAGTAAAAAAAAAAAGACGTTAAATTGACTAGACAATCTTTACCTCAAATTTGAATCTTTGGTCATGGATAGAGGCTTCTTTCTTGTTCTTGAATGACTTTTACCTCAAATTAACCACTACTGCTCAATTTTGCCTATTTTACAAAGCTTTTATGGTTTTAAGTGATATCGAAGCGGTTTCTAAAATCCCTATATGCTAATTGACAGGAATGCTAAGCTCAGAAGAAATCTGGGGTGCCGAGTCTATTCGTTATTAGGGCCATTAACGATTTACTCTATTAACGATATTTTCATGGGTTTACTATGTTAACGATTTAAGGGTGAAACTCTTTCTTTGTTGATGGGGTTGAGAGTTATGAGGAAGCATGCATGGAGCCAGTGGATCAGATCCTTGAGCGGTGGAACACCGAGCAAGTGGAGTATTAAACCGGCGAAACCTATAGGTGGTTTTCAAAATTCGGAAAAGTCATTTTCGCATTGCTTCCATGGCCTCGGTAGTAATTTATTTTTTGACCCGATAAAACGTGGAGTTGCCACGTTGATATTAAAAATACTATTAATATTGTTTAATATGCATTATTATTATTATTATTTACTATTAATATTAATTAATACATTTTAGTATTAATATAATTCACATTAACAACATTAAATATGAATAAAATTTTAATATTTAGTTTTAATATTATTTACAAATATTACTATTAATATGAAAATTCATTATAGATTATATATTATAATATATAATCACACCCAGATGCGGGTGGCAACTTGACAAATGTTTGAGCTTGTCGTGATGGGCAGCTGGCGTCTTGAGGTGGCTTGCCAGGACGGCTACACTCGTCGGCTCTGCTACGCATTAATGCCTTTAAATGCTGAGGAGATGGCTTTGCAGAAGGGAGATGGTCTCAAGCAAGGCGACTTAAACGCCCTGTACTCTGATACGATGGGGTTCGTTCTGTCTGCATCCAGATTGTTCCGAGCAGAGGTCTATTTAATGGCGCATTTGATCCAGGTGTGGTATGTTCGGTATATTGTCATGTTGTTTTATGAGAAGGTTGGAAAGAGGCCGAGCTCTGGCGGTGTGAGTAGTGGCAGAGGCTTCACCTCTATTCAGTCTGCGCTCTCTCGGCTCTTGTTTGTGAAGGGGATCGCGAGGGTCCATAATTTGGTTCCGGTTTCTATTAAGGTGGTTCTGGGTGGAAGAATTAAGGCTCTGCGTCTTGATATTTTGCCTCCTACTGTAAAAAGCACGAGATTTCCCCTGCTCATGGCGCCGAGACAACGAGGAGTCCCGAGAAGAGGGGGTGTTTGGGGGATAAGTCGACGGCAGGAGGCTCAAGCAAGAGCAATTCCGCAGCTTGCCATTGTGACACCTCTGTCTTCTCCCTCAGAGGAGTCGGACCCTTTAGAAAGTCAAGTCCATACCTCACGCTTTACCTTCAGGTGCCGGAGAAATCAGTCACTTGTCTCTTTACTGATAGCTGTAATTGCTACGGAGGAAGAGGAGGATGTGGACAGCCAGGAGGAGGACGATGGGGAGCAAGCTCATACTGGTAATGCCCGAGTGATGGCGGAGGCTGGTAATGTTGAAAATCCTCCTCTAGACGATGTCAATCCTGTGGAGCCTGGTCTTGGTCTGGGTTCGCTTCAGCAGCCAGTTTACCGACCGGATTTCCACCTGGAAGTGATCGAAGATGCTATCGTGCCAGAAACCGACAACAATGCACAAGGTGAGCCTCCAAAGGCTTAATTCCTGTTTCTTCTGGCGTTCAATGGTCATGTTTTGGAGTTTTGGAGGGGTTTCTTCTCTTTCCGAGGTCCCCAGTTTTTTGATTTTGGGTAGGGGACCTTCCAGAGTTCGTGGTGTCTCCAGAACTCTGGAAACAATGGTCCTTCTACTCTCCTATGTTACAATGCTTCCAGCAGCAAGACACAAGAGGCATGCAATGGATCAATGGTTCTTCAATTATGCTTGCTGCTGTTCTTTTGTAGGGATCTCTTTTGTAACTCAGAGGGCCACATGCTACTGCTTCGTCCGTGCTCATATCTATCGACTCTATCTTTGTAATTCAGGTGGCCATGCGCACCTGCTATGTTCTTCTGACAGAGGGTGGCCTTATGCATCCTCAGAGGCTAGTTCCTCTTTGTAAATATTTTTCTTCTTTTAATACAATAGCTTAGTCTTTACACAGAAAAAAAAAATATATATTATAATATATAATATAAATTTAAGTTATTTTATTTTTAATTTATTTAATGTGGTAATTTTAAATTATTTTAAGTTTGTATTATTTTAATTTATTAATAATATTAATATTAATACTAATAAATATTGTTATTACAAATATAATTAACATTAATAACATTAAATATATTTTTTTTTCCGGAGAAAAAAACGAACTTTTTATCACTATAAAAAGTTACATATACATTCTGCAGCTTTCGTTTGCTGTAATACTTATGTAAGCCTGCAAAAAAATCTTGGCCTCTTCAAAAGAGGAGATAACAGCTCCCTTTCTCCATATTTTCAAAACGCATCCATGGTTCCTTGTGTTTGATAACTAGAATCTACATCTTGCTTCTTTTACGAGCTTCCTCTATCAAGGAAAACAACCCTAGAATTAATAACATTAAATATGTATAAAATTTTAATATTATTTATTAATAATATTAATTAATATGAATGTGAATATTAATATTATTTTTAGTATTATTAATATTTATGTCAATATGAAAATCAACCATGGTAAATGATGGCCAACCATGTTTATTTTAGGGTTTATAATATTCATTCAAACATCACACTGTGAAAAAGATTGTCTCAATATGAAAACCAATCATGGTCAACTATGGGCAATGAAACAGGCGCCATTCTATAATCAAAATCTCTGAAAAGACTCTACAATAGAATGTACAATACATGAATGAAGGAATTGATGGAAGAAACCCAGCCATCAATAATGGAATATATATCAGTAAAACCCAGAGGCCACAACTGAAAGTTGGACAGGGTGATTTGGACAGGGTGATTTGAGATGACAAACAAAGTGAAATCGAAGAGTAGAGTTTCTACTATCCATCAGTTAATTAAACACCTCCATAAAATCCTACGATTTTTGACAAAGAAATATAAAAGGTATGGGATTAAATCCCTTTTGTTACTACCTCAACATCAATAACTGGCCTCTGCCAAGAAAATGAAGGAACATTCAGAAAACGATACTGAAAATGCAATTGTCATAACATAGGACATGAATTGTTGTGGTTGTTGTTAAAGTCCGGCGACAAGTCAAAATCATGTTCACTGAACAATCATGGTGAAATGGTTAATTATATATTTTATTAAATTAAAAATAAAAACTTTGATTAAAAATAAAAGATACAAGTAATAAAGTAATAAATAAAGTTAAATTAAACCCAAAAAAAGCATGTGGAACCAAGTGGCTCTTGCATGCAGCAACGCCTTTTATATCTTCGGCCTTCAGCTCCAACATTAGCCAAGTGGTTGCCCCTTCTAGATCTTCGGACTTTAGCTCCAAGATGAGACTCTTCATCTGGCTCGGATCCTCTTATGAAATGGATCTACATATCTGCCAAGCTTTTGTTGTCTGCAAACACATAGATATACTCTTATGAAATGGATCCTCCCTATCCGCAAAGATTTTGTTGTCCACAAACACCACCACTCCGCAAACTAGGTTGATGCAAAGAATAAATGTAGGGTTTCTGGAGGGGTGAAAATGCTTGAGAGCTAGAGCTTGGGTGGTGAAGAACAGTCTGCATGCAGAAGTGTGGAGGGAAAAAGAACAGAAATGCGGAGAGATGCCAAGCTCAGTGCACTTTCATTGCGGAAGACAATGGAGTTCTTTTTTTCCCAAAGCGGGCAATAAAAGACCTCTTACTGCAAGCTTCGCTTATACCAATGTAGAAATGTGGTGACAAGTTATATTTTATCCAAAGTGTGGAAAATTGTGGTGACAACTAACTATTGGCATTTTATGCAAAGTTTTATATAACTATTGGCATTTTATGAAAAGTTTACTATATAGCTGCCACCTCTCACCTCTCAGGTAGCTAGCTACCACTGTCTGCCACCTCTCAGGTCACTGGCTACCACCACCTCTCAACTTCTTGCCACCAAACACAATATGAAATTAGTCTTTACCATCTGCGGAGGAAGGTTTCCGGTGAGACTGTTGTTCGATAGGCTTACCTTTGTTAAATTACTATATTTTCCAAAATTGCCAGAGATTGTTCCAGATAAATTGTTGTTATGCAGATAAAGAAGGCTCAAATTAGGAAGCCGGAATATGTCCTCCAATATGGATCCCATCAGATTATTGCCGGAAATGTATAGCATTATCAGTGCCTTCAATTCTCTGAGTTCCTGTGGAATTCTTCTCGTCAAGCCATTTTCAAAGAGTTTCAGTATGACGAGAGATATTAACTTTCCGAGCTTGGCAGGAATCAGTTCGGTTAAAGAATTATGTGAAATGTCAAGCTTCTGCGAGTTGGAACAGTTCCCTATCTCTGTCGGAATGTGACCCTCAAAGGAATTGTGAAAGAGGAATAGGAGTTCGAGTCTCTTCAACATCCCTACTTCTGAAGATATGCTCCCTGGGATTAAGTTGTTTTTGCAGCCGAAGTGACACCAAATTCGTCCAATCGGCCAGAAATCTCCCATCGAGATTCCTCGTCAAGGAATTTCTAGATATTCCTAATTCCATTATGCGATCCAGAGAAGCCAGACTGAGTGGTATCGGACCCTGAAGATTATTCACTGACAAGTCCATGAAAGTTAGGCTTTTGCAGTCAAAGAGGGGAGGATTCTGAAGAAATTTATTGCTCTGAAGGAGGGAAAGACATCGAAATTCCGTGAGGAGACATGGTCTGGGCAAAGGTCAAATTTCATCTATGGTGGCCATTTACCTCGCGCCTTTGACTAAAAAGGTGAGCCTCCAAGACCCATTCCATTTCAAGACCATCGCTACAATTCTTTCTATATGAAATGTGGAAACATTCCGCCCTGAATCCAATTGCCACTTGAGTACGCGAAGTTGGTGAAATGCTTTCCCCCGTCTGTCCCTCCTTACTGGCCAAAGAGAATAGATAAGACCTCCTTCACTCATGCTCTGGATCTTCACCACTTGGTTCATCAACGATAGAATCTAAAGAAGAATCATGCACTTTGTCATGCTTCCTTTCCATCATTATAGCCCTGGCTTGCTTTATTCAAGCGAACTGCCCCGAAACCTTACCTCATGTCTGCCATTTCTCGACTCCTCATCATTCTCAATAAATCCTTCTTGTTCTAACTTGCAGATAAGGTATCAAGGCGGTGCCTGAAATATTCTGCACTATACCTGGTGGGAACTCCACTGTCAAAAGACTGTAGCGTGAGCAATACTGTCGCATTGTTCAATTTTCTACAATAGGTGAGACTACATGCAGCGGCCATTCAGCGACATGTGCTGCCACGAAGTTATCAGTGAGAGGAGATAGGAGCGTAGAAGAAGTGACAAGTGCCTAGAAGAAATGGCAGATGGCAGCTTGCTTGCGCAATTGAAAAACTTAGGATAAAATTACTTGTCCCGGCTGAAATAACATCGGGGCACGTGAGGCCTGCAATAAGACCTTGAATTCACAAGTTTGATTATAAGTTTCTTACACTGATATTGCCAAAGATAAACTTTGGTTAAAATTGCTCAAACACTGAAAATTTACGGTCAACTAAAAAACTAATACCTGGTCAATGCTCTATCAAACACTATATCCTTACTATGCTGGAAGCAAGGACTAATAATATACCATAAAATATACTTTAAACCATATTTGACAACTTTTAATTTAATAATCATACTAATATAAAATAATATACCATAAATTATACTCTAAACACTATTCGACGAGAATATTATTACACTAAATATATTGTTTAAAAGTCCAAAGGCATTTTATTAATTTATATTTTATATTTATTATAACAGCTATTTGTACTTTTCCAAAATGACATTGCGCACACATTTTAACGAATGGTAAAGAGTAGAATTTATCTAAATCGTATTAAAAAAAATCTTCTAAAACATATACGGCAGTAGTCAAGTAAATAGTTAATAGTTAATTTTAAGTGTATATATACATGATATGTATAAGAGTAGTCATAGAGTGTAGAGTGTATGCTACGTCTTTATTACTTGATTATAATTAACATAAAGAACATGTTATCTTCATATGATATTATGAAACATCGCGGTTACCATGAGCTCCATTCACTTCACTCGAGACATGAAATTGTCATCCGCTAAGTGGTTATTAATATAAGTAATTTCGCTTTTCATTGACGTATAATATCAATTTTTTTATTTTTATTTTTTTTACACATGAAATTTCCTTCTTAAATGACGGCCATTTTGACGATGTTATTATTACAAAAGTTTTTATAATTTATAACTTTTAATTTTTATTTAATCAAATAATTAATTAATTAAAAAAATCACCTTCATTAAAATGAATATATAATTTTAAAAATATTAAATTAATAAAAATATTAAAAAGTATAGTAAATTCCAACATATCAATAAAATGTTAGGTCATCAATTTCATTTATTTCGTTATATCAATAAAAAGTAAAAACATATTATACCATCAATTTCATTATATCAATTAACTTTATATAATCAATTCAATTCATCAATTGACTTTGTTCATCAAACTTTTTTTCCCATTAATTATTGGATTACCTCAAAGATATTTTAAAAATTAAAATTGGATGATCTGCAGTCCTGTACAGAAGCGAATGTCGGTGTATCACTTTTTACAGAAAAGGACGAAAGACTCGAGGCCCCGTTCCCACTGCTTCATCATCAACAATATAATGTGGTCCTTTTAAAGGGTAACAACCAAGTTGGGTTAAATGGTTGTTAGTCAAGAATCCTTTGACAATACTCCCACCTCACCTCACTTCACTCTGGAATTCTTTTTTATGCAAAAATGTGGGAGTTGTACTATCATCACACTCACATCATCCTTGGATTTTCTGGTTACTGCTAACTCTACAAGCTTTTTACAGGCAGCGATGGGGCCGCCTCCTAATGGTGTCAAATTAGGTTGCTTCTGAACACAGAAAGCCCTGGCGATATCCACTGCTTCCTGATTACTAACTTTATCCCACAACCCATCTGATGCCAGAATTAAAAACTCGCAATCAGATGTTATTTCAATCTTTCTGGTGTCTGGTTCAGCTGTTATCCACTCTTTCATGTGTGAATCGCCTATTGCCCTAGATACTGCCAGGGATCCCTGAACTCGCCAAACTCCGTGGCGGAGGTCAACGATTCCACCCAAATTCTCTATCCGTTGCCGCTCGTCCTCCCTTCCAGCTCGATGATCGCATGTAAGAGCTTCTGAAGCACCGTCTCTGCTAATAACTGCTCGGCAATCCCCAGCATTGGAAACCACTAAGTTACCATTTACAATGAGAGCAGTTACACAAGCTGTACCGCTACCAACCTCCTGCTTCAAAAATTCTGCATCTGTTGTTAAGTACCCATCTCTAACAGCCTTTTCAAGAATGTCCTCTGTTCGTTTTCCATTCTGAGCATTGCGTCCAGAATATTCTGCCCAAGACGCCAAAGAAGGCCTGTTTGGAATCGCCAAGAACATTCACAATGGTCTTGTGGGTGTCTTCCATGATTTCTCGCTTACCCTTTTTGCACGAAACTGCATAATGAAAACCCTCCACATTAACCTCCATTGGCTGCTCCACGGCCACGCCCGACGCATTGAGGCCCGGCAACTGGAGAGGCTTAGGGCACTTGTCCGCCAAAAAGGGGGATCTTCAGGAGCCGAAGACCGAGGGAGATTTCCCTGCTACAACGCAAGCCATTTTTACAATCTGCGGAGGCTGCTGTATAAATTCAATTGAGTGTATCGTTCGGAGCGTGTTAGTCCTTGTGGTTCAACTCAAATCAGATATAGGAAACTTGCACCGTCAAACTCGTGTGACGCCATTACAACCGTGCATTATTATATATGTAATACAACCGACTATGAGCTGGAACACTGTGAAACGGTCTAAAATTATAGAGGAAATCCTGATCAGTTATCACGTTTCTCTGGTCAAAGTCCACGCTCGTCATGAAGGAAACTCCCAGAGGGTTAAATTTCTTATAGTGAAAATTGATTAAATCAATATTGTCGGTACGTGGGCGCTCATGCCTGCGCTGATGGCGAGAGATAACCATCGTCACTAAAGTATGAAGGGTGACGGGTGACGTTAAGTTGTTTGTGTTTTTGAGTGAATAAATAGATTTAGAGTTTTTAATAATAAAAAAATTGGCTTTAAACCTATAATTATTAATAAGTTTATTTTTTTTTATTCAAAATAATTAAAAAAAAAAATTATTGAAAAAATATTTTATTTTTATTCAAAACACATTTTGGAAACTTATTCTCTTAATGAAGGATTTCAAAATATTCTCTTTCCAAAATCTCAATAATTTACGAAATGTTTTAAACTTTCACTTACAATTAATTTTTGTTTTCAAAAGCTCCCGTTAAATTGTTGAAAAATGTTAAAGCATTCAAAGGAAACTTCTACTAGAAAATCTTAATGTTGAGAGGGAAAACAACCACAATTTCAGTTGAGGGCAGAGTTAGATGATGAGATTAATAGGAGATGATGAGATTAATAGGATGTGCATGCCGATAAGAAAGATGTTAAAGAGAAGGACAACCAATAGAAGAATACAATTATGTGTGCAAGTTTACCGCAACAAGTCATATGGAGTAAAGCATAATTAAGTTTGGGATCCGGGAAGATTGAGATCAATAATGGAACAACAATACAACTATATATGTGGATAAAAACATCATTATATAAGGGACCCAGGAGGATTGAATGAACTGAAAACACATGATGAAGAGGTCATGAAAATTTTCAACCTGGGGACTTTGTTGTAGAAGCATCATCACTAGCCAATCCGTTTTTTTCTAGAACCAAGAGGGTCATGAAGTCCTTCAAAGAGGAAGGAATTCCATCAATTGTAAATTATATAAAATAAAATTAGGAAATTTTGTGTAAATACAAGTGTCCCGGTTCTAGAAAGATTTGGGTGGTTAGTTTGTTTTGGTGAGCTAGTATTTTTGCCAAACAAGACATTAACAAAGTAGCAAGTATAGAGTTATGTGTCTATAGTTTTTGGATATATGTCTAAACAAGGTCGAGTTCATTAAGATGTTTCCTAGCTATAGGAACTATGCCTTTATGTACAATTAGAAGTTGGGGGACAATGTCTTAGAAGTAGAGCGAGACAAAGCTTGAGAGAGGAAGCATGAGTAAATTTTATGTAATTTATTTGTAAATATATATTATTATAGAATATAGCATGTTTTATGTCTGTACATGTCATATGTGTATTCTGATTCCGATGAAGCAGGTATAAATGGTAGTGTAGAGTGAGCCATTATGAGAGGAGCACTCATAAGAGCTCAGCCGAAAGTCCATCCCCTTATAAATAAAACATTGATGAAAAGAAGATTTTTTTATTCACAAAAGTACTATCATTGACTGAGTTTTGTTATAAAAAGTTATGTTGTGTGTGTGGTCATATAGTGAGAGAGATTGTGTAATCAGATTAATCCCATCCATCTCTTTGTATTTCATGAATACATATTATGTCGATACCTATGTGATACCTATTAATTTGATTTTTTAGCGTATCATTCTTAGTGGGAAGTTACAGTTCAGACTTATATTTTGCAAGATGAAGATCTGCTACAAGAACTCTATTGAATCTAGTTGTGGTCATTTCTTTTATCTTTAAACCATAGATACTCTTGCATAGAGGAGTTTTTACCATTTACTACAAAATACGAGATAATGCCTGTCACAAAATTAACGTAAGTCTATCAAATGCACATAATGCATAATGTCAGAAAATATAGAAATCTTAACATTTTGAAACTTGTTGTGAGTGGGCCTGACCCCTTATCCTATATTATTAACTATCCACATCTGGACCACATCTCTATCCAGCTATATCGAGGCTGAAAGAAATATATCTAGATGCAAGCTTAAATATCGGCATGTGTCTCGTTAAATAAAATAATATTCGTAAAGTCGCTAAGACTACTGGATTAAGCTAGATATTTGGGCTAGTTTGACTTGTTATTGGATTCCCGGACTATCAAACCAACTTGGACTCAAATATCTTACGGAGCTTGCAACCTTCCTGCACTATATATTTAAAATCAGTAACACCTGACTTAGGGCTACCTAACTAACGAATGCTTAAATGCTAGAAGAAACGAGAAAACAAAGAGTACCTTGAGTGGGCTTATGGTTGATATATTCATAAATCAGGGATGGTAATATAGAAGACCACAAAGGGGAAGAGAGTGCCTAGTAACTTGCAAGACCAAGGCATTAAGGTGAACACGCCATTAGGGATATTTCATGAAAATGAGCATTGATCCTGGAGAGTGAAATCAAATATCAAAGAAAAGTAAGGACAAATGATTTAGAGCAGCCAGAACAACTGTGTCACAATATAAAAAATATTATCGAGCATCAAAATGTCACATAATCATTAATAAATGATATAATGTGACATAATAGTTGATGATTCTCACATTGCAAAATAACCATTGAGGATGTCATGGTGCACCATAATCATTGAAGAATGTTGTAGTACAACATAACCATTGATAAATGTTACAATGCAACTTAATCATTAGGAATATCTGAAATAGACATAATCCATCTAAGTTTAATGTCTCAACATGATATAAGTATTAAGGAATGATAAAATCTAACATAACCCTTTAAGCATGTAAGAACACAACGTAACCCTTAATGAAGTCATGATGCAATAGAACCATATTATTCAGCTCTCAATATCACAATATGACATAATTATATTATCAACCATGGTCAATCAAATTTAATCATAAGAAATCATGGTCAACAATAATCAAACATGGTTAAACAAATCAACCATCTTCAACCTTGATTAGCCGTAATCAAATATGTTCAACTATTTCTAGTCATAGTCGGCCATGGTCACTAAAATCAAACTTTGGTCAAATATGAGAAACCTTAGTGAAACAGTCTTAATAATAGTCAAACATGAAAAAATTTGGCTAAACATAGTGAACCATAATCAACCATGGCCAAGCATACTATGCCTTGGTCACCCATGGTCAAACCATACTCAATTATAGTTAATCGTGGTCCAAGATCGTTAAAAATAATGAGAAATGGTTACACACATTTAAACATGAAAAATCATGGTTAACTAGAGTCATCCATGGTCAACCAAAGTCAACCATAGTCAAACATGGTCAACTATAACCAATCATATTTTTCTATAGTCAAACATGGTAAACTATAATCAACCATATTTTTCTATAGTCCAACATGTTCATCCTTGATAAAACATAGTAAACCATAGTCAAGCATGATCAATCATGATAAAAATTCTCAACTATGGTAAAACAATAAACAATGGTCAACCATGGTAAATTATAATAAAACATGATCAACAATAAGCAATCATGGTAAACAATAATCATAATCAAATATCATAGATATTTTAATATTATTAACATTGATACTTTAATTTGGAAATCTTCTAGCCTTACCCACAAATGTCACAAATGTCAATGGTCAAGTAGCACAACCAAGGTGGTTGATATCCCTTAGATGCCATTTTCCACCTTTTTAACTTATTCATGAACATATATCAACAACTTTTAATTGAGTGATGATGCTAATTATAAATTAACATACAATAAAATATACTCTAAACACTATTGTGGATTGCCTAAAAATCACAAGACATTTTATAACTTTGTATTTAATAAATTTATATTAATAATTTGGAATTTTCCAAAATGATAATGCTCACATACTTTAGTACATTGGTATGTGGTAGGATAATCTAAATTATTTCCCTTTTTTTGTTTCAAAATAAGTGCATTCCTTTAATTTTCAATATAGATTATCTAATAAACAATAAACATTATGATTCGTAGGTGGTAGGATAATCTAAATTATTTCCCCTTTTTTTTTGTTTCAAAATAAGTGCATTCCTTTAATTTTCAATATAGATTATCTAATAAACAATAAACATTATGATTGGTAGGTGGTAGAATTATCTAGATTATACTTAGAAATTTTTTTTCACAAATAAAATATATTTTTTCTTAATATAATAGGTTACCTTATCATAATTTAGTTCTTAAACTAACAATAAAAATAACTACTTTTATCTCTAAAAAAATATAACTATTATTCAAAAGATAACCTTAAATTATCTATTACACACTATTCTTATAACATAAAAAAAAATTAAACAATATTTCAAATTCAATGATCTGCGGTGAATAGAGATGCGAATGCTTGTAATTTGGAATTTCAAAACAGAACTATCTATCAAATTTCACGATTTTTACATCTCTAAAACATATTCACAATTACAACAATTTTTTTTACAATTTTACAAAAATTTAAGACCAAACAAGTCACCCTGTAACCAACAATTTAACTAATCACCCTCTACCCAACAATTTAACCATCAAATTCTATCACTGTTTCCCACTGCTTGATTATAAGAATTTGAGATGTGGTCCTTGTCAAATTCCATCACTCGTTCCGACTGCCTGATCATAAGAATATGAGAGGTGGTCCTTTTAAAGGGCAACGCTCAGGTTGGGTTAGGTGGTTGTTAGTCAAGAATCCTTTGACGGTACCTCACTTCATTAACACCCAGGCTGGGTTAGATGATTGTTAGTCAAGAATCCTTTAACGGTACCTCACTTCACTTCACTGTCTAATTCCTTTAACAGAGGAAATCCTTATCACGTTTCTCTGGTCAAAGTTGCCCCTCGTCATGAAGGAAACTTCCAAAAGGTTAAATTTCTTATTATGAAAATTTGATTAAATCAATATTGTCGGTACTTGGGCGCTCATGCCTGCGCTGATGGCCACACATAACCACCGTGGGTGACGTTAAGTTGTTTGTGTTTCGGAGCGAATAAATGGATTTAGTGTTTTTAATAAAAAAAAATTGGTATTTAGAAGTTCTGGATTATAGAATTTAGATTTGCTATTTTATTTTTTTTTAGGATTTTAAAATAATGTTTTATAATTGGAGTATGTAATTTTTTTTCTTTCATTTGAAGATAATAAAGTATAATTATTAATTAAATTATTTTTCCTCATTATTTAAAATATATTTTTAAATGTGTAAAGAATTGTTGTTTATGAAAAGTTTCCAAAAAATTATGTTGCGTATATTTAAGGTGTAATTTAATTGTTTTATATCTTTTATTTTTTGAAATATGATAATATAAAATTTTAAAATATTGTGATTTTAATGGTTTGAAATGTGATTTTGAATGTTTAATTAGATTTAATATTTTTGAAAAAATTAAAGCTGTAGATTACATTATTCAAATTTGTAAATCCAACAAATCTATACAAGATGATTAGCAAATATGTTCATAAAAGAGTCAAAATGTAGAAGAATTAAATTACAGGTAAATTTAACCCCTCTACCATTACAATAATCTTTTATAGAATTTCTAGAAAAAATCACTCTAACATATAAAAAAACAAAAACAACATAAAAAAGCTAGATTACATGTAAATTTAAGCCTCTACTATTACAATAATCTTTTATCAAAAAAAAAAAAAAAGTCACTATAAGACATAATAATAATAAAATAATTAATTTTAAAAACATATACACCACCCATGCCACAATTAAAATTATGTAATAAAATAAACTATATACAACAATGTATAAACAACATAAAAAAGCTAGATTACATGTAAATTTAAGCCTCTACTATTACAATAATCTTTTATCAAAATTTAAAAAAAACTCACTATAAGACATAATAATAATAAAATAATTAATTTTAAAAACATATACACCACCCATGCCACAATTAAAATTATGTAATAAAATAAACTATGTACAACAATGTATACACTATTTCATATAGTGATCATTATTTTAGGTTAGAGAATTTTTATTACTCGTTAATTATACACTATTTTATATAATGATTAACATTTTCAAGTTAGAGAATTTTTATTACCTATAATTATAATATATTTCTGTGAATAACTAAAACTGCATCCACATATTTAATGACCCTAAATCCACATATATTTAATGACCCTAAATCCACATATTTAATGACCCTAAATGTTTATTGATGCATCTGATTTATAGTTCAAGAGAAAATGGATAGTGTAACTCTCCTAAGGATCCAAAGAGGTCAAAAGAGAAATGCGAACTAGACTTTTTGCTTTGGCTTATTAAAAGGAGATGGCAACATGCATGTGAATTTGAACATATAAAGAGTAGGTTTCGAAGACTATTAAACTCCCATATAAAGAGTAGGTTTTGAAGACTACTGAATTACGTGAAATTTAAGTATTTTGATTATGTTTAAGGAAAAATTATTATGTTGTATATTTAAATTAAAAAATAAAAAATAATATATTAAATAATATCATTTATTTATATGGATAATTTTATATTTAATATAAGTATTAGATGTAATATTTCATTTTAAAAAATTTATGGGTGGTAAGATAATTAGAAAAAAAAAATTGTTGAGAGGTTTTTGTGTTTTCAATAATAGTAAGTTTAATTTCTTTAGACATGTCTTATTAGTGTAACCTTTTTTTGTAAGTCAGATGTCTCCTCTCAGGGCACATGCTTAGTAGTGGAGTGAGGTTTGAACACAAGTTATTTTACTAATGAAACTATTTCTCCATTGATTGTGCTACTGGAACAACACGTTGTGCTACTGACATCCCACCAACTTAATCAATAAAAATAAAAATAAAAATTAATAACTTAAAAAGGAAAAAATTGGAATGTATAATTATTATTATCTTAAAAATATAGATTATTCTTGATTTCTAGACTTTAACAATAATTTTATTTCTCGTAATAAAGGAACTTGCATATTTTGGATGCTCTTATTATTAGTTTAAAGTCAATCAAATTTGTCATATCTTGTTAACATGGTTGGCTTTAAAGAGTGTCATTTTGTATGACAATTTAAATTCAAAACTCAAAAGTAAATGAGAGAAAACTAAAATCCAAACATATTAAAAGTTGATGTGTCCTAGACCAAATGTCATGCCCACTAATATTGAGAATTATAATACTTTTAAATCACGTTTTTTTGAACCTCAAAATAATTCCCTAAATCATAAATATATTAACAAAAAGACTAAAAAATATCATTATTTTAAGAATTATCTAAAAAAATAACAAAAACAAAAAAAAAACAAAACAAAAAAAACAAAAAAAAAAAAAAAAAAAATCAAAAAACAACTTTAATTTATGATGTTTAAGCCCTCCTTACTATGTCATCAAAGCCATAACACATATCTAGATCCAAATATCATCCCCTTTATTTAGTTCTTAAGTTGAATAAATCATTTTGTTATAAATTCAACATATCATCTTTTCTTTCTACAACGAAGCATAAATTATATTCCTAGGGTAGATTATAAACCCATGCTTTGAAAAAACCTTCTCACTTTTACCATAGAAATCTTGTCATGATTCTTGTAATTAGTTTTGAGCCGATGAATCTATGTGCTCATTAATTCTATATAGTTTGAGTGGGCATAATGGTTAAGAGCATGTGTTTCCTCCTAAGAAATCACAAGTTTAAAACCAAAAGGGGTAGAGAATGTATGCCTTCCTAAAACTTAGCAGTGAAATTGCTACCTTAAAATTAATTAATAATAATAATAATAATATATTCCTTACATATATGCATTTTTTAGTAAAATTTTCTAATTTCAATATCACTTTTTATGTAAAAAAATAAATATAATCAATGAACTTTAATTTAATAAATAAAAAACAGAATAATAATAATAATAAATTATTATTATTATTATTATAATATATTATCATCACCCTTTTGAAGGAATGTTTCTCCATTTCCTTAAAGACATATTGCACCATATAAATTAAATAAAAAATGGAATAATAATAATAATAAATTATTATTATTATAATACATTGTCATCGTGCTTTTGAAAGAATGTTTCTCCATTTTTTTAAAGACATATTGCATCATATATTTAACTCTAGTAACATAGGGATATAATTATATGGATTACATAAAAAAGAAAAAGAAAAAGAGGTAGGTTGTTACTTTAACTTTGCAAAATGTTAATGTTGGATGAAGTGCTTTGGAATGAAATTGCAACAATGTTGTGACAAACAAATAAATAACAAGTTAATTTTAAAATTATTATTTTTTCTTCAAATTATTTCAATTATTTTATCAAGTCACTCTATAGCTTTGATTTATAATGAAACGTGATTAATTAATAAACATGTTTAACTTATGACATGATTAATTAATAATCATGTTCAACTTATAAGCCATGATAATATATCTTATTCATAAAAAAGAACTTATAAGTTATTCAGAGGTGATGAAAATTTAAAATTTAATGTAAAAAGAGAGATGATGATTGTTGAAAACCATACCTTCTAAACCTAACATTGATAATTATATACAAATTATATTTTCCTTTTTGAATTGTGTAGTTTAGAAGTTTCTCAAAATCATTGCATGGATTGATCATAAATTAGATAGTGAATGGAATTTAATTTAATGCTAAGAACACAAATCATATCTTTTTTCATGATTTCTTGATCACCCTATCACACTTGCTCATTTTGTTATCATAATATGCTTATACAAAATCATTTTTATTGCTTACTCTAAATGTTAATTGCTCTTTTACCAATTTTTAAGTAAGAGTTACCAATAACATAAGCTATAATTATGACAAGAGCTTTGAACTAACTACAAATAAAAAATATTTTTATATCAATGTTAAAGTGATAAAAAAAGACAACAACAAAGTGATAATTGAAGTAGAAATTTAGATAGATTGATAGTTAAACTCTTTTCCTTCATATATATATATATATATATATATATATATATATATATAATTTGATTTTTTCATATATATCAATATATATTTTTATTTGGTTGAAGTCTCGAAAAACTGAGGTTGCGAAGGCGATGAGCTCTGGCTCTAGGCTTTAACGAAACTAGTGGCAGAGAGTACCAAACATCCATGGAGAAACAGGGAAGAGGGAGCTCCACTCCCTCCTATAGTTATATGGTAGCAAATAGAGGAAGAGGAGGGAAAAAGAACAAACCTCCAAAGCCCTGGGAGGTCAAGACAAAAGACACAGAAACTTAGAAGGCGAAAGGTAGCAAAACCAATGCATATCAAGGGGCCCATGAAGAAGACTGTCAAGAGGAAAAAGCGGAAGATAGAGGTCAAGGGTCAGAGGACAGAGCTAAGATGGGGTCCTATAAACCCAAGACCACAACTAAACCTCGGGTTATTCTAAACGATCCAGCTCTGCAAGCACACAGAGACCACATGGCTAACTATGCCATCATATGTAAATTTATGGGAATCTGGCCATCAGAGAAAGCGTTGTACACCTGGATAAAATACAACTGGAAACCAAAGGGGGAGTTAAATATTCATCTTGGATCCAAAGGTTTTTTCACTGTGGTGTTTACGAACATGGAAGACAAAGACAGAATCTTTGAAGGAGGGCCATACTTCTTTGCAGCTGTTGGGCTCTATATGAGGCCATGGATGATGAACTTTGTGCCTGAATCAGAAACCTTCACTTCAGTACTGGTATGGATTCGACTATACTCCTTACCTTTAGATTACTGGATGCCAGAGTCTTTAAAAGCTATAGGCAATAAATTAGGTCATTTCTTAAATATTTCAGAGGCAACTCTAAGGGGAAAATATACATCCTATGCCCACATTTGTGTGGAGATAGACCTATCAGGAGCCCTTCTAGATGAGGACATTCTAGAAGTCTATGATGAGAAATGGGTTCAAGCAATTGACTATGAACATATCCCGTTCAGATTCATAAATGTCATGAGAATGGGCATCTATCTAGAGATTGCCCACTCAATCGAAGGGAGGAAAACCTAAATCCCAACAAAGGAAAAGACCAGACAGGTTTCACCAAGGTGGGAGGGAAAGGAAAAGGGGGAGGAAGGAAGACACAAAAGAGCCCTAGTGTGAATAATAAAACAAAAAGTTACAACAGCTTTGAGATATTAGGAGAAAAAGAAGTTGAGGAAGGGGATAAAGAGAGTACAGAGAATCAGACAGCAAGGGGGAAAGAAAAAGAGACTAGCGTGGAGTACATTCAAAAATAGAATGAACACATGATGGACTCTTTGAATACCATGGTTGTAGAAAAAGACCAGGAAATGACTCAAAATGAAAGTGGTACGAAGGATCAAGATTTGCAAGAGGTCTTGGAAAGGGAGAACCTAGAGCTGGAAAAGTTTCTAGAACAAGGTGGAAACCTGGGAATAAACTCCATCCCTCAAGAGGACGTGGATAAAGTCCAACAAATATTCCTTAGCAAGACACATCAAACAACTGTAGGAGTCAAAATAGGACATGACAACCAGGAAAACAAAGGAACCTCCTCAATAGGATTAATAACTGGAAAATTAACAAAGAATCCAGGCAAAAGGAGGGGTAGAAAAAGACAGAAGGAATTACTACTGGAGTGTGGAAAGCTCATGATTGATTTAGGAAGGATGAAAGACCTTTCTAGTTACTCATTTATAACCCCAACTCAATGAAAATCACAACCTGGAATATTAGAGGACTAGGGAGCAGAAGAAAACAAAGGAATCTTGGTAAAAGGATTAGAGAGGAAAAACCTGACATAGTATTCATTCAGGAAACAAAATGCTCAGTGGAGAAGATCCATGAAAAAAATTCCAAATGGGTATATAGATATGAATACCATGAAGTTAAGGCAAACAAATCTACTGGTGGTATTCTCACTCTCTGGGATCCACAAAAATTTGGTGTGATTGATGCGGAGGCATCCAGAGATCACCTTTCTCTCATTTTCCAACCGGTGGGAGATAGGAAATGTTACATGATCACCAATGTCTATGGTCCACAACCAATGGAGGACAAACTTCAACTCCTCACAACACTGGAGGATATGAAGAAGAGATACCCAGCTCTACCATGGATTCTTGGAGGTGATTTTAACATAATAAAATCACTCATGGAGAATAAAGGAGGAACTAGAATACTTGGGAGAGATTCAATTGCCTTCTAGAACTTTATCACCAATATGAAGTTGGTTGATATGGAAACAAGCAATGGAATCTTCACTTGGAACAACAAACGAGGAGGTCCTACCCAAGTGGCCTCTAAATTGGGTAGATTTATGGTTTTAGAGGAACTTCTTCTCAGGGGAAGCATCATTACTGCACTCATTTTACCTTTTGGGGGTTCAGATCATTGGCCTATCCAATTAGAAGCCTCCCTTTTTGGAAAACCAAGGAACACCCCCTTCAGGTTTGAGAATGCTTGGCTCACACATTTAGATTTCCTCACAAATATTGAACAATGGTGGAAGGAAGATCTTCACCTTCAAGGAACAAAGATGTTCCTGCTTCACTGTAGGCTCAAACATATTAAAGGCAGACTCAAAGAGTGGAACAAAAAGGAATTTGGTAACATCTTCAAAGCTAAAGGAGAGGTGGAAAAGAAACTAAAGGAAATAAACCAGATTCTTATCACAGAAGGATACACTGATCAAAGGAAAGAGATGGCAGAGTCAGTGAGTCACTCCAGCAAGAGTGGGACAATAGATGCCTTTAAGAGGAAATTCTCTAGAGACAGAAATCCAGAGTTCAATGGATCAAAGAAGGGGAGACAAACACCAAATTCTTTCATAGATCCACCATAGCTCACCGAAACAACAATAGAATTGTGAAACTTACAGATCAACATGGTATAGAGCAAAACACACATGAAGAGATGGAGAAAGTTCTACAACAGCATTTTCAGAAAATTGTTGAGGAAACCTCGAAAGATAGATACCAGTTTACAGAAAAATTCACTCAGTACATCCCTAAATTGGTCACCAGAGAAGATAATTTCAATCTCAATAGACCAGTAACAGTGGAAGAAATTGAGGAAGTAGTGAAAGAGATGCAAAATGGGAAAGCACCAGGCCCAGATGGCTTCAATGTGGACTTTTTCAAGGCTTGTTGGAAGATAGTGAAACATGACATCCTGGAGGTGGTGGAAGACTCGTGCAGATTTAAGAAAGTCTTAAAGGCGCTCAATGAATCTTTCATAGCCTTAATCCCCAAACAGGAGAAGGCCACCTCTCCAGACAGATTTTGACCTATAGCATTATGCAATGTGATCTACAAAATTATATCCAAAGTCATTGCCAATCGTCTCAAACCTCTCCTCCCAACCCTAGTGTCAGAGGAACAAACAGGTTATGTGGAAGGAAGACAAATTCTAGATAATATAATACAAGCACATGAAACGGTTCATTCACTCATTACCAACAAACAGGCTAGAATGATAATGCAGCTGGACATAGCAAAGGCCTATGACAAACTTAGCTGGTCATATATAAGAGCAATTTTAAAAGCCTATGGCTTTGATCACGATTGGATAAAATGGGTTATGGCGCTAGTTACCACAACCAGTTGTTCAATTCTTCTCAATGGCGCTCCTTCCAAAACCTTCAAGCCTTCTAGAGGTCTAAGGCAAGGAGATCCTCTTTCTCCTTTCCTCTTCATTCTAATGATGGAAGGGTTAGGAAGAGCTATCAGAGCTACTAAGGAGGAAGGGAGAATTCAGGGTCTGAGACTCACTCATGGTGGGGACACGGTGACACATCAACAATTTGTAGATGACACTATGCTTCAAGGCACTCCCACTGTTAAGGAAGCCAAAGCATTCAAACAGATTCTGAGTGAGTTTTCTAGGGCAGCAGGCAGTGAGGTAAGTCTCACTAAATCAAAAATCTTCTTTTCAATAAAGATATCTCAATTCAAAGAAATCTTTCCAGAATTTTGGGCTTTCAAAGGGGGACACTGCCTGTGAAGTACCTGGGAGTTCCTCTCACTGACAAACCACTTCACAAGGACATCTGGGAGCCTGTTTTTATACGCTAAAATATAATATTAAAAAATGGACAAACAGAGCACTAAATCTAGCAGGGAGACTAGTTCTCACTAAGGTTGTCCTACAAAGCATCCCTATCTATATGCTATCTACCATTCCAACACCAACCAGTGTAATGACCAATATAAGAAACATTCAGAGAGACTTTCTATGGGGGAAAGGTGAAGAAAAGAAGAAATGGGCCCTTGTGGCATGGGACAAAGTATGCAAACCTAAGTCCCATGGTGGCTTGGGTCTTCATGAGCCAGGAATTATAAATAGAGTTCTTGGTGCCAAAATCTGGTGGAGATGGCTAAAATAAATTCAAGCCCCTTGGGCAAAACTCTGGAAGCACAAATATGCTAGCGAATGGCAGGAGGAAAATCTAATCAGAATGATAGGACAGGTCAAAGGTTCTGCAATTTGGAATAGGGCATGGGAGAACAGAGCCCTAGTCCAAAACCATAGTTTCTAGGAGATCAGAAATGGGAACCTGGCTTGGTTCTGGGAGGACAATTGGCAGTAGGAGGACAATCTCCAAAGTGAAGAATTAGCAGACATTCACACTGATACCATCAACAAAGGACTAAAGTGGGTAAGTGACTATTGGGACCAAGCAAGGAATGATAAGAAATGGAGAACTTGGAAACTTCCAGATTATAGTGGAATGGGCATGTTGCATACTCAAGCCACAACCCTTCAAGGTCTTTTAGACAAGAGACAAATCTTGAACTCAAACTTGAATGATCAACTAATATGGGGAAACAACAAGACAGGTCTCTTCAACCTTAGGGAAGCCAAAAGAATAGAGGCAAGGCTAAACCATCCCAACACTGATAAAACATGGAAAGAAATCTGCGAAAATCCTCATTGGATGAAAGTAAAACTGTTCAAGTGGTTGGTTCAATGGGGCAAGATTCTGACATGGGATACCTAAGAAAAAGAGGTTTTGTTGGCCACTCAAGATGTCACTTATGTAGACAACAGGAAGAAACTACAAATCATCTTCTGAATAGACGCACTTTCACCACAACCCTTTGGAATTGGGTTGGAGAAGTCTTTGAGCAAACAGATAGAGATGCTAATGATATCATCACCACTTTGAAGAACTGGAGGAAAAATTTCTCAGATAATGAGATCATAAAATCTTCCCGGATGCTGACCCCAGGATTCTTAATCTGGAATGTCTGGAAGGAGCGTAACAATAGGATTTTCAAGGAGAAAGTGAGTCTAGTGAGTAACATCCTCAAACTGGTCCTTAAACAACTCAAAGAAACTATACATATCTTGGGAGGAGAAGCTACAGGTAAACCTATTGAATAAAGAGAGGCAAGAATATTGAAGAAATTAAAGCTCAAGGTTAATCCCCCTCAGGGTTCTATGCAGATTATCAAGAAAACCTCAACAGAAAAGTCTTCTTGGCAACCCCCTTCTCATGGTTTTTTAAAATTCAACATAGATGGGGCTTCAAAAGGGAATCTGGGAGAAGCAGGTTATGGAGGGGTTCTGAGGGATGAGGAAGGAAACATACAGGTCATCTTCCACAGTTATCTTGGAAAAGCTACTAACAATATGGCTGAGCTCATGGCGATGGAATCATGCCTGGAAATATTGCTCAAGTACAACATTCAAAATGTCCTCATTGTGGTTGATTTAGAACTTGTCATTAACTCAATAAAAAGGATAAATGTTGGAGCTGCTCCTAAGAAAACCTCAGAACATTGGTGGCTTTTGCAAGTCTACCAAAGAATCCAAGCGCACCTAAGAATGTTGAGAACCCTGGGGTTGGTGCATGTTCTTAGGGAAGCCAACAAAGTGGCGGACTGGCTTGCCAATGAGGGGTTACGAAACAAGCATATTGATCTCTGCTGCTAGTGGGAGGAGATAACAGATGACAGGTTGAAGGAGGGATGTTCATCCAAAGCCCTGAGCGACTGACAACAGCATCAGGAAAATCAAGAGACCGTTTTTGCTGACACAGAGCCACAGTAAAGGGGTACAGTTATTATGGTTTCATCATGAAGTGTTTTGACATAAGTGTGATCCCTTTTAGGTGACAGGTCTATGGTAGCCCCATTAATGTGGGTAATGGCAATCCAGATGTCTCAAGGATCTTCATCTCCCTGTGGCCCATGAGTCGTAACCCGGATTTTCTCGGTCACCGCAAAATCCCAACTTTTATTCTGGTGAACAGCTTTACTACCCTTGTACGCAGGAAGCGGGTTTTCTCATTTGGGAGCGATTCCACTCACCACGCAACACGTGGCTAGGGGTGGGGTGGAATTATTGCCTTCATTGCGCGCTAACTATCGGTACTTTTAGCCCGCGCGATATGATTTGTAACCGTTGGATCAAGCGAGGATAATCTACGGCCAGGATTTTGCGTGCAAGTTGGTGGGTCCACTTCAGGGGTTATGTTTCGAGCGGTTCATAAGACCTCTCCGGGATCGCGCGCATATGGTGGATTTCGGAGGGTTAAAGTGCTCGAAGGTTAAGCCAGAACGGACCCGATAAGATTATAGATTATTGTCTATTGGCTTTATCAGGTCTGATTCTTTTGTTAAAAGGTGTCCTTGTTGGCCACCCGATATCTTTCTTATCTGCTGGATCATCAGTTCAAGATCCAACGGTCAGTTTTGGACTGTAGGTTTGTTTTGGCGGGCCCGCGTCCTTGGATATGCTTTGTCATTTTGTGACCTTGTTCTGGGGTTGGCCTATCGTATTGGCGGGCCTCACAGCCGCGGTCGCCTTTGTACAATATTTCTCTTTTTAATTGAATAGAAGGATCCACTCTTGCCTTAGCAAAAATATATATCTATATATATATATATTTATTTGAATAGAGGAAAACTTCTTAAATTACACATTTTGAAATTTAAAAAAACAACTAATCCTTCTTACTTTTGCAATTTTCAATAATGGTGTATTTATAGAAGAGAAAATAATAATAATAATATTTTAGATTTCTTATTCTTTCAAAATAATTCATGGTTCCCCGGATGCGGGTGGTAGATGAGCATTCAAGGCGGATACGACGCCAGCCTGGCAGGTGGCTGCATCACATGGTAATCTGTTCCTTCCCCTATGGGAATTTAAGGCAGTACTCTACCCCTCGGCCGCCACAATTATTCCACTGTGTGGATCGAGACTTCCCCTGCAAGCATAAAATCATTGAGCCAAGCCCTCTTCACTCATCCATTCTGCCTCTGAACTGCTCTTGCCACCCCGCCGTTACAAAGCCAAGCTCTTGAACTGCAACAGGAAGGCATTGCAGATTGCTTTGCTGCGTCGACCTGGGCAAAGGTTATCACTTCTCCCAGTCTACACACTGCTATCTGCAAATTGAGGCATCGGCCCCTGCCTCTATCCTGGACTTGACATCCCCTGTTCATTTTAGTATCACCTCAGTGGCTCTCGCCTTGCTTCCTGCCACTTTGGCTCCCTTCTCACTGCAACAACCCACTCAGAGCAATATGCGTCGTTGTCGTCGTATGAGATGCAGGCGTGTTGGTAGCCGCGGTAGTGCCATCCACCCCTCTTCGTTGCCCCCCACCGCTTCGTTTTCCCCGTCAGCCTCCCCGCCCTCCAGTCCTTCCTCTTCCCACTTCCATGGCAGATATTTGGATATGCATAGTGGAAGAGGACGAGCTCACCCCTGTGAGGCTCGTCGGATTGACGGAGCCTCCAAGTCAACCAATCTTACTGCTATAACCCAGTACGCTCAATTGCGTTTTTCTTGCTCCATGGACTGACCAGTTGTCATTACCACCGTCTAAGTGGATTTTAGGGAGGAAGCTAGTTCGAGCCTTGCTCCAACCTACAACCCTGCTAAGAACCAGGTTTATTAGCCACACGAAAAAGTTCAGAGGGAGCCGAGCTCAAGCCATTCGCAGAAATCTATGGATTATCCGTCCATAAGCGGCTTAAAGACGTTGGGTGGCAATGCCACCAGCAAAGACAAAGGCGTTCAAGTTGATGACAGAGAGCCACTAGACACCACGGGTGGCAAGCAGGTAGAGGATACAGTTCTGAAGACTATGGGTGTCCGATCGTGGAAGAGAGGCCACCGTCCTAAGACATCTAGCATTTGCATGCCACAGGTCACGTGTCAAGCTCGGTCTTCTGAGTTTTGTTGCTTTTTTTCTGATCTTTTACAGTGGTTAATTTTGGCAGTCCATTTTGAATTTTACCATGACAATACATTTTGATTTCTGGAACTGTAGCCCTTGCGTAGGCAGAATGTACCTATATTTGTCTCGTTTTCGTACTAGTTTCCCCTCCGGAGGCAGTCTCGATTTTAAGTCTTGTTGTTTAAAATGGTGATATGGTTGACCTAGACCTGCAGAGGCCAAGGCCTCACTGTACATTATGTTTCCATTAATAAATTTAGTTTTACATAGAAAAAAATAAAAAAAAAAATCATGATTTTAATCTCTTGAATTAAAATTATTTCTCTATTTCTCTAGGCTAAAAAGTTCATGGAGTCGTTAAAATGAAACTTAACTATAATTAATATACATTAACCAAGTGATTCTCCACTTTTTTTAAATTAATAGTATTCATGCATGTTTATCAACAACTTTTTAATTTAATAATCATATTCATATAAAATAATATACCATAAATTATACTTTGAACACTATTCGACAACTTTTAATTTAATAATCATACTAATATAAAATAATATACCATAAAATATACTCTAAACACTATTCGACGAGAATATTATTACACTAAATATATTGTTTAAAAGTCCATAGGCATTTTATTAAGTTATATTTTATATTTATTATAAAGGCAATTTGTAGTTTTCCAAAATGACATTGCGCACATATTTTAACGAATGGTAAATAGTAGAATTGATCTAAATCGTATTAAAAAATATCTTCTAAAACATATAGGGCAGTATTCAAGTAAATAGTTAATAGTTAATTTTAAGTGTATATATACATGATAGGTATAAGAGTAGTCATAGAGTGTATGCTACGTCTTCATTACTTGATTATAATTAACATAAAGAACATATTATCTTCATATGATACTATGAGACATCGCGGTTATGATGAGCTCCGTTGACTTCACTAGAGAGCTTTGATTGTCATACTATGAGACATCGCTTTTCATTGACGTATAATATCAATTTTTTTTTTTTTTTTCAAATTTACACATGAAATTTCCTTCTTAAATGACGGTCATTTTGACGATGTTATTATTACAAAGTTTTTATAATTTATAATTTTTATTTTTATTTAATCAAATAATAAATTAATTAAAAAAATCACCTTCATTAAAATGAATATATAATTTTAAAAATATTAAATTAATAAAAATATTAAAAAAATATGGTAAATTCCAACCTATCA
Source organism: Pinus tabuliformis (assembly GCA_031772625.1). Taxonomy (NCBI): domain Eukaryota; kingdom Viridiplantae; phylum Streptophyta; class Pinopsida; order Pinales; family Pinaceae; genus Pinus; species Pinus tabuliformis. Next base: position 82,700,062 of record CM062806.1, on the reverse strand, counting down.
ATAAAATGTTAGGTCATCAATTTCATTTATTTCATTATATCAGTAAAAAGTAATAACATATTATATCATCAATTTCATTATATCAATTAACTTTATGTAATCAATTCAATTCATTAATTGAATTTGTTCATCAAACTTTTTTCCCCATTATAACAGTCAACTTATTATATAATTATTGGATTACGCAAAAGATATTTAAAAAAATAAAATTGGATGATCAATTCTGCAGTCCTGTACAGAAGCGAATGTCGGTGTATCATTTTTACAGAAAAGGACGAAAGACTCAAGGCCCCGTTCCCACTGCTTGATCATCAACAATATAATGCGTGGTCCTTTTAAAGGGCAAAAACCAGGTTGGGTTAAATGGTTGTTAGTCAAGAATCCTTTGACAATACTCCCACCTCACCTCACTTCACTCTGGAATTCTTTTTTATGCAAAAATGTGGGAGTTGCACTATCATCACACTCACATCATCCCTGGATTTTCTGGTTACAGCTAACTCTACAAGCTTTTTACAGGCAGCGATGGGGCCGCCTCCTAATGGTGTCAAATTAGGTTGCTTCTGAACACAGAGAAGCCTGGCGATATCCACTGCTTCTTGATTACTAACTTTATCCCACAACCCATCTGATGCCAAAATTAAAAACTCGCAATCAGATGTTATTTCAATCTTTCTGGTGTCTGGTTCAGCTGTTATCCACTCTTTCATGTGTGAATCGCCTATTGCCCTAGATACTGCCAGGGATCCCGGAACTCGCCAAACTCCGTGGCGGAGGTCCACAATTCCATTCAAATTCTCTATCCGTTGCCGCTCGTCCTCCTTTCCAGCTCGATGATCTCATGTAAGGGCTTCTGAAGCACCGTCTCTGCTAATAACTTCTCGGCAATCCCCAACATTGGAAACCACTAAGTTACCATTTATAATGAGAGCAGTGACGCAAGCTGTACCGCTACCAACCTCCTGCTTCAAAAATTCTGCATCTGTTGTTAAGTACCCATCTCTAACGGCCTGTTCAAGAATGTCCTCTGTTTCGTTTTCCATTCTGAGCACTGCGTCCAGAATATTCTGCCCAATATTTTCGGCAGCGAAAGCTGCAGCGTTCCGACCGCTATGACCATCAAAGACGCCAAAGAAGGCCTGTTTGGAATCGCCAAGAACATTGACAATGGCCTTGTGGGTATCTTCCATGAATTCTCGCATACCCTTTTTGCACGAAACCGCATAATTAAAACCCTCCACATTAACCTCCATCGGCTGCTCCACGGCCACGCTCGGCTCATTTAGGCCCGGCAACTGGAGCGGAACATCTAGCATCGGCGGGCGTTGCTGTTAGAAACTGCTATTAGAAATATTTGGTATTGATAATCTTCGGCTGTTAATGCATAATGCATATTTTACATTTGGTATCAGAGCCACAATCAATAACTGAATATTTCCTATGATTGCATGTAAATCAATCGCTCAATCTCAATCCCTGGCAATCTGCACACCGAGCATTCTATGCTTATTATTCATGGGTTTTCGTTTTAAGGGTGCATTTAAACATTTGGGAGATTTCGGCCTCTCATAAGTAATTTCTTTCAGGCATTTAAAGGGTGATTGTTTACATGAATTATAAAACCGGGTGGTTACTCTGTGTTACGAAGACGGTAGATTGTGGGTAAACTCTTTCTTCAAAGCACGCAAGTATTCTAATTAACATGGTGGAACCATAGGTTTTATCCTTTTCCTCTGCTAAGAGGACGAGTTTGCTTGTTTTCTGTAACCCTTTCGTGCTAGCTTTGATTTCATAGTCCATTTATTAAACGTTTTGGAAAATATAGCTTCTCGCTAAAGGTTCAGGAGGTTCTTTAGTTTATGTTAAGGCCTCCATATGTTCAGACCCAGTAATTGTTTTGGCGTTTATTGATTAAAACTATTCATATAACGAGGTAAAACTAATTTGCATTAAAGCTTTTGTGGAATGTCTCTTGCGAGAGATATTGTCGTAGAGTCATAGGCTTAGTTTTACATACTTATGAAAGGAACTCGTAGAATAAATACTCAATGATATGATATATGATGCAGTTGTGAAGAAATACGTTTTTACGTTTTTCTAGTTTACGTTTTGCTGTTAAATTGGGAAGTTGTGTATGTTGGAATGAATTTATTAAAAGGCAATGAATATAAGTTATCTTGAGAATCTGTAAACGTCAATATGATGCGAAGAATTACAAAAGATTGTTGGGCTGCATGTGAGTCGAAAAGTTTAATAGCACATTATGGAAAGTTACAGTTTCGATTGGATTAGGCAATCATCGCCTCGAAGGGAAACTCATCCTTGGAACTGTATTATTGTTCGGTCGTCACAATCCTATTGCATGTCACATAAATTCATCGTGACCATCGTTATTACTTGCCGTCCTGTTTCAACCGTGCTCAATTGTCTACAATTTCTCGTATTGTTATTTTTCATCATTTTGTATTTGCTGTAATAGAATCTGCGAAACTCTAAGTTGTTCCGTGGTGGTTGAGTGGTAAAAATCAAGGTTTTGGTTGCTGCTAGCTTGAGGCGTAAGATTTTGGCCCATAATGAAATCAATAACAGCATATAAATATCTTGATATAATCCATTATATATTTTGTACAAGAACATTTTCTATAGAATAATGTGTTGGAAATTTATTTTTTCACAGAGTAATTGCGTTGATAATAGAAATTATTGACGTTTGATTGTTTTGCCATATAATGATGGATCTCTATAGTAATTGTTCTGTGACTGATTGTTTCGCATCAAGTATGTGTTATAAATTGTTTATGCACATGAGATTTATGATTTTGTTAATCACCAAAGTGGTCAAAATCAGAATAATCATTTAGTGCATAAGTGACATAATGATTAATGATAGAAATTGCCAGTTATAATAATACCAATTAAAAACTGGCGTCACTAATGATAGAACCTGAGAACTTACCCAAAGGAAAGTCTTGTTCTATAACTAGTTGACATGATGAGGTTTGATAGATATCTTGATTAAATAAATATTGATCATCCAAAGATGTCAGTTCTATTTAATTGAATATATTTATTACCTACTTATGTTTTGGTATTTAATTATGTTAAGTATAAGATAGTATCTACCCAAAGGAGTGCTATATTATACTATTATGTCTACATCTGAATCACGTTAGTTATGAGCTTATAGATATTTCAATTTTTATTTGCAGGAGTTACCATGAATACACATGCTTCATCTGTTAAATTGTTCACTGGTGTTAATTTTTCTGAATGGAAAGAACAAGTCAATTTCCATTTAGGTATACAGGATCTTGACTTGGCACTCCTTGTGGATAAGCCTGCTGCTCTTACAAGAGATAGTACTGAGGCAGAAAAATCACACCATAAAGCATGGGAACGCAGTAACAGATTGAGCCTTATGTTTATTAAGATGACTTTTGCTAACAACATCAAGTCAACAATTCCACAAACAGAAAGTGCTAAGGAATATATGCAGTCTGTGGAAGAGCGTTTTCGTTCAGCTGATAAGTCACTCACTGGTACTCTTATGGAAGAACTCACGACCATGAAGTTTGATGGGTCGCGAACTATGCAAAAGCACATTATAGAGATGACTAATATTGCAGCAAGGTTAAACTCCCTGGGACTTACAGTAGAGGATTCCTTTCTTGTCCAGTTCATCCTGAACTCGCTACCTTCTGAATATGGACCTTTTCAGATTAACTATAACACTATAAATGATAAGTGGAATGTTAATGAATTGGCCAGTAGACTTGTTCAGGAAGAAGGACGTTTGAAAAATCAAGTGAATCACTCAGTAAGTTTTGTGAGTAATAAAGCTAGTAAAGAAAAGAAAGGAAAATCAAGTCATTTCAAGAAGGAAAAGGCACTTGCTAAGAATGGGCAGGATGAGGAAAAGAAGGAACTAAAGGTTGTTCAATGTCGTGTCTGTAAAAAGAGACTTATCGTCTAATTCTAGAAAGTGGATATGTATTAAACTTATACAATACCCTTTATGTACCTTCATTATCTAGAAACCTCATTTCCGCAAGTAAATTGGATATTTCTGGTTTTAGATGTATGAATGGATCTGGTTGTTTTGATTTATATAAGAATGCTGATAATGTTGGTTCGGGTATTCTAATTGATGGTTTATATAAATTGAAACTGAATGACACTTATGCGAATTCCTTGTTGAATGTAGTAAATAATATTGGATGAAAACGTAGCATGTTGAATGAAAATTCTGCTTTCTTGTGGCATAAACGACTAGGTCATATATCCAAAGAAAGAATGATGAGATTAGTAAGTAATGAAATTTTTTCAAATTTGGACTTTAGTGATCTAGAATTATGTGTGGATTGTATTAAAGGTAAACAAACCAAACATAATAACATAATAAGAAAGGATCCACTAGAAGCAGCCAGCTTCTTGAACTAATACACACTGATATTTGCGGACCTATGGACACTCCAGCCTTTAATGGAGAAAAGTATTTCATCACTTTTATTGACGATTTTCCCGTTATGGTTATGTCTATTTGCTTCATGAAAAATCTCAATCTGTGAATGTCCTTGAGACGTTTGTAAATGAAGTTGAGAGGCAATTAGAAACTGGTAATGCAAGATTCATTGAGAATGGTGAAGTCAGTGGGAGTACTAGAAGAGAAATAGTAAAAATAAAGAAACAAGGGTAAATGTTACATTACCTAGAATAGTTCCTCCATCTACTATTACTCCAAATGTTGTTCCAGCTGTTGTATAACATCATGATGATAATGAATAACATATAAAATGAAGAAGTACTTCCTGAAGGAAATGACTTACATAATGCTGATATGCATGAACCACAACAAGTAGCATTAAGAAGACCTCAAAGAAATCGTAGGTCAGCTATTTCTAATGATTATGTGGTTTATATGCAAGAATCAGATTATGATATTGGAATCAATAAGGATCCAGTTTCGTTTTCACATGCTGTAGAAAGTAAAGAGCCAAAGGAATGGATTAATCCATGCAACAGAATGAAGTTTGGGATCTCGTTGAGTTACCACATGGCTGTAAAAGAGTCGGAAGCAAATGGGTTTTTAAAACCAAACACGACTCTAGTGGTAATATCGAACGGTATAAAGCTAGACTTGTTGCTAAGGGTTACACTCAGAAAGATGGTGTTTATTACAAGGAGACATTTTCTTCTGTTTCGAAAAAGGACTCACTAAGAATAATAATGACATTAGTAGCTCATTATGATTTGGAGTTGCATCAAATGGATGTGAAAACAGCTTTTCTAAATGGAGATCTTGATGAGGATGTTTATATGGATCAACCTGAGGGTTTTTCTGTAGAAAGTAAAGAACAATTGGTGTGTAAACTTAAGAAGTCAATATATGGGCTTAAACAAGCATCCCGGCAGTGGTATATTAAGTTCAATACCATTATTACATCTTTTGGTTTTAAGGAAAATACGATTGATCACTGTATATATCGAAAGATCAGTGGGAGCAAGTTTATTGTGACGTCCTTTATGTTGATGACGTCTTGATTGCTGCAAATAATTTAAGTATATTGCATGAGACTAAGGAATTTCTCTCAACGAAAGATTACATGCTCATCCAATGAATCGGAAGTGATTGGATATAGCGATTCAGATTTTGCTGGATGCATCGATACTAGAAAATCGACTTTTGGTTACCTGTTTATGTTTGCTCAAGGTGCCATATCATGGAAAAGTGCGAAACAGACTATCGTTGCTTCATCATCCACTATGGAGGCAGAATTTGTGGCATGTTTTGAAGCCACAATTCATGCATTATGGTTGCGGAACTTTATTTCAGGACTTGCGGTTGTCGACACCATTAGCAAGCCGCTGAAAATTTATTGTGATAACTCTGCAGCAGTATTTTTCTCAAAGAACGACAAGTACTCTAAAGGTGCCAAACATATAGAACTGAAGTATCTTGTTGTGAAAGATGAGGTTCAGAAACAAAGAATGTCAATCATGCACATCAGGACAGAACTTATGATTACAGACCCTTTGACAAAAGGGTTACAACCAAGACAATTTAAGGAACATGTTCAAAGAATGGATCTTGGTTGTATTAATAATAATTGATGTGTGACATTCTGAGCTCTTTTATGTGTTTCTGATATACAATCATGTGTTTCTTGTTTTAATGTAGTAATACGTATTTTATGTAATTTTAAACAAGAAAGAGTCTTATAAAGATATTATGTTTAATCATTATGATATAAGACATTATGTGGACCATTATGCTGTTTTATATAAATTATGAGTATGAATTGATGGATTGCTGGTATTGTAGTATATGGAAGGGAATGCATTGAATTAATAGTGCACAACCGCCATAACTCTCAGCAATTTATCATAGTATGATGTTCAACACTTAATATTATGAATAGTCGGGTCAAGTGGGAGAATGTTAGAAACTGCTATTAGAAACAGCAAAAGGGTCATTGCTTTTTAACGTTAAAGCAGTTTCTAATCTTAATGTGACCCGATCTAATCTTAAAGCATTTAGATTTTATCCTAAAGCAGTTTCTAATCTAAAGCATTAGATCTTAAGCGTTGAATTGGTATATGATGGACGTACCAGATTAGAGTTAAATAATATATAAAGAATTGGGTCCTCTCTCTCCCACACAAGAGTTGCATTCTTCTCCATCAAGAAGCACATAAAGGAAGTGAGGGCAAGAGGAGAGAAACCGAATTCTGAGAAGAAGACAGAAGACAGAAGACAGAAGACAGAAGACAGAAGATGGCAACCATTAAATCTTCCGCTGTTAGTCAAGGTATGTAACATATTAAGTTCCGAATGTGAAATATTTGGTATTGATAATCTTGGGCTGTTAATGCATAATGCATATTTTACAGTTGCCTCTTGTGCAGAGGCTTAGGGCACTTGTCCGCCAAAAAGGGGGATCTGCAGGAGCCGAAGGCCGAGGGAGAATTCCCTGCTACAACGCAAGCCATTTTTACAATCTGCGGAGGCTGCTGTATAAATTCAATTGAGTGTATCGTTTGGAGCCTGTTAGTCCTTGTGGTTCCAATTGGGGTGTCTGCTAAGCATTTATATGGCTTCAATTGTTCAACTCAAATCAGATATAGGAAATTTGCATCGTCAAACTCCTGTGTACGCGATTACAACCGTGCATTATTATATATGTAATACGACCGACTATGATTTGGAAATGTGTGAAACGGTCTAAAATTATCACGTTTCTCTGGTCAAAGTCCCCGCTCGTCATGAAGGAAAGTTCCAGAGGGTTAAATTTCTTATAACGAAAATTGATTAAATCAATATTGTCGGTACGTGGGCGCTCATGCCTGCGCTGATGGCGACAAATAACCATCGGCACTCAAGTATGAAGGGTGACGTTAAGTTGTTTGTGTTTTGGAGTGAATAGATAGATTTAGAGTTTTTAATAATAAAAAATTGGGCTTTAGATTTTATAGAATGTAGATTTATCATTAAAAAAATTATAATATTTTAAACAAAATTGGTAAAAAAAAATGATTAAAAGTATTATTTAAAAGAATTGGCTTTAAACCTATAATTATTAATAAGTTTAGTTTTTTATTCAAAATACATTAAAAAAAAAAATTGGAAATATATATATATATATATATATATATATATATATATATATATTATTCACAACACATTTTGGAAACTTATTTTATTTAATCAAGTACATTCAAAATATGTTTTTCTTTTAAAATCTTTAATGATTTAATGAAGGCTTTCAAAATATTCTCTTTCCAAAATCCCAATAATTTACGAAATGTTTTAAACTTTCACTTACAACTATTTTTTGTTTTCAAAAGCTCTAGTTAGGTTGTTGAAAAATGTTAAAGCATTCAAAGGAAACTTCTATTAGAAAATCCTAATGGTGAGAGGGAAAACAACCACAATTTCAGTTGTGGGCACACTTGGATGATCAGATTAATAGGACGTACATGTCAATAAGAAAGTTGTTAAACAAAAGGACAACCAATAGAAGAATACAACTATCTGTGCAAGTTTACCGCAACAAGTCATATCGGGTAAAGTATAATTAAGTTTGGGATCCAGGAAGATTGAGATCAATAATAACAACAATACAACTATATATGTGGATAACAACATCATTATATATGGGACCTAGGAGGATTGAATGAACTGAAAACATGTGACGAAGAGGTCATGAAAATTTTCAACCCGGGAAGTCTGATGCAGAAGCATCAACCCTAGCCAATCCATTTTTGTCTAGAATCAAGAGGGTCATGAAGTCCTTCAAAGAGGAAGGAATTCCATCAATTGTAAACTATATAAAATAAAATTAGGAAATTTTGTGTAAATACAAGTGTCGGGTTCTAGAAAAATTTGGGTGGTCATTTTTTTTGGTGACCTAGTATTTTTTCCAAATAAGACTTTAACCAAGTAACAAGTGTAGAGACATGTGTCTATAGTTTTTGGATATATGTCTAAACAATGTTGAGTTCATTAACATATTTCCTAGCTATAGGAACTATGTTCCTATGTCATTATGTACGATTAGAAGTTGGGGACAATGTCTCAGAAGTAGAGCTTAAGGTTAATCCCCCTCAGGGTTCTATGCAGACTATCAAGAATACCTCAACAGAAAAGTCTTCTTGGCAACCCCCTTCTCATGGTTTTTAAAATTCAACATAGACGGAGCTTCAAAAGGGAATCCGGGAGAAGCAAGTTATGGAGGGGTCCTAAGGGATGAGGAAGGAAACATACAGGTCATCTTCCACAGTTATCTTGGCAAAGCTACTAACAATATGGCTGAGCTCATGGCGATGGAATCATGCCTGGAAATACTGCTCAAGTATAGCATTCCAAATGTCATCATTGAGGCTAATTCAGAACTTGTCATTAACTCAGTAAAAAGGACAAATGCTGGAGTTGCTCCTGAGAAAATCTCAGAACATTGGCGGCTTCTACCAGTCTACCAAAGAATCCAAGTGCACCTAAGAATGCTGAGAACCCTCAGGTTGGTGCATGTTCGTAGGGAAGCCAACAAAGTGGCAAACTGGCTTGCCAATGAGAGGGTACGAAACAAGAATATTGATCTTTGTTGTTGGTGGGAGGAGATAGCAGATGACAGGTTGAAGGAGGGATCTTCATCTAGAGCCCTGAGTGACCGACAGTAGCATCAGGAAAATCAAGAGACTGTTTTTGCTGACATAGAGCCACAGTAAAGGGGTACAGTTATTCTGGTTTCATCATGAAGTATTTTGACATAAGTGTGATCCCTTTTAGGCGGTAGGTCTATGAAAGCCCCATTAACGCGGGTAATGGCAATCTAGACGTCTCAGGGATCTTCATCTCCCTGTGGTCCATGAGCCGTAACCCAGATTTTGTCGGTCACCGCAAAACCCCAAATTTTATTCCTGTGAACAGCGTTACTGCCGTGGTTTCCGGTATTTCGCAAGCTCATCAAGCAAGAAGCGTTTTTTCTCATTTGGGATCAATTCCACTCACCACGCGACATGTGGCTAGGGGTGGGGTGGAATTACCGCCTTCATCGCACGCTAACTATCGGTACTCTTAGCCCACGCGATATGATTTGTAACCGTTGGATCAAGCAACGATAATCTACGACCAGGATTTTGCGTGCAAGTTGGTGGGTCCACTTCAGGGATTATGTTTCGAGCGGTTCATAAGACCTCTCCGGGATCACGCGCATATGGTGGATTTCAAAGGGTTAAAGTGTTCGATGGTTAAGCAAAAAACATACCCAATAAGATTATAGATTATGTTCTATTGGCTTTATCGGGCTTGATTCTTTTGTTAAAAGGTGCGCTTGTTGGCCAAACTAATATCTTTCTTATCCGCTGGATCATCAGTTCAAGATCCAACGGTTAGTTTTGAACTGTAGGTTTTTTTCGGCGGGCCCGCGTCCTTTGATATGATTTGTTGTTTTGTGACCTTGTTTTGGGGTTGGCCTGTCGTATTGGCGGGCCTCACAGCCGCGTTCGCCTTTGTACAATATTTCTCTTTTTAATAGAATAGAAGGATCCACTCTTGCCTTAGCAAAAAAATATATATTTTTTTATTTGAACAGAGGAAAACTTCTTAAATTACACATTTTGAAATTTAAAAAAACAACTAATCCTTCTTACTTTTCCAATTTTCAATAATGGTGTATTTAGAGAAGAGAAAATAATAACAATAATATTTTAGATTTCTTGTTCTTTCAAAATAATTCATGGTTCCCCAGATGTGGGTGGTAGATGAGCATTCAAGGCGGATACGACGTCGGCCTGGCAGGCGACCACGTCACATGGTAATCGGTTCCTTCCCCTATGGGAATTTAAGGCAGTACTTTGCCCCTCGGCCGCCACAATTATTCCACTGCGTGGATCGAGACTTCCCCTGCAAGCATAAAATCATGGAGCCAAGCCCTCTTCACTCATCCATTCTGCCTCTGAACTGCTCTTGCCACCCCGCCATTGCAAAGCCAAGCTCTCGAACTGCAACAAGAAGGCATTGAAGACTGCTTTTTTGCGTTGACCTGGGAAATGGTTATCACTTCTCCCAGTCTATACACTACTCCCTACAAATTAAGGCCTTGGCCCCTGCCTTTGTCCCGGACTTGACATCCCCTGTTCTTTTCAGTATCACCTCAGCTGCTGTCACCCCGCTTCCTGCCACTTTGGCTCCCTTCTCATTGCAACAACCCACTTAGAGAAATATGTGTCGTCGTCATCGTATGAGATGCAGGCGTGGTGGTAGCCACGGTACTGCCATCTGCACCTCTTCGCTGCCCCCCACCGCTTCATCTTCCCCGTCAGCCTCCCCGCCCTCCAGTCCTTCCTATTCCCGCTTCCATGGCAGATATCTGGATATGCGTAATGGAAGAGGACGAGCTCACCCCTGTGAGGCTCATTGGACTAACGAAGCCTCCCAGTCAACCAATCTTACTGCTACAACCCAATACACTCAATTTCATTTTTCTTGCTCCATGGACCGACCGGTTGTCATTGCCACCGTCTGAGTGGATTTTAGGGAGGAAGTTGGCTCATGCATTGCTCCAACCTACAGCCTTGCTAAGAACCAGGTTCTTCAGCTGCACAAAAAAGTTCAGAGGTAGCCAAGCTCAAGCCATCCACAGAAAGATAAGGATTATCCGTCCATAAGCAGCTCAAAGACGTTGGGTGGCAATGCCACCAGCAAAGGCAAAGGCGTTCAGGTTGATGAAAGAGAGCCACAGGACACAACGGGTGGCAAGCAGGCAGAGGATACAGATTCTGAAGACTATGGGTGTCCGATCGTGGAAGAGAAGCCACCATCCTAAGACACCTAACATTTGCATGCCACAGGTCACGTGTCAAGCTCCGTCTTCTGAGTTTTTTGATCTTTTTGATCTTTTACAGTGGTTAATTTTGGTAGTCCATTTTGAATTTTACCATGACAGTAAATTTTGATTTCTGGAATTGTAGCCCCTACGTGGGCAGAAGGTACCTATCTTTCTCTCGTTTCGCACTGGTTTCCCCTCCGGGGGTAGTCTCGATTTTAAGTCTTGTTGTTTAAAATGGTCATATGGCTAACCTAGACCCACAGAAGCCAAGCCCTCACTGTACATTATGTTTCCATTAATAAATTTAGTTTTACATAAAATAAAATAAAAAATAAATAAAAATAAAAAAATAAAATCATGATTTTAATCTCTTGGATTAGAATTATTTCTCTAAGCCTAAAAGTTCATGGAGTCGTTCCAATTAAACTTAACTATAATTAATATACATTAACCAAGTCATTCTCCACTTTTTTTTAATTAATGGTGTTCATGCATGTTTATCAACAACTTTTTAATTTAATAATCATACTCATATAAAATAATATACCATAAAATATACTTTGAAGTTCATGGAGTCGTTCAAATTAAACTTAACTATAATTAATATCTAAGTTGCACGAAACACCGAAACGTTTCAGAGTTTCCGAAACGGGTACGTTTAGAAACGTCACCTCCCAAAAATGGAAACGTGGGCCTCAGCGAAAATGTCATATATGTATATCTAAAAATATATATATAAAGAAATAAGTGAATAACACATTATCTTGCCAGAAAAAAGGGAATAAAACCCATATATGACAATTTAAAAGGAAAAAGAAGTCTATATTAACTTTGATATATGATTACATGATGGTCGAGTTTCCGCTGAGTTTCCGCCAAGTTTCGGAGTTTCGGATACAGGTACGGCCCGAAACGCCGAGTTCTTTGAAGTTTCGTGCAACATAGACTAATATACATTAACTAAGTCATTCTCCACTTTTTTTAAATTAATGGTATTCATGCATGTTTATCAACCACTTTTTAATTTAATAATCACTCATATAAAATAATATACCATAAAATATACTTTGAACACTATTCGACAACTTTTAATTTAATAATCATACTAATATAAAATAATATACCATAAAATATACTCTAAACGCTATTCGATGAGAATATTATTACACTAAATATATTGTTTAAAAGTCGAGAGGCATTTTATTAATTTATATTTTATATTTATTATAACAGCAATTTGCAGTTTCCCAAAATGACATTGCACACATATTTTAACGAATGGTAAAGAGTAGAATTTATCTAAATCGTATTAAAAAACAATCTTCTAAAACATGTAGGGCAGTAGTCAAGTAAATAGTCAATAGTTAATTTTAAGTGTATATATACATGATAGGTATAAGAGTAGTCATAGAGTGTATCTTAAGTCTTTATTAGTTGATTATAATTAACATAAAGAACATATTATCAAAATATGATATTATGAAACATCGCGGTTATGATGAGCTCCGTTGACTTCACTTGAGACATGAAATTGTCATCCGCTAAGTAATTTCGCTTTTCATTGACGTATAATATCAATTTTTTTTTTTTTTTTTTTAATTTACACATGAAATTTCCTTCCTAAATGACGGTCATTTTGACGATGTTATTATTACAAAAGTTTTTATAATTTATAATTTTTATTTTTATTTAATCAAATAATAAATTAATTAAAAAAATCACCTTCATTAAAATGAATATATAATTTTAAAAATATTAAATTAATAAAAATATTAAAAAATATAGTAAATTCCAACCTATCAAAAATGTTAGGTCATTTATTTCATTATATCAATAAAAAATAATAACATATTATACCATCAATTTCATTATATCAATTAACTTTATATAATCAATTCAATAATTGACTTTGTTCATCAAACTTTTTTTCCATTATAACAATCAACTTATTATATAATTATTGGATTACGCAAAAGATATTTAAAAATTTAAAATTGGATGATCTGTTGTGCTGTATAGAAGCGAATGTCGGTGTATCATTTTTTACAGAAAAGGACGAAAGACTCAACGCCCGTTCCCACTGCTTCCTCATCAACAATATAATGCGTGGTCTTTTTAAAGGGCAACAGCCAGGTTGGGTTCAATGGTTGTTACTCAAGAATCCTTTGACAAGAGGTAGTACCACTTCACTTCACTTCAGCTGGAATTCTTTTTTATGCAAAAATGTGGGAGTTGTACTATCATCACACTCACATCATCCCTGGATTTTCTGGTTACTGCTAACTCTACAAGCTTTTTACAGGCAGCGATGGGGCCGCCTCCTAATGGTGTCAAATTAGGTTGCTTCTGAACACAGAAAGGCCTGGCGATATCCACTGCTTCTTGATTACTAACTTTATCCCAAAACCCATCTGATGCCAAAATTAAAAACTCGCAATCAGATGTTATTTCAATCTTTCTGGTCTCTGGTTCAGCTGTTATCCACTCTTTCATGTGCGAATCGCCTATTGCCCTAGATACTGCCAGCGATCCCTGAACTCGCCAAACTCCGTGGCGGAGGTCCACAATTCCATTCAAATTCTCTATCCGTTGACGCTCGTCCTCCCTTCCAGCTCGATGATCGCATGTAAGGGCTTCTGAAGCACCGTCTCTGCTAATAACTGCTCGGCAATCCCCAGCATTGGAAACACTAAGTTACCATTTATAATGAGAGCAGTTACACAAGCTGTACCGCTACCAATCTCCTGCTTCAGAAATTCTGCATCTGTTGTTAAGTACCCATCTCTAACGGCCTGTTCAAGAATGTCCTCTCTTTCGTTTTCCATTCTGAGCACTGCGTCCAGAATATTCTGCCCAATATTTTCGGCAGCGAAAGCTGCAGCGTTCCGACCGCTATGACCATCAAAGACGCCAAAGAAGGCCTGCTTGGAATCGCCAACCACATTGACAATGGCCTTGTGGGTATCTTCCATGAATTCTCGCTTACCCTTTTTGCACGAAACCGCATAATGAAAACCCTCAACATTAACCTCCATCGGCTGTTCCACGGCCACGCTCGGCACATTGAGGCCCGGCAACTGGAGCGGAACATCTAGCATCGGCGGGCGTTGCCTCTTGTGCAGAGGCTTAGGGCACTTGTCGGCCAAAAAGGGGGATCTGCAGGAGCTGAAGACCGAGGGAGAATTCCCTGCTACAACGCAAGCCATTTTTACAATCTGCGGAGGCTGCTGTATAAATTCAATTGAGTGTATCGTTCGGAGAGTGTTAGTCCTTGTGGTTCCAATTGGGGTGTCTGCTAAGCATTTATATGGCTTCAATTGTTCAACTCAAATCAGATATAGGAAATTTGCACCGTCAAACTCCTGTGTACGCGATTACAACCTTGCATTATTATGTATGTAATACAACCGACTATGAGGTGGAACACGGTGAAACGGTTTCAAATTATACAGGAAATCCATAGCACGTTTCTCTGGTCAAATTTGCCCCTCGTCATGAAGGAAACTCCCGAAAGGTTAAATTTCTTTTTACGAAAATTTGATTAAATCATTCAGCTTAGTATATGGAAAATGGAGATTCAAATGGGATCACACTTTGATCTATTTTGTTTTTTTTTTTACTTTTGCTCAATAAACTCTTTCTTAGTCTGTCTGTTCATTTTGATGGAGTTGTTTAATCTATATGGATTTGAATTTCTTAATCTGTATGGACCTGAATGGTCATCCATGTATCTATGGTTGGACATTATCTGTTTAGTTACCTATCTCTACTTTTATCTTCCATGTGAGAATTTTCCAGATTAGTTTCAGCCCAGTCTTTCAGCTATTTGCTTTATCCATATATCAAGTATTCTCTATGTAAATATTTTTTATCAATATAAACACTGTTTTTTGGTACTGGAATTCTTTTTTTTATCAAATCAATATTCTCGGCACGTGGGCGCTGATGGCCAGAAATAACCACCGTGGGTGATGTTAAGTCGTTTGTGTTTTGGAGTGAATAAATGGATTTAGTGTTTTTTATAAAAAAAAACTGGCATTTAGAAGTTCTAGATTATAGAATTAAGATTTACTATTTTAATTTTTTTTTTTTAGGATTTTAAACAAAATGTAATAGAAAATATTATAGAAATGTATTATAATTGGAATATGTAATTCTTTTTCTTTAATTTGAAGATAATAAAGTGTAATTATTAATTAAATTATTTTTTCTCATTATTTAAAATATATTTTTAAATGTGTAAAAAATTATTGTTTATGAAAAGTCTCTAAACAAACAATTATGTTGTGTAAATTTAAGGTGTAATTTAATTGTTTTATATATATATATTTTTGGAATATGATAATAATTTTTTTAAAAAAATTGTGATTTTGAATGGTTTGAAATGTAATTTTGAATGTTTAGTTAGATTTAATATTTTTGAAAAAAATTGAAACACTCAAATTAAGTAGATTACACAATTCAAATTTGTAATTTCAACAAATCTATACAAAATGATTAGCAAATATGTTCATAAAAAGGTCAAAATTTAGAAGAGTTAGATTACAGATAAATTTAACCCTTCTACCATAACAATAATTTTTTATAGAATTTCTAGAAAACATCACTCTAACACATAAGGAAAAAACAAAAACAACATCAAACAAAAAAGCTAGATTACATGTAAATTTAACTCCTCTACTATTACAATAATCTTTTATCAAATTTTGAAAAAAACTCACTATAACACATAATAATGAAAAAATTAACTAATACCCAACTAACTCTAATTATTATTTCAGATTTAAAAACATATACACACCACCCATGCGACAATTAAAATTATGTAATAAAATAAAAACAATGTATACACTATTTTATATAGTGATTAGCATTTTAGGTTAGAGAATTTTTATTACTCATTAATTATACACTATTTTATAAAGTGATTAGCATTTTAGATGAGGAAATTTTTATTACTCATTAATTATAATATAATTTTGAGAATAACTAGGACTGAATGGACATATTTAATGACCCTAATGTTTATTGATTCATCTAATTTATAGTTGAAGAGAAAATGGATAGTGTAACTCTCTTAATTATCCAAAGAGGTCAAAAGAGAAATGGGAACTAGACTTTTTGCTTTGGCTTATTAAAAGGAGTAGGTTTGGAAGACTATTAAACGCCCCTATAAAGAGTAGGTTTTGAAGACTACTGAATTACGTGAGTAGGTTTTGAAGACTACTGAATTACGTGAAATTTAAGTATTTCCATTAGGGTGAGGAAAAATTATTATGTTGTTATTATATTTTAATTAAAAAATAAAAATAATATATTAAATAATATTATTTATTTATATAGATAATTTTATATTTGATATAAGTATTAGATGTAATATTTAATTTTAAAAAGTTTATGGGTGGTAAGATAATTAGAAAAAATTTTGTTGAGAAGTTTTTGTGTATTTAAATAATAGAAAGTTTAATCTCTCTAGACATGTCTCACCAGTTTAACCTTTTTTTGTAAGTCAGATGTCTCTTCTCAGGGCACATGTTTAGTAGCCGAGTGAGGTTTGAACACAAGTTGTCTTACTAACTAAGCCCTTTCTCCAAGATTGTACTACTGGAACAATATATTGTGCTACTAACATCCCACCAACTTAATTAAATAAGAATAATAATAATAATAATAATTTAAAAAGGAAAAAATTGGAATGTATAATTATTATTATCTTTAAAATGTAGATTATTCTTGATTTCTAGACTTTAACAATAATTTTATTTCTCATAATAAGGGAACTTGCATATTTTGGATGCTCTTATTATTAGTTTAAAATCAATAAAATTTGTCATATCTTGTTAACATGGTTGACCTTAAAGGGTGTCATTTTGTATGACAATTTAGATTCAAAACTCAAAAGTAAATGAGAGAAAACTAAAATCCAAACATATTAAAAGTTGATGTGTCCTAGACCAAATGTCATGCCCACTAATATTGAGAATTATAATACTTTTAAATTACATTTTTTGAACCTCAAAATAATTCCCTAAATCATAAATATATTAACAAAAAAACTAACAAATATCATTATTTTAAGAATAATCTAAAATATACAAAAACAAAAACAAAAAACAACTTTAATTTATGATGTTTAATCCCTCCTTACTATGTCATCAAAGCCATAACACATCCAAATATCACCCCCTTTATTTAGTTCTTAAGTTAAATAAATCATTTTGTAATAAATTAGTTCTTCAGTTGAATAAGTCATTTTGTTATAAATTCAACATAGCATCAAAGCTTCCCATGATTAAACATCATCTTTTCTTTCTACAACGAAGCATAAATTATAAATTATATTCCTAGGGTAAATTATAAACCTATGCTTTGAAAAAACTTTCTCACTTCTACCATGAAAATCTTGTCATGATTCTTGTAATTAGTTTTGAGCCAATGAATGTGTGTGCTCATTAAAGCTATATAGTTTGAGTGGGCCTAATCGGCCTAATGGTTAAGAGCATGTGTTTCCTCCTAAGAAATCACAAGTTTAAAACCAGAAGGGGTACAGAGTATATGCCTTCTTAAAACTTGACAGTGAAATTGCTACCTTAAAATTAATTAATAAAAACAATAATATATTCCTTACATATATGCATTTTTTTAGTAAAATTTTCTAATTTCAATATCACTTTTTAGGTAAAAAAATAAATATAATAAATGAACTTTAATTTGATAAATAAAAAATAGAATAATAATAATAATTATTATTATTATTATACATTGTCATCATGCTTTTGAAGGAATGTTTCTCCATTTCCTTAAAGACATATTGCACCATATAAATTAAATAAAAAATGGAATAATAATAATAATAATAAATTATTATTATTATAATACATTGTCATCATGCTTTTGAAAGAATGTTTCTCCATTTCTTTAAAGACATACTGCATCATATATTTAACTCTAGTAACATAGCGATATAAATATATGGATGACGTAGAAAAAAAAAAAATGAGGTAGGTTGTTACTTTATCTTTGCAAAATGTTAATGTCCAATGAAGTGCGTTGGAGTGAAATTGCAACAATGTTGTGATAAACAAATAAATAACAAGTTGATTTTAAAATTATTATTTTTACTTCAAATTACCTCAATTACTTTATCAAGTCAATCTATAGCTTTGATTTATAATGAAACATGATTAATTAATAAGCATGTTGAACTTATGACATGATTAATTAATGATCATGTTGAACTTATAAGGCATTATAATATATCTTATTAATAAAAAAGAAATTATAAGTTATCTAGAGGCGATGAGAATTTAAAATTTAATGTAAAATAAAGATGATGAGTGTTGAAAACCATACCTTCTAAACCTAACCTCGATAATTATATACAAATTATATTTTTGTGTAGTTTAGAAGCTTCTCAAAATCATTACTTGGATTGATCATAAATTAAATAGTATAGTGAATGGAATTTAATGTAATGCTAAGAACACAAATCATATCTTTTTTCATTATTTCTATATCACCCTATCACACTAGCTAATTTTGTTATCATAATATGCTTATATAACATACATCATTTTTATTGCTTTCTCTCTTACTCTAAATGTTATTATTCTTTTACCAATTTGTAAGTAAGAGTTACCAATAACATAAGCTCTAATTATGACAAGAGCTTTGAACTAATTACAAATGAAAAATATTTTTATATCAATATTAAAGTGATAAAAAAACAACAACAAAGTATAATTGAAATAAAAATTTAAATAAATTGATAGTTAGTCTTTTCATATGTATATATTTATTTATTTATTTATTTGATTTTTTTATATATATATCAATATATTTTTATTTGAACATGGGAAAATTACTAAGTTACACATTTTGAAATCTAAAAAAACAACTAATTCCTCTCACTTGTGCAATGTTCAATAATTATGTATTCACAGAAGAAAATAATAACAATAATATTTTGGATTTTTTATTCTTTCCAAATAATTCACAGTTTTAATTTCTTGAATTAGAATTATTTGTCTAAGCCTAAAAATTCATGGAGTCGTTCAAATTAAACTTAACTCTAATTAATATACATTAACCAAGTCATTCTCCACTCTTTTTAAATTAAAAGTATTCATGCATATTTATCCACAACTTTTTTTTAATTTAATAATCATATTAATATAAAATAATATACCATAAAATATGCTTTGAACACTATTCGACAACTATTAATTTAATAATCATACTAATATAAAATAATATACCATAAAATACACTCTAAACACTATTATATTGTTTAAAAGTCCAAAGGCATTTTATTAATTTATATTTTATATTTATTATAACAACAATTTGTAGTTTTCCAAAATGACATTGCGCACATATTTTAATGAATGGTAAAGAGTAGAATTTATCTAAATCGTATTAAAAAAAATCTTCTAAAGCATATGGGGTAGTAGTCACCTGGATGCGATGCGGGTGAATTAAATGATAATTAATGGTTTTAATGAAGGGTGTAAGCGCTTGGTATTGCCAACGGCAGATCAGCGCAGTTATCCATGAACATATCTGGCTCAAGCAGGTTCACCTCAGACGAGGGAGATTTGGTCGGGAATTTGTATTAAGTGCTCACTCCGTCCAAGGCGAGGCTCTAGCTGGTATAATCATGGCAATCCTGGTTCTCCTTCCCATTGTTTGCTTTCCGTCTTCTTATCTCTGGCCTTCCCTTGCTGCGTGTCTCTGCGGCAGGACGGTTTCTGCTAACAGAGGTTCGCTCCCGGGTGCTCTTGTCGTTAGAATTACGCTTCCCTCCTTTCACTCTCAGGCTTGTTCTTTGATATTGAAGTGGATTCTCGTAGTGCTGTATTGTCTCCACGCCATTGCTTCTTGTATTGTTGTGCTTCCCTTCCGTCGCCTCATCATGGTACGCCATCGCATGAGAAGTCGCTTTGGGGGAAGCCATGGTGGCCGTGGGCATTCGCAGTCTGTTCGTTCGGTGGATCTACCCCCGCCTCCTCCTACTCTGCCCTCTTCTCCGGTGAATTCGCCTCCTCTCTGCCCTTCACGCAGGCCGATTCCGCACAATGCTTTTCAGACTACTCGCTTCAAGTTTCAGAGTAATCATAACAGGCCTGTTATCACGGCCAATATTACTTATTATCTTTTCTGAAGAAGAGGTTCCGCCTCAAACTATTGTGCGCTTTACGTCTGAGCCTTCTCAAGGTGGTCATAGAGTGGCGGGCAGCCATGGCAGTGAGCAGAATTTGGCAGATGAAAGCCAGGAGGAAGGGCGTGGTGCGCAACATGACAAGTGTCACGCCCCTACACCTGCGGTAGTCTTCCAACCGCCTGTATCAAGGTGCGGCACCACCGAACGCTTTCTTTTCACCAATACTAATATTCGTGGACTACGCCTACTTTCACATTAACATTACTTAGCTTGTGTTTCACAACCAAGTAAACTTGCAATTATCCTTTATACTTAATGAAGCCCATACTCATTCATTATCATCATGCAATTATACCAAGAACAACAACAATTGCAACAAGTATAAAGGGGAGGGGCAATTCCTCGTAATGTGAGTCTGCCCGACAATATATAAGAATATCAGTTTTGCAATATACAAGTGTGCCTTGCCAAACCAAGTCTCACACTTAGCCAAATATTACAGAGAGAGGCAACCTGCCTTTTACAATACATGTGCACCTCTTGCACGAAGGGTGGTGCTCACCCGAGCCCCCTAGATACCCCTGCCAAGTCCTGCACAATTCCTCACATCCACCGCACCCCGGGCACACCTTGCCCACACCTCGACTTGCTCAATACAACCTCCAAGTGCACCTTCAAGTAGAGCGCATGAGATATGCGCAACTCCACTTATATCTGCGCACTCTTTGTTACCTCCTTCAATCTATGTGTAGAAGTGTTGGAGAGAATGTGATGATGAAATGAGCTCTAAGGCTCTCACATATATAGCCATGCTAGCGTGGGTTTACATGGGGTGTGTAGCCCCTTGGCCAACCCCCAAAGCCACCAACAAGCGCCCACAAGACTCTTCTTCAAGTCAGCTTGTACGCTCTCATAACCATTGTATAAGTTTCGCTCCACACTTAGCCACATTTCTAAGTGTCGTGCCTTTCGTCGCATTTTGTTCATAGTATCGTCGCATTTCTTCCGCAGCACCGTCGCACTTGCGTTTGTCGCGCGCCCATCGTGCGCCCGCGCCGTCGTGCACGGCGACTTCGCCCGATGCCCGTCGCACAATCGCCTGAAGGCCTTACATCCTCCTCCACCTGAAATAGTTGTCGTCCTCGACAACATACCATCCCGGTAGCCATCCACCAAGATCATCATCATCCACGATGTCAACCTTTCCACACAAGGCAAACATCCCTGCAACATATGTAGAGTCTCATCTCCATCATATCTCGCCTTAGTGACCAACTGCCACCAAGCTCACCATACCAAGGTATGCACCTCAGCGATATGCACTCCATCAGATATCATCTCGATCCATGATCATCGACCCCTCTGCCACAATCTCCATTGCAACATCTCATGTCAACCTCATCATGTGTCCCTATGTGAACCTCTGCCATGATACTCCAACACGATGCCAACATATCTCTGCACACTTCCGGACCTCATGTCTGAACTAGTTGGGTAGCTAATCCAACCATCACGCTCAATCCATGAGAGTGAACATCCTCATGCCATCATCAGCTGTTCCTCAAACATCTGCCACATCCTTGACTCCTCAAGAATCTACCTCCATAATCCATGCTCAGGTCCATGGAAACTCCATCCATCTCATTTGCAACATGTCATGATGCTTGATGCCAAGCCATCTCTGCACCATCTATCACACCTGCTCAAACATTTTTAAGGACTCACTGCCATGAGCAGCTAACAATGAGCCCCATCTTCTTCATCCATCTAAGAAGATGTAGAGGGAGTAGAGCCTGAAGGCTCTCCCTCACTAATCAACTCGATCCATCTATCAGGATCCTCAATCTCCATCCTTTGTAGATAAGCAACCCGGTCTTCCCTCTGGACATCCGGCCTCACATATACCTCATCATCATCATCATCATCATCCTCCACCAACTCTAGCCTTCTTGTCAAATCCAAGATGCTATCTGAAAGTGTCTTGATGACCAATGACTGCTCCACAAGCTTTGTCTCAACACTAGACAACCGCTTTTTACCTTCTCCTTATTCTCCATTTGCATCACTCCCAATTTACAATCGGGCCTTGTCACACCAACGGTTGGAACACTAATGGGTACATCTTCCCTTCCATCATAAATGTAGAGCTTCTTCAAATGTGGAACGATCATAGCATCAAATTGTTTCATGAACTCCATCCCCAATACAGCCTCATAGTCATCAATTCGCACCATAATGAAGTCCACCTTCCCGGTCCATTCACCAAGTGTAGTGTCCACCCTCTCAGCTATACCAAGAATCTCAATAGGAGGAGAATTCATTGTCTTCATTTGTGCCTTTGCCGGTACAAACTTCAGCCCAATTCTTCTCGTAGTATCTTCGCCCATGAAGCTGTGAGAAGCCCCACTATCCACCATAGTGAGCACGTCAGCACCTCCAACCTTCATTCGAACATACTCCAACTTGTTCCTTTCAGGATCCGTCCTAGAGGCCACTTCCGTAGTAGCAGAAGCACCAAGTATCCGCATCATCCCCATAGAAGCATCTTCATTCTTTCCATTAGACTCAACCTTCTTCTTCAAGGCCTTGAGATGCCTTACCTCAAGAGCTAGGCAATCCCACTTCTTTTGATTCAATTTCTGTCTTATCTCTAGTTCCTTGAGTTCTGCTTCAAGCAAGTCCATTTCCTTTGCAAGTTGATAGGCTTCCTCCTTATTCCTGTCAGAAACACCTTCCTTGACCAAGGCACGAAGAGCATCCTTTGTTTCAAACAACCTTTTGCCATATTCTGCAAATCCTTGTCTTACTTCCTCTGAATCTTCAAGTAGACTTCCTTCAAATTCTTTGAAGGTTGCAAAACCCAATTTCTGCAAGATAGATATCTTTACCAAGTCACCTGCAACCTGAACCAACCCTTGTTCCACTTCGTGTGAAACGATTTCCTTCACCTGCAAGTACTTGTCATGAGCAACCTTGCTCACCGGCTCTAGACCGAGCTCTGATACCACCTCTCAAGTTTCCAAGTGCATGCACACTTGCTTCACCCAGCGTTCTGCAAGACTTCTCCAAGTCTTCAGACCTGCTCTGATACCAACTGTCACGCCCCTACACCTGCGGTAGTCTTCCAACTGCTTGTAGCAAGGTGCGGCACCACCGAACTCTTTCTTTTCACCAATACTAACATTCGTGGACTACGCCTACTTTCACATTAACATTACTTAGCTTGTGTTTCACAACCAAGTAAACTTGCAATTATCCTTTATACTTAATGAAGCCCATACTCATTCATTATCATCATGTAATTATACCAAGAACAACAACAATTGCAACAAGTATAAAGGGGAGGGGCAACTCCCCGTAATGTGAGTCTGCCCGACAATATATTAAGAATATCAGTTTTACAAGATACAAGTGTGCCTTGCCAAACCAAGTCTCACAATTAGCCAAATATTACAAAGAGAGGCAACCCTGCCTTTTACAATACATGTGCACCTCTTGCACGAATGGTGGTGCTCACCCGAGCCCCCTAGATACCCCTGCCAAGTCCTGCACAATTCTGCACATCCACCGCACCCCGGGCACACCTTGCCCACACCTCGACCGGCTCAAGACAACCTCCAAGTGCACCTTCAAGTAGAGCGCATGAGATATGCACAGCTCCACTTAAATATGCGCACTCTTTGTTACCTACTTCAAGCTATGCATAGAAGTGTTGGAGAGAATGCGATGATGAAATGAACTCTAAGGCTCTCACATATATAGCCATGCTAGCGTGGGTTTACATGGGGTGTGAAACCCCTTGGCCGACTCCCAAAGCCACCAACAAGTGCCCACAAGACTCTTCTTCAAGTTGGCTTGTACGCTCTCATAACCATTGTATAAGTTTCGCTCCACACTTAGCCACATTTCTAAGTGTCATGCCTTTCGTCGCATTTTGTTCACGGTATCGTCACATTTCTTCCGCGGCACCGTCGCTGTCACGCCCCTACACCTGCGGTAGTCTTCCAACCGCTTGTAGCAAGGTGCGGCACCACCGAATGCTTTCTTTTCACCAATACTAACATTCATGGACTACGCCTACTTTCACATTAACATTACTTAGCTTGTGTTTCGCAACCAAGTAAACTTGCAATTATCCTTTATACTTAATGAAGCCCATACTCATTCATTATCATCATGCAATTATAACAAGAACATCAACAATTGCAACAAGTATAAATGGGAGGGGCAACTCCCCGTAATGTGAGTCTGCCTGACAATATATTAAGAATATCAGTTTTACAACATACAAGTGTGCCTTGCCAAACCAAGTCTCACACTTAGCCAAATATTACAAAGAGAGGCAACCTTGACTTTTACAATACATGTACACCTCTTGCACGAAGGGTGGTGCTCACGCCACCTAGATATCCCTGCCAAGTCCTGCACAGTTTTGCACATCCACCGCACCCCGGGCACACCTTGCCCACACTTCGCCCGGTGCCCGTCACACAATAGCCCGGAGGCCTTACATCCTCCTCCACCTGAAATCGTTGTCGTCCTCGACAACATACCATCCCGGTAGCCCTCCACCAGGATCATCATCATCCACGATGTTGACTCCTTCACACAAAGCAAACATCCTTGCAACATATGTAGAGTCTCATCTCCATCATGCCTCGACTTAGAGACCAACTGCCACCAAGCTCACCATACCAAGGTATGCACCTCAACGGTATGCTCTCCATCAGATATCATCTCGATCCATGATCATCGACCCTTCTGCCACAATCTCCACTGCAACATCTCATGTCGACCTCATCAAGTGTCCCTATGTGAAGCTCTGCCATGATACTCCAACACAATGCCAACATATCTCTGCACACTTCCAGACCTCATGTCTGAACTAGTTGGGTAACTAATCCAACCATCACGCTCAATCCATGAGAGTGAACATCCTCATGCCATCATCAGTTGTTCCTCAAACATCTTCCACATCCTTGACTCATCAAGAATATATCTCCAACCCATGCTCAGGTCCATGGAAAATCCATCCATCTCACCTGCAACATGTCATGATGCTTGATGCCACACCATCCCTGCACCATCAATCATACCTGCTCAAACATGTTTAAGGACTCACTGCCATGAGCAACTAACAATGAGCCCCATCTTCTTCATCCATCTAAGAAGATGTAGAGGGAGTAGAGCCTGGAGGCTCTCCCTCACTAATCAACTTGATCCACCTATCAGGATCCTCAATCTCCATCCTTTGTAGATAAGCAACCCGGCCGTCCCTCTGGACATCCGACCTCACATATACCTCATCATCATCATCCTCCACCAACTCTAGCCTTCTTGTCAAATCCAAGATGCTATCTGAAAATGTCTTGATGACCAGTGACTGCTCCACAAGCTTTGTCTCAACACTAGACAACCGCTTGTTCACCTTCTCCTTATCCTCCATTTGCATCACTCCTAATTTACAATCAGGCCTTGTCACACCAATGGTTGGAACACCAATGGGTACATCTTCCCTTCCATCATAAATGTAGAGCTTCTTCAAATGTGGAACGATCATAGCATCAAATTGTTTCATGAAATCCATCCCCAATACAACCTCATAGTCATCAATCCGCACTATAGTGAAGTCCACCTTCCCGGTCCATTCACCAACTGTAGTGTCCACCCTCTCAGCTATACCAAGAATCTCAATAGGAGGAGAATTCACCGTCTTCATTTGCGCCTTTGCCTGTACAAATTTCAGCCCAATTCTTCTCGTAGTATCTTCGCCCATGAAGTTGTGAGAAGCCCCACTATCCACCATAGTGAGCACATTAGCACTTCCAACCTTCATTCGAACATACTCCAACTTGTTCCTTTCGGGATCCCTTCTAGAGGCCACTTCCGTAGTAGCAGAAGCACCAAGTATCTGCATCATCCCCACAGAAGCATCTTCATTCTTTCCATCAGATTCAACCTTCTTCTTCAAGGCTTTGAGATGCCTTACCTCAAGAGCTAGGCAATCCCACTTCTTCTGATTCAATTTCTGTCTTATCTCTAGTTCCTTGAGTTTTGCTTCAAGCAAGTCCATTTCCTTTGCAAGTTGATAGGATTCCTCCTTATTCCTGTCAAAAACTGCTTCCTTGACCAAGGCATGAAGAGCATCCTTTGTTTCAAACAACATTTTTCCACATTCTGCAAATCCTTGTTTTACTTCCTTTGACTCTTCAAGTAGACTTCCTTCAAATTCTTCGAAGGTTGTAGAACCCAATTTTCACAAGATAGACATCTTTACCAAGTCACCTGCAACCTGAACCGACCCTTGTTCCACTTCATGTGAAACGACTTCCTTCACCTGCAAGTACCTGTCACGAGCAACCCTGCTCAACAGCTTCACCCTTCAATATCCGGATCAGCTGCTTTGATACCACTTGTCACGCCCCTACACCTGCGGTAGTCTTCCAACCGCTTGTCGCAAGGTGCGGCACCACCAAACGCTTTCTTTTCACCAATACTAACATTCGTGGACTACGCCTACTTTCACATTAACATTACTTAGCTTATGTTTCGCAACCAAGTAAACTTGCAATTATCCTTTATACTTAATGAAGCCCATACTCATTCATTATCATCATGCAATTATAATAAGAACATCAACAATTGCAACAAGTATAAAGGGGAGGGGCAACTCCCCGTAAGGTGAGTCTGCCCGACAATATATTAAGAATATCAGTTTTACAACATACAAGTGTGCCTTGCCAAACCAAGTCTCACACTTGGCCAAATATTACAAAGAGAGGCAACCCTGCCTTTTACAATCATGTACACCTCTTGCACGAAGGGTGGTGCTCACCCGAGCCACCTAGATACCCCTGCCAAGTCCTGCACAATTCTGCACATCCACCGCACCCCGGGCACACCTTGCCCACACCTCGACCGGCTCAAGACAACCTTCAAGTGCACCCTCAAGTAGAGCGCATGAGATATGCGCAGCTCTACTAGAATCTGCGCACTTCTTGTTATCCTCTTCAAGCTATGCGTAGAAGTGTTGGAGAGAATGTGATGTTGAAATGAGCTCTAAGGCTCTCACATATATATCCATCCTAGCGTGGGTTTACATGGGGTGTGCAGCCCCTTGGCCGACCCCCAAAGCCACCAACAAGCGCCCACAAGACTCTTCTTCAAGTCGGCTTGTACGCTCTCATAACCATTGTATAAGTTTCGCTCCACACTTAGCCATATTTCTAAGTGTCGTGCCTTTCGTCGCATTTCTTTCACGGTATCGTTGCATTTCTTCCGCAGCACCGTCGCACTTGTGTTTGTCGCGCGCCCATCATGCGCCCATCGTGCGCCTGCCCGCGCCCTCATGCACGACGACTTTGCCCGGTGCCCGTCGCACAATCGCCCGGAGGCCTTACAGTCGCACTTGCGTTTGTCATGCGCCCATCGTGCGCCCGTCGTGCGCCCGCTCGTGCCCTCGTGCACGGCGACTTCGCCCGGCGCCCGTTGCACAATCGCCCGGAGGCCTTACAACAAGGGTGGTGCTCCTAGCGTCACTCAACCACCAGGGGACTTCTCTCATGGCGCCTATGTCTCGATGGTCAGTGAAGGCAATTCCAGTGATACACATCCCTTGTCGGTTCTTCCAGGCGGCAGTGATGCAGGTGACATGGCAAGAAATGATGAAATGTGGTATGGCAACGTGTGCTCGGTTGTGAAGGAGCCTCCGAATGAGAATGAGGTAATATGAGGCCACCTGGGCCCTTTCAAACCTTCCCGATTTTTTTTCTGATGGTTCGTATGGTTATAGTCATGCAGTTTTGGGTTTGCAGTCCTGGTTCTGCCTCTGTAGCTGGGCAATTTCGTTCTCCTTCCTGGTAGGGTAGCATTCTGTAGCTCTTTTGTGGTTTTGGCTAGCATCTCTGTCTCTTATTTCTTGTCTCGACATCTTCATAGGTGGTTATTCCATCTCTTCCTCATGATCTTTTTGTTAAATTCTGGTTCTTATGTCTGGTTCCTTGCTTACTGTCACTAGTTTTCCCTTGGGACAGTTTTGTTGTGTTGAATGCTCTCAGATGCCCTTGCCTGAGGCTTCAACCTCCTTGTAACATTATTTTGATTTTTAGTTAATAGAATTAGGTTTTACAAAGAAAAAAAAATATACGGCAGTAGTCAAGTAAATAGTTAATAGTTAATTTTAAGCGTATATATACATGCAATTATAGGCCTAGGTATAAGAGTAGTCAAGTAAATAGTTAATAGTTAATTTTAAGCGTATATATACATGCAATTATAGGCATAGGTATAAGAGTAGTCATAGAGTGTATGCTACGTCTTTATTACTTGATTATAATTAACATAAAGAACATATTATCTTCATATGATATTATGAGACATCGAGGTTATGATGAGCTCCGTTGACTTTACTTGAGACATGAAATTGTCATCCGCTAAGTGGTTATTAATATAAGTAATTTCGCTTTTCATTGACGTGTAATATCAATTTTATTTTTATTTTTAAATTTACACATGACATTTCCTTCCTAAATGATGGTCATTTTCACGATGTTATTATTACAAAAGTTTTTATAATTTATAATTTTTATTTTTATTTAATCAAATAATAAATTAATTAAAAAATCACCTTCATTAAGATGAATATATAATTTTAAAAATATTAAATTTATAAAAATATTTAAAAAATATAGTAAATTCCAACATATATCAATAAACGGTTAGGTTATCAATTTCATTTATTTCATTATATCAATTAACTTTATATAATCCATTCAATTCATCAATTGACTTTGTTCATCAAACATTTTTTCCCATTATAACAGTCAACTTATTAATATAATTATTGGATTACGCAAAAGATATTCAAAAAATTAAAATTGGATGATCTGCAGTCCTGTACAGAAGCGAATGTCGGCGTATCATTTTTTACAGAAAAGGGCGAAGGACTCAAGGCCCCGTTCCCACTGCTTGATCATCAACAATATAATGTGTGGTCCTTTTAAATGGTAACAACCTGGTTGGGTTAAATGGTTGTTAGTCAAGAATCCTTTGACAATATTCCCACCTCACCTCACTTCACTCTGGAATTCTTTTTTATGCAAAAATGTGGGAGTTGTACTATCATCACACTCACATCATCCCTGGATTTTCTGGTTACTGCTAACTCTACAAGCTTTTTAGAGGCAGCGATGGGGCCGCCTCCTAATGGTGTCAAATTAGGTTGCTTCTGAACACAGAAAGGCCTGGCGATATCCACTGCTTCTTGATTACTAACTTTATCCCACAACCCATCTGATGCCAAAATTAAAAACTCGCAATCAGATGTTATTTCAATCTTTCTGGTGTCTGGTTCAGCTGTTATCCACTCTTTCATGTGCGAATCGCCTATTGCCCTAGATACTGCCAGGGATCCCTGAACTCGCCAAACTCCGTGGCGGAGGTCCACAATTCCATTCAAATTCTCTATCCGTTGCCGCTCGTCCTCCCTTCCAGCTCGATGATCGCATGTAAGGGCTTCTGAAGCACCGTCTCTGCTAATAACTGCTCGGCAATCCCCAGCATTGGAAACCACTAAGTTACCATTTATAATGAGGGCAGTTACACAAGCTGTACCGCTACCAACCTCCTGCTTCAAAAATTCTGCATCTGTTGTTAAGTACCCATCTCTAACGGCCTGTTCAAGAATGTCCTCTCTTTCGTTTTCCATTCTGAGCACTGCTTCCAGAATATTCTGCCCAATATTTTCGGCAGCGAAAGCTGCAGCGTTCCGACCGCTATGACCATCAAAGACGCCAAAGAAGGCCTGTTTGGAATCGCCAAGAACATTCACAATGGCCTTGTGGGTATCTTCCATGATTTCTCGCTTACCCTTTTTGCACGAAACCGCATAATGAAAACCCTCCACATTAACCTCAATCGGCTGCTCCACGGCCAGGCTCGGCTCATTGAGGCCCGGCAACTGGAGCGGAACATCTAGCATCGGCGGGCGTTGCCTCTTGTGCAGAGGCTTAGGGCACTTGTCGGCCAAAAAGGGGGATCTGCAGGAGCCGAAGACCGAGGGAGAATTCCCTGCTACAACGCAAGCCATTTTTACAATCTGCGGAGGCTGCTGTATAAATTCTATTGAGTGTATCGTTCGGAGCGTGTTAGTCCTTGTGGTTCCAATTGGGGTGTCTGCTAAGCATTTATATGGCTTCAATGGTTCAACTCAAATCAGATATAGGAAATGTGCACCGTCAAACTCCTGTGTACGCGATTACAGCCGACTATGAGCTGGAACACTGTGAAACGGTCACGGTCTAAAATTATAGAGGAAATCCTGATCAGTTATCACGTTTCTCTGGTCAAAGTCCCCGCTCGTCATGAAGGAAACTTCCAGAGGGTTAAATTTGTTATAATGAAAATTGATTAAATCAATATTGTCGGTACGTGGGCGCTCATGCCTGCGCTGATGGCGACAAATAACCATCGGGCACTAAAGTATTAAGGGTGACGTGAAGTTGTTTGTGTTTTGGACTGAATAAATAGATTTAGAGTTTTTAATAAAAAAAAAATTGGGTGTTTAGATTTTATAGAATGTAGATTTATCATTCAAAAAATTATAATATTTTAAACAAAATTGATAAAAAAAAAATATTTAAAAAAAATATTTAAAAAAATGGCTTTAAACCTATAATTATTAATAAGTTTATTTTTTATTCAAAATACATTTTTTAAAAAAAAAATTCAATAATTTTTTTTTATTCAAAATACATTTTGGAAACTTATTTTATTTAATCAACTACATTCAAAATATGTTTTTATTTTAAAATCTTTAATGGTTTAACTAAGGCTTCCAAAATAGTCTCTTTCCAAAATCCCAATAATTTACAAAATGTTTTAAACTTTCACTTACAACTTTTTTTGTTTTCGAAAGCTCTGGTTAGGTTGTTGAAAAATGTTAAAGCATTCAAAGGAAAATTCTATTAAAAAATCCTAATGGTGAGAGGGAAAACAACCAAAATTTCAGTTGAGGGCACACTTGGATGATCAGATTAATAGGACGTGCATGTTGATAAGAAAGTTGTTAAATAGAAGGACAACCAATAGAACAATACAACTATCTTTGCAACTTTACCGCAACAAGTCATATGGGGTAAAGCATAATCAAGTTTGGGATCCGGGAAGATTGAGATCAATAATAACAACAATACAACTATATATGTGGATAACAACATCATTATATATGAGGCCCAGGAGGGTTAAACGAACTGAAAACATGTGACGAAGAGGTCATGAAAACTTTCAACCCGGGGAGTCTGATGCAGAAACATCAACCCTAGCCAATCCATTTTTTTCTAGAATCAAGAGGGTCATGAAGTCCTTCAAAGAGGAAGGAATTCCATCAATTGTAAATTATATAAAATAAAATTAGGAAATTTTATGTAAATACAAGTGTCCAGGTTCTAGAAAAATTTGGGTGCTTAGTTTTTTTGGTGACCTAGTATTTTTTCCAAATAAGACTTTAACAAAGTAACAAGTGTAGAGATATGTGTCTATAGTTTTTGGATATATGTCTAAACAATGTTGAGTTCATTAACCTATTTCCTAACTATAGGAACTATGTTCCTATGTCATTATGTACAATTAGAAGTTGGGGACAATGTCTCAGAAGTAGAGCGAGACAAAGCTTAAGAGAGGAAGCATGAGTAAATTTTGTTTAATTTGTTTGTAAATATATATTATTAAAGAATATAACATGTTTTATGTCTGTACATGCTATATGTGTATTCTGATTCCAATGAAGCAAGTATAAATGGTAGTGTAGAGTGAGCCATTAGGAGAGAAGCACTCATAAGAGCTCAGTGGAAAGTCCATCCCCTTATTAAATAAAAAATTGATGAAAAGAAAATTGTGAGTGGGCCTGACCCCTTATCCTATATTATTAGCTATCGACATCTGGACCACATCCCTATCTAGCTATATCGAGGCTGAAAGAAATATATCTGGATGAAAGCTTAAATATCGACATTTGTCTCGTTAAATAAAATAATATTCGTAAAGTTGCTGAGACTACTGGATTAAGCTAGATATTGGGGCTAGTTTGACTTGTCATTGGATTCTCGGACTATCAAACCAAATTGGACTCAAATATCTTATGGAGCTTGCAACCTTCCTGCACTATATATTCAAACCAACTTGGACTCAAATATCTTATCGAGCTTGCAACTTTCCTGCACTGTATATTTAAAATCAGTAGCACCTGACTTAGGGCTACCTAACTAACGAATGCTTAAATGCTAGAAGAAATAAGAAAACAAAGAGTACCTTGAGTGGGCTTATGGTTGATCTATTCATAGATCAAGGATGGTAATTTAGAAGACCACAAAGTAGAAGAGAGTGCCTAGTAACTTGCAATTTATTAAAATTAATATAAGTAATTTCGCTTTTCATTAACGTGTATATATATATATATATATATATATATATATATATATATATATATTATTTTTTTTGGGTTAATTTACACATGAAATTTCCTTCCTAAATGACGCATGTTTTTTTTTTCTAAGTAAGATTAGTCTATTAACAAAAAGGAGATAAAATTACAGCGAGACCGAAGTCAGATATAATGCCCTCAAGAGAGGCAAAGGTGTCAAGATAGACATGGAATGAGACTGCTCCAGTACAGGGAGCTTAGCCTTGAACCTTTTTCTGAGTTTACAAAATACAAAAAGGAGCTGAAATTCCATTTCACCATCTGAACAAAAACATGCCCAATAGTATGGGCCGCCTGTTGAGCTATCATGAAATGAAAAAACAAGCTAAACACCAAGAGGTTCTTCAATAATTCGGCACCAACCTGTATCATACATGTTCCCTTCAAGAGCTGCTGCTGTGTTGGATGGACCAGGGTCGTCCGACGCCATAGCCATGTTCGGAGCATTGCTGGCTGGTGCCCCAGGAACCTGCAAAGGCTCTTTGCCAATCTCCAACCGGATACTCGACGTCGGAACAAAAACAAGTCCCGAGCCCTTCACCCTCTTGGGCTTCCTCCTGGAAAACCACTGAAATATGTTCCGTGATTCTTGGACGATTCAGCGCGCTGCAGAAGGTGAAGAGCGCATAGTCATATGAGGGATGCCCTCTTCCACTTTGAGTACAAGGGTAGTGCCCAACATAGAAGTTGCTAGAAGTGGAGGTCGACTCAGTGGACGGGCTGGAAGGCACCCGCCTAAGTTGACCTCGACGAGACCTCATTCGATGGCGACGACGAGGCATCGGGACGACCAATGCAGTGGTAAGAGAGCGAGGTGGTGCAGCGACGAAGACAAAGCCAATAGAGCGTGTGACCACAAAGACCAGGCTAGCAGATAACAAGAAAACTACAATTCGCAGGCCTGGTGCCCGAGATAAAAACCAACAAGAGGACGGAGGCAGCTCTGCCGTGAGACTAGAGCTTGGATACAGAGTCGCCTCTCCGTTTATGCCACCATATTCATCAGTGAGGATGAGACTTGCATAAATAACGCCAAACTAGGAGCTCCAACTAGACTTTGGAGAATTTTGCGAATGAATCACCAGGATTTTCTCCCTCGCCTGCTCATAATTGAGCTTTAAAACATCAATCTCCTTCAGGTCTTGAGAATCATCCAACATAACTACCACAGTAAATGAAGCCAAGGATTGAATCGAGCCAGCGTGTGCAAGCGCATGAACCATGTTGCCGGACAGGGATGGAGGATCAGAGCCGATGAACAACGAGCAAGTGAACTCTGCATATACCAAATTCCCAGACCCTTCATTTATTAGCCGGTTGATTATGCTGTACTGTGTGGGCAGGTGTCGTGCCTCCTGGCACCACCTCTGTCCCATCCAGAGTGTTAGCTGTTTAAACACCCGCATCCAGGGTAAATGACACATGTTATTATTATAAAAGTTTTTATAATTTTTATTTTTATTTAATTAAATAATAAATTAATTAAAAAAATCACCTTCATTAAAATAAATATATAATTTCAAAAATATTAAATTAATAAAAATATTAAAAAAATATAGCCAATTCCAACATATCAATAATATCAATAAAATGTTAGGTCATCAATTTCAATTATTTCATTATATCAATAAAAAGTAATAACATATTATACCATCAATTTCATTATATCAATTAACTTTATAGAATCAATTGAATTCATCAATTGACTTTGTTTATCAATTTTTTTATCCCTTTATAACAATGAATTTATTTTATAATTATTGGATTACGCAAAAGATATTTACACCGATATGCGTCCCCCCTATCGGAATTGGCAACTTAATCATTTTCTTAATTAATCTTTTTGATTGAATGGCCTGAATTGAAAGATGCCAGTATATTCCTGTAGTCGTCACTACATCAATGAACGAAATTCGCAATAGTAACTTTCTTGTATGTCTACATTACATGTTTAAACCATACTTAAATTAGTTTTTTACAAAGCATGATTAAAAATTTACCGTGCCTCTTGTTGATAACCACGTATGCTGATGAGTGAGAAATGTATTTAAAAAATTATAAAATATTAACCTAAGAGACGTGGATCAAAGAGGAACAACCCATTGACAGTTTTCCTCAAGCTTGTGAAACGATTAAAAGTTGAGACGTGCACCTTATACCTCTTCATTTCTGAAACATATGTCTATTCAACTGTTTCCCAAGTGTTTTATCCATTAATTTAATGATTACCTTATGTAGATGGGTGGTTTAAACGTATCCGTGTTCAACCATACCTTTTCACATTCTGGTTTCAAACGTGCGCATGCTCAACGATAGCTTTTCATATTCTCAAATGTACCCATGTTCAACCATTTTCCAAGTGTTTTCTGACACCTATAAGGATTACTAATTCTCAAGTGATTTGAAGGTGGTTGCATTACTAATTCAACAATGCAGTTTTTACTATTGATAGTCCTGATGATGTAGGTCTCTGTGGGCACTGCAAACTATGATTTTTTGATGTAGCTTGTATTTATGTTTTACAAAGAATTGATTTGAGTGTGGAACGGTGTAATCGATGCATCCCTTTCAGACAGAGGGTTTTTCTATGTGATCACGCCTAAGGCTGGGACTCTGTGATGTGTTTATGGTGAATAAATCAATGGTGTGTGTATTATTATATAAAAGGCCTATGGAGGCATCAAATGCTTGTTTTCTCTTTGTATTCGGCTGAATTTGGTGTTGGCCCTGTATTTTCATATTTTACAGTGGAAATCCCTGTGGGTAAGGCAAATTTGGTGTAATCTAGGTTCACATTTAGAAAACCAAAAATATACTAAGTATAAGCTGAAACTGCGTTTAAACTGAGAATCCTGACCTCAAAGCTTTTAAATGGGGTTTTTGAATGATATCAGGTCCCTAAAACCCCAAACCGCATCAATCCTGTGTATTTCCTTGTCGCATCGATGAAAGCCATTTACAACGGAAAATCGCGCTAACACTTAGCGCATTAAAGAAAGCAGACGTGAAAATCTATGCACAGAAGTTTTGGACCTTATCGGGTCCGACACTTATGTCGTATCACGCAGTTGGATCAGTGATATACGATTGCGGACTCGTCGCATCGGCATATTGGAGCAGAGGTGGTGAATTGATAGTCGGTGGGATTGCCGATAGCGATTAGCAATAATCATATTGGACCCCGCCAAAGGATAGCGCCGATATTATAGACCATTGAGATTATCGATCATCGATATAGCGATTGCATTTGAGCCATTCGATTAGTCAGATCTCGATTCGCGGCAATAACACATATGACTGTGTAAAAAGGCGGAAAAGCATTGTTTCGGCATTTTGGAGAGTATTTGGTCCCGAGAGGGGAAAATGTATTTTTTAAACGTTTTCAAAGGCTTTTCACTCCTGATAGGACAAGGCATGGTTTTTAAAGGAAAAGGGGTGTTTGGCGGGTTGACTGCTTGGGTCATTTTTTATCCATTTGGGGTTTTTAAGGCCGAATGCGTATAAAATACTTCTGATACATATATATGTGGGCATGGGGGTATAAAGTTTAATAAGTGCCATTAAGAGGAAATTAAGCCCCGATAAGGTGTTTAGCATGTGGCATCCTTAGGGTTGCACCATTTATGATGAATTGACTGTAATTTCTGTCTAACTATACATTTAACTATCCTTTAATTTAAGGTTATTTGCCACAATTCGTAGTTCCTTTGATGAGATTTGAAAATAGTTTTACAAAATTTTCACTTTAAATGAAAGTACCTCCAAAACTACATTGTGACATTGCTTTCAAAATGAACGGTTCAATTCTGCCTATTTAATAAATCTATTCATGGTTTGAAGTGATATTGAAGGGTTTTGTCCACGATCTTTACCTCAAATTTGAATCTTTGGTCACGGACAAAGGCTTCTTTCTTGTTCTTGAATGACTTTTACCTCAAATTAACCACTATGGCTCAATTTTGCCTATTTTACAAAGCTTTCATGGTTTTAAGAGATATCGAAGTGTTTTCTAAAATCCCTATATGCTAATTGATAGGAATGCTCAGCTCAGAAGAAATATGAGGTATTGAGTCTATTTGTTATTAGGGTCGTTGATAATTTACTCTGTTAAAGATATTTTCATGCGTTTACTCCGTTAATGATTTAAGGGTGCAACTGTTTTTTTGTTGATGGGGTCGAGAGTTATGAGGAAGCATGCATGGAGCTAGGGGATTGGATCCTTGAGTGGTGGAACACTGAGCAAGTGGAGTATTAAACTGGCGGAACCTGTAGGTGGTTTTCAAAATCTGGAAAAGTCCTTTTCGCACCGCTTCCACGACCTGGGTGGTAATTTATTTTTTGACCCGATAAAACGTGGAGATGCCACATTGATATTAAAAATACTATTAATACTGTTTAATTTTCAATATTCTTCATTATTATTATTATTAATTAATACATTTTAGTATTAATATAATTCACATTAACAACATTAAAGATGAATAAAATTTTAATATTTAGTTTTAATATTATTTACGAATATTAATATTAATATATATTAATATTAATATGAAAATTCATTATAGATTATAATATATAATATAAATTTAAGTTATTTTATTTTTGATTTATTTAATGTGGTAATTTTAAATTATTTTAATTTTGTGTTATTTTAATTTATTAATAATATTAATATTAATACTAATAAATAATGTTATTATGAATATCATTAACATTAATAACATTAAATATGTATAAAATTTTAATATAAAGCTTTAATATTATTTATTAATATTTTTTTTTTTTTTTTTAATAATAATTTTAATTAACATGAATGTGAATATTAATATTTTTTTAGTATTATTAATATTTATAATTAATATTTATGTCAATATGAAAATCAACCATTGTAAATGATGGCCAAGCATGTTTATTTTATGGTTTATAATATTCATTCAAACATCACATTGTGAAAAAGATTGTCTCAACATGAAAATCAATCATGGGCAACTATGGTCCAATGTCATATTGTGACAAAGATTGTCACAATATGAAAATAAACCATAGTCAACCATCGTCGACCATGTTCAACCATGGTCCAACGTTTCATTATGAAAACTATTTTATCAATATGAAAATCAACTCTGATCCATCATGGTCAACCATGGTCAATAATCATGGTCACATTGTAACGAAGATTGTCTCTTGGTCCAACAACAATGGACAAGGATTATCTCACCATGAAAATAAATAATAATCCCATGGGTTTATTATTCCTTTGGGTTTATAATCATGGTCAATCGTGGTCAACCATGGCCCAATGGCACATTGTGACAAAGGTTGTCTCAATATGAAAATCAACCACCGCCAACCATTGTCATTCACGGTGAACCATGGTCCAACGTCACATTATAACAACGATTGTATCAATATGAAAATCAATCATTGCCAACCATATTCAATCATAGCCAACCATGGTCAAATGTCGCATTGTGACAAAGATTGTCTCAAAATGACAACTAATCATGGTAAAACATGGTAAATATGAAAATCACGCATGGTTAACCATGGTTAAACGTCACATTGTGACAAAA
This sequence comes from Pinus tabuliformis, assembly GCA_031772625.1. Classification (NCBI taxonomy): domain Eukaryota; kingdom Viridiplantae; phylum Streptophyta; class Pinopsida; order Pinales; family Pinaceae; genus Pinus; species Pinus tabuliformis. The sequence continues at coordinate 82,661,521 of CM062806.1, read as the reverse complement.
CTTGTCTCAATATTGAAATCAGCCATCGTCAACCATCGTCAACCATTATCAACCATGCTCTAATGTCACATTGTGATAAAGATTTCCTCAATATCAAAATCAACCATAGTAAATCATGGTCAAAGATCATCAATAGGCATGCTTACAATATGACAAAGATTGTCTCAGAGTACGTCACATTGTCACAACCATGCTCATCCATGGCTAAGTATGGTTAACCATGGTCCAACGTCGCACTCTGACACAGATTGTCAATATGAAAACCAACCATGGTCAACCATGCTCCAATGTCACATTTTGACAAGGATTATATTAATATGAAAATCATGGTCAACCATGGTCTAATGCCACATTCTGAAAAATATTGTCTCAATATGAACATCAATCATGGTCAACATGATAATAATATTAATTAATATGAATGTGAATATTAATATTACTTTTAGTATTATTAATATTTATAATTAATATTTATATCAACATGAAAATCAACCATTGTCAATGATGGCCAACCATGTTTATCTTAGGGTTTATAATATTCATTCAAACATCACATTGTGAAAAAGATTGTCTCAATATGAAAACCAATCATGGTCAAGTAGGGTCCAACGTCACATGTGACAAAGCTTGTCACAATATGAAAATAAACCATGGTCAACCATGTCCAACGTCTCATTATGAAAAATATTTTATCAATATGAAAATCAAATATGATCCATCATGGTCAACCATGGTCAATAATCATGGTAACATTGTAACGAATTGTCTCTTGGTCCAACAACAATGGCCATCCATGGTCAACCATGGTCCAATGTCAATTGTGACAAATATTGTCTCAATATGAAAATCAACCATGTTCAACCATAGTCTAACGTTGCATTGTGACAAAGATTGTCTCAATATGAAAATAAATCATGGATAACCATGGTCGAACATCGCATTGTGACAAAGATTGTGTCAATATGAAAATCAACCATAGTCAACAATGGTCAACCATGTTTATTTTGTGGTTTATAATATTTATCTTAGAGTTTATATACCTAGGGTATATAATATTATGCCCTTAGATTTGATATTATTCCCTTGGGTCTATAATCCTCTTAGTTTTTAGTATTAATTCCTTTTGTTTATTAGTCACTAGGGTTTATAATATTAATCCCGTGTGTTTATTAATCTAAGTGTCCATATTCCTAAGATATAATATTATTCATTTGGTTTATAATATCAATCCTAGGATTTAATATAAATCCACTCGGTTTATAATCATGGTCAATTGTGGTCAACCATGGCCCAATGGCACATTGTGACAAAGGTTGTCTCGATATGAAAATCAACCACCACCAAGGATTGTCATTCACGGTGAACCATGGTCCAATGCCACATTATAACAATGATTGTTTCAATATGAAAATTAATCATTGCCAACCATATTCAATCATAGCTAATCATATTCAACCATGGTCAAATGTCGCATTGTGACAAAGATTGTCTCAAAATGAAAGTCAATCATGGTAAAACATGGTAAATATGGAAATCACGCATGGTCAACCATGGTTAAACGTCACATTGTGACAAAAGTTGTCTCAATATCAAAAGCAGCCATCATTAACCATTATCAACTATGCTCTAATGTCACATTGTGATAAATATTTCCTCAATATCAAAATCAACCATGGTAAATCATGGTCAAAGATCATCAATAAGCATGCTTATAGTATGACAAAGATTGTCTCATAGTACAACATCACATTGTCACAACCATGGTCATCCATGGCCAACTATGGTTAATCATGGTCCAACGTCGCACTCTGACACAGATTGTCAATATGAAAATCAACCATGGTCAACCATGCTCGAACGTCATGTTATGACAAGGATTCTCTTTATATGAAAATCATAGTCAACCATGGTCCAATGACACATTCTAAAAAATATTGTCTCAATATGAACATCAATCATGATCAACATGATCAACCATGCTTGTTTTAGGGTTATAAATTTTTAATATAAAGTTTTAATATTATTTATTAATATTAATATTAATTTTAATTTTAATAATAATATTAATTAATATGAATGTGAATATTAATATTACTTTTAGTATTATTAATATTTATAATTAATATTACTTTTAGAATTATTAATATTTATATTTAATATTTATGTCAATATGAAAATCAACCACGGTCAATGATGGCCAACCATGTTTATTTTAGGGTTTATAATATTCATTCAAACATCACATTATGAAAAATATTGTCTCAATATGAAAACCAATCATGGTCAACTATGGTCCAACATCACATTTTGACAAAGGTTTTCACAATATGAAAATAAACCATGGTCAACAATCTTTGACCATGGTCAACCATGCTTAATCATGGTCAAACATGGTTAATATGAAAATCACGATGGTTTCTAATATTTTTCCCTTCACTTTATTAATTTCCAATGGTTTATAATATCAAATTATTGGTTTTCTTCATTCTTCAACTTTTTAATATTAATAATTCCTTGGATTCATAATCCCTTGAGGTTTTAGTGTTAATCCCTTGGGTTTATTATTCCTTTGGGTTTATTATATAAATCCCTTGGGGTCTTAGTATTAATCCTTTTTTTTATTATTCCTTTGGGTTTCCCATATTAATCCCTTGGGTTTATTATTCCCTTAGGTTTATAATATCGATCATGGTAAACCATTGTCAATCATAGCCAACCACGCTTGAATGTCACATTGTGACAAGGATTGTCTCACCATGAAAATAAATAATAATCCCTTGGGTTTATCATTCCTTTGGGTTTATTATATCAATCCCTTGGATTTATTATTCCTTTGGGTTTATTATATCAATCCCTTGGGTTTATAGTATTAGTCCCTTTTGTTTAATAGTATTCGTTTTGGTACATAATCCCTTGGGGTTTTAGTATTAATCCTTTGGGTTTATAATATCAATCGCTTGGATTTATTATTCCTTTGGGTTTCTCACATTAATCCCTTAGGTTTATTATTCCCTTAGGTTTATAATATTGATCATGGTAAACCATTGTCAAACATAGCCAACCATGCTTGAATGTCACATTGTGACAAGGATTGTCTCACCATGAAAATAAATAATAATCCCTTGAGTTTACTATTCCTTTCAGTTTATTATATCAATCCCTTGGGTTTATTATTCCCTTGGGTTTATAATATTAGTCCCTTTTGTTTAATAGTATTCACTTTGGTTCATAATCCCTTGGGGTTTTAATATTAATCCCTTGGGTTTATAATATCAATTGCTTGGCTTTATTATTCCTCAGTCAAACATGGATTATTATGATGTCGAGCATGGTCCAACATGCAATTGTCGTAAGGATTGTCTCAATATGAAAATCAATGATGGTCCATCATTTTTATTTCAATGTTTATAATATTTGCCTTACAGATTATATACGTTGGGTTTATAATATCGGTCCCTTGGGTTTAATATTATTCCCTTGGGATTTTAGTACTAATCCCTTCATTTTATTATTCCTTTTGGTTTCTCATATTAATCCCTTGGGTTTATTATTCCCTTATGTTTATAATATAGATCATGGTAAACCATTGTCAATCATAGCCAACCATTGTCAACCATGCTTGAATGTCACATTGTCACAAGGATTTTCTAATCATGAAAATAAATGATGTTTATTTTAGTGTTTGTAATATTTATATTTGGGTTTACGAATGTTGGGTTTATAATATTAGTTCCTTGGGTTTAATATTATTCCCTTGGGTTCATAATCCCTTGGGGTTTTAGCATTAATCCCTTGGATTTATAATATCAATCCCTTGGGTTTATTATTACCTCATCTTTATGATATCAATCATGATCAACCATGGTTGAATGTCATATTGTCACAAGGATTGTCTCGCCATGAATAAACCATGTTTAGCTTAGTCTTTGTAATATTTATATTTGGGTTTACAAATGTTGGGTTTATAGTATTAGTCCTTTGGGCTTAATATTATTCCCTTGGGTTCATAATCCCTTGGGGTTTTAGTATTAATCCCTTGGGCTTAATATTATTCCCTTAGGTTCATAATTAGTTGGGGTTTTAGTATTAATCCCTTCGGTTTATTATTCATTTGGGTTTATAATGTAAATAAGTTGGGTTTACTATTCCCTTAAGTTTATAATATCAATCATGGTCAACCATTGTCAATCATAGCCAACCATGGTCCACCATGTTTGAATGTTGCATTGTGACAAGGATTGTCTCACCATCAAAATAAACCATGTTTATTTTAGTGTTCATAGTATTTATATTTGGGTTTATCAATATTGGGTTTATGATATTAGTCCCATGGGTTTAATATTATTCCCTTCGGTTCATAATCCCTTGGGGTTTTAGTATTAATGCCTTAGTTTTATTATTCCTTTGGGTTTATAATATCAATCCTTGGGTTTATTATCCCCTTAAGTTTATAATATCAATCATGGTCAGAGATGGTTGATTCTCGCATTCTGACAAGGATTGTCTCACCATCAAAATAAATCATGTTTATTTTGACGTTTGTAGAATTTACACTTGGGTTTACGATTGTTGGGCCTACGGTTTCTTCCAAACGGTGGCCAGGTCTGCGGTTTCTTCCAAACGGTGGCTAGCTATACCTCTTCCAAACGCATGGGCTATATACCTGCGGTGTGAGCTATATATCTGTGGTTTCTTCCAAACAGTGGCCAGCTTCATTTCATAAATTCTCTTTCTATTGCGGTTTCTTCTCGATCTGCTCTGCGGTTTCTTCCATATCTGGTCCAGGTCTGCGGTTTCTTCCAAACGTGTGGGCTATATACTTGCGGTGTGAGCTATATATCTGCAGTGTGATAGCTGCGGTTTCTTCCAAACGGTGGCCAGATTCTTTTCATAAATTATCTTTTTATTGCGGTTTCTTCCCGATCTGCTCTGCGGTTTCTTCCAAATCTGCTCCAGGGCTGTGGTTTCTTCCAAACGGTGGTCATCTATACCTCTTTCAAACGTGTGGGCTATATACCTGCGGTGTGAGCTATATATCTGTGTTTCTTCCAAATGGTGGCCAACTTCTTTTATGGGAGATCACTGTAGATTTGGCTAGATACACATAAGAAGAACCCATATCTGTGAGATATTAGTTATTGGAGGTGTTTTTTACTCTTTCTTCTGTTTTTGCATGAGTAGATCTGTGGCTCTTGCTGCGGTGTACAATTTAGTTATTGAATAGATCTGCAGTATATATGTTAGATCACCATAGATTTGGTTAGCTATTGTGGCCTTCTCTTCAGCAATCTTTTATACCCAGCGCGAGAGCATTCTCCAGATGGCTCCCAGCTTCGCAAAAATAGCTGCTAGCTCAATTCCGTCCACCTCTAGGGGGCAAGCTCTAGCCCATATCGTGAGTGAAGCCCTAGCTCCCACTGTCTAGGTGGTCCAGGCCTCACTCGATGAGGATTTGAAGTTCTCTGAAAGTTCTCTAATTTGTCGATTCAATGGTTTTTGGTTGCGGCTAACAACTCTACACAATTGGATCTTAGAGGTATGGAAGCCTCTAATCCCTGATGCAATTAATATCTATCCCTGTGCTAAGGGTTTCTTTATAGTAGATTTTGAAAACCCTGAAAGCAGACAATGTATTCTAGATTCCGACCCTTGGTTTTGGGAAAAATCAGGCCTATTCATGAGGCCATGGAACCCATCTTTCGATCCCTCAACAACAGTCATAACCTCAGCACCAGTTTGGGTGATACTGCCAAACCTACCCTTGCATCTCTGGAATTTCTCTTCGCTAAAAGCCATTGGAAATGCAATTGGACAATTTTACTGCAGGTGCCCAGAAACAGAGGAATATGCTAGAACCACCTATGCACGCATCTGTGTGGAAATGGATTTCAGTGCCGGATTCCTAGCTGAAAGACATCTAACAAGTAAAGACTATGTGTGGAATCAAGAACTCAATTATGAAATTTTCCTCTTCAAGTGTCGATCCTGCTTTGAGACATGCCACCTAGCAAAAAATTGCCCAAAATCCTCCTAGAAAAATTATGCTAGAAAAAAAATCACCACAGATCTACATGGTGGGAAGGAGCACAGAGAGAACACTACACTGTCCTCAAAGAGGAATACTCTCGAGAAAAATCTGAATCACAAGAAATCAGGAAAGAGAGAAACATCTTTCAAGACAAGCAGGGGGAAAGCCCCGCCCCACAACAAAAGAGTGAACTCGACAACCCCTCAAGCATCAACAGTTATGAGGACTCGAATACCACACAAAATAAATCTTCATTTAACAGCGATGCAGATCTCCTAGACCAAACTTCTTCTCCGACTATCTTCAAAAAGACGAACACGGTGGATCACGAAGCTAAGACACCAATGTCCCAAGAATTAGAAGAGATGAAAGAGATGCAAGATAAATAAAGTTGGAAGACCGTAGAGAAAAAAAATAAAGCTACAACACCAATCTCGCCAAGAAAGACGAGGAGCCAGAGAATTAGAAACTAAGAAAATTATAGGTCCGATAGACCAATTTGGTCTCAGTGGACGTTAACCATCATCATCATCATCATCATCAGTATTAGGACCTTTGGTTTAATATTATTCCATTGGGTTCATAATCCCTTGGGATTTTAGTATTAATCCCTTGGGTTTATTATTCATTGGGGTTTTAGTCTTAATCCCTTGGGTTTATTGTTCATTTGGGTTTATAATATCAATCCCTTGGGACTGGGTTCATTATTCCCTTTGGTTTATAATATCAATCATTGTAAACCATTATCAATCATAGCCAAACATGGTCAATCATGGTTGAATGTCACATTATGACAAGAATTGTCTCACCATCAAAATAAACCATGTTAACTTTAGTGTTTGTAGTATTTATATTTGGGTTTACCAATGTCGGGTTTATAACATTAGTCCCATGCTTGAATGTCACATTTTGACAAATATTGTCTCACCATGAAAATAAAAGATTTTTAATTTAGTGTTTGTAATATTTATATTTGGGTTTACGAATATTGAGTTTATAATATTAGTCCCTTGGTCTTAATATTGTTCCCTTGGGTTCATATTCCCTTGGGGTTTTAGTATTACTCCCTTCTGTTTATTATTCATTTGGGTTTATAATTAGTGTTTGTAGAATTGATATTTGCCTTTACTCGATGTGAAGTTTATAATATTAGTCCCATGGGTTTAATATTATTCCCTTGGGTTCATAACCCCTTGGGGTTTTAGTACTAATCCCTTTGTTTTATTATTCCTTTCAGTTTCTCATATGAATCCCTTGGGTTTATTATTCGCTTAGGTTTATAATATTGATCATGGTAAACCATTCTCAATCATAGCCAACCATGGTCAACCATGCTTGAATTTCACATTGTCACAAGGATCTTTTAACCATGAAAATAAATGATGTTTATTTTGATGTTTGTAGTATTTACATTTGGGTTTACGATTGTTGGGTCTATAGTATTAGGCCCTCCGGTTTAATATTATTCCATTGGGTTCATAATCCCTTCGGCTTTTAGTATTAAACCCTTAGGTTTATTGTCCATTGGGGTATTAGTATTAATCCCTTGGGTTTATTGTTCATTTGGGTTTATAATATCAATCCCTTGGGGTTCATTATTGCCTTTGGTTTATAATATCAATCATTGTAAACCATTGTCAATCATAGCCAAACATGGTCAATCATGGTTGAATGTCGCATTGTGACAAGAATTGTCTCACCGTCAAAATAAGCCATGTTAATTTTAGTGTTTGTAGTATTCATATTTGGGTTTACCAATGTTGGGTTTATAATATTAGTCCCATGCTTGAATGTCACATTTTTACAAAGATTGTCTCACCATGGAAATAAAACATGTTTAATTTAGTGTTTGTAATATTTATATTTGATATAAGAAGAGCTTCGGCGTAAATCACATATAGAAAAACCTTTGTCTTTCAACATGTCCTGATGATGAACCACGCTAGTTGGTTCGAAACGCGTCGACAAAGGTCTTTCTATATGTGATTTACGTTGAAGCTCTTCTTATAACTGTTATGGATCACATAAGTCTCAATTCAACAATTTATATTTGAGTTTATGAATATTGAGTTTATAATATTAGTCCCTTGGTCTTAATATTGTTCCCTTGGGTTCATATTCCCTTGGGGTTTTAGTATTACTCCCTTCGGTTTATTATTCATTTGGGTTTATAATTAGTGTTTGTAGTATTGATATTTGCCTTTACTCGATGTGAAGTTTATAATATTAGTCCCATGGGTTTAATATTATTCCCTTGGCTTCATAATCCCTTGGGTTTTAGTATTTATCCCTTGGGTTTATAATATCAATCCCTTGGGTTTATTATTCCCTTTGGTTGATAATATAAATCATGGTAAACCATTTTCAATCATAGCCAAACATCGTCAACTATGGTTGAATGTCGCATTGTGACAAGAATTTTCTCAGCATCAAAATAAACCATGTTTATTTTAGTATTTGTAGTATTTATATTTGGGTTTACCAATGTTGGTTTTATAATATTAGTCCCTTGGTTGAATGTTGCATTTTGACAAAGATTGACTCACCATGAAAATAAACCATGTTTATTTTAGTGTTTGTAGTGTTTATATTTGGGTTTAACAATGTTGGGTTTATAATATTAGTCCCATGGGTTTAATATTATTTCCTTGGGTTCATAAACCCTTGGGGTTTTAGTATTGATCCCTTAGTTTTATTATTCCTTTAGGTTTATAATATCAATCCCTTCGGTTTATTATTCCCTTAGGTTTATAATATTGATCATGGTCAACCATTGTTAATGATAGACAACCATGGTCAACCATGGTTGAATGTCACATCGTGACAAGGATTGTCTCACCATGAAAATAAACCATGTTTATTTTAGTCTTTCTAATATTTATATTAGGGTTTACCAATGTCGGGTTTATAATATTAGTCTGTTGGGTTTAATATTATTTCCTTAGGTTCATAATCCCTTGGGGTTTGAGTATTAATCCTTTGGGTTTATTATTAACTTGGGTTTATAATATCAATCATGGTCATCTTTATTAATCTCTTGTATTTGTAATATGAATCCCTTGCACTCCTTGATCCCTTAGGTTTTTAATATTTATCCGTTGGGTTCAATAATTCCTTGGTTTTATAATATTAAACCATAGGGTTTATTAGTTCTTCGAGTTTATAATATTAGTCCCTTCTGTTTATCTTAGGTTTTTGATGAAAAGAGATCCTGGGGGTTAACCAAAATCCATTTCCTTAAAAAAATATCAATCTTGAGCCCTGTGGTTATGACCCACTAATCCTATCGGAAGCATTTCTTTAGGCCTTGAGCCTTTCAACCGGGGACTTACATTAAATCGGAGCCATATAAATTTACTAGTTATTAATAATCCTAAATTTGTTTGATAATATTTATATAGTTATTAATAATCCTAGATACCAATAATAATTAACCATATTTATACAAACCCTAAGATAAATATTAAAATTAATGAAACCTAATAATAATAATAATAATAATAATTAATAATACTAATATTATTATGAGTTTAGGTTTATAATAATATTAATATAATAATTATATAAGAATATAGTTTCTATTATTTGTATAGTTATTAATTATCATAAATAATAAATAATTGGTCTTTATTATTCTTATATATATATATATATATATATATATATATATATATATATATATATATATATATTTTAGTCCGTGTGGTTCGCGGACACCCGTGGTCAGTGGATGTCGGCTACGTCCATGTAAAGACTAGATCTGATCTCTAGGATCCTGCCCCTCGGCCATCATAGACCTAACCCAAGGTTTTTCGGGGAGAATTGACCTTGTGACCTTTCGAACGGCGAGGCACTGACTTGACCAGTTGGGCTAACCCTTGAGGCTATATTATAATAATATTGATTATATTATTATTATTATAATAATTATATTTGTATATTATAATAATAATATAACATTATAATTGAATATTATTAATAACTATATAAATATTAACAACCAAATTATTTCTATATATTATTATATTAATATTATAATAATAATATAAACTCCTAATTATATTATAATAATAGTGATTATATTATTATGATAATATAGTAATTATATTTCTATATTCTAATAATAATATAATATTATAATCAAATATTATTATTATTATTATTGATGATGATGGTGGTGGTGGTGGTTAACATCCGCTGAGACCAAACATTGGTCTAACGGACCTAAAGAAACAAATTATTTATTTTGACTTAAGATTTTATTCCTATACTCAAAAAGCTTGGAGAGAAGCCTCCCGAGCTCACTATAATTTTGACATTGTAAAAGGCTAGGAAGGTTAGTATTGTAACAAAGATTGTGAAACTGAGACCTAATGTGGATATACGCGAGGCACTCTAAGAGGAAGTGGTTTTCATCCTCGATGTTCCTATTCTCACATATATGGCAGATCCTTTTCATCTATGGCATTTTAGGAATTTCCCAATGACCTGTTTCACTATGGAGCTCATGAGAATTCGTTCTAATCTTTACTATATATATATATATATATATATAATTTATTTTTTTTTTTTTATTTTTTTTTTTTTTTTTTATTTTTTTTTTTCTGTGAGCTAGTTAAAATAGAGAGATACTTATATATATATATATATATATATATATATATATATATATATATTATATATATATATATATTTTCTGTGAGCTAGTTAAAATAGAGAGATACTTTTGATCTTCTAGGGTGGGGCTGATGACCTTCTTATAATAACTTAATTCTCTTTTAGCTGCTAAATCTTTTTCACACCACATTTTTTCTTTGAACTTAGAAGTAACAATATCTTTAATGTTATTTATGTTTTGCAATGCATCATTCTCATTGATCTCCCAATAGTTTAACCAGGCCCTTGTGTCTTTATGCCACCCCCGATTGAGCCTTAGGTGGTTTTGGCTAGAATTTAAAGCTAGACTTCTCTATGATCGTTTATGTTATTGAGTTTGTGCTTGTATAGCAGAAACCTAATCATAGCTAGGCTCTCAATAGGGGAAAGACCTGCTTCTATGAGGAGAATAGGGTAGAGTGTATTAATTTTAATTTTCAGGGTATAAGTTACAAAACGCTTCTGGATTTGCTCAATCTTTCTCCATGATTCTCTGGAGAAAGATTGAGCAAACAATATAATTATACAATATAATTGTTATTACTTTTTTTATAGTTTTATATTATTAGATTATTTAAATAACATAAGGATAATATAATATTATTATGAGATATTCTTATTATTAATTAATATATATTAGGAATTTATATAATTATTATAATATTAATATAATATTTATACAGTAATATATATAAATAATCTGGTTGTTAATATTTATATAGTTATTAATAATCCTTATTTATATAATTATTAATAATCTTAAATATCCATAATAATTATTAATGTGGTTGATATAAGTCTATTCGAGTATATCAATTACATTGAAATATGTGATTATATATATGCTTTATATACCCCTATCGGCGTATATCAACCATATTGGTAGATATGATTGTGCTAGTTTAAGAATTAAAATGGAATGATCTGTAGTGCTGTACTGAAGCGTGAATGACGGTGTATCATTTTTTACAGAAAAAGACGAAAGACTCAAGGCCTTGTTCCCACTGCTCGATAATCAACAATATAATGTGTGGTCCTTTTAAAGGGCAACAACGAGGTTGGGTTAAATGGTTGTTACTCAAGAATCCTTTGACAACACTGCCACTTCACTTCACTATGGAATGCCTTTTTATGCAAAAATGTGGGAGTTGTACTATCATCACACCCACATCATCCCCAGATTTTCTGGTTATCGCTAACTCTACAAGCTTTTTACAGGTAGCGATGGGGCCGCCTCCTAATGTTTGTCAAATTAAGTTGCTTCTTAACACAAAAAGGCCTGATGATATCCACTGCTTCTTGATTACTAACTTTATCCCACAACCTATCTGATGCCAAAATTAAAAACTCGCAATCAGATGTTATTTCAATCTTTCTGGTGTCTGGTTCAGCTATTGTCCATTCTTTCATGTGTGAATCGCCTATTTCGACAGATACTGCCAGGGATCCCTGAAACTCGCCAAACTCCGTGGCGGAGGTCCACAATTCCATTCAAATTCTCTATCCATTGTCACTTGTCCTCCCTTCCAGCCCGATGATCACATGTAAGGGCTTCTCAAGCACCATCTCTGCTAATAACTGCTCGGCAATCCTCAACATTGGAAACCACTAAGTTACCATTTATAATTAGAGCAGTTACACAAGTTTTACCGCTACCAACCTCTTGCTTCAAAAATTTTCCATCTGGTGTTAAGTACCCATCTCTAACAACCTGTTCAATAATGTCCTCTATTTCGTTTTTCATTTTGAGCATTTCTTTCAGAATATTCTACCCAATATTTTCGACAGCGAAAGCTGCAACTTTCCGACCGCTATGACCATCAAAGACGCCAAAAAAGCCCTGTTTGGAATCGCCAAGAACACTGACAATGGCCTTGTGGGTATCTTCCATGAATTCTCACTTACCCTTTTTGCACAAAACCACATAATGAAAACCCTCCATATTAACCTCCATCGGTTGCTCCACGGCCACGCTCGACGCGTTGAGGGCTGGCAAATGGAGTGGAACATCTAGCATCAGTGAGCGTTGCCTCTTGTGCAGAGGCTTGTGGAGGTTTGTCGTTACACCAAAACCCATCGGGATTGGTAAACGTAACAAATAGTAACTAGGATCCCTAGGGTGGAAATTATGGATTCTATAGAGGTGCGTTGATTCTTCCAACCCCCCCTTCAAATGCAACTCGGGCGAATTGAACCTAGGTCCAATCTCTGATACCATGTGGAGGTTTGCCATTACACCAAAACCCACAGGTGTTGGTAAACACTACAACCCAGTAACTAGGATCCCTAGAGTGGAAATTACGGATTCTATAGAGGTGTGGTGATTCTTCCAAGACCCCCGCTCAAATGCAACTCGGGGGAATCGAACCTGGGTCCAAGCTCTAATACCATGTGGAGGTTTGTCGTTACACCAAAACCCACAGGTATTAGTAAACGAAACAAACAGTAACTAAGATCCCTAGGGTGGAAATTATGGCTTCTATAGAGGTGCGGTGATTCTTCCAATAAAGCTTAGAGAACTTGTCCACTAAAAAGCAGGATCTGCAGAAGCCGAAGACCGAGGGAGAATTCCCTGCTACAATGCAAGCCATTTTTACAATCTGCAGAGGCTGCTGTATGTTGGTCGCTCTAATTGTTTTCACAATTCGAGCTCCACATAAATTGTCAACCCGAGAAGGTCTTTTTATTCCAAAGGTAATAGCGCACTGGATATGCTCAATTTCAAAAGCAGCTCAATGTTGTAGTAAAAGAAAGTCACACACATCTGTTTAAATTCATCACTCTATCAATTCACAGTCTACTTAATTAAAGCTGAAGTCAATTAACTTATAGCAGACACGATTTCTCTGTTACAGCAAAAGGTAATAAATTTATAAGGAAAGAAATCATTCAACCATAGCAGGAACAGGACCCTATTCCTTGGTGGGAACTTCAGCACCTGCTGCCTGGCACTAATCACACTGTTAAAGAAGTAAACTCAAGAGGTCAAGACCCTATTCCCAGGAACAGGAATCTTCAGCACTTGGCCTCTTGTTCCTAATCACACTGCAAGTAAAAGGAAGCAATCAATGGGAGCAAGACCCTATCCCTCTGTGCGGGGATCTTCAACACATGCTCTCATCATCCACTCGTGCATTCAATACATGTAGCGCTAAGAAACAGAGTATCACAAACCATGTAACTAGTGTTTCAGCAACAGAATTAAAGACAATACAAATACATAAGAAATAAACAGCTACAAGAATAAAAGGGTGAATCTTGTGAGGAAGGCGGGCCATTTCCTTCTCACAAGATTACCCGGGAGAAAGAATTAAACTGGAACGCTCAAAACAAGTCTTTATTCATCTGTCAAGAAACTGATACATTACAAAAAGGAGACTAGCTCCTGTCTCACACAATGCTGTTCTATGAATTACAGTTCGATCCCCTCTAATGATGATGTCTCCTCTTTTTAAAGAGGAGACATCATTTACAATTTACACAAGAGCGAATATCTCGATTCTGTTCAAAATAAGACTATTCTGTTCTTTCTTAAAAAGAGATACTGTTACAACCGAGACAACAGAAGTGCTATCTTTAAGATAATCCAGGTAACCATATCTTCGGGCTGCTGCTATTATCCACAAAAAGTTCTTCCAGAATCGCAAATTACGCATAACGGGATTTGCGTGCTTGACGGCTGTTTCAGCAACTGAGTTAGCTGTTTCAGCATCGGGACCAGCTGTTTCAGCAACGGGACCAGCTGTTTCAGTAATGGAGTCGGCTGTTTCAGCAACGAAGTCAGCTGTTTCAGCAACGGCCGCTCGTTCCCAACAAGACATATAACTTATCTGCGATCTTTGACTTGTGTTAGCAACAATGCACTTCAATAATTGATAAAATATAAGAGTATTATGGAATTAAATGTAAGACAGATTAACCATATAATAAAGAAGAGGTTTCTATATACCTTGGGATAAAGTGAATGATAAAGACATTGAGGTTCATGGTTTTAAGAGTAAAGTGATGTCAAAATATATAGCAAAAATGGTACATAGTGGAGTCCTAACACTATATAAATTCGATGGAGTGTCGTTCGGAGCCTGTTAGTGCTTGTGGTTCCAATTGCAGTGTCTGTTAAGCATTTATATGGCGTTCAATGCTTCAACTCAAATCAGATATAGGAAACGTGCACCATCAAACTCGTGTGTACGCGATCACAACCTTGCATTATTATATATGTAATACAACTGACTATGGGCTGCAAGACGATGAAACGGTCTAAAATTATAGAGGAAATCCTTATTAGTTATCATGTTTCTCTGGTCAAAGTCCCCGCTCGTCATGAAGGAAACTCCCAAAAGGTTAAATTTCTTATAATGAAAATTGATTAAATCAATATTGTTTGTACGTGGTCGCGCATGGCTGCCCTGATGGCGAGAAATAACCACGGGCACTAAAGTATGAAGGGTGACGTTAAGTTGTTTTTGTTTTGGAGTGAATAAATAGATTTAGTGTTTTTAATTTTAAAAAAATGGCATTTAGATTTTACAGAATTTAGATTTATCAATAAAAAAAATTATAGCATTTTAAACCAAATTGATAAAAAAAATATTATTTAAAAAAATAAAATAAAAATATTATTAAAAGAAAAGGCTTTAAACCTATAATTATTAATAACTTTATATTTTTTTATTCAAAATACATTTTTTTTAATTCTCTTTTTATTGAAAGATAATTTTTTTTTATTCAAAATACATTTTGGAAGCTTATTTTATTTCATCAAGTACATTCAAAATATGTTTTTCTTTTAAAATCTTTAATGGTTTAATGAAGATTTTCAAAATATTCTCTTTCCAAAATCTCAATAATTTACCAAATGTTTTAAACTTTCACTTACAACTATTTTTTGCTTTCAAAAGCTCCGGTTAGGTTGTTGAAGAATGTTAAAGCATTCAAAAGAAAGCTTCTATTAGAAAATCCTAATGGTGAGAGGGAAAGCAACCAAAATTTCAATTGAGGGCAGAGTTGGATGATGAGATTAATAGGATGTGCATGCCGATAAGAAAGATGTTAAAGAGAAGGACAACCAATAGAAGAATACAACTATCTGTGTATGTTTACCGCAACAAGTCATATGGGGTAAAGCATAATCAAGTTTGGGATCTGGGAAGATTGAGATCAATAATGGAACAACAATACAACTATATATGCGGATAACAACATCATTATATATGGGATCGAGGACGATTGAACGAACTGAAAACACATGACGAAGAGGTCATGAAAATTTTCAACTTGGGGAGTCTGATGTAGAAGCATCAACACTAGCCAATCCATTTTTGTCTAGAACCAAGAGGGTCATGAAGTCCTTCAAAGAGGAAGGAATTCCATCAGTTGTAAATTTCATAAAATAAAATTAGGAAATTTTATGTAAATACAAGTGTCCGGGTTCTAGAAAAATTTGGGTGGTTAGATTTTTTTGGTGAGCTAGTATTTTTGCCAAATAAGACTTTTACAAAGTAACAAGTGTAGAGTTATGTGTCTATACTTTTTGGATATGTGTCTAAACAATTTCGAGTTTGTTAAGATATTTCCTAGATATAGGAACTATGTCTTTATGTACAATTAGATGTTGGGGTTCAATGTCTCAGAAGTAGAGCGAGACAAAGCTTGAGAGAGGAAGGATGAGTAAATTTTGTGTAATTTATTTGTAAATATATATTATTAAAAAATATAACATGTTTTATGTTTGTACATGTCATATGTGTATTTTGATTCCGATGAAGCAGGGTATAAATGGTGGTGTAGAGTGAGACATTACGACAGAAGCACTCATAAGAGCTCAACTGAAAGTCCATCCCCTTATTAAATAAAACATTGATGAAAAGAAGATTGTTTCATTCACAAGAGTACTATCATTGACTTAGTTTTGTTATAAAAAATTGTGTTGTCTGTGTGGTCATATAGTGAGAGAGATTGTGTCACCAAATTAATCCCATCCATCTCTTGATATTTCATGAATACATATTATGTAGATACCTATGTGATACCTATTAGTTTGATTTTTTTTAGCGTATGAGTAGATCTGCGATGAATGCTTGACTTTCTTGATTTCATTCTTAGTGGGAAGTTATAGGTCAGACTTATATTTTTCAAGATGAAGATCTTCTACAAGAACTCTATTGAATCTAGTTGTGGCCATTTCTTTTATCTTTAAACCATAGATACTCTTGCATAGAGGAGTTTTTACCATTTACTACAAAATCCGAGATAATTCTTATCATCAAATTAGTGTAAGTCTGTCGAATGTACATAATGCATAATGTGGGAAAATATAGAGGTCTTAACATTTTGAAACTTGCTGTGAGTGAGCCTGATCCCTTATCCTATATTATTAGCTATCCACATTTGGACCACATCTCTATCCAGCTATATCTTTAGGTTGAAATAAGTATATCTAGATGCGAGCTTAAATATCGGCATTTGTCTCATTAAATAAAATAATATTCATAAAGTCACTCAGACTACTGGATTAAGCTAGCTATTTGGGCTGGTTTGACTTCTCATTGGATTCCCAGACTATCAAACCAACTTGGACTCAAATATCTTATGGAGGTTGCAACCTTCATGCACTGTATATTTAAAATCAGTAGCACCTGATTTAGGGCTACCTAACTAATGAATGCTTAAATTCCAGAAGAAACGAGAAAACAAAGAGTACCTTGAGTGGGCTTATGGTTGATATATTCATAAATAAGGGATGGTAATTTAGAAGACCACAAAGGGGAAGAGAGTGCTTAGTAACTTGCAAGACCAAGGCATTAAGGTGAACACACCATTAGGGATCTTTCTTTCGAGGCACAATCATGAATATGAGCATTGATCCTGGAGAGTGAAATCAAATATCAAAGAAAAGTAGGGACCAATGATTTAGAGAAGCCAGAACAACTGTGTCACAATATAAAAAATATTATCGAGCATCAAAATGTCACATAACCATTAATAAATGATATAATGTGACATAATAGTTGATGATTCTCACATTGCAAAATAACCATTGAGGATGTCATGGTGCGCCATAATCATTGAAGAATGTTGTAGTACAACATAACCATTGATAAATGTTACAATACAACATAACCATTAGGAATATCTGAAATAGACATAATCCATCTAAGTTTGATGTCTCAACATGATATAAGTATTAAGGAATGATAAAATCTAACATAACCCTTTAAGCATGTAAGAACACAACGTAACCCTTGATGAAGTCATGATGCAATAGAACCATATTATCAACCTCTCAGTATCACAATATGACATAATTATATTATCAACCATGGTCAATCAAATTCAATAATAAGAAATCATGGTCAACAATAATCAAACATGGTTAAACAAATCAACCATCTTCAACCTTGATTAGCCATAATCAAATATGTTCAACTATTTCTAGCCATAGTAAGCCATGGTCACTAAAATCCAACTTTGGTCAAACATGAGAAACCTTAGTGAAACAGTCTTAATAATAGTCAAACATGACAAAATTTGGCTAAACATAGTGAACCATAATCAACCATGTCCAAGCATACTATACCTTGGTCACCCATGGTCAAACTATACTCAATTATAGTTAATTGTAGTCGAATATCGTTAAAAATAATGAGAAATGGTTACACACATTTAAACATGAAAAATAATTGTTAACTAGAGTCATCTATGGTCAACCAAAGTCAAACATGGTCAACTATAACCAATCATATTTTTCTATAGTTAAACATGGTAAACTATAATCAACCATATTTTTCTATAGTCCAACATGTTCATCTTTAGTAAAACATAGTAAACTATAGTCAAGCATGGTCAATCATGGTAAAAATACTCAACTATGATCAAACAATAAACAATGATCAACCATGGTAAATTATAATCAAACATTGTAAAACATAATCAACAATGAGCAATCATTGTAAACAATAATCATAGTCAAATATCATAGATATTTTAATATTATTAGCATTGATACTTTAATTTGGAAATCTTCTAGCCTTACCCACAAATGTTACAAATGTCAATGGTCAAGTAGCACAACCAAGGTGGTTGATATCCCTTAGATGCCATTTTCCACCTTTTTAACTTATTCATGAACACAATTGGTCTTACTAACGAAACCCTTTCTCCAAGGATTATGCTAGTGGAACAACATATTGTGCTACTGACATCCCACCAACTTAATTTAAAAAAAAATAAAAAGGAAAAAATTGGAATGTATAATTGTTATTATCTTAAAAATATAGATTATCCTTGATTTCTAGACTTTAGCAATAATTTTATTTCTCATAATAAAGGGACTTGCACATTTTGGATGCTTATTATTAGTTCAAAATCAATCAAATTTGTCATATCCTGTTAACATGGTTGGGTTTAAAGGGTGTCATTTTGTATGACAATTTAGATTCAAAACTCAAAAGTAAATGAGAGAAAACTAAATTCCAAACATATTAAAAGTTGATGTGCCCTAGAACAAATGTCATGCCCACTAATATTGAGAATTATAATACTTTTAAATCACATTTTTTTGAACCTCAAAATAATTCGCTAAATCATAAATATATTAACGAAAAGACTAAAAAGATATCTTTATTTTAAGAATAATATAAAATATACAAAAAACAAAAACAAACAAAAAAAAAACTACTTTAATTTATGATGTTTAATCCCTCCTTACTATGTCATCAAAGCCATAACACATATCTGGATCCAAATATCACCCTCTTTATTTAGTTCTTAATTTAAATAAATCATTTTGTTATAAATTAGTTCTTCAGTTGAATAAATAATTTTGTTATAAATTCAACAAAGCATCAAAGCTTCCCATGATTAAACATCATCTTTTCTTTCTACAACGAAGCATAAATTATATTCCTAGGGTAAACTATAAACCTATGCTTTGAAAAAACTTTCTCTCTTCCACCATGGAAATCTTGTCATGATTGTTGTAATTAGTTTTAAGCGGATGAATGTATGTTCTCATTAAATCTATATATTTTGAGTTGACCTAATGGGCCTAATGGTTAAGAGCATGTGTTTCCTCCTAAGAAATCACAAGTTTAAAACTAGAAAGGGTAGAGAATGTATGCCTTCCTAAAACTTAGCAGTGAAATTGATACCCTAAAATTAAATAATAATAATAATAATAATAATAATAATAATAATAATAATAATAATAATAATAATAATAATAATAATATATTACTTACGTATATGCATTTTTTAGTAAAATTTTCTAATTTCAATATCACTTTTTATGTAAAAAAATAAATATAATAAATGAACTTTAATTTAATAAATAAAAAATAGAATAATAATAAAAAATTATTAATAATTTAATATTTTAAAATTGGAGGAGCGCGAGCTAGTGAAAACGGGGGTTTACATCTTACGAATTCTTCAGATCTAGGGTTCGAAACTGGAAAAGAACGGGATCAGAGTGGCAGAGCTATTCAGAAGAGGACAGATCCTGACCTGACAGATGGAAAATGAGGGGTCCATAGGGACCCCATCGTATAAGCATGTAATGATGCACAGACAGATAGCACAGGAAGGTGTGCAAATTGCTGGATATGAAAGCTCACAGAAAGAGGATGGAATCAACAAGGGAAGGAAGAGATATGAGGGTAAGGAGGAAGATCATAATGAAAAGCTGAAAGGAAAGGAGGACGGTGGCCAAACAGAAAACAGAGGCAGGGTGAAGGCCACGCAAGCACATCCCGACCAGGAAAACAAACAAAGAAAGAAGCAAACAGAAGAAGAAGAAGGGGTCCTAAATAAAGAGAACAAGGAACAAGAAGACAAAGTGGAAGCATGCAATGGCAAAAAGACTCAAGGCCCATGTAAACCTAAGGTGGTAGAAACCCTAAGAGTGGTAATAATAGATCCAGAGATTCAAGCCTACCGGGATCACATGACCGAACATGCAATAATCTGCAAGTTCATGGGACTCTGGCCAATGGAAAGAGCGTTGTTCCAATGGATAAAGCAGAAATGGAAACCCAAAGGTGATGTAAGACTACACTTAGGAGCCAAAGGTTTTTTCACTATTGTTTTTTCAAATCTAGAGGATAAGGATAGAATATTTGATGGCAGACCTTACTTCTTCGCTTCTGTGGGCCTATACATTTGGCCGTGGAAGCCCAATTTTGTGCCAGAAAAAGAGACCTTCAAGCAAGTGCCAGTCTGGATACACCTTTTCTCCCTGCCAATAGACTACTGGGGATATTCTGCTCTGAAACAGATAGGTGACAAATTAGGAACCTTCGTCAAAGCTTCAAAAGATACTCTGCAGAGAAGATACACCTCATGTGCCCTAATCTCTGTGGAAATGGATGTGTCAGGAGCCTTGCATGAGGGATTATGGCTGGAATACAGGGATGAGGACTATTTCCAAGAAATAGATTATGAGCAAATCCCATTCCGCTATAGAAAATGTCATGAGCATGGACATTTAATCAGAGAGTGTCCATTACATAGAGCAGTAGAAAACCTTAACGTAGATAGAGCAGAAAAGAACAGGGAGATCTTTACTCGACCAAGAGCGAGACAAAGAGCAAACAGGAAACGTCCAACCAAAGCAGGAAAATCACAAGGTAATACTAGTAATGCTTTCGAAGTATTGGAAACTGAGACAGAATCAGAGGACAATAACAAGGAACAAAATACCGCTGAAGCAAACAAAACTACAACAGTGCTTGAAACCAAAACAGTGGAGGAAAATCCTCCAAATATCACACTACAGAATCAATAGACAACGGAAGGGGTAGATGAAGACTCAGAAATGCTCATAAGTGACATCGAAAGTGATGATATGGAGCTTAATGACATACTAGAGCAAGAAGGAGTTAATCTACCAGACATGGTGGAACACTGGAAAAAGAAGGGGATGGAGCACATAGCAGAAGAGGAAGTGAGGAGAATCAATGAGATACTAATAGCTTGACAGAGAGTAGAAATCGAGAGGCAAAGCAAGAACTTGGGCGTAACAAAAGGAATGGGACACCGAACAAAAGGTCTACTTCAAACCTCCACAAGCTCCAAAAAAAGGAAAAAGAGAGGATGCAGAACAAATAATGAGGCACTACAGGAATTGGGACAAATGCTCTTAAACTCTGGTAAGATGAAAGCTCTAGAAGCTTTTTCTCTTAACTGCTAAATATTGTTTTGAAATGAAAGTTATCTCTTGGAATGCTAGAGGGCTTAATAGCCAATTAAAACAATGAATTTTAAAGAAGAAGGTCCAAAAGGAAAATCTAGACATTATATTTGTGCAAGAAACCAAATGTACAGGTAGCATTATTTAGAATGTAAGCAAAAAATTAGGTAAACATATGGAATACATGGAAACTGCCAGCCATGGATGGGAGGGAGGTTTAATTACCCTGTGGGATCCGCGAGTTATCAAAATCCTCTCCTCTGAAGCTACCAGATCCTTCATAGCCATAGAAGCTCAGATGATAGGAAATTCAGAAACCTATCTATGTACTAATGTCTACGGGCCTCAGAAGCTAGAAGAGAAGTTTCTTTTTCTGAGAACTCTACTAAATATGAAGCTAAGATATCCCAGAGCGAAGGTAGTCATAGGAGGAGATTTCAATATGATAACTACATTAATGGAAAAAAAAGGAGGGATAAGGAAACTCAACAAAGATTCTGAAGCCTTCTCAGAGTTCATCAATTCTGCTAAACTTGTGGATGTCCACCCCAAGAGTGGAACTTACACTTGGAATAACAGAAGGGGAGGTGAAAGACAAATTGCTTCTTGACTAGACAGATTTCTAATCTCCGAAAGCATTCTGTTGGAGGGAGTTATAGTAGAATCAGAAATACTCCAAAGTGGAGGATCAAACCATTGGCCCATTTCTCTGAATGTGTCTATCCAGGGAACTCCAAGAAGCAAGCCATTTAGATTTGAGAAATTCTGGCTCACTCATCCGGATTTCATTCAACTTATTGAAAAATGGTGGCATGAACCGGTGGACATCAGAGGCACCAAAATGTACAGATTACAAGGCAAACTGAGATATATCAAAAACAAAATCAAAATATGGAATGAAACAGTTTTTGGGAACATATTCAAAGAAAAATCCAAATTAGAGGAGCAATTGGAGCAGATACACAAAGGTTGGATCACTGGAGACATTAACCCAGAAACAACAAACAAAGAAAAAATGCTAATGTAGCAATGGCAGCTTCATTGCTAATAAGAGGAGACCCTTTGGAAACAAAAGTCTCGGATTCAGTGGCTCAAGGAAGGGGAACATAATACAAAATTCTTCCATAGATCAGCAATGGACCAGAGGGGAGCGGACAAAATCCTCAATCTCAAAAATGAATAGGGAGCCATTCTTCAGACACATCAAGAAGTCTCAACCCTGCTAACTTCACATTTCAGCAGCATAGCTAAAGAGCCAGAGGTGGACAGGACAGAAGCTATTGAGGAACTTATCCAATCCATTCCCAAGACATTGATCACCAATGAGAAAAACCTAGCACTAACTTGAGAAATTTCTTTGGAAGAGGTGGAAGAAGCGGTTAAGGGCATGCCAAATGATAAAGCTCCTGGGCCTGACGGGTTTACCATGAACTTCTACAAGGCTTTCTGGGACATTGTTAAAACAGAGGCCTGGGAAGTGGTGGAAGACTCTCGGTGTTCTGCCTCAATCCTCAAGTCCCTAAATTCTACTTTCCTCACCCTGATACCAAAAGAAGAGGAGGCCAATACCCCGGCAAAATTTCGGCCTATTGCTTTGTGCAATGTTATATATAAAATTATCTCTAAAGTCATAACTAATAGGATGAAACCTATTGTTGGACACCTAATCCTAAATGGGTTAGTGTGGAAGTCGAATGGACAAAAGAAGTCCAAGAGACCTTGGGATCTGAAACCCAAGAGTCACAACATTGTATTATAAATGTACATCTCCTGTTAATAAAAAAATGTACTCACTGATTTATCTTTCCTATTCTATGTTTTCCATGTGTGTTTAACATGGTATTAGAGCGGGCGATCTCCTGCCCTGCTCCATTGTGAGCCACCTGTTTCTGTGATCCACCTGTTTCAGCGCTGCCATTTCTCTGTTGTGAGCAGTCCTGGCCCTCTGCCATATTCTTTTCAAGCGCTGCCTTATAACGCCTCTGTCATCAACGCCTCTGCCCTGAGCACTGCGCTGCTCTGTCCTGCGTTGCTCTGCCTCTGCCTGGGATATGCTAGTAATTGAATATCGCTGCTCTGTCCTATGCTGCTCTGCCTCTGACATGGTCTGAAATTCTCTGCGCATTCGTTTTGAACCCTCAACCAACCGTAACCAATGCCTTTGGTATAATCTGCCTTCTCCCCAGCCTGTGTGTTACATTTACCTTAGAGCGAATCTTGTCGGCTATATTTTAGCTGTCTTTTTTGCCCAGTTCTGTAGTACGAATTGCAGCCATTTTATTGTTCTTGACAGAATATTTGAATGTAACCTCCAATTCTGAATACGTTACATCCACCACTCAAGCCATAGGCTATCAATCCAAAGCACAACAGCGCTGCTCTCTCCACGCTGGTCATATGCTCCAAACCGCAACGCATCATTATTCTCCTGCCCTGACGCTTCCACTGGCCTGAAGCCTGCTCCATGCAGATGGTGTCAGTATACGTTTTATTCTCTGAATAGGCCGCCCTCCAACCATTATGCTCAGTGAATATCGTTGGTCCGACTTGCCAAATGGTGGTTACTTGCAATGGACAGCCAGCCATGGATGATGGCCTTTCGAGTTTGATTTTGAAGAATTGATTGTTGAAGGTTCTGATAGTGTCGTTGCTGGTTGTGAAAGCAGACTTGTGAAGTCAAATCCCAAGCTCTCTCGGTGAAATTCTGTGCTGGTAGTCCCTGCTTGTTAAACCATTCATTTAGTAGAGACCATGGAATCCGAGTCATAATCCCAGCACCATCCCCTGAATCATTGTCTGCACCACATCCTCCACGATGCTCCATGCAACTCAGCGCTGTGAGAGCATCCTGTATAATGCTATGAGATGGATTATTCCGTAGACTTGCAACAAATCCTACACCACAGGCACCTCTCTCAGCCAATATGTCTTCCAGGTTCACTCTCTCGGATGCCTGGGGCCGGCGGTTCGAATCCGGCGATTTGTTGGTCTGCTGAAGCTCGAGAACAGAGCAAACTTTCGTCCACCTGCAATAAAATCTTCTACCGTGGAAAGGCCTTCCCTCCTGAATTCGAGGAATGCATTTGAATATGAGAAGGCTGCAAACAATGAACAAATCCATCAAATGCAGGCAATGAAAAGAACTTGCTTCCTATCATAAGAGAAGTACAGAAACTACGTGCTCAGTTTGCAATTGCTGACAAAAGAATTCATGGTAATTGTTCCATTTGGAAATGCTATGTTCATGAAGATCATAATATCAAATGGTATTGTAGTTTGCACAAATGTATTACTGTTCTAGCTTGAAGCGGTTTCATGGTTATAATAACTACTTCCAGCACTTCAGAGATCGTGCGTGGGAACTTGTGGATTCTATGTGAGCCTGAACTCATTCCGATCGAATCGCGTCCAATTTCAGTAGCTTTTGACCTAGAACCAGCAAAAGATTCGGTTTAAGGTGCGGGCGAATGCCCATTTTAAGATTTCCGAGGAGTGTTTCTGTCTTCAGGCTGTGAGGTCCGTTTTCCAGGAGTTTGTTTCGTCATTTTCACAGGTCTATTATCTCTTATTCTATCCTTCTTTGCATGCAAGTAAATAAATCAGATGGAAAGCTAGGCGGATATCGAAAAGCAGGGTAAGATTGCTTCTTTTGTTGAAATAGTTGGGGATTCCACAGACAAAGCACGACAGTTTTTGCAGGCAATCCGGGTAATCGGAGTCACATACCCATGCATATATCTAAATTAATAATAAGGACCTCTGGGTGGTTGGTTGCTCATACGGACACTCAACTCTCGCGGACCCTTTAATCTATAAAGGGATTTGTCGCGTCCAAGTGTTTTTTCGAATGTTATAATACAATTTCTGCATCATTCGGATGGGTACAGTATGCTATCTAATTCTCTGATGGTTGTATAGATTGACCCTGATTTTCCACCTGCTCACTTGTAGTTATTTGCAGTTCCCATTTTTTTCATCCACTGAAAATACTGATATCCAATTGCCGCATCACTGCTGGGTGCTCCATCAACATATATTCTGAGATGTATCTGTCATATATTATGTTATCGTATTTGAGTAAATATACGGTGCTGCTCGATACATGATATGTGACTTCGTAAAAATATAAAATAATTTGTTGAAGTTGGATTGTGGGCACATTTTTAAAGGGTTTTATTTGAAAGTCCGGACGCGTTGTCTTGAATTTTAGTCCCACACCCAGTAAAATTGGTGGTCTGCGTTGAAAACTGAAGATATGCCAATGGTTTGATCGTACGCCAAATGCTTTACTTTGAAGAAGTGGCTTCAATGCATGTCAGAAAAATGAAAACTTTGGATTACCTGCTTGCTTAGACCGAGCCATATTTTCAAATTCAGGCTCCTATATTTACAACTGTCTAGACAAAGAGGAGCCTATTTCAAGAGGAAAAGTTGGTTTCAAAGCATCTTCAAATCAAGTTCTATCAGTTTGTGTTCAAGTTGGCCTTTGTAGGCAGATTTTATCATTGTCACAGAGTCAAATCTCCTTAATAATTGGCTGCATATACCTCTGAAGCAGGGGCAAGTATTCTCTAATCTCCATCCTCATCCATTCCATCAAAGAACTGAGACATTTTTATTAAAGCTGCCTGAATACGTTTGAGGCCTGAATGGTATGGTGATTTGTTTCAAATACACTTTGAATAGTTTGAATTCCATTTGCAACCAAGATTCTGTGAATTCCATTTGCAACCAAGATTTTGTGCTTCTGTCCCTATAGTTGGATCTGATTTGATTGCTGGTGTCATTCATATTTGTAAATACTTTGCCGAGGTTGATCGCTGTAAATTACAGTTCAAAGAATGCCCATGACATGGTGTTATAATTATTGAAGTTTTGATAACCATCATTTATGAAGAAGTACTTGAAGGATCCAAGCAGTTGCTACTACCCCAGTTGTGGAACTATATTTAAAACTCATTATAGTTTATGTTCCTTGATTCATTTGCTGCACATTTACAAAGGATTTTTCTGTGTCTTTGTACTGTGAGTGGGTGTTACTTTTACTCATTGGGTCATATTTGTAATCAGTGTTTTAAAGGGGTGTAATTTTGACAATGAAGAATATGCCTCGAATTACTGAAATATTAGAGTTCTTAAAAACTCTGATATATTCCTCTAATCATGAAACATTCCAAATCAGCAAAGGATCTCTCTCAGAAATTCAGACATGTTTACAAAATGCACAGGAAAAGATCGATTTTTTGCAGCTTGAATCACAGCTACAGCAAGAAGAGCTACATCAAAATAGACACCATTCTGAACCTGTTTCTGTTCAGAACATTGAGACAACCACCCATCAGCAGCATGTTAATAATGGTACAGTTCATTCAAATAAAGCAGCAGTTGTATATGCAGATGCAGAAACTCAGTCTGCACTTCCCAAGCCTATCATCAGACCTTGGGAATAGCTTGTCCACAACAAGCACAGAACTGGTCTTCGATATGAAAAGGACTTGTCCTTTCATATTCCAGACTATGACAAGCCCATTTAGTTTCAGAGTGCTGGATTCATTTATTATGACAATTCACTTGCTCCTCATGACAGTTCAGCTTCAGCTGTTCTAGACTCTGCCCCTCTTCCACAGCAACAGCAGCAACAACAACAACAACAACAGATTGTGAAATGCCAACACTGTGACTGAGTTGGCCATTTGAAATATCACTGTTTTGATCTTCATCCATGTAAGCACTATCATAAAACCACTCATTCTTCAAACAGATGCTTCAAAAACAAACGTCCTGCAAGAACAAAGATTCATCTTGGATGGATCGCTTCTTGGCAATGGGCATCAACAACCAAGAAGATATTCCAAACACATATTAGAACTTGTTCCAAAGTATTGAACAGTCTTGCAGTTGAGTTTTCTCCATCTTCTCACCTTGTATCTGACAGGGGGGGAAATGATGGTCATCTACAAGCTTCAAAGTCACATCAAGCGAGCCTGAGCCACAATCTGCCACACCAGTTTCAGAGTTGTAGCCAGAGACAAAGATGCCCATAAACATGCCTTCAGTTGGCAACCTGGGACACTTTCTCTAGCAGAAGACTTCATCTTCTTGCCAGTTTTGAAAGAGTTCCTGGAACAAAATTGAGAACACTTCCTCTAGCAGAAGACACCAGCTTCTCGCCAGCTGTGGAAGAGTTCCAGGAATTGCATTAAGCATTCCAGAGTTATTGGTTATCCTTAAACCATCACACGTTGAGACTTCCCTTTTCAGGTTAAAGTTTTACCTTTTATGCGGGGTGAGACCTCCCTTTTATGGTTGAAGGTTTCACTCTTTAAAACAATAGGATCACTTCCTCTAGCAGAAAACTTCAGTTTCTTGCCAGTTTTGGAAGAGTTCCGGGAACTGCACTAAGCGTTCCAGTGTTGGTGGTCATCCTTAAACCACCGCCCTTTATACCAACATTTCATAGAGCACATTCAGCCTAGTGCTGCCATGCAATTTTTGCACATTTTGTATTACAGCTCTCTTCTTGGACTCATACATAACCCTTCAGATTAAGGGGGGGAATGTTGGACACCTAATCCTAAATGGGTTAGTGTGGAAGTCGAATGGACAAAAGCAGTCCAAGAGACCTTGGGATCTGAAACCCAAGAGTCACAACATTGTATTATAAATGTACATCTCTTGTTAATAAAAAAATGTACTCACTGATTTCTCTTTCCTATTCTATTTTTTCCATGTGTGTTTAACACCTATTCTTCCGGGCCTCATCTTTGAAGAACAATCGGGATATGTTGAGGGGAGACAAATTTTGGACAACATTTTACTAGCTTAAGAAATGATTCATACACTTCACTCCAGGAAAATTGAAGGTATGATGATGCAACTTGACTTATCAAAGGCATATGATAAAGTGAACTGGAATTACGTTGAAGCAATTTTAAAGGCTTTCGGTTTTTCCACTCAATGGATAATATGGATTCTAGCCCTGTTCAAATCTACTAAATTTTCCATTTTGGTAAATGGTGCCCCGGACGATCAATTTTCTCCCTCATGAGGACTCAGGCAAGGTGACCCATTATCACCCTTCCTTTTTGTCATCCTGATGGAAGGATTAAGTAGAATCATTCGCAGCGCCAAAGAGAAAGGAAGTATCAAAGGATTGCAGCCCCTGCCTTCCATCCCAGTGACCACTCACCAACAATTTGTTGATGACACAATGTTACATGGCACCCCAACAGTCAAAGAAGCCTTGGGCTATAAAAGGATCATCAATCTTTTCAGCAAAGCTTCAGGTATGGAAGTTAACCTATCTAAATCCACCATCTTTTTTTTCAATACTCATTTAGCAGTGCAAAAAAATCTCTCTACCATTCTAGGCTTCCGGAGAAGCAACCTGCCCTCTAGGTACCTAGGAGCTCCTCTATCGGATAAACCCTGGCAAAAAATTCATTGGGAGAAGATCTTAGCTAGCATGGAGAAAAGATGCCAACATTGGATCCACAGGGCCCTCAATTTTGCCGGTAGACTAGTCTTAACCAAAGCAGTCTTGCAAGCTATTCCGCAATACTTTCTCTTTATAATTCTAGCTCCCAAAGGAGTCCTGCAGCAAATGAGGGCAATCCAGAGAACTTTCTGATGGTCGGGAAACGCAGAGAAGAAAAAGTGGGCACTAGTGGCATGGAACAAATTATGTAAACCCAAACAACTAGGAGGGTTAAATCTACTAGACCCCTATACCATCAATAGGGCATGCGGTGCCAAGCTGTGGTGGAAATGGCTGAAGGAACTCAATCTTCTGTGGGCTAGACATTGGAAGGAAAAATATGCTCCAATGCATAGTATTCAGCACCTGATCAGAATGCAAGAGAATCCAGAAGGCTCTCCGGTCTGGAACCATGCAAGGAATAATCGACACATTATACAGGAGAATACCTTCTGGCAAATTCGCAATGGATAAATGACCCTTTTCTGGGAGGATGCCTGGCAACAACTCCCCAAGCTAGAAAGCCCTGAATTTGCAGGGTTGCAACGAAATTACCAGGAGCTTGGGAAAATAACGGTGAATCACTATTGGACTCCTAACAATAGGGACATGGAATGGAGATATTGGGCATTCAATGAAACATAGAACTTGGCCGAAGCAAACAATGACATCAGAGATCTGCAAACACTGCTAAAAAAAAGAAGAATTAGAATGGCAGAAGACAACAACCTACTAAGATGGGGTAAGCAAGGAGGGGGCAATGTCATGCTCAAAGAATCCAGAAACTGTATCGAAGATTCGGAGCAAGAAGAAAAGGTTAAATGGAGCAATAGGGTTTGGGATTCTCAATTCTGGCCGAAAATTAAAACATTCCTCTGGCTCCTAATGCACAGGAAAACTCTCACTTGGGAGAATCTCCAAAAGAAAGGGTTTTGTGGTCCTTCTAGATGCCCAATGTGAGAAAAGGAAGAAGAAACAATGAATCATCTCTTCAACACTTGTGAGGTTGCAAACCACCTGTGGAATTGGGCGGAAACCATTTTGCAGCAAATGGACAGAATAAGAGAGTCCATTCAAGCAACTATCGAAAATTGGCGAGGCAATTTCTCGATCAATCAATTGGTCAACCTCATTTGGAAAAATATGCCAGGGTTTATCACATGGACAATTTGGAAGGAAAGGAATAGGAGCGTATTTTTAAACGAAACCAGAAACATAAATCACTCTATAGAAATAATCATTCAAAATACCAAGCAATTGATTCTTGTCAAAGGAAAACCTGACAAAGATACTAAAACATCAACTGGGGACTTACAAATCTTGAAAGCCTTTAACCTGGATAAAGGAACATTTGCAGCTACCGTATATCGCCAATAGGAGATAAGTTCCACTTTAAGCATCTGGAAACGACCACCTTCAGGTTTCCTCAAGCTAAATTTCGATGGTGCCTCTCGGGGAAAGCCAGGTCTAGCCGGCATCGGAGGCATTATTAGGAATAGCGAAGGATAAATTCAGTACATCTACAGCAGAGCCTTAGGGAAGGAACCAACAATGAGATGGATTTCGCAGCAATGGAACAGGGACTGAGAATTCTTAGGAAATTACAGGCGGGCGCAGTGGTGGTAGAAGGGGACTCCCAGCTCGCAATCACAGCAATGAGAAGGATGTTTGCGGGAGCTAAAGCAAACAAAGTTGCACAGCATTGGTGACTAGACAAAGTAACAGATAGTATTGCCAATCATCTTGGGCATTTCAAAGGGTTAATCTTTCAAGTTGTTCGCCACAAAGCCAATACAGTTGCAGAGCATCTAGTAAATTATGGTATAGAGAACCCAAACGACATCATGGATAGCTGTTGGCAGGACGTCACCTGCCCGGAAGTTAGAAACAAATGTACCCTAATCTCGAGGCAGGATATGGTAAATGAAAGTTAAGGACAATGGGATAGCGCTCTTACAAGCATTGGGATATGGTTAAGATCAATTATACTACGGGGAGAATTAAAGGTCGGCAGAGGAATGAAGGATAGGCAGGAAATGGGCATTCAATTCACAAGCAGGTGAGAGTCACGCCCATCAACTCCATAAGCGGAAAGTATGAGCGACGTCGGCGCCCATATAGAAATAAGGACACTTGGCACGCTTTGGAGAAGCCCAAGAGAGGCAAACTTAAGAGTAAAAATCCAAGACATCATCGAAAGGATATACCACGATATAGAGATAATCATGAAGGAATTTGCGGCCAGCAGGTGAAAAGATGGAAAGCTGCAAGTGGCTCACCCGATCTCTCCTATATAACTTCAATACCCAGTATCGGCAGCGCCACTGTGCACTCAGTTAGTCTGCAGAAATTCTTTTCCTCGGTCCTCAGAATACAGGGTAGTCGGGTGCTTGAGTTCAAGATAATGGCGGGTGAAAGTAGTAGAAATGCATCTGCAAACCGGGATCTCAGGCACGCCCGGGAGGCCTATGAAACAAGGACATCGCAGAGGGAGAAACGCAAGATCGAGGAGCTGGAGGCCATTGTTACTGAGGAAGAGGAAATTTTGGAGGAGCAGGATCTGGAAAAGGACATGGAATGGGTCCACGACCCTGGAACGTCTACAACCCGAGCCACCCAATATGTCCGCACACAAGCGGAAATGTGGAGAATGAAAATGCTACTGGCAAAGGCCATAAGTATGCAGGGTGACTACATCAGCCAAGCTCGACAGGCTCAACATGCTATTGTTGTTACTTCTGCTGAGCATGCGGCGATCTTGGAAGGCTTGGATTTCAAAATTAGCTGTCTGGAGCAACAATTCGACAGCATCTCTAAAAAACTGAATGTCCTGATTAGTCTTCTACGACACTCCATATGTCAAGAAGCTGCCAATGCTGGGGAAAGGGTAGAGGGGATCACGAGCAACAGTAAGAGTACACTTTCAGCACCTCCTCAGGTGGGTAGAGCCAAAGCTCCAACTAGGCAGGATTCCCCCAAGAATTATGTGGTTCTCGAGATGTAACTGGTCTCTGTTGCAAGCTTTTGATGAGTTCTTGGGACATGGATCTGCATATGCGATCGTTGGCCTGGGAATTTATCCGTCTTATACACTTTTTTTGTTTTCTGCTTTTAATGTCCGTGGCTCCATGTGGGTCTCTGTTTGCTCACTGTCTGTTTTTTGGTCAATGCCTGACTGTCTATGCTGCCCTGCGTGGTGTGCCCTAGGGTTCTGCAGGAGGGTTTTTTGGTCAAGATGATATGTATGCATATCAGGAAAGCCGTCTTATGTTTGCACGAGCAGATCTTTTGTAAATATGTATTTCTATCTTAATATAAAATGTTGATTTACACAAAAAATAATAATAATAAATTATTATTATTATTATTATTATGGTACATTGTCATCATGCTTTTGAAAGAATGTTTCTCCATTTCCTTAAAGACATATTGCACCATATAAATTAAATAAAAAATGAAATAATAATAATAATAATAATAATAATAAATTATTATAATACATTGTCATCATGCTTTTGAAAGAATGTTTCTCCATTTCTTTAGAGACATCTTGCATCATATATTTAACTCGAGTAACATAGGGATATAATTATATGGATGATGTAGGAAAAAATAAGAAAAGGAGATAGGTTATTACTTTAACTTTGCAAAATGTTAATCTCAAATGAAGTCCTTTGGAATGAAATTTCAACAATGTTGTGATAAACAAATAAATAACAAGTTGATTTTAAAATTATTATTTTTAATTCAAATTACCTTAATTACTTTATCAAGTCACTCTATAGCTTTGATTTATAATGAAATGTGATTAATTAATAAGCATGTTGAACTTATGACATGATTAATTTATAATCATGTTGAACTTATAAGCCATTATAATATATCTTATTAATAAAAGAGAACTTATAAGTTATTCATAGGCGATGAGAATTTAAAATTTAATGTAAAAAGATAGATGATGAGTGTTGAAAACCATACTTTCTAATCCTAACCTTGATAATTATATACAAATTATATTTTCCTTTTTGAATTGTGTAGTTTAGAAGCTTCTCAAAATCATTGCATGGATTGATCATAAATTAGACAGTGAATGGAATTTAATGTAATGCTAAGAACACAAATCATATATTTTTTCATTATTTCTATGTCACCCTAGCTCAATTTGTTATCATAATATGCTTATAAAACATCATTTTTATTATTTTATCTTTTACTCTAAATATTAATTACTCTTACCAATTTGTAAGTAAGAGTTACCAATAGCATAAGCTATAATTGTGACAAGAGCTTTGAACTAATTATAAATAAAAAATATTTTTATATCAATGTAAAAGTGAAAGAAAAGACAGCAATAAAGTGATAATTGAAATAAAAATTTAAATAAATAGATAGTTAAACTCTTTTCTATATATATATATATATATATATATATATTTGATTTTTTCATATATCAATATATATTTTTATTTGAACCGAAGAAAACTTCCTAAGTTACACATTTTGAAATTTAAAAAAACAACTAATCCCTCTCACTTTTGCAATTTTCAATAATTGTGTATTTAGAGAAGAGAAAATAATAACAATAATATTTTAGATTTCTCATTCTTTCAAAATAATTCATGGTTTTGATCTCTTGGATTAGAATTATTTGTCTAAGCCTAAAAGTTCATGGAGTCGATCAAATTAAACTTAACTATAATTAATATACATTAACCAGGTCATTCTCCACTTTTTTTTAAATTAATGATATTCATGCATGTTTATCAACAACTTTTTAATTTAATAATCATACTCATATAAAATAATATACCATAAAATATACTTTGAACACTATTCGACAACTTTTAATTTAATAATCATACTTATATAAAATAATATACCATAAAATATACTCTAAACACTACTGGACGAGAATATTATTACACTAAATATATTGTTTAAAAGTCCAAAAGAATTTTATTAATTTATATTTTATATTTTATATTTATTATAAGAGCAATTTGTAGTTTTCCAAAATGACATTGCGCACATATTTTAACGAATGGTAAAGAGTGGAATTTATCTAAATCGTATTAAAAAAAATCTTCTAAAACATATAGGGCAGTAGTCAAGTGAATAGTTAATACTTAATTTTAAGTGTATATATACATGATAGGTATAAGAGTATTCATAGAGTGTATGCAGTGTATGCTACGTCTTTATTATTTGATTATAAAGACGAACAAATGATTATTAGAATAGTCATGGTTCGAAACACGTCGACAAATGATTTTCCATGTGATTTTCGCCGAAAAATATTTCTCTAAAGAGAGAAACATCTTTCAAGACAAGCAGGGGAAAGCCCTGCCCAACAAAAAAAGAGTGAACTCGACAACCCCTCAAGCATCAACAGTTATGAGGACTCAAATACCGCAAAAAATAAATCTTCATTTAACAGCGATGCAGATCTCCTAGACCAAACTTCTTCTTCGACTATCTTCAAAAGACGAACACAGTGGATCACGAAGCTAAGACACCAATGTCCCAAGAATCAGAAGAGATGAAAGAAATGCAAGATAAAGAAAGTTGGAAGACCGTAGAGAAAAAAAAGAAAGCTACAGCACTAATCTCGCCAAGAAAGACGAGCCAGAGAATTAGAAACTAAGAAAATTATAGGTCCGATAGACCAATTTGGTCTCAGTGGACGTTAACCATCATCATCATCATCATCATCAGTATTAGGCCCTTTGGTTTAATATTATTCCATTGGGTTCATAATCCCTTGGGATTTTAGTATTAATCCCTTGGGTTTATTATTCATTGGGGTTTTAGTCTTAATCCCTTGGGTTTATTGTTCATTTGGGTTTATAATATCAATCCCTTGGGACTGGGTTCATTATTCCCTTTGGTTTATAATATCAATCATTGTAAACCATTGTCAATCATAGCGAAACATGGTCAATCATGGTTGAATGTCGCATTATGACAAGAATTGTCTCACCATCAAAATAAACCATGTTAACTTTAGTGTTTGTAGTATTTATATTTGGGTTTACCAATGTTGGGTTTATAATATTAGTCCCATGCTTGAATGTCACATTTTGATAAAGATTGTATCACCATGAAAATAAAACATGTTTAATTTAGTGTTTGTAATATTTATATTTGGGTTTAAGAATATTGAGTTTATAATATTAGTCCCTTGGTCTTAATATTGTTCCCTTGGGGTTTTAGTATTACTCCCTTTTGTTTATTATTCATTTGGGTTTATAATTAGTGTTTGTAGTATTGATATTTGCCTTTACTCGATGTGAAGTTTATAATATTAGTCCCATGGGTTTAATATTATTCCCTTGGGTTCATAACCCCTTGGGGTTTTAGTACTAATCCTTTTGTTTTATTATTCCTTTCGGTTTCTCATATTAATCCCTTGGGTTTATTATTCCCTTAGGTTTATAATATCGATCATGGTAAACCATTGTAAATCATAGCCAACCATGGTCAACCATGCTTGAATGTCACATTGTCACAAGGAGTTTCTAACCATGAAAATAAATGATGTTTATTTTGATGTTTGTAGTATTTACATTTGGGTTTACGATTGTTGGGTCTATAGTATTAGGCCCTCTGGTTTTATATTATTCCATTCGGTTCATAATCCCTTGGGCTTTTAGTATTAAACCCTTGGGTTTATTGTCCATTGGGGTTTTAGTATTAATCCATTTGGTTTATTGTTCATTTGGGTTTATAATATGAATCCCTTGGGTTCATTATTGCCTTTGGTTTATAATATCAATCGTTGTAAACCATTTTTAATCATAGCCAAACATGGTCAATCATGGTTGAATGTCGCATTGTGACAAGAATTGTCTCACCATCAAAATAAGCCATGTTAATTTTAGTGTTTGTAGTATTTATATTTGGGTTTACCAATGTTGGGTTTATAATATTAGTCCCATGCTTGAATGTCACATTTCTACAAAGATTGTCTCACCATGGAAATAAAACATGTTAATTTAGTGTTTGTAATATTTATATTTGATATAAGAAAAGCTTCGGTGTAAATCACATATAGAAAGACCTTTGTCTTTCAACTTTTCCTGACGATGAACCACACTAGTTGGTTCGAAATGCGTTGACAAAGGTCTTTCTATGTGTGATTTATGTTGAAGCTCTTCTTATAATTGTTATGGATCACAGAAGTCTCAATTCAAAAATTTATATTTGATTTTATGAATATTGAGTTTATAATATTAGTCCCTTGGGCTTAATATTGTTCCCTTGCGTTCATATTCCCTTGGGGTTTTAGTATTACTCCCTTCGGTTTATTATTCATTTGGGTTTATAATTAGTGTTTGTAGTATTGATATTTGCCTTTACTCGATATGAAGTTTATAATATTAGTTCCATGGGTTTAATATTATTCCCTTGGCTTCATAATCCCTTGGGTTTTAGTAATTATCCTTTGGGTTCATTATTCATTTGGGTTTAAATATCAATCCCTTGGGTTTATTATTCCCTTTGGTTGGTAATATAAATCATGGTAAACCATTGTCAATCATAGCCAAACATCGTCAACTATGGTTGAATGTCACATTGTGACAAGAATTTTCTCACCATCAAAATAAACCATGTTTATTTTAGTATTCGTAGTATTTATTTTTGGGTTTACCAATGTTGGCTTTATAATATTAGTACCTTGGTTGAATGTTGCATTTTGACAAAGATTGACTCACCATGAAAATAAACCATGTTTATTTTAATGTTTGTAGTGTTTATATTTGGGTTTAACAATGTTGGGTTTATAATATTAGTCCCATGGGTTTAATATTATTTCCTTGGGTTCATAAACCCTTGGGGTTTTAGTATTGATCCCTTAGTTTTATTATTCCTTTAGGTTTATAATATCAATCCCTTGGGTTTATTATTCCCTTAGGTTTATAATATTGATCATGGTCAACCATTGTCAATCATAGACAACCATGGTCAACCATGGTTGAATGTCACATCGTGACAAGGATTGTCTCACCATGAAAATAAACCATGTTTATTTTAGTCTTTCTAATATTTATATTAGGGTTTACCAATGTTGGGTTTAATATTATTTCCTTAGGTTCATAATCCCTTGGGGTTTTAGTATTAATCCTTTGGGTTTATTATTAACTTGGGTTTATAATATCAATCATGGTCATCTTTATTAATCTCTTGTATTTGTAATATCAATCCCTTGCACTTCTTGATCCCTTAGGTTTTTAATATTTATCCATTGGGTTCAATAATTCCTTGGGTTTATAATATTAAACCATAGGGTTTATTAGTTCTTCGAGTTTATAATATTAGTCCCTTTTGTTTATCTTAGGTTTTTGATGAAAAGAGATCTTGGGGGTTAACCAAAATCCATTTCCTTAAAAAAATATCGATCTTGAGGCCTGTGGTTATGCCCCTCTAATCCTATCGGAAGCATTTCTTTAGGCCTTGAGCCTTTCAACCGGGGACTTACATTAAATCAGAGCCATATAACTTTATTAGTTATTAATAATCCTAAATTTGTTTGATAATATTTATATAGCTATTAATAATCCTATATACTAATAATAATTAAACCTATTTATACAAACCCTAAGATAAATATTAAAATTAATGAAGCCTAATAATAATAATAATAATAATAATATGAGTTTAGGTTTATAATAATATTAATATAATAATTATATAAGAATATAGTTGCTATTATTTGTACAATTATTAATTATCATAAATAATAAATAATTGGTCTTTATTGTTCTTATATATATATATATATTTTAGTCCGTGTGGTTCGCGGACACCCGTGGTCAGTGGATGTCGGCTACGTCCATGTAAAGACTAGAGCTGATCTTTAGGATCCTGCCCCTCGGTCATCATAAACCTGACCCCAAGGTTTTTCGGGGAGAATTGACCTTGTGACCTCTCGAACGGCGAGGCACTAACTTGACCAGTTGGGCTAACCCTTGGGGCTATATTATAATAATATTGATTATATTATTATTATAATAATAATTATATTTGTATATTATAATAATAATATAACATTATAATTGAATATTATTAATAACTATATAAATATTAAGAACCAAATTATTTCTATATATTATTATATAAATATTATAATAATAATATAAACTCCTAATAATATTATAATAACTCCTAATAATATTATAATAATAGTGATTATATTATTGTGATAATAACATCTGCTGAGACCAAACATTGGTCTAACGGACCTAAAGAAACAAATTATTTATTTTGATTTAAGATTTTATTCCTATGCTCAAAAAGCTTGGAGAGAAGCCTCCCGAGCTCACTATAATTTTGACATTGTAAAATGCTAGGAAGGTTAGTATTGTAACAAAGATTGTGAAACTGAGATCTAATGTGGATATACACGAGGCACTCTAAGAGGAAGGGGTTTTCATCCTCGATGTTCCTATTCTCACATATATGGCAGATCCTTTCCATCTATGACATTTTAGGAACTGCCCAACGACCTATTTCACTATGGAGCTCATGAGAATTCGTTCTAATCTTTACTATATTATTTTTTTTTTTTCTGTGAGCTAGTTAAAATAGAGAGATACTTTTGATCTTCTAGGGTGGGGTTGATGACCTTCTTATAATAACTTAATTTTCTTTTAGCTGCTAAATCTTTTTCACACCACATTTTTTCTTTGAACTTAGAAGTAACAATATCTTTAATGTTATTTATGTTTTGCAATGCATCATTCTCGTTGATCTCCCAATAGTTTAACCAGGCCCTTGTGTCTTTATGCCACCCCTGATTGAGCCTTAGGTGGTTTTGGATGGAATTTAAAGCTAGACTTCTCTATGATCGTTTATGTTATTGAGTTTGTGCTTGTATAACAGAAACCTAATCATAGCTAGGCCTTCAATAGGGGAAAGACCTACTTCTATAAGGAGAATAGGGTAGAGTGTATTACTTTCAATTTTCAGGTTATAAGTTATAAAACGCTTCTGGATTTGCTCAATCTTTCTCCATGATTCTCTGGAGAAAGATTGAGCAAACAATATAATTATACAATATAATTGTTATTACTTTTTTTATAGTTTTATATTATTAGATTATTTAAATAACATAAGGATAATATAATATTAATATGAGATATTCTTATTATTAATTAATATATATTAGGAATTTATATAATTATTATAATATTTATACAGTAATATATATAAATAATCTGGTTGTTAATATTTATATAGCTATTAATAATCCTATATAGTTATTTATATAATTATTAATAATCTTAAATATCCATAATAACTATTAATGTGGTTGATATAAGTCTATTTTAGTATATCACTTACATTGAAATATGCGATTATATATATGCTTTATATACCCCTATCGGTGTATATCAACCATATTGGTAGATATGATTGTGCTAGTTTAAAAATTAAAATGGAATGATTTGCAGTGTTGTACTGAAGCGTGAATGTCGGTGTATCATTTTTTACAGAAAAAGACGAAAGACTCAAGGCCCCGTTCCCACTGCTTGATAATCAACAATATAATGTGTGGTCCTTTTAAAGGGAAACAACCAGGTTGGGTTAAATGGTTGTTACTCAAGAATCCTTTGACAATACTGCCACTTCACTTCACTATGGAATTCCTTTTTATGCAAAAATGCGGGAGTTGTACTATCATCACACTCACAACATCCCTAGATTTTCTGGTTATCGCTAAGTCTACAAGCTTTTTACAGGTAGCGATGGGAATGCCTCCTAATGGTTGTCAAATTAAGTTGCTTCTGAACACAGAAAGGCCTGACGATATCCACTGCTTCTTGATTACTAACTTTATCCCACAACCCATCTGATGCCAAAATTAAAAACTCGCAATCAGATGTTATTTGAATCTTTCTGGTGTCTGGTTCAGCTGTTATCCATTCTTTCATGTGTGAATCGCCTATTGCCCTAGATACTGCCAGGGATCCCTGAAACTCGCCAAACTCCGTGGCGGAGGTCCACAATTCCATTCAAATTCTCTATCCGTTGTCGCTCGTCCTCCCTTCCAGCTCGATGATCACATGTAAGGGCTTCTGAAGCACCATCTCTGCTAATAGCTGCTTGGCAATCCCAAACATTGGAAACCACTGAGTTACCATTTATAATTAGAGCAGTTACACAAGTTGTACTGCTACCAACCTCTTGCTTCAAAAATTCTCCATCTGTTGTTAAGTACCCATCTCTAACAACCTGTTCAATAATGTCGTCTGTTTTGTTTTTCATTCTGAGCATTTCTTTCAGAATTCTACCCGATATTTTCGGTAGCGAAAGCTGCAACTTTCCGACCGCTATGACCATCAAAGACACCAAAGAAGGCCTGTTTGGAATCACCAAGAACACTGACAATGGCCTTGTGGGTATCTTCCATGAATTCTCGCTTACCCTTTTTGCACAAAACCACATAATGAAAACCCTCCATATTAACCTCCATCGGCTGCTCCATGGCCATGCTCGGCGCGTTGAGGGCCGGCAAATGGAGTGGAACATCTAGCATCAATGAGCGTTGCCTCTTGTGCAGAGGCTTGTGGAGGTTTGTCATTACACCAAAACCCACAGGTATTGATAAACATAACAAATAGTAACTAGGATCCCCAGGGTGGAAATTATGGATTCTATAGAGGTGCGGTGATTCTTCCAACACCCCCCCCCCCCTCAAATGCAACTCGGGGGAATCGAACCTGGGTCCAAGCTCTGATACCATGTGGAGGTTTGCCATTACACCAAAACCCACAGGTGTTGGTAAATGCTACAACCCAGTAACTAAGATCCCTAGAGTGGAAATTACGGATTCTATAGAGGTGCGGTGATTCTTCCAACACCCCCCCCTCAAATGCAACTCGGGGGAATCGAACCTGGGTCCAAGCTCTAATACCATGTGGAGGTTTGTCGTTACACCAAAACCCGCAGGTATTGGTAAATGTAACAAACAGTAACTAAGATCCCTAGGGTGGAAATTATGGATTCTATAGAGGTGCGATCTGCAGCAGCCGAAGACCGAGGGAGAATTCCCTGCTACAATGCAAGCCATTTTTACAATCTGCAGAGGGTGCTATATAAATTCGATGGAGTGTCGTTCGGAGCCTGTTAGTGCTTGTGGTTCCAATTACAGTGTCTGCTAAGCATTTATATGGCGTTCAATGCTTCAACTCAAATCAGATATAGGAAACGTGCACCGTCAAACTCGTGTGTACGTGATCACAACCTTGCATTATTATATATGTAATACAACCGACTATGGGCTGCAAGACGGTGAAACGGTCTAAAATTATAGAGGAAATTTTTATTAGTTATCATGTTTCTCTGGTCAAAGTCCCCGCTCGTCATGAAGGAAACTCCCCGAAGGTTAAATTTTTATAACGAAAATTGATTAAATCAGTATTGTTTGTATGTGGTCGCGCATGGCTGCCCTGATGGCGAGAAATAACCACCGGCACTAAAGTATGAAGGGTGACGTTAAGTTGTTTGCGTTTTGGAGTGAATAAATAGATTTAGTGTTTTTAATTTTAAAAAAATGGCATTTAGATTTTACAGAATTTAGATTTATCATTAAAAAAAATTATAGAATTTTAAACCAAATTGATAAAAAAAATATTATTTAAAAAAATAAAATAAAAATATTATTAAAAAAAAGGCTTTAAACCTATAATTATTAATAACTTTATATTTGTTTATTCAAAATACATTTTTTTTTAATTCTCTTTTTATTGAAAGATAATTTTTTTTTATTCAAAATACATTTTGGAAGCTTATTTTATTTCATCAAGTACATTCAAAATATGTTTTTCTTTTAAAATCTTTAATGGTTTAATGAAGATTTTCAAAATATTCTCTTTCCAAAATCTCAATAATTTACCAAATGTTTTAAACATTCACTTACAACTATTTTTTGCTTTCAAAAGCTCCGGCTAGGTTGTTGAAGAATGTTAAAGCATTCAAAAGAAAGCTTCTATTAAAAAATCCTAATGGTGAGAGGAAAAGCAACCAAAATTTCAATTGAGGGCAGAGTTGGATGATGAGATTAATAGGATGTGCATGCCGACAAGAAAGATGTTAAAGAGAAGGACAACCAATAGAAAAATACAACTATCTGTGTATGTTTACCGCAACAAGTCATATGGGGTAAAGCATAATCAAGTTTGGGATCCGGGAAGATTGAGATCAATAATGAAACAACAATACAACTATATATGCGGATAACAACATCATTATATATGGGATCGAGGACGATTGAACGAACTGAAAACACATGACGAAGAGGTCATGAAAATTTTCAGCTTGGGGAGTGTGATGTAGAAGCATCAACACTAGCCAATCCATTTTTGTCTAGAACCAAGAGGGTCATGAAGCCCTTCAAAGGGGAAGGAATTCCATTAATTGTAAATTACACAAAATAAAATTAGGAAATTTTATGTAAATACAAGTGTCCGGGTTCTAGAAAAATTTGGGTGGTTAGATTTTTTTGGTGAGCTAGTATTTTTGCCAAATAAGACTTTAACAAAGTAACAAGTGTAGAGTTATGTGTCTATACATTTTGGATATATGTCTAAAAAATGTCGAGTTTGTTAAGATATTTCCTAGATATAGGAACTATGTTTTTATGTACAATTAGAAGTTGGGGTTCAATGTCTCAAAAGTAGAGCGAGACAAAGCTTGAGAGAGGAAGCATGAGTAAATTTTGTGTAATTTATTTGTAAATATATATTATTAAAGAATATAACATGTTTTATGTTTGTACATGTCATATGCGTATTCTGATTCCGATGAAGAAGGGTATAAATGGTGGTGTAGAGTGAGACATTACGACAGAAGCACTCATAAGAGCTCAACTGAAAGTCCATCCCCTTATTAAATAAAGCATTGATGAAAATAAGATTGTTTCATTCACAAGAGTACTATCATTGACTTAGTTTTGTTATAAAAATATGTGTTGTCTGTGTGGTCATATAGTGAGAGAGATTATGTCACCAAATTAATCCCATCCATCTCTTGATATTTCATGAATACATATTATGTAGATACCTATGTGATACCTATTAGTTTGATTTTTTAAGCGTATGAGTAGATCTTCGATGAATGCTTGACTTTCTTGATTTCATTCTTAGTGGGAAGTTATAGGTCAGACTTATATTTTGCAAGATGAAGATCTTCTACAAGAACTCTATTGAATCTAGTTGTGGCCATTTCTTTTATCTTTAAACCATAGATACTCTTGCATAGATGAGTTTTTACCATTTACTACAAAATCTGAGATAATTCTTATCATCAAATTAGTGTAAGTATGTTGAATGTACATAATTCATAATGTGGCAAAATATAGAGGCCTTAACATTTTGAAACTTGCTGTGAGTGAGCCTGACCCCTTATCCTATATTATTAGCTATCCACATTTGGACCACATCTCTATCCAGCTATATCCTTAGGCTAAAAGAAATATATCTAGATGTGATCTTAAATATCGGCATGTGTCTCATTAAATAAAATATATTCGTAAAGTCACTGAGACTACTGGATTAAGCTAGCTATTTGGGCTGGTTTGACTTCTCATTGGATTCCCAGACTGTCAAACCAACTTGGACTCAAATATCTTATGGAGCTTGCAACTATCCTGCATTGTATATTTAAAATCAGTAGCACCTGACTTAGGGCTACCTAACTAATGAATTCTTAAATGCCAGAAGAAACAAGAAAACAAAGAGTACCTTGAGTGGGCTTATGGTTGATATATTCATAAATCAGGGATGGTAATTTAGAAGACCACAAAGGGGAAGAGAGTGCTTAGTAACTTGCAAGACCAAGGCATTAAGGTGAACACACCATTAGGGATCTTTCTTTCGGGGCACAATCATGAATATGAGCATTGATCCTGGAGATTGAAATCAAATATCAAATAAAAGTAGGGACCAATGATTTAGAGAAGCTAGAACAACTATGTCACAATATAAAAAATATTATCGAGCATCAAAATGTCACATAACCATTAATAAATGATATAATGTGACATAATAGTTGACGATTCTCACATTGCAAAATAACCATTGAGGATGTCATGGTGCACCATAATCAATGAAGAATGTTGTAGTACAACATAACCATTGATA
The DNA here is from genome assembly GCA_031772625.1 of Pinus tabuliformis. Classification (NCBI taxonomy): domain Eukaryota; kingdom Viridiplantae; phylum Streptophyta; class Pinopsida; order Pinales; family Pinaceae; genus Pinus; species Pinus tabuliformis. The sequence continues at coordinate 82,617,026 of CM062806.1, read as the reverse complement.
AATGTTACAATGCAACATAACCATTAGGAATATCTGAAATAGACATAGTCCATCTAAGTTTAATGTCTCAACATGATATAAGTATTAAGGAATGATAAAATCTAACATAACCCTTTAAGCATGTAAGAACACAACGTAACCCTTGATGAAGTCATGATGCAATAGAACCATATTATCCACCTCTCAGTATCACAATATGACATAATTATATTATCAACCATGGTCAATAAAATTCAATAATAAGAAATCATGGTCAACAATAATCAAACATGGTTAAACAAATCAACCATATTCAACCTTGATTAGCCATAATCAAATATGTTCAACTATTTCTAGCCATAGTAAGCCATGGTCACTAAAATCCAACTTTGGTCAAACATGAGAAACCTTAGTGAAACAGTCTTAATAATAGTCAAACATGACAAAATTTGGCTAAACATAGTGAACCATAATCAACCATGTCCAAGCATACTATACCTTGGTCACCCATGGTCAAACTATACTCAATTATAGTTAATCGTGGTCCAAGATCGTTAAAAATAGTGAGAAATGGTTACACACATTTAAACATGAAAAATAATTGTTAACTAGAGGCATCCATGGTCACCAAAGTCAACCATAGTCAAACATGGTCAACTATAACCAATCATATTTTTCTATAGTTAAACATGGTAAACTATAATCAACCATATTTTTCTATAGTCCAACATGTTCATGTTTAGTAAAACATAGTAAACTATAGTCAAGCATGGTCAATCATGGTAAAAATACTCAACTATGATCAAACAATAAACAATGATCAACCATGGTAAATTATAATCAAACATTGTAAAACATAATCAACAATGAGTAATCATTGTAAACAATAATCATAGTCAAATATCATAGATATTTTAATATTATTAGCATTGATACTTTAATTTGGAAATCTTCTAGCCTTACCCACAAATGTCACAAATGTCAATGGTCAAGTAGCACAACCAAGGTGGTTGATATCCCTTAGATGCCATTTTCCACCTTTTTAACTTATTCATGAACACAATTTGTCTTACTAACGAAACCCTTTCTCCAAGGATTATGCTACTGGAACAACATATTGTGCTACTAACATCCCACCAACTTAATTTAAAAAAAAAAAAGAATTAAAAAGGAAAAGATTGGAATGTACAATTATTATTATCTTAAAAATATAGATTATCCTTGATTTCTAGACTTTAGCAATAATTTTATTTCTCATAATAAAGGGACTTGCACATTTTGGATGCTTATTATTAGTTCAAAATCAATCAAATTTGTCATATCCTGTTAACATGGTTGGGTTTAAAGGGTGTCATTTTGTATGACAATTTAGATTCAAAACTCAAAAGTAAATGAGAGAAAACTAAATTCCAAACATATTGAAAGTTGATGTGCCCTAGACCAAATGTCTTGCCCAGTAATATTGAGAATTATAATACTTTTAAATCACATTTTTTTCAACCTAAAAATAATTCGCTAAATCATAAATATATTAACGAAAAGACTAAAAAAATATCATTATTTTAAGAATAATATAAAATAACAAAAAAACAAAAACAAACAAAAAAAACTACTTTAATTTATGATGTTTAAGCCCTCCTTACTATGTCATCAAAGCCATAACACATATCTGGATCCAAATATCACCCTCTTTATTTAGTTCTTAATTTAAATAAATCATTTTGTTATAAATTAGTTCTTCAGTTGAATAAATAATTTTGTTATAAATTCAACATAGCATCAAAGCTTCCCATGATTAAACATCATCTTTTCTTTCTACAACGAAGCATAAATTATATTCCTAGGGTAAACTATAAGCCTATGCTTTGAAAAAACTTTCTCACTTCTACCATGGAAACCTTGTCATGATTGTTGTAATTAGTTTTAAGCGGATGAATGTATGTTCTCATTAAATCTATATATTTTGAGTGGGCCTAATGGTTAAGAGCATGTGTTTCCTCCTAAGAAATCACAAGTTTAAAACCAGAAAGGGTAGAATGTATGCCTTCCTAAAACTTAGCAGTGAAATTGATACCTTAAAATTAAATAATAATAATAATAATATATTCCTTACATATATGCATTTTTTTAGTAAAATTTTCTAATTTCAATATCACTTTTTATGTAAAAAAATAAATATAATAAATGAAATTTAATTTAATAAATAAAAAATAGAATAATAATAATAATAATAAATTATTAATATTTTAAAATGGGAGGAGCGCGAGCTAGTGAAAACGGGGGTTTACAGCTTACGAATTCTTTAGATCTAGGGTTCGAAACTGGAAAAGAACAGGGTTAGAGTGGCAGAGCTATTCAGAAGAGGACAGATCCTCACCTGATAGATGGAAAATGAGGGGTCCATAGGGACCCCATCGTATAAGCATGTAATGATGCACAGACAGATAGCACAGGAAGGTGTGCAAATAGCTGGATATGAAAGCTCACAGAAAGAGGACAGAATCAACAAGGGAAGGAAGAGATATGAGGGTAAGGAGGAAGATCATAATCAAAAGCTAAAAGGAAAGGAGGACGGTGGCCAAACAGAAACAGAGGCAGGGTGAAGGCCACGCAAGCTCATCCCGACCAGGAAAACAACCAAACAAAGAAGCAAACAGAAGAAGAAGAAGGGGTCCTAAATAAAGAGAACAAGGAACAAGAAGACAAAGTGGAAGCATGCAATGGTAAAAAGACTCAAGGCCCATGCAAACCTAAGGCGGTAGAAACCCTAAGAGTGGTAATAACAGATCCAGAGATTCAAGCCTACCAGGATCACATGACCGAACATGCAATAATCTGCAAGTTCATGGGACTCTGGCCAACGAAAAGAGCATTGTGCCAATGGATAAACTAGCAATGGAAACCCAAAGGTGATGTAAGACTGCACTTAGAAGCCAAAGGTTTTTTCACTATTGTTTTTTCAAATCTAGAGGATAAGGATAGAATATTTGATGGCGGACCTTACTTCTTCGCTTCTGCGGGCCTATATATTCGGCCGTGGAAGCCCAATTTTATGCCAGAAAAAGAGACCTTCAAGCAAGTGCCAGTCCGGATATGCCTTTTCTCCCTACCAATAGACTATTGGGGATATGCTGCTCTAAAACAGATAGGTGACAAATTAGGAACCTTCGTCAAAGCTTCAGAAGATACTCTGCAGAGAATATACACCTCATGTGCCTGAATCTGTGTGGAAATGGATGTGTCAGGAGCATTGCATGAGGGATTATGGCTGGAATATAGGGATGAGGACTATTTCCAAGCCATAGATTATGAGAAAATCCCATTCCGCTATAGAAAATGTCATGAGCATGGACATTTAATCAGAGAGTGTCCATTAAATAAAGTAGCAGAAAACCTTAACGTAGATAGAGCAGAAAAGAATAGGGAGATCTTTACTTGACCAAGAGCGAGACAAAGAGCAAATAGGAAACGTCAAACCAAAGCAGGAATCACAAGGTAATACTAGTAATGCTTTCGAAGTATTGGAAACTGAGACAGAATCAGAGGACAATAACAAGGAACAAAATACCGCTGAAGCAAACAAAACTACAACAGAGATTGAAACCAAAACAATGGAGGAAAATCCTCTAAATATCACACTACAGAATCAAGAGACTACAGAAGGGGTAGATGAAGACTCAGAAATTCTCATAAGTGACATCGGAAGTGATGAGATGGAGCTTAATGACATACTAGAGCAAGAAGGAGTTAATTTACCAGACATGGTGGAACACTGGAAAAAGAAGGGGATGGAGCACATACCAGAAGAGGAAGTGAGGAGAATCAATGAGATACTAATAGCAAGACAGAGAGCAGAAATCGAGAGGCAAAGCAAGAACTTGGGCGTAGCAAAAGGAATGGGACACCGAACAAGAGGTCTACTTCAAACCTCCACAAGCTCCAAACAAAGGAAAAAGAGAGGGCGCAGAACAAATAATGAGGCACTACAGGAATTGGGACAAATGCTCTTAAACTCTCGTAAGATGAAAGCTCTAGAAGCTTTTTCTCTTAACTTCTAAATATTGTTTTGAAATGAAAGTTATCTCTTGGAATGCTAGAGGGCTTAATAGCCAATTAAAACAATGAATTTTAAAGAAGAAGGTCCAAAAGGAAAATCCAGACATTATATTTGTGCAAGAAATGAAATGTACAGGTAGCACTATTCAGAATGTAAGCAAAAAATTAGGTAAACATATGGAATACATGGAAATCGCCAGCCATGGATGGGATGGAGGTTTAATTACCCTGTGGGATCTGCGAGTTATCAAAATCCTCTCCTCTAAAGCTACCAGATCCTTCATAGCCATAGAAGCTCATATGATAGGAAATTCGGAAACCTATCTATGTACTAATGTCTACGGGCCTCAGAAGCTAGAAGAGAATTTTCTCTTTCTGAGAACTTTACTAAATCTGAAGCTAAGGTATCCCAGAGCGAAGGTAGTCATAGGAGGAGATTTCAATATGATAACTACATTAATGGAAAAAAAAGGAGGGATAAGGAAACTCAACAAATATTCTGAAGCCTTCTCAGAGTTCATCAATTCTGCTAAACTTGTGGATGTTCACCCCAAGAGTGGAACTTACACTTGGAATAACAGAAGGGGAGGGGAAAGACAAATTTCTTCTCGACTAGACAGATTTCTAATATCCGAAAGCATTCTGATGGAGGGAGTTATAGTAGAATCAGAAATACTCCCAAGTGGAGGATTAAACCATTGGCCCATTTCTCTGAATGCGGCTATCCAGGGAACTCCAAGAAACAAGTCATTTAGATTTGAGAAATTCTGGCTCACTCATCCGGATTTCATTCAACTTATTGAAACGTTGTGGCATGAACCAGTGGACATCAGAGGCACCAAAATGTACAGATTACAAGGCAAAATGAGATATATCAAGAACAAAATCAAAATATGGAATGAAACAGTTTTTGGGAACATATTCAAAGAAAAAGCCAAATTAGAGGAGCAATTGGAGCAGATACACAAAGGTTGGATCACTGGAGACATTAACCCAAAAACATCAAACAAAGAAAAAATGCTAATGCAACAATGTCAGCTTCGTTTCCAACAAGAAGAGACCCTTTGGAAACAAAATACTTGGATTCAGTGGCTCAAGGAAGGGGAACAGAATACAAAATTCTTCCATAGATCAGCAATGGACCATAGGGAGCGGACAAAAACCTCAATCTCAAAAATGAACAGGGAGCCATTCTTCAGACACATAAAGAAGTTTCAACCCTGCTAACTTCACATTTCAGCAGCATAGCTAAAGAGCCAGAGGTGGAAAGGACAGAAGAAATTGAGGAACTTATCAAATCCATTCCCAAGACAATCACCAATGAGCAAAACCTAGCACTAACTCGAGAAATTTCTTTGGAAGAGGTGGAAGAAGTGGTGAAGGGCATGCCAAATGATAAAGCTCCTGGGCCTGATGGGTTTACCATCAACTTCTACAAGGCTTGCTGGGACATTGTTAAAACAGAGGTCTGGGAAGTGGTGGAAGACTCTCGGCGTTCTGCCTCAATCCTCAAGTCCCTAAATTCTACTTTCCTCACCCTGATACCAAAAGAAGAGGAGGCCAATACCCCGGAAAAATTTCGGCCTATTGCTTTGTGCAATGTTATATATAAAATTATCTCTAAAGTCATAGCTAATAGGATGAAACCTATTCTTCTGGGCCTCATCTCTGAAGAGCAATCGAGATATGTTGAGGGGAGACAAATTTTGGACAACATTTTACTAGCTCAAGAAATGATTCATACACTTCACTCCAGGAAAATTGTAGGTATGATGATGCAACTTGACTTATCAAAGGCTTATGATAAAGTCAACTGGAATTACCTTGAAGCAATTTTAAAGGCTTTCGGTTTTGCCAGTCAATGGATAATGTGGATTCTAGCCCTGATCAAATCTACTAAATTTTCCATTATGGTAAATGGTGCCCCTGCCGATCAATTTTCTCCCTCACGAGGACTCAGGAAAGGTGACCCATTATCACCCTTCCTTTTTGTCATCCTGATTGAAGGATTAAGTAGACTCATTCGCAACGCCAAAGAGAAAGGAAGTATCAAAGGATTGCAGCCCCTGCCTTCCATCCCAGCGACCACTCAACGACAATTTGTTGATGACACAATGTTACATGGCACCCCAACAGTCAAAGAAGCCTTGGGCTATAAAAGGATCCTCAATCTTTTCAGCAAAGCTTCAGGTATGGAAGTTAACCTATCTAAATCCACCATCTTTTTTTTCAATACTCATTTAGCAGTGAAAAAAAATCTCTCTACCATTCTGGGCTTCCGGAGAAGCAACCCGCCCTCTAGGTACTTAGGAGCTCCTCTATCGGATAAACCGTGGCAAAAAATTCATTGGGAGAAGATCTTAGCTAGCATGGAGAAAAGATGCCAACATTGGACCCACAGGGCACTCAATTTTGCTGGTAGACTAGTATTAACCAAAGTAGTCTTGCAAGCTATTCCGCAATACTTTCTCTCTATAATTCTTGCTCCCAAAGGAGTCCTACAGCAAATGAGGGTAATTCAGAGAACTTTCTTATGGTCGGGAAACGCAGAGAAGAAAAATGGGCACTAGTGGCATGGAATAAATTATGTAAACCCAAACAACTAGGAGGGTTAAATCTGCTAGACCCCTCTACCATCAATGGGGCCTGCGGTGCCAAGATGTGGTGGAAATGGCTGAAGGAAATCAATCTTCCGTGGGTTAGACATTGGAAGGAAAAATATGCTCCAATGCATAGTATTCAGCACCTGATCAGAATGCAAGAGAATCCAGAAGGCTCTCCGATCTGGAACCATGCAAGGAATAATTGACACATTATAAAGGAGAATAACTTCTGGGAAAGTCGTAATGGATAAATGACCCTTTTCTGGGAGGATGCTTGGCAACAACTCCCCAAGCTAGAAAGCCCTGAATTTGCAAGGTTGCAACGAAATTACGAGGAGCTTGGGAAAATAACGGTGATTCACTATTGGACTCCTAACAATAGGGACCTGGAATGGAGATATTGGGCATTCAATGAAATAGAGAACTTGGCCGAAGCAAACAATGACATCAGAGATCTACAAACACTGCTAAAAAAAAATAAGAATTAGAATGGCAGAAGACAACGACCAACTAAGATGGGGTAAGCGAGGAGGGGGCAATTTCACGCTCAAAGAATCCAGAAACTGTATCGAAGATTCAGAGCAAGAAGAAAAGGTTAATGAAGCAATAAGGTTTGGGATTCTCAATTCTGACTGAAAATTAAAACATTCCTCTAGTTCCTAATGCACAGGAAAACTCTCACTTGAGAGAATCTCCGAAAGAAAGGGTTCTGTGATCCTTCTAGATGCCCAATGTGCGAAAAGGAAGAAGAAACAATGAATCATCTCTTCAACACTTGTGAGGTTGCAAACCGCCTGTGGAATTGGGCGGAAACCATTTTGCAGCAAACAGACAGAATAAGAGAGTCCATTTAAGCAACTATCGAAAATTGGCGAGGCAATTTCTCCAGCAATCAATTGGTCAACCTCATTTGGAAAACTATGCCAGGGTTTATCACATGGACAATCTGGAAGGAAAGGAATAGGAGAGTATTTTTAAACAAAACCAGAAACATAAATCACTCTATAGAAATAATCATTCAAAATACCAGGCAATTGATTCTTGTCAAAGGCAAACCTGACAAAGATACTAAAACATCAACTGGGGACTTACAAATATTGAAAGACTTTAACCTGGATAAAGGAACCTTTGCAGCTACCGTATATTGCCAAAAGAATATAAGTTGCACTTTAAGCATCTGGAAATGACCACCTTCAGGCTTCCTCAAGCTAAATTTCGATGGTGCCTCTCGGGGAAATCCGGGTCTGGCCGGCATTGGAGGCATTATTAGGAATAGCGAAGGAGAAATTCAGTACATCTACAGTAGAGCATTAGGGGAAGGAACCAACAATGAGATGGAGTTCGCAGCAATGGAAAAGGGACTGAGAATTCTCGGGAAATTATAGGCGGGCGCAGCGGTGGTAGAAGGAGACTCCCAGCTCGCAATCACAGCAACGAGAAGGATGTTTGCGGGAGCTAAAGCAAACAAAGTTGCACAGCATTGGCGACTAGCCAAAGTAACAGAGAGTATTGCCGATCATCTTGGGCATTTGAAAGGGTTATTCTTTCAACCTGTTCGCTGCAAAGCCAATACAGTTGCAGAGCGTCTGGCAAATTATGGTATAGAGAACCCAAACAACATCATGGATAGCTGTTGGCAGGACGTCACCTGCTCGGAAGTTAGAAACAAATGTACCCTGCTCTCGAGGTAGGATATGGTAAATGAAAGAAAAGGACAATGGGATAGCGCTCTTACAATCATTGGGATATGATTAAGATCAATTATACTGCGGGGAGAATTAAAGGTCGGCAGAGGAATGAAGGACAGGCAGGAAATGGGCATTCAATGCACAGGCAGGTGAGAGTCACGCCCATCAACTCCATAAGCAGAAAGTATGAGCGACGCCGGTGCCCATATAGAAATAAGGACACTTGGCACGCTTTGGGGAAGCCCAAGAGAGGCAAACTTAAGAGTAAAAATCCGAGACATCATCGAAAGGATATACCATGATATAGAAATAATCATGAAGGAATTTGCAGCCAGCAAGTGAAAATATGGAAAGCTGCAAGTGGCTCACCCGATCTCTCCTATATAACTTCAACACTCAGTGTCGGCAGCGCCACTGTGCACTCAGTTAGTCTGCAGAAATTCTTTTCCTCGGTCCTTAGAATACAGGGTAGTCGGGTGCGTGAGTTCAAGATAATGGCGGGTGAAAGTAGTAGAAATGCATCTACAAATCGGGATCTTAGGCACGCCCGGGAAGCCTTTGAAACAAGGACATCACAGAGGGAGAAATGTAAGATCGAGGAGCTGGAGGCCATTGTTACTGAGGAAGAGGAAAATTTGGAGGAGCAGGATCTGGAAAAAGACATGGAATGGGTCCACGACCCTGGAACGTCTACAACCCGAGCCACCCAATATGTCTGCACACAAGCGGAAATGTGGAGAATTAAAACGCTACTGGCAAAGGCCATAAGTATGTAGGATGACTACATCAGCCAAGCTCGACAGGCTCAACATGCTATTGCTGTTACTTCTGCTGAGCATGCGGCGATCTTGGAAGGCTTGGATTTCAAAATTAGCGGCCTGGAGTAGCAATTCGACAGCATCTCTAAAAAACTGAATGTCAGGAAGCTTCCAATGCTGGGGAAAGGGTAGAGGGGATCACGAGCAACAGTAAGAGTACACTTTCAGCACCTCCTCAGGCGGGTAGAGCCAAAGCTCCGATTGGGTAGGATTCCCCCAAGAATTATGTGGTTCTCGAGATGTAACTGGTCTCTGCTGCAAGCTTTGGATGAGTTCTTGGGACATGGATCTGCATATGCGATCGTTGGCCTGGGAATTTATCTGTCTTATAAGCTTTTTTTGTTTTCTGCTTTTACTGTCCATGGCTCCATGTGGGTCTCTGTTTGCTCACTGTCTGTTTTTTGGTCAACCCCTGACTGTCTATGCCGCCCTGCGTGGTGTGCCCTGGGGTTCTGCAGGAGGTCTTTTTGGTCAAGATGATGTGTATGCGAATCAGGAAAGCAGTCTTCTGTCTGCACGAGCAGACCTTTTGTAAATATGTATTACTATCTTAATATAAAATGTTGATTTACACAAAAATAATAATAATAATAATTATTATTATTATTATTATGGTACATTGTCATCATGCTTTTGAAAGAATGTTTCTCCATTTCCTTAAAGACATATTGCACCATATAAATTAAATAAAAAATGAAATAATAATAATAATAATAAATTATTATTATTATAATACATTGTCATCATGCTTTTGAAAGAATGTTTCTCCATTTCTTTAAAGACATCTTGCATCATATATTTAACTCCAGTAACATAGGGATATAATTATATGGATGACGTAGAAAAAAATAACAAAAAGAGGTAGCTTGTTACTTTAACTTTGCAAAATGTTAATGTCAAATGAAGTGCTTTGGAATGAAATTGCAACAATGTTGTGATAAACAAATAAATAACAAGTTGATTTTAAAATTATTATTTTTAATTAAAATTACCTTAATTACTTTATCAAGTCACTCTATAGCTTTGATTTATAATGAAATGTGATTAATTAATATGCATGTTGAACTTATGACATGATTAATTAATAATCATGTTGAACTTATAAGCCATTATAATATATCTTATTAATAAAAAAGAACTTATAAGTTATTCATAGGCGATGAGAATTTAAAATTTAATGTAAAAAGAGAGATGATGAGTGTTGAAAACCATAGTTTCTAAACCTAACCTTGATAATTATATACAAATTATATTTTCCTTTTTGAATTGTGTAGTTTAGAAGCTTCTCAAAATCATTGCATGGATTGATCATAAATTAGACCGTGAATGGAATTTAATGTAATGCTAAGAACACAAATCATATATTTTTTCATTATTTCTATGTCACCCTAGCTCATTTTGTTACCATAATATGCTTATAGAACATATTTTTATTGTTTTATCTTTTACTCTAAATATTAATTACTCTTACCAATTTGTAAGTAAGAGTTACCAATAGCATAAGCTATAATTATGACAAGAGCTTTGAACTAATTATAAATAAAAAATATTTTTATATCAATGTAAAAGTGAAAGAAAAGGCAACAATAAAGTGATAATTGAAATAAAAATTTAAATAAATAGATAGTTAAACTCTTTTCTATATATATATATATATATATTTGATTTTTTCACTTATCAATATATATTTTTATTTGAACCTAAAAAAACTTCCTAAATTACACATTTTGAAATTTAAAAAAACAACTAATCACTCTCACTTATGCAATTTTCAATAATTGTGTATTTAGAGAAGAGAAAATAATAACAATAATATTTTAGATTTCTCATTCTTTCAAAATAATTCATGATTTTAATCTCTTGAATTAGAATTATTTGTCTAAGCCTAAAAGTTCATGGAGTCGATCAAATTAAACTTAACTATACTTAATATACATTAATCAGATCATTCTCCACTTCTTTTAAATTAATGATATTCATACATGTTTATTAACCACTTTTTAATTTAATAATCATACTCATATAAAATAATATACCATACTCATATAAAATAATATACCATAAAATATACTTTGAACACTATTCGACAACTTTTAATTTTTTAATCATACTAATATAAAATAATATACCATAAAATATACTCTAAACACTACTGGACGAGACTATTATTACACTAAATATATTGTTTAAAAGTCCAAAGGAATTTTATTAATTTATATTTTATATTTATTGTAACAGCAATTTGTAGTTTTCCAAAAGGACATTGCGCACATATTTTAACGAATGGTGAAGAGTAGAATTTATCTAAAATATATAGGGCAGTAGTCAAGTAAATAGTTAATTTTAAGTGTATGCTACGTCTTTATTAGTTGATTATAATTAACATAAAGAAAATATTATCTTCATATGATATTATGAGACATCGCGGTTATGATGAGCTCCGTTGACCTCATCCCCTAAGTGGCTATTAATATAAGTAATTTCGCTTTTCATTGACTTATAATATCAATTTTTTTTTTTTATACATGAAATTTCTTTCCTAAATGACGGTCATTTTGATGATGTTATTATTACAAAAGTTTTTATAATTTATAATTTTTTATTTTTATTTAATCAAATAATAAATTAATTTTAAAAATCACCTTCATTAAAAAGGAATATATAATTTTAAAAATATTAAATTAATAAAAATATTAAAAATATATAGTAAATTCCAACATATCAATAAAATGTTAGCTCATCAATTTCATTTCTTTCATTATATCAATAAAAAGTAATAACATATTATACCATCAATTTCATTATATCAATTAACTTTATGTAATCAATTCAATTCATCAATTGACTTTGTTCATCAAACTTCTTTTTCCCATTATAACAATCAACTTATTATATAATTATGGGATTACGCAAAAGATATTTAAAAAAATAAAATTGGATGATCTGCAGTCCTGTACGGAAGCGAATGTCGGTGTATGATTTTTTACAGAAAAGGACGAAAAGACCCCGTTCCCACTGCTTCATCATCAACAATATAATGTGGTCCTTAGGGTAACAACCAGGTTGGGTTAAATGGTTGTTAGTCAAGAATCCTTTGATAATACTCCCACCTCACCTCACTTCACTCTGGAATTCTTTTTTATGCAAAAATGTGGGAGTTGTACTATCATCACACTCACATCATCCCTGGATTTTCTGGTTACTGCTAACTCTACAAGCTTTTTACAGGCAGCGATGGGGCCGCCCCCTAATGGTGTCAAATTCGGTTGCTTCTGAACACAGAAAGGCCTGGCGATATCCACTGCTTCTTGATTACTAACTTTATCCCACAACCCATCTGATGCCAAAATTAAAAACTCGCAATCAGATGTTATTTCAGTCTTTCTGGTGTCTGGTTCGGCGGTTATCCACTCTTTCATGTGTGAATCGCCTATTGCCCTAGATACTGCCAGGGATCCCTGAACTCGCCAAACTCCGTGGCGGAGGTCAACGATTCCACCCAAATTCTCTATCCGTTGCCGCTCGTCCTTCCTTCCAGCTCGATGATCGCATGTAAGGGCTTCTGAAGCACCGTCTCTGCTAATAACTGCTCGGCAATCCCCAGCATTGTAAACCACTAAGTTACCATTTATAATGAGAGCAGTGACACAAGCTGTACCGCTACCAACCTCCTGCTTCAAAAATTCTGCATCTGTTGTTAAGTACCCATCTCTAACGGCCTGTTCAAGAATGTCCTCTGTTTCGTTTTCCATTCTGAGCACTGCGTCCAGAATATTCTGCCCAATATTTTCGGCAGCGAAAGCTGCAGCGTTCCGACCGCTATGACCATCAAAGACGCCAAAGAAGGCCTGCTTGGAATCGCCAAGCACATTGACAATGGCTCAGCGAGAGTGTTAGTTGTTTAAACACCCTCATCTAGGGTAAATGACACATGTTATTATTATAAAAGTTTTTATAATTTTTATTTTTATTTAATTAAATAATAAATTAATTTAAAAAATCACCTTCATTAAAATAAATATATAATTTCAAAAATATTAAATTAATAAAAATATTAAAAATATATAGCCAATTCCAACATATCAATAATATCACTAAAATGTTAGGTCATCAATTTCAATTATTTCATTATATCAATAAAAAGTAATAACATATTATACCATCAATTTCATTATATCAATTAACTTTATATAATCAATTGAATTCATCAATTGACTTTGTTTATCAATTTTTTTATCCCATTATAACAATGAATTTATTTTATAATTATTGGATTACGCAAAAGATATTTACACCGATAGGTGTCCCCCCTATCGGAATCGGCAACTTAATCATTTTCATAATTAATATTTTTGATCGAATGGCCTGAATTGAAAGATGCCAGTATATTCTCGTAGTCGTCACTAAATCAATGAACGAAATTCGCAACAGTGACTTTCTTGCATGTCTACATTACATGTTTAAACCATACTTAAATTAATTTTTTACAAAGCATGATTAAAAATTTACCGTGCCTCTTGTTGATAACCACATATGTTGATTAGTGAGAAATGTATTTAAAAAATTATAAAATATTAACCTAAGAGACATGGATCAAAGAGGAACAACCCACTGACAGTTTTCCTCAAGCTTGTGAAACGATTAAAAGTTGAGACGTGCACCTTATACCTCTTTATATTCTGAAACATATGTCTATTCAACTGTTTCCCAAGTGTTTTGTCCATTAATTTAATGATTACCTTACGTAGGTGGGTGGTTTAAATGTATCTGTGTTCAACCATACCTTTTCACATTCTGGTTTCAAACGTGCGCATGCTCAACGATACCTCTTCACATTCTCAAATGTACCCGTGTTCAACCATTTTCCAAGTGTTTTCCGACACCTATAACGATTACTAGAGTGACTTCCTATGCGTTACTAATTCTCAAGCGATTTGAAGGTGGTTGCATTACTAATTCAACAATGCAGTTTTTACTATTGATAGTCCTGATGATGTAGGCCTCTGTGGGCACTGCAAACTATGATTTTTTGATGTAGCTTGTATTTATGTTTGTACAAAGAATTGATTTGAGTGTGGAACGGTGTAATCGATGCATCCCTTTATACAGAGGGTTTTTCTATGTGATCACGCCTAAGGCTGGGACTCTGTGATGTGTTTATGGTGAATAAATCAATGGTGTGTGTATTATTATATAAAAGGCCTATGGGGGCCTCAAATGCTTGTTTTCTCTTTGTATTCGGATGAATTTGGTGTTGGCCGTGTATTTTCATATTTTACAGTGGAAATCCCTGTGGGTAAGGCAAATTTGGTGTAATCTAGGTTCACATTTAGAAAACCAAAAATATACTAAGTATCAGCTCAAACTGCGTTTAAACTGAGAATCCTGACCTCAAAGCTTTTAAATGGGGTTTTTGAATGATATCATATCCATAGAACCCCAAACCGCATCAATCCTGTGTATTTCCTTGTCGCATCGTTGAAAGCCATTTAAAAAGGAAAATCACGCTAACACTTAGCGGATTCAAGAAAGCGGACGTGAAAATATATGCACAGAAGTTTTGGACCTTATCGGGTCCGACACTTATGTCGCATCGCGCAGTTGGATCGGTGATATATGATTGCCGACTCGTCGCATCGGCATATTGGAGCGGAGGTGGTGAATTGATAGTCGGTGGGATTGCCGATAGCGATTAGCAATAATCGCATTGGACCCCGCCAAAGGATAGCGCCGATATTATAGACCATTGAGATTTTGGATCGTCGATATAGCGATTGAATCTGAGCCATTCGATCAGTCAGATCTCGATTCGCGTCAATAACACATATGACTGTGTAAAAAGGCGGAAAAGCATTGTTTTGGCATTTTGGAGAGTATTTGGTCCTGAGAGGGGAAAACGTATTTTTTAAACGTTTTCAAAGGCTTTTCACTCTTGATAGGACAAGACATGGTTTTTAAAGGAAAAGGGGTGTTTGGCGGGTTGACTGCTTGGGTCATTTTTGATCCATTTGGGGCTTTTAAGGCCGAATGCGTATAAAACGCTTCTGATACATATATATGTGGGCATGGGGGTATAAAGTTTAATAAGTGCCATTAAGAGGAAATTAAGCCCCGATAAGGTGTTTAGCATGTGGCATCCTTAGGGTTGCACCATTTATGATGAATTGACTGTAATTTCTGTCTAACTATACATTTAACTGTCCTTTAATTTAAGGTTCTCTGCCACAATTCGTAGTTCCTTTGATGAGATTTGAAAATAGTTTTACAAAATTTTCACTTTAAATGCAAGTACCTCCAAAAATACATTGTGACATTGCTTTCAAAATGAACAGTTCAATTCTGCCTATTTAATAAATCTATTCATGGTTTGAAGTGATATTGAAGGGTCTTTTCCACGATCTTTACCTCAAATTTGAATCTTTGGTCACGGACAAAGGCTTCTTTCTTGTTCTCGAATTACTTTTACCTCAAATTAACCACTATGGCTCAATTTTGCCTATTTTACAAAGCTTTCGTGGTTTTAAGTGATATCGAAGTGTTTTCTAAAATCCATATATGCTAATTGACAGGAATGCTCAGCTCAGAAGAAATATGAGGTATTGAGTCTATTTGTTATTAGGGTCGTTGATAATTTACTCTATTAACGATATTTTCGTGCGTTTACTCCGTTAACGATTTAAGGGTGCAACTGTTTTTTAGTTGATGGGGTCAAGAGTTATGAGGAAGCAAGCATGGAGCCAGGGGATCAGATCCTTGAGTGGTGGAACACCGAGCAAGTGGAGTATTAAACTGGCGGAACCTGTAGGTGGTTTTCAAAATCTGGAAAAGTCCTTTTCGCACCGCTTCCACGGCCTGGGTGATAATTTATTTTTTGACCCGATAAAACGTGGAGATGCCACATTGATATTAAAAATACTATTAATATTGTTTAATTTTCAATATTCTTCATTATTATTATTTTTTTTTCTCGGTAAAAGCTAAATCTATTAAGAAAGTAAAAATATGTACAGAGAGGTTACATTTCGGGAGGAGGCCTCAGCCAGTCCTCAGCTAGAAAATCATGGATTTTACCATATAGCACTTCAGTCACGATTACATTGAGGTCCTGCATACTAGATGTAGCATACCTGTGGAATTCTGGACCTATATTGACAACTAGTACCAAAAAGTCTCTGAAATGGACAAAAACAGATGACAGGGTATGCCAGTATTTAACATTTAACTTCCTACCCCAGACCTTGAAAGCAAAAATACAAAACATGAGAGCAGGATGGCCACCCGGCCAGAGATTACTGTTCTGAACCAGCATGATTCGGGGATGTTGGCGCTTCCTCCCTTTCCGGACTGGGCGATGCTAACCAGGTTACACCACCTTCTTCATCTAGCACTGGCTCGCCGTTGGGATGAGTAACCAGGTGCAGGATTCGAGAGTATCCATGAGAAGGACCACCAGAAGGCTCATCTATCTGAGCTGGAGTTGAATTCGGACTCTGATCCTGAACCAAGGCGTTCTCCTTAGCTAAATTCGGAGGCTGAATTTGTTCAGGAGCCGGAGGGTCTTCTTGCTGACGGCCCGCACGATACACATGCCCTGACAGATCCCCAAGCAGGATACTGTCATCTTGAGAGGGGTCGTTATCAGAGGGAGCCGAACTGGAGGAATTCCCTTCCTCTTCTACCACCGAAACAGTGAAATTGATAGTAATAATAGGCCTATTGACCTCACTCTGGAAAGAAAAACTGGAAGTCTGAAACGAGCTGTTCGGACGAGCCCCCTCAGGTTCCAGCGACAGAGGAGATGGCGGAATTGCAGAAATAGGATTAACAGTCGAGGGAGCCGGATATGCTCGACCTCCCCTATTGCCATAGTTGCTGCCTCGCCGAGGAATGCCACGCCTGCGCATTATGATTGCGGGCACAGAGAACTTATGCAGGCAGATAGAACTCCAATGACGCAGAGGGGAGGGAGCTATGTAAACCTCCTGGAGTCTTCCTCGCCAAACACACAACGTAATGCTGCAAGACGGGAGCGGCTTGGTATTAAAGAACAAAGAGACATTAATGCCATGACCTGGTAGCAGTACCCAGAACCCATGCGTCTTCATAGTTGCCATGCGCGAGGTGAAATCAAACCAGTTTCGAGACAGCTCCATAGTTAATGTAAACACCTTGAGCTTATAAATTCTATCTACCCCCTGTACCGTGCAGTACGCCCTGCTGCCAGCAATGAAGCCAGCTGTCGGATCGGTGAGGCTTGGCATGGTTACCTGGAGGGAGCACCCGCATCCGGGTAATATTCTTCATTATTATTATTATTATTTTTTTCTCGTTAAAACTGAGCTACTTATATTACAAAAATGCCAAAATTACAGCGAAAATTACATCTGGGCCGAGGCCCTGTTTCTTCAGAGAGATTTTTCATGAAGATGACAATCATAGCAGAACTTGCAGAGAGACCAGTTTACCTTCCTGCTGACACGGTGGATACATGATGCAACACGATGGATACATATTCGACACGGTGAATACAGAAATCGACACGATGGATTCATAACTCGACACGGTGAACATAATTCGACACGGTGTATACAGAAATCGACACGGTGAACATGTAGACTGACGCGTGGACTAACACTATGGTGATTTGGACCGACACTGCGAACATAAACCCCATGACAAACATACAAAGTGAGCAAAATGAGATGGTCAGA
The DNA here is from genome assembly GCA_031772625.1 of Pinus tabuliformis. Classification (NCBI taxonomy): domain Eukaryota; kingdom Viridiplantae; phylum Streptophyta; class Pinopsida; order Pinales; family Pinaceae; genus Pinus; species Pinus tabuliformis. The sequence continues at coordinate 82,599,171 of CM062806.1, read as the reverse complement.
GAGATTCATTCCTTGCCGCACAGACTTGGCGTCTTCGAAGTTAGTCTTCATCCGTGGTATGAGGCTCGTCCTTTGCAGGACCCTTGAGCTTCTTCGAGTCTTCCTCTTCCTGGCGCGCGCTCCGCTGAACAGGTTCACTGGGGCCAGCCTCATCCTTCTGAATTGGACGCCTGAAATCGACAGTGGGAGTTTCCATATCAACCCTCGGCACAGTCACAGTATCCAAACGTCCCCGAATATTGCTGCAATGCTCCACGGTGACCGAAACTATAAGAGTGTTGTTTGCAAATGCGCAGGGGATTCTGTAACGAATGGCCGGGTGTTCCGTGTGACCACACTCCGGAATGCCCCTGCTGCCTCTTACATTGCTGCCCGGAGGCCTGTTGTGCTCTGAGGTGATCTCTACTGAAGAGGAGGGCGAAATTTCAGGCCTCTGAGAGGCAGAACGACCCCGTGACCCTCCTCTGCGGCTGCTCATCCTGAGCCTTTCCCTGGACATCTGACGATTGCTTCCCAAACCAAAATTCCCCTGAGAAATCTTACACCAGGCTGACACCCACTCAAATGGCTTGAAGGATTGCGGCAGAGTGGTTTGGGTTGCAACCTTAATAGCCCCCATATTCCTCGGATGTTGCAGCGCATTGAATGGCGCCTGCAATCGACTGTACATTCCAACAACATCCCCCTGCAATCGACTGGACATTCCAACGACATTCCCCTCCGCATAAACCATTTCAATCGAGCCCATTGCTTCGCCTTCCGGCGAATTTAAGGGGCCTGCGTCCTGGAGTGGCGTGGCTTGTCCGGGCTGACAGTTGCCCATGTGACAAGCCACATGCCCCTTAAATCCATTAACACGCGGCATTAACTCCATTAACACCCGCATCCGGGAGAAGGATATCTTTTTGCACCAGAGAGATGCATTCTTTCTTGAGTTGATCATCTTCAACCATATCCAGAGCACCCGAGAAGTAAGTTATCGACTGAGCCACTCCTTGATTTGCCAACCGATCTGCCACCTGGTTTGCTGATCTTCTGACATGCTTGAAGGTTATGTTGTGGGGAATGAGGAGCTTTTCCTCCAGGGATTCCAGACGACTTAGCAACCTCCAACTTTTTGCAATTTTGACAGCTCTGGCTCCAGCTTGTATTCTTTTGGCTGCCTCTATTAGTATGAGCGAGTCCCCTTCAACTTCAAGGGGGGAGAGGTTATATTGTTCAGCTAAACATATTCCTTTCCATAGTCCTTCCAGCTCTGCGGCGTTATTGGTATTTTTGCCTAATGTGCCAAAATACAAGAGTATCACATCTCCTGAATGATTTCTTATGACCCCTCCGAAGCCTGCAGGGCCGGGGTTGCCTTTGGCAGCGCCATCGAAGTTTATCTTGTAGGAGTTTAAGGCAGGAGGGGACCAGGATGAAGGAGAGGCAGATATGAAGCAAGGGGAGGTTTTTGCCTTGACTAGGGGCTTGAGATCAAGATCCCATTCCTTCAGTATTCTGCATTCTTGTGGGATCTCAGGCATATCAGTGTCATTCCAGATTCGAATGGCCAAGGTTTCCTGAATATTTTGTTTGAGGATGAGCCAGAGATCATCCATGGATCGGTAAGTGTTGTTGAAAATTCGGTGGTTGCGCTTTTTCCACAGAGTCCAGTACAGGAAGCCGGGAATGATGTTCCACAGAGAGTTTAGAATCTGGCATTTGAACGGATTTTTGGCCCAGTTTCTTATATTTTCCGTGACGTCCGCCTGTCTAGGGATTGCTCTCATATTACAATTTTCGACTTTCTTCCATATCTGTTTTGCTAGGGAGCAGTCTTCCATTAGATGACTGATAGTTTCATTATTAGTATTGCAGTTTGGGCATCTGGAGGGCCCAATGAATCCTCTTTTTATTAGGTTATCCCAAGTAAGGATGCGCCTTTTGCTTAATAGCCATATGAAGGTGGAGATCTTGGGCCATAGCCCTTTGTGCCAGACTTTCTCCCAAATTTGATCTTTTTCCTCTTGGAGATTGGAATATCGCAGATGGTGAGCTTCTTTGGTGGTGAAGGTGCCCCTGGTTGTATAACCCCATCGTAATTTGTCCTGCTGATTGGAGTAGCGGATTCTCCTTTCTTTGAGTTCTTGTTCTATTTCTTTGTATGTTTCTCCTTGCCAATCTATTTGCCATTGTTGCGCTGGTTTCCATGTCTGAAAATCGTGATTTGGAGAAGACTGCCAGAACTGGTATACCTGGGTGATACCTGCTTGCTTCATATGAGCCTGCCAAAGAGGTTTATGGAACAAATTTGCGAGTTTTGGGAGTTGTTGCCAAGAGTCCTCCCAAAATCTGGCGGCAGTCCCTGAGTGTATTTCCCAAAAGCTGTGTTCTTGAATGAAGCGGCTCTGCGTTTTTGCATTGTTCCAGATGAGCGAACCTTGCACCGTGGGATTAATTCTGATGAGGTCACTCCAGCAGCTGCCCCTGGCATATTTTGCTTGCCATAATTGAGCCCATGGGGTGTTTGTCTTGGAGACCCAGTTCCACCATATTCTAGCCCCCATTGTGTTATTGCTTTGAAGCGGATCCCGAAGTCCTAACCCTCCCTCTGATTTGGTTTTGCAAACCTCTGTCCATTTGACAAGAGCCCATTTCCTATTTAAGGCAGTGGAACCCCAGAGGAAGTTTCGTTGCAGTATGTGTATAGCCTTCAGTATCCCTTTTGGAGCTGCCAAGATGGAGAAGAGATAGAGCGGCATTGCTTGTAGTACTGATTTAATGAGGACAAGCCTACCAGCTAAATTTAGCGCCCTGAAAGTCCATGAGGAAAGCTTTGATTCAAGTTTGTCCAGAAGTGACCTCCAAGACACTTGTTTGATCGCTGAATCGGAGAGGGGGGCTCCTAGATATTTAGAAGGCAAATGGGAGATTGTGAATCCCATAATTCTGGCAATGTTCCTTTGCGTGGAGGGGGGAGTATTGAAGAAAAAGAGCTGGGATTTGGCAGCGTTAATGGATGTGCCAGAAGCTTCAGCAAAGATATTTAGAAGAGATTTGAATACGGAGGCTTCTTTAACAGAGGGATTCCCGAAGAGCAGAGTGTCATCAACAAATTGTTGATGAGTCTGGGGAGGGCGGCCGTGGAGGGATAATCCTTTGAGAGCTTGGGAGGATACTGCTGATTTGAGGAGCCTACTTAATCCTTCAGCCATTAAAACGAAGAGAAATGGCGAGAGAGGATCCCCTTGCCTAATGCCACGGGAGGATTTGAAGGGAGGTGAGGGAGATCCGTTCAGTAAGACAAAAAAACTTGGAGAAGTTATGAGGTTCATGATCCATCTGGTCCAGGTTGCATTAAAACCAAAAGCTAAGAGCATTTTATGAATATAATTCCAGCTAAGTTTGTCGAAGGCTTTGGAAAGGTCTAGCTTGAGAAGCATACCTGGTTTTTTGAGGAGCTTTAGAGAATGTATGACTTCATTTGAGAGAATTATTCCATCCATGATCTGCCGTCCCTCGACATACCCCGTTTGCTCTGGAGAGATGAGCATTGGTAGTAGCGGCTTGAGTCGGTTTGCAATGACCTTTGAAATGAGTTTGTATATCACATTGCATAACGCTATTGGTCTGTATTTCTCAGGCTTGCTGGAGGCTGCTTCTTTGGGTACCAAGGCTATGAAAGTTGAGTTGAGGGCAGGGAGGACCCAATGCATGCTTCGGGATTCTTCCACTAGATTCCATACTTCAACTTTAATGAGCTCCCAAAATTCATGAAAGAAGTTGGCTGTAAATCCATCTGGCCCTGGTGCTTTGCCATCTTTGAGTTGGGCCATGGCTTCTTCTACTTCCTTCAGTGTAACAGGTTGGAGTAGCTGATTGTTGTGGTCCTCATTGATTATTTTAGGAATGTGCTGCGTGATGGCTTGGATTGCCTCATCCCGATTGACTTCAGGTTCCTTTAGAATGTCCTTGAAGTAGCCTGTAAATTCTTTTTCCATTTCTTCATGAACCTCTATTCTATCACCCTGTTGATTATTGACAAAGGTGATTTTATTGTGCATGCGCCTTTGTATGGTAGTTTTGTGGAAGAACTTTGTGTTTTTCTCTCCTTCTTTCAGCCAGCTTATTCGGGATTTTTGTTTCCATAAAATTTCCTCTTGTTGTTGGCGCTCTTCTATCTGACTCCAAAGGCTCTGCTCCTGTTGAATTTGTTCTTCTGTGCGTCCTTCCAGAATGAATTTTTGTTGAAGTTCTTTCATTTGCTGCTCCAGCTTTTGTCTGCTCTCCTGTATGTTGCCAAAATGAGTGCGATTCCATCTTTTTAGAACTTGTTTCAGATGTTTTAACTTTTCTTGAAACTGATACATCTTGGCTCCCGCTGGTAGTGAATATGATGTCCAGGCTTGAGTAACAACATCCTTTAATTTGTTGTTTGTTAGCCAAAAGGCTTCAAATCGAAAGGGTCGATTGCAGCCTTGACCTGGTCTTGACCAATGAAGCAGAATTGGCCAGTGATCCGAGCCGCTTTGAGGAATGATTGAGGTTCTGAAGTCTCCTCCGAGGTGGATCGCATTGTCTGAAATTAAAAATCGATCCAGCCTTGAGGCAATTTGGTGAGCTCCTTTGCGCTTGTTGGACCAAGTAAAAATACCATTGGAGGTAGGGATGTCCATGAGCTGATTATTCTGTATGAATTTCTTGAAGCCATTGCTGTCGCTGTCGAGCCGGACTCTGCCCCCTTGTTTTTCCTCCATTGATTTTATGATATTGAAATCACCCCCTCCAATCCACAAGGGGAAGAGTCGATTTGCGTTAAGGAGGGAGATCGTATCCAGGAGGTCCATTTTTTGCTGAATCGACTGAGGGAAATATACATTGGTGAGGTGCCCATGAATGTTGGTGCCTATGAGATGGAAGGTGGCTTGAATAAGATGGAGAGTGGCATGGAAATTGTCCAACATAACAATCTGCGGGTTCCATAAAATGGCCAAACCGCCTGACGCCCCTGAAGCGTCTACTGATATTGACCTACTACCTGCCCATATTTTGTTGCCGAGCTTGTCTATCATTGTGCTACTGCTTTTTGTTTCTTGGAGAAAGACTACTGCTGGTTGTTCTTGCATAATCAAGTTTTTTATCATTCTGTGTTTAGAGGGACTGTTGAGTCCTCTTACATTCCAGGATATGAGCTTCATGGAGATTGCGTTGTGGGTTTGTAGAACTTTGTCAGCTTGGGAAATAGCCCCGAATCCATAAGTATTTCCCCAACTGTTATTGTTCTCTGAAGGTCTGTTTTTCTGCCTCTTTTCTTTGTTTCTTTAAGGATTTTTTTTCCATCCCAGTGACTCCCGCCTTGAATACCCAGACTTTTATGGTGATGTACTCGCGACAAAACTCCTTCAAGTTTGTCTATTTGCCAGGGGGGGATTGAGTCATACTCTTTTTGTTTGCATGCGGTCTCCAATTTGGAAATGTCAAGCTTAGAGATGTCAAACTCTTCCAGATTTACATCTACCCTGTCTTCCTCCATAATGATTGGGATGTTTTGTTCCATTTCCTCTGCATTATCATGAAGACTCAAGGCTAGTGCTGCATCAAGATCCATATCTGATGCTATTTGATTTTCATTCAATATGATTTTCCCTTTGGAAGGGAATGGGGGTTCGAGATCTGAGACAGATTTGATGTTCGCCAATGAGGATGTATCTGCGGGTTTGGAGGAGGCTGGGTCCGAGGATAATAAGGTGATGGAGCGGTTGGAGGGGGGCTCGTTGGGAATCTGTTGATCAGGGTTTTCAGAGTGGGGAAGCTTTGGAGAATCCTGTGAGGCTAGGACAGAGAAACGGTTCTGGAGGTTCACCTTGGGTCCTAGATCTGGGATAGCTTGGTTTTTCTTGGCATGCCGGCGGCGGGTGGGGACTTTGGTATAACCATCTTGATCCTTAGATGCCTCATTTGAAGGAGCCAATGGCTGAACATTTAAGGGGCAGTCACGGAAGAGATGGCCGTGTTCATGACATTTTCTGCAGCGAAAGGGGATGTGCTCATAATCTAAAGACTGCTTCCATTCATAGTCATCGTGAAAGAGACTTACCGTGTCTGCAAGGGTCTTGGTTAGGTGCATCTTGACGCAGATCCTGGCATAGGAGGTGTATTTGCGAGATTTTGTTTCGGTTGCAACTTTGATAAAGGTCCCCAGCTTGTTGCCAATGTCAGCCAGCGTCTCTTCTTTCCAGTATTCCACAGGAAGTGAATACATTCTTATCCATACAGGGGCCCAGCTAAAGTCTTCTTTGTCCGGGTTGAATCTTGGCTTCCATTCCGTTAGATACAAACCGGAGGAGTTGAAGAAGTACGGGCCGCCTTCAAATACCCTCGTTTTGTCTTCGAGACAGTTGAAGATAGCTGTGAAGAAGCCCTTTGGGCCAAGCTGCAACGTCACTTGTCCTTTTGGCTTCCATTTTGAGGCTATCCAGCCTTGTAAGGCTTTCTCTGTGGGCCAAAATCCCAGAAACTTTCCAATGAGGGCGTAGTCCTGCATGTACTGTATTTCGCTGTTGATCCGGTGGCTTGGCAGATCCACCTTGATCGATTCTGCCGCTTTTGGTATGCAGGTGGCTGAGGTCGCTTTTGTCTTAGATTGTTCCGCATTGGTATGCTTGTCATTGTTTTCTGTATCCTCTTCATTCTGAGCTGAATGCAGCTTTTGTTTCTGCGTCCTTTGCTGGGTTTCTTCTGTTTCCGGATCTGTGTCTGCGGAGGGCAGAGTCACAGGCTTTCGCTTGTTGTCAGATATGTGCATGACCTGTGGAGGGGAGGCAGAGCTCTCCCCTCCTGCATTTGGTACCATGTGCGGCCGTCAGTGGAGAAACCTGCAGCAGCTATGGCAGGTCCGTGTAATGGCGGCTAGGTTTTTGTCTTTCACCGTCGAATCGCCTCAGAGCGCATTCTCAATTTTTGTTTTTCACATTAATTATTATTATTATTAATTAATACATTTTAGTATTAATATAATTCACATTAACAACATTAAAGATGAATAAAATTTTAATATTTATTTTTAATGTTATTTACGAATATTAATATTAATATGAAAATTAATTATAGATTATAGATTATAATATATAATATAAATTTAAGTTATTTTATTTTTAATTTATTTAATGTGGTAATTTAAATTATTTTAATTTTGTGTTATTTTAATTTATTAATAATATTAATATTAATACTAATAAATAATGTTATTACGAATATCATTAACATTAATAACATTAAATATGTATAAAATTTTAATATAAAGCTTTAATATTATTTATTAATATTAATTTTATTTTTATTTTAATAATAATATTAATTAATATGAATGTGAATATTAATATTATTTTTAGTATTATCAATATTTATGTCAATATGAAAATCAACCATGGTAAATGATGGCCAACCATGTTTATTTTATGGTTTATAATATTCATTCAAACATCACATTGTGAAAAAAATTGTCTCAACATGAAAATCAATCATGGTCAACTATGGTCCAATGTCATATTGTGACAAAGATTGTCACGATATGAAAATAGACCATCGTCGACCATGTTCAACCATGGTCCAACGTTTCATTATGAAAACTATTTTATCAATATGAAAATCAACTCTGATCCATCATGGTCAACCATGGTCAATAATCATGGTCACATTGTAACGAAGATTGTCTCTTGGTCCAACAACAATGGACAAGGATTGTCTCACCATGAAAATAAATAATAATCCATGGGTTTATTATTCCTTTGGGTTTATAATCATGGTCAATCGTGGTCAACCATGACCCAATGGCACATTGTGACAAAGGTTGTCTCGATATGAAAATCAACCACTGCCAACCATTGTCATTCACGGTGAACCATGGTCCAATGTCACATTATAACAACGATTGTCTCAATATGAAAATCAATCATTGCCAACCATATTCAATCATAGCCAACCATGTTCAACCATGGTCAAATGTCGCATTGTGACAAAGATTGTCTCAAAATGACAACCAATCATGGTAAAACATGGTAAATATGAAAATCACGCATGGTTAACCATGGTTAAACGTCACATTGTGACAAAACTTGTCTCAATATTGAAATCAGCCATCGTCAACCATTATCAAACATTTTCTAATGTCACATTGTGATAAAGATTTCCTCAATATCAAAATCAACCATGGTAAATCATGGGCAAAGATCATCAATAGGCATGCTTACAGTATGACAAAGATTGTCTCATAGTACGTCACATTGTCACAAACATGGTAGTCCATGGCCAACTATGGTTAACCATGGTCCAACGTCGCACTCTGACACAGATTGTCAATATGAAAATCAACCATGGTCAACCACGCTCCAATGTCACGTTGTGACAAGGATTATCTTTATATGAAAATCATGGTCAACCATGGTCTAATGCCACATTCTGAAAAATATTGTCCCAATATGAACATCAATCATGGTCAACATGATCAACCATGCTTGTTTTAGGGTTATAAAATTTTAATATAAAGTTTTAATATTAATTTTAATAATAATATTAATTAATATGAATGTGAATATTAATATTACTTTTAGTATTATTAATATTTATAATTAATAATTATGTCAAGATGAGAATCAACCATGGTCAATGATGGCAAACCATGTTTATCTTAGGGTTTATAATATTTATTCATTGTGAAAAAGATTGTCTCAATATGAAAACCAATCATGGTCAAGTAGGGTTGAACGTCACATTGTGACAAAGCTTGTCACAATATGAAAATAAACCATGGTCCAAAGTCTCATTATGAAAAATATTTTATCAATATGAAAATCAACTATGATCCATCATGGTCAACCATGGTCAATAATCATGGTAACATTGTAACGAAGATTGTCTCTTGGTCCAACAACAATGGTCATCCATGGTCAACCATGGTCCAATGTCAATTGTGACAAATATTGTCTCAATATGAATATCAACGATGGTCAACCATAGTCTAATGTTGCATTGTGACAAAGATTGTCTCAATATGAAAATAAATCATGGATAACCATGGTCGAACATCGCATTGTGACAAAGATTGTGTCAATATGAAAATCAACCATCGTCAACAATGGTCAACCATGTTTATTTTGTGGTTTATAATATTTATCTTAGGGTTTATATACCTAGGGTATATAATATTATGCCCTTAGATTTGATATTATTCCCTTGGGTCTATAATCCTCTTAGTCTTTAGTATTAATTCCTTTTGTTTATTAGTCACTAGGGTTTATAATATTAATCCCTTGTGTTTATTAATCTAAGTGTCCATATTCCTAAGATATAATATTATTCATTTGGTTTATAATATTAATCATAGGATTTAATATAAATCCACTGGGTTTATAATCATGGTCAATTGTGGTCAACCATGGCCCAATGGCACATTGTGACAAAGGTTGTCTCGATATGAAAATCAACCACCACCAAGCATTGTCATTCACGGTGAACCATGGTCCAATGTCACATTATAACAATGATTGTCTCAATATGAAAATTAATCATTCCCAACCATATTCCATCATAGCCAATCATATTCAACCATGGTCAAATGTTGCATTGTGACAAAGATTGTCTCAAAATGAAAGTCAATCATGGTAAAACATGGTAAATATGGAAATCACGAATGGTCAACCATGGTTAAACGTCACATTGTGACAAAAATTGTCTCAATATCAAAATCAACCATCATTAACCATTATCAACCATGCTCTAATGTCACATTGTGATAAAGATTTCCTCAATATCAAAATCAACCATGGTAAATCATGGTCAAAGATCATCAATAGGCATGCTTATAGTATGACAAAGATTGTCTCATAGCACAACATCACATTGTCACAACCATGGTCATCCATGGCCAACTATGGTTAATCATGGTCCAACGTCACACTCTGACATAGATTGTCAATATGAAAATCAACCATGGTCCAATGACACATTCTAAAAAATATTGTCTCAATATGAACATCAATCATGATCAACATGATCAACCATGCTTGTTTTAGGGTTATAAATTTTTAATATAAAGTTTTAATATTATTTATTAATATTAATATTAATTTTAATTTTAATAATAATATTAATTAATATGAATGTGAATATTAATATTACTTTTAGTATTATTAATATTTATAATTAATATTACTTTTAGAATTATTAATATTTATGTCAATATGAAAATCAACCACGGTCAATGATGGCCAACCGTGTTTATTTTAGGGTTTATAATATTCATTCAAACATCACATTATGAAAAATGTTGTCTCAATATGAAAACCAATCATGGTCAACTATGGTCCAACATCACATTTTGACAAAGGTTATCACAATATGAAAATAAACTATGGTCAACCATCGTCGACCATGGTCAACCATCGTCGACCATGGTCAATCATGGTCAACCATGGTTAATATGAAAATCACGATAGTTTCTAATATTTTTCCCTTCGCTTTATTAATTTCCAATGGTTTATAATATCAAATTATTGGTTTTCTTCATTCTTCAACTTTTTAATATTAATAATTCCTTGGATTCATAATCCCTTGAGATTTTAGTGTTAATCCCTTGGGTTTATTATATCAATCCCTTGGGGTCTTGGTATTAATCCCTTCGTTTTATTATTCCTTTGGGTTTCCCATATTAATCCCTTGGGTTTATTATTCCCTTAGGTTTATAATATCGATCATGGTAAACCATTGTCAATCATAGCCAACCATGCTTGAATGTCACATTGTGACAAGGATTGTCTCACCATGAAAATAAATAATAATCCCTTGGGTTTATCATTCCTTTGGGTTTATTATATCAATCCCTTGGATTTATTATTCCTTTGGGTTTATTATATCAATCCCTTGGGTTTATTATTCCCTTGGGTTTATAATATTAGTCCCTTTTGTTCAATAGTATTCGTTTTGGTACATAATCCCTTGGGGTTTTAGTATTAATCCTTTCGGTTTATAATATCAATCACTTGGATTTATTATTCCTTTGGGTTTCTCACATTAATCCCTTGGTTTTATTATTCCCTTAGGTTTATAATATTGATCATGGTAAACCATTGTCAAACATAGCCAACCATGCTTGAATGTCACATTGTGACAAGGATTGTCTCACCATGAATATAAATAATAATCCATTGGGTTTACTATTCCTTTCAGTTTATTATATCAATCCCTTGGGTTTATTATTCCCTTGGGTTTATAATATTAGTACCTTTTTTTTAATAGTATTCCCTTTGGTTCATAATCCCTTGGGGTTTTAATATTAATCCCTTGGGTTTATAATATCAATTGCTTGGGTTTATTATTCCTCAGTCAAACATGGCTTATTATGATGTCGAGCATGGTCCAACATGGAATTGTCGTAAGGATTGTCTCAATATGAAAATCAATGATTGTCCATCATTTTTATTTCAATGCTTATAATGTTTGCCTTACAATTTATATACGTTGGGTTTATAATATTGGTCGCTTGGGTTTAATATTATTCCCTTGGGATTTTAGTACTAATCCCTTCATTTTATTATTCCTTTCGGTTTCTCATATTAATCCCTTGGGTTTATTATTCCCTTATTTTTATACTATAGATCATGGTGAACCATTGTCAATCATAGCCAACCATTGTCAACCATGCTTCAATGTCACATTGTCACAAGGATTTTCTAATCATGAAAATAAATGATTTTTATTTTAGTGTTTGTAATATTTATATTTGGGTTTACAAATGTTGGGTTTATAATATTAGTCCCTTGGGTTTAATATTATTCCCTTGGGTTCATAATCCCTTGGGGTTTTAGCATTAATCCCTTGGGTTTATAATATCAATCCCTTGGGTTTACTATTACCTCATCTTTATAATATCAATCATGATCAACCATGGTTGAATGTCATATTGTCACAAGGATTGTCTCACCATGAATAAACCATGTTTAGATTAGTCTTTGTAATATCTATATTTGGGTTTACAAATGTTGGGTTTATAGTATTAGTCCTTTGGGCTTAATATTATTCCCTTGGCTTCATAATCCCTTGGGGTTTTAGTATTAATCCCTTGGGCTTAATATTATTCCCTTAGGTTCATAATCCCTTGGGGTTTTAGTATTAATCCCTTCGGTTTATTATTCATTTGGGTTTATAATGTAAATAAGTTGGGTTTACTATTCCCTTAGGTTTATAATATCAATCATGGTCAACCATTGTCAATCATATCCAACCATGGTCAACCATGTTTGAATGTTGCATTGTGACAAGGATTGTCTCACCATCAAAATAAACCATGTTTATTTTAGTGTTCATAGTATTTATATTTGGGTTTATCAATATTGGGTTTATAATATTAGTCCCATCGGTTTAATATTATTCCCTTCGGTTCATAATCCCTTGGGGTTTTAGTATTAATGCCTTAGTTTTATTATTCCTTTGGGTTTATAATATCAATCCTTGGGTTTATTATCCCCTTAAGTTTAAATCAATCATGGTCAGCTATGGTTGATTCTCGCATTCTGACAAGGATTGTCTCACCATCAAAATAAATCATGTTTATTTTGACGTTTGTAGTATTTACACTTGGGTTTACGATTGTTGCTTCTGCGGTTTCTTCCAAACGGTGGCCAGGTCTGCGGTTTCTTCCAAACGGTGGCCAGCTATACCTCTTCCAAATGCGTGGGCTATATACTTGCGGTGTGAGCTATATATCTACGGTTTCTTCCAAACGGTGGCCAGCTTCTTTTCATAAATTCTCTTTCTATTGCGATTTCTTCCCGATCTGCTCTACGGTTTCTTCCAAACGCGTGGGCTATATACCTACGATGTGAGCTATATATCTGCAGTGTGATAGCTGCGGTTTCTTCCAAATGGTGGCCAGCTTCTTTTCATAAATTCTCTTTTTATTGTGATTTCTTCTTGATCTGCTCTGCAGTTTCTTCCATATCTGCTCCAGGGCTGTGGTTTCTTCCAAATGGTGGCCAACTATACCTCTTTCAAACGTGTGAGATATATACCTGCGGTGTGAGATATATATCTGTGTTTCTTCCAAACGGTGGCCAGCTTCTTTTATGGGAGATCACCGTAGATTTGGCTAGATACGCATAAGAAGAACCTAGATCTGTGAGCTATTAGTTATTGGAGGTGTTTTCTACTCTTTCTTATGTTTTTGCATGAGTAGATTTGCGGCTCTTGCTGTGGTGTACAATTTAGTTATTGAATAGATCTGCAATATATATGTTAGATCACCGTAGATTTGGTTAGCTATTGTGGCCTTCTCTTCAGCAATCTTTTATATGCAACGCGAGAGCATTCTCCAGATGGCCCCCAGCTTTGCAAAAATAGTTGCTAGCTCAATTCCGTCCACCTCTGGGGGGCAAGCTCCAGCCCATATCGTGAGTGAAGCCCCAGCTCCCACTGTCCAGGTGGTCCAGGCCTCACTCGATGAGGCTTTGAAGTTCTCTGAAATTTCTCTAATTTGTCGATTCAATGGTTTTTGGCTGCGGCTAATAGCTCTACACATTTGGATCTCAGAGGTATGGAAGCCTCTAATCCCTGATGCAATTAATATCTATCCCTGTGCTAAGGGTTTCTTTATAGTAGATTTTGAAAACCCTGAAACCAGACAATGTATTCTAGATTCTGGCCCTTGGTTTTGGGAAAAATCAGGCCTATTCATGAGGCCATGGAACCCATCTTTCGATCCCTCAACAACTGTCATAACCTCAGCACCAGTTTGGGTGAGACTGCCAAACCTACCCTTGCATCTCTGGAATTTCTCTTCGCTAAAAGCCATTGGAAATGCAATTGGACAATTTTACTGCAGGTGCCCAGAAACAGAGGAATATGCCAGAACCACCTATGCACGCATCTTTGTGGAAATGGACTTCAGTGTCGGATTCCCAGCTGAAATACATCTAACAAGTAAAGACTATGTGTTGAATCAGAAACTCGATTATGAAAGTGTCCTCTTCAGGTGTCGATCCTGCTTTGAGACAGGCCACCTAGCCAAAAATTGCCCAAAAGCCTCCTAGAAAAATTATGCTAGAAAAAATCACCACAGATCTACATGGTGGGAAGGAGCACAGAGAGAACACTACACTGTCCTCAAAGAGGAATACTCTCGTGAAAACTCTGAATCACAAGAAATCAGGCAAGAGAGCAACATCTTTCAAGACAAGCAGGGGGAAAGCCCCGCCCAACAACAAAAGAGTGAACTCAACAACCCCTCAAGCATCAACAGTTATGAGGACTCGAATACCGCACAAAATAAATCTTCATTTAACAGCGATGCAGATCTCCTAGACCAAACTTCTTCTCCGACTATCTTCAAAAAGACGAACACAGTGGATCACAAGCTAAGACAACAATGTCCCAAGAATCAGAAGAGATGAAAGAGATGCAAGATAAAGAAAGTTGGAAGACGGTAGAGAAAAAAAAGAAAGCTACAACACCAATCTCGCCAAGAAAGACGAGGAGCCAGAGAATTAGAAACTAAGAAAAATATAGGTCCGATAGACAAATTTGGTCTCAGTGGACGTTAACCATCATCATCATCATCATGATCAGTATTAGGCCCTTTGTTTTAATATTATTCCATTGGGTTCATAATCCCTTGGGCTTTTAGTATTAATCCCTTGGGTTTATTATTCATTGGGGTTTTAGTCTTAATCCCTTGGGTTTATTGTTCATTTGGGTTTATAATATCAATCCCTTGGGACTGGGTTCATTATTCCCTTTGGTTTATAATATCAATCATTGTAAACCATTGTCAATCATAGCCAAACATGGTCAATCATGGGTGAATGTCGCATTATGACAAGAATTGTCTCACCATCAAAATAAACCATGTTATCTTTAGTGTTTGTAGTATTTATATTTGGGTTTACCAATGTTGGTTTTATAATATTAGTCCCATGCTTGAATGTCACGTTTTGACAAAGATTGTCTCACCATGAAAATAAAACATGTTTAATTTAGTGTTTGTAATATTTATATTTGGGTTTACGAATATTGAGTTTATAATATTAGTCCCTTGGTCTTAATATTGTTCCCTTGGGTTCATATTCCCTTGGGGTTTTAGTATTACTCCCTTCTGTTTATTATTCATTTGGGTTTATAATTAGTGTTTGTAGTATTAACATTTGCCTTTACTCGATGTGAAGTTTATAATATTAGTCCCATGGGTTTAATATTATTCCCTTGGGTTCATAACCCCTTGGGGTTTTAGTACTAATCCCTTTGTTTTATTATTCCTTTCGGTTTCTCATACTAATCCCTTGGGTTTATTATTCCCTTAGGTTTATAATATCAATCATGGTAAACCATTATCAATCATAGCCAACCATGGTCAACCATGCTTGAATGTCACATTGTCACAAGGATTTTCTAGCCATGAAAATAAATGATGTTTATTTTGATGTTTGTAGTATTTATATTTGGGTTTACGATTGTTGGGTCTATAGTATTAGGCCCTCCGGTTTGATATTATTCCATTGGGTTCATAATCCCTTGGGGTTTTAGTATTAAACCCTTGGCTTTATTGTCCATTGGGGTTTTAGTATTAATCCCTTGGGTTTATTGTTCATTTGGGTTTATAATATCAATCCCTTGGGTTCATTATTGCCTTTTGTTTATAATATCAATCATTGTAAACAATTTTCAATCATAGCCAAACATGGTCAATCATGGTTGAATATCGCATTATGACAAGAATTGTCTCACCATCAAAATAAGCCGTGTTAATTTTAGTGTTTGAGGTATTTATATTTGGGTTTACCAATGTTGGGTTTATAATATTAGTCCCATGCTTGAATGTCACATTTTTACAAAGATTGTCTCACCATGGAAATAAAACATGTTTAATTTAGTGTTTGTAATATTTATATTTGATATAAGAAGAGCTTCGGCGTAAATCGGATATAGAAAGACCTTTGTCTTTCAACTTGTCCTGACAATGAACCACAGTAGTTGGTTCGAAACGCGTCAACAAAGGTCTTTCTATATGTGATTTACGTCGAAGCTCTTCTTATAACTGTTATGGATCACAGAACTCTCAATTCAACAATTTATATTTGAGTTTATGAATATTGAGTTTATAATATTAGTCCCTTGGGCTTAATATTGTTCCCTTGGGTTCATATTCCCTTGGGGTTTTAGTATTAATCCCTTCAGTTTATTATTCATTTGGGTTTATAATTAGTGTTTGTAGTATTGATAATTGCCTTTACTCGATATGAAGTTTATAATATTAGTCCCATGGGTTTAATATTATTCCCTTGGCTTCATAATCCCTTGGGTTTTAGTAATTATCCTTTGGGTTTATTATTCATTTGGGTTTATAATATCAATCCCTTGGGTTTATTATTCCCTTTGGTTGATAATATAAATCATGGTAAACCATTGTCAATCATAGCCAAACATCGTCAACTATGGTTGAATGTCGCATTGTGACAAGAATTTTCTCAGCATCAAAATAAACCATGTCTATTTTAGTATTTGTAGTATTTATATTTAGTTTTACCAATGTTGGTTTTATAATATTAGTCCCTTGGTTGAATGTTGCATTTTGACAAAGATTGACTCACCATGAAAATAAACCATGTTTATTTTAATGTTTGTAGTGTTTATATTTGGGTTTAACAATGTTGGGTTTATAATATTAGTCCCATGGGTTTAATATTATTTCCTTGGGTTCATAAACCCTTGGGGTTTTAGTATTGATCCCTTAGTTTTATTATTCCTTTACGTTTATAATATCAATCCCTTCGGTTTATTATTCCCTTAGGTTTATAATATTGATCATATTCAACCATTGTTAATCATAGACAACCATGGTCAACCATGGTTGAATGTCACATCGTGACAAGGATTGTTTCACCATGAAAATAAACCATGTTTATTTTAGTCTTTCTAATATTTATATTAGGGTTTACCAATGTTGGGTTTATAATATTAGTATGTTGGGTTTAATATTATTTCCTTAGGTTCATAATCCCTTAAGGTTTTAGTATTAATCCTTTGGGTTTATTATTAACTTGGGTTTATAATATCAATCGTGGTCATCTTTATTAATCTCTTGTATTTGTAATATCAATCCCTTGCACTTCTTGATCCCTTAGGTTTTTAATATTTATCTGTTGGGTTCAATAATTCCTTGGGTTTATAATATTAAACCATAGGGTTTATTAGTTCTTCGAGTTTATAATATTAGTACCTTTTGTTTATCTTAGGTTTTTGATGAAAAGAGATCTTGGGGGTTAACCAAAATCCATTTCCTTAAAAAAATATCGATCCTGAGGCCTGTGGTTATGGCCCACTAATCCTATCGGAAGCATTTCTTTAGGCCTTGAGCCTTTCAACCGGGACTTACATTAAATCGGAGCCATATAACTTTATTAGTTATTAATAATCCTAAATGTGTTTGATAATATTTATATAACTATTAATAATCCTAGATACTAATAATAATTAACCCTATTTATACAAACCCTAAGATAAATATTAAAATTAATGAAGCCTAATAATAATAATAATAATAATAATAATAATAATAATAATATTATTATTATTATTATTATGAGTTTAGGTTTATAATAATATTAATATGATAATTATATAAGAATATAGTTGCTATTATTTATATAGTTATTAATTATCATAAATAATAAATAATTGGTCTTTATTGTTCTTATATATATATATATATATATATATATATATATATATATATATATATATAGATATACATATATATATATATATATATATATATATATATATATATATATATATATATATATATATTTTAGTCCGTGTGGTTCGCGGACACCCGTGGTCAGTGGATGTCGGCTACGTCCATGTAAAGACTAGAGCTGATCTCTAGGATCTTGCCCCTCGGCCATCATAGACCTGACCCCAAGGGCTTTCGGGGAGAATTGACCTTGTGACCTCCCGAACGGCGAGGCACTGACTTGACCAGTTGGGCTAACCCTTGGGGCTATATTATAATAATATTGATTATATTATTATTATAATAATAATTATACTTGTATATTATAATAATAATATAACATTATAATTGAATATTATTAATAACTATATAAATATTAACAACCAAATTATTTCTATATATTATTATATAAATATTATATTAATATTATAATAATAATATAAATTCCTAATAATATTATAATAATAGTGATTATATTATTATGATAATATAGTAATTATATTTCTATATTATAATAATAATATAATATTATAATCAAATATTATTATTATTATTGATGATGATGATGATGGTGGTGATGGTTAACATCCGCTGAGACCAAAATTTGGTCTAACGGACCTAAAGAAACAAATTATTTATATTGATTTAAGATTTTATTCCTATGCTCAAAAAGCTTGGAGAGAAGCCTCCCGAGTTCACTATAATTTTGACATTGTAAAAGGCTAGGAAGGTTAGTATTGTAACAAAGATTGTGAGACTGAGATCTAATGTGGATATACGCGAGGCACTCTAAGAGGAAGTCGTTTTCATCCTCGATGTTCCTATTCTCACATATATGGAAGATCCTCTCAATCTATGGCATTTTAGGAATTGCCCAACAACCTGTTTCACTATAGAGCTCATGAGAATTCGTTCTAATCTTTACTCTATATATATATATATATATATATATATATATATATATATATATATATATATATATATATATATATATATATATATATATATATATTTTTTTTTTTTTTTTTATTTTTTTTTTTATTTTTAATTTTTATTTTTATTTATTTATTTATTTTTTCTATGAGCTAGTTAAAATAGAGAGATACTTTTGATCTTCTAGGGTGGGGTTGATGACCTTCTTATAATAACTTAATTTTCTTTTAGCTGCTAAATCTTTTTCACACCACATTTTTTCTTTGAACTTAGAAGTAACAATATCTTTAATGTTATTTATGTTTTGCAATGCATCATTCTCGTTGATCTCCCAATAGTTTAACCAGGCCCTTGTGTCTTTATGCCACCCCCGATTGAGCCTTAGGTGGTTTTGGCTAGAATTTAAAGCTAGACTTCTCTATGATCGTTTATGTTATTGAGTTTGTGCTTGTATAGCAGAAACCTAATCATAGCTAGGCTCTCAATAGGGGAAAGACCTGCTTCTATAAGGAGAATAGGGTAGAGTGTATTACTTTTAATTTTCAGGTTATAAGTTATAAAACGCTTCTGGACTTGCTCAATCTTTCTCCATGATTCTCTAGAGAAAGATTAAGCAAACAATATAATTATACAATATAATTGTTATTACTTTTTTTTATAGTTTTATATTATTAGATTATTTAAATAACATAAGGATACTATAATATTATTATGAGATATTCGTATTATTAATTAATATATACTATAATTTATATAATTATTATAATATTAATATAATATTTATACAGTAATATATATAAACAATCTGGTTGTTAATATTTATATAGTTATTAATAATCCTATATAGTTATTTATATAATTATTAATAATCTTAAATATCCATAATAATTATTAATGTGGTTGATATAAGTCTATTCGAGTATATCAATTACATTGAAATATGTGATTATATATATGCTTTATATACCCCTATCGGCGTATATAAACCTTATTGGTAGATATGATTATGCTAGTTTAAAAATTAAAATGGAATGATCTGCAGTGCTGTACTTAAGCGTGAATGTCAGTGTAACATTTTTTACAGAAAAGACGAAAGACTCAATGCCCCGTTCCCACTGCTTGATAATCAACAATATAATGTGTGGTCCTTTTAAAGGGCAACAACGAGGTTGGGTTAAATGGTTGTTAGTCAAGAATCCTTTGACAATACTGCCACTTCACTTCACTATGGAATTCCTTTTTATGCAAAAATGTGGGAGTTTTACTATCATCACACTCACATCATCCCTATATTTTCTGGTTATCGCTAACTCTACAAGCTTTTTACAAGTAGCGATGGGGCCACCTCCTAATGGTTGTCAAACTAAGTTGCTTCTGAACACAGAAAGGCCTGACAATATCCACTACTTCTTGATTACTAACTTTATCCCACAACCCATCTGATGCCAAAATTGAAAAGTCGCAATCAGATGTTATTTCAATCTTTCTAGTGTCTGGTTCAGCTGTTATCCATTCTTTCATGTGTGAATCGCCTATTGCCCCAGATACTGCAAGGGATCCCTAAAACTCGCCAAACTCTGTGGCGGAGGTCCAATTCCATTCAAATTCTCTATCCGTTGTCACTCGTCCTCCCTTCCAGCTCGATGATCACATGTAAGGGCTTCTGAAGCACCATCTCTGCTAATAATTGCTTGGCAATCCCCAACATTGGAAACCACTAAATTACCATTTATAATTAGAGCAATTAGACAAGTTGTACCGCTACCAACCTCTTGCTTCAAAAATTCTCCATTTGTTGTTAAGTACCCATCTCTAACAACCTGTTCAATAATGTCCTTTGTTTCATTTTTCATTTTGAGCATTTCTTTCAGACTATTCTGCCCAATATTTTCGGCAGCGAAAGCTGCAACTTTCCAACCGCTATGACCATCAAAGACGCCAAAAAAGCCTTGTTTGGAATCGCCAAGAACGCTGACAATGGCCTTGTGGGTATCTTCCATGAATTCTCGCTTACCCTTTTTGCACAAAACCACATAATCAAAACCATCCATATTAACCTCCATCGGCTGCTCCACGGCCACGCTCGGCGCGTTGAGGGCCGACAAATGGAGTGGAACATCTAGCATCAGTGAGCATTGCCTCTTGTGCATAGGCTTGTGGAGGTTTGTTGTTACAGCAAAACCCACAGGTATTGGTAAATGTAACAAATAGTAACTAGGATCCCCAGGGTGGAAATTACGGATTCTATAGAGGTGCGGTGATTCTTCCAACACCCCCCCCCCCCCTCAAATGCAACTCGGGGGAATCGAACCTGGGTCCAAGCTCTGATACCATGTGGAGGTTTTCCATTACACCAAAACCCACAGGTGTTGGTAAACGCTACAACCCAGTAACTAGGATCCCTAGAGTGGAAATTACGGATTCTATAGAGGTGCGGTGATTCTTCCAACACCCCCCCTCAAAATGCAACTCGGGGGAATCGAACCTAGGTCCAAGCTCTAATACCATGTGGAGGTTTACCGTTACACCAAAACTCGTAGGTATTGGTAAACGTAACAAACAGTAACTAAGATCCCTAGGGTGGAAATTATGGATTCTATAGAGGTGCGGTGATTCTTCCAACAAGGCTTAGGGCACTTGTCCACCAAAAAGCGGGATCTGCAGAAGCCGAAGACCGAGGGAGAATTCCCTGCTACAATGCAAGCCATTTTTACAATCTGCAGAGGTTGCTGCATAAATTCGATGGAGTGTTGTTCAGAGCCTGTTAGTGCTTGTGGTTCCAATTACAGTGTCTACTAAGCATTTATATGACGTTCAATGCTTCAACTCAAATCAGATATAGGAAACGTGCACCATCAAACTCGTGTGTACGCGATCACAACCTTGCATTATTATATATGTAATACAACCGACTATGGGTTGCAAGATGGTGAAACGGTCTAAAATTATAGAGGAAATCCTTATTAGTTATCATGTTTCTCTGGTCAAAGTCCCCGCTCGTCATGAAGGAAACTCCCAAAAGGTTAAATTTCTTATAATGAAAATTGATTAAATCAATATTGTTTGTATGTGGTCGTGCATGGCTGCCCTGATGGCGAGAAATAACCACCGGCACTAAAGTATGAAGGGTGACGTTAAGTTGTTTGTGTTTTGGAGTGAATAAATAGATTTAGTGTTTTTAATTTAAAAAAAATGACATTTTGATTTTATAGAATTTAGATTTATCATTAAAAAAAATTATAGCATTTTAAACCAAATTGATAAAAAAAATATTATTTAAAAACATAAAATAAAAATATTATTAAAAGAAAAGGCTTTAAACCTATAATTATTAATAACTTTATATTTGTTTATTCAAAATACATTTTTTTTTAATTCTCTTTTTATTGAAAGATATTTTTTTTTTATTCAAAATACATTTTGGAAGCTTATTTTATTTCATCAAGTACATTCAATATATGTTTCTCTTTCCAAAATCTCAATAATTTACCAAATGTTTTAAACTTTCACTTACAACTATTTTTTGCTTTCAAAAGCTCCGATTAGGTTGTTGAAGAATGTTAAAGCATCCAAAAGAAAGCTTCTATTAGAAAATCCTAATGGTGAGAGGGAAAGCAACCAAAATTTCAATTGAGGGCAGAGTTGGATGATGAGATTAATAGGATGTGCATGCCGATAAGAAATATGTTAAAGAGAAGGACAACCAATAGAAGAATACAACTATCTGTGTATGTTTACCGCAACAAGTCATATGGGGTAAAGCATAATCAAGTTTGGGATCTAGGAAGATTGAGATCAATAATGGAACAACAATACAACTATATATGCGGATAACAACATCATTATATATGGGATCGAGGACGATTGAACAAACTGAAAACACATGACGAAGAGGTCATGAAAATTTTCAACTTGGGGAGTCTGATGTAGAAGCATCAACACTAGCCAATCCATTTTTGTCTAGAACCAAGAGGGTCATGAAGTCCTTCAAAGAGGAAGGAATTCCATCAATTGTAAATTACATAAAATAAAGTTAGGAAATTTTATGTAAATACAAGTATCCAGGTTCTAGAAAAATTTGGGTGGTTAGATTTTTTTGGTGAGCTAGTATTTTTGCCAAATAAGACTTTAACAAAGTAACAAGTGTAGAGTCATGTGTCTATAATTTTTGGATATATGTCTAAACAATGTCAAGTTCATCAAGATATTTCCTAGATATATGAACTATGTCTTTATGTACAATTAGAAGTTGGGGGACAATGTCTCAGAAGTAGAGCGAGAGAAAAGCGTGAGAGAGGAAGCATGAGTAAATTTTGTGTAATTTATTTGTAAATATATATTATTAAAGAATATAACATGTTTTATGTTTGTACATGTCATATGTGTATTCTGATTCCGATGAAGCAGGGTATAAATGGTGGTGTAGAGTGAGACATTACGACAGAAGCACTCATAAGAGCTCAAATGAAAGTCCATCCCCTTATTAAATAAAACATTGATGAAAAGAAGATTGTTTCATTCACAAGAGTACTATCATTGACTTAGTTTTGTTATAAAAAATTGTGTTGTCCGTGTGGTCATATAGTGAGAGAGATTGTTTCACCAAATTAATCCCATCCATCTCTTGATATTTCATGAATACATATTATGTAGATACCTATGTGATACCTATTAGTTTGATTTTTTAGCGTATGAGTAGATCTTCGATGAATGCTTGACTTTCTTGATTTCATTCTTACTGGGAAGTTATAGGCCAGACTTATATTTTGCAAGATGAAGATCTTCTACAAGAACTCTATTGAATCTAGTTGTGGCCATTTCTTTTATATTTAACCATAGATACTCTTGCATAGAGGAGTTTTTACCATTTACTACAAAATCTGAGATATTTCTTATCATCAAATTAGTGTAAGTCTGTCGAATGTACATAATGCATAATGTGGGAAAATATAGAGGTCTTAACATTTTGAAACTTGCTTTGAGTGAGCCTGACCCCTTATCCTATATTATTATCTATCCACATTTGGACCACATCTCTATCCAGTTATATCTTTAGGATGAAAGAAATATATCTGGATGCAAGCTTAAATATCGTCATTTGTCTCATTAAATAAAATAATATTCGTAAAGTCATTGAGACTACTGGATTAAGCTAGCTATTTGGGCTGGTTTGACTTCTCATTAGATTCCCAGACTATCAAACCAACTTGGACTCAAATATCTTATGGAGCTTGCAACCTTCCTGCACTGTATATTTAAAATCAGTAGCACCTGACTTAGGGCTACCTAACTAATGAATGCTTAAATGCCAGAAGAAACGAGAAAAAAAAGAGTACCTTGAGTGGGCTTATGGTTGATATATTCATAAATCAGGGATGGTAATTTAGAAGACCACAAAGGGGAAGAGAGTGCTTAGTAACTTGCAAGACCAAGGAATTAAGGTGAACACACCATTAGGGATCTTTCTTTCGGGGCACAATCATGAATTTGAGCATTGATCCTGGAGAGTGAAATCAAATATCAAAGAAAAGTAGGGACCAATGATTTAGAGAAGCCAGAACAACCGTGTCACAATGTAAAAAATATTATCGAGCATCAAAATGTCACATAACCATTAATAAATGATATAATGTGACATAATAGTTGACGATTCTCACATTGCAAAATAACCATTGAGGATGTCATGGTGCGCCATAATCAATGAAGAATGTTGTAGTACAACATAACCATTGATAAATGTTACAATGCAACATAACCATTAGGAATATCTGAAATAGACATAATCCATCTAAGTTTAATGTCTCAACATGATATAAGTATTAAGGAATGATAAAATCTAACATAACCCTTTAAGCATGTAAGAACACAACATAACCCTTGATGAAGTCATGATGCAATAGAACCATATTATCCACCTCTCAGTATCACAATATGACATAATTATATTATCAACCATGGTCAATCATATTCAATAATAAGAAATCATGGTCAACAATAATCAAACATGGTTAAACAAATCAACCATCTTCAACCTTGATTAGCCGTAATCAAATATGTTCAACTATTTCTAGCCATAGTAAGCCATGGTCACTAAAATCCAAATTTGGTCAAACATGAGAAACCTTAGTGAAACAGTCTTAATAATAGTCAAACACGAAAAAATTTGGCTAAACGTAGTGAACCATAATCAACCATGTCCAAGCATACTATACCTTGGTCACCCATGGTCAAACTATACTCAATTATAGTTAATCGTGGTCGAAGATCGTTAAAAATAATGAGAAATGGTTACACACATTTAAACATGAAAAATAATTGTTAACTAGAGTCATCCATGGTCAACCAAAGTCAACCATAGTCAAACATTGTCAACTATAACCAATCATATTTTTCTATAGTTAAACATGGTAAACTATAATCAACCATATTTTTCTATAGTCCAACATGTTAATCTTTAGTAAAACATAGTAAACTATAGTCAAGCATGGTCAATCATGGCAAAAATACTCAACTATGATCAAACAATAAACAATGATCAACCATGGTAAATTATAATCAAACATTGTAAAACATAATCAACAATGAGTAATCATTGTAAACAATAATCATAGTCAAATATCATAGATATTTTAATATTATTAGCATTGATACTTTAATTTGGAAATCTTCTAGCCTTACCCACAAATGTCAATGGTCAAGTAGCACAACGAAGGTGGTTGATATCCCTTAGATGCCATTTTCCACCTTTTTAACTTATTCATGAACACAATTTGTCTTACTAACGAAACCCTTTCTCCAAGGATTATGCTACTGGAACAACATATTGTGCTACTGACATCCCACCAACTTAAATAAATAAAAAAAAAAAAAAAAAAAAATTAAAAAGGAAAAAATTGGAATGTATAATTATTATTATCTTAAAAATATAGATTATCCTTGATTTCTAGACTTTAGCAATAATTTTATTTCTCATAATAAAGGGACTTGCACATTTTGGATGCTTATTATTAGTTCAAAATCAATCAAATTTGTCATATCCTGTTAACATGGTTGGGTTTAAAGGGTGTCATTTTGTATGACAATTTAGATTCAAAACTCAAAAGTAAATGAGAGAAAACTAAATTCCAAACATATTAAAATTTGATGTGCCCTAGACCAAATGTCATGCCCACTAATATTGAGAATTATAATACTTTTAAATCACATTTTTTTGAACCTCAAAATAATTCGCTAATTCATAAATATATTAACGAAAAGACTAAAAAATTATCAATTATTTTAAGAATAATATAAAATATACAAAAAAACACAAAAAAAAACTACTTTAATTTATGATGTTTAAGCCCTCCTTACTATGTCATCAAAGCCATAACACATATCTGGATCCAAATATCACCCTCTTTATTTAGTTCTTAATTTAAATAAATCATTTTGTTATAAATTAGTTCTTCGGTTGAATAAATAATTTTGTTATAAATTCAACATAGCATCAAAGCTTCCAATGATTAAACATCATCTTTTCTTTCTACAACGAAGCATAAATTACATTCCTAGGGTAAACTATAAACCTATGCTTTGAAAAAAATTTCTCACTTCTACCATGGAAATCTTGTCATGATTGTTGTAATTAGTTTTAAGCGGATGAATGTATGTTCTCATTAAATCTATATATTTTGAGTGGGCCTAATGGGTCTAATGGTTAAGAGCATGTGTTTCCTCCTAAGAAATCACAAGTTTAAAACTAGAAAGGGTATAGAATGTATGCCTTCCTAAAACTTAGCAGTGAAATTGATACCTTAAAATTAAATAATAATAATAATAATATATTCCTTACATATATGCATTTTTTTAGTAAATTTTTCTAATTTCAATATCACTTTTTAATATTTTAAAATGGAGGAGCACGAGCTAGTGAAAACGGGGGTTTACAGCTTACGAATTCTTCAGATCTAGGGTTCGAAACTGGAAAAGAACAGGGTCAGAGTGGCAGAGCTATTCAGAAGAGGACAGATCCTGACCCGACAGATGGAAAACGAGGGGTCCATAGGGACCCCATCGTATAAGCATGTAATGATGCACAGACAGACAGCACAGGAAGGTGTGCAAATAGCTGGATATGAAAGCTCACAGAAAGAGGACGGAACCAACAAGGGAAGGAAGAGATATGAGGGTAAGGAGGAACATCATAATCAAAAGCTGAAAGGAAAGGAGGACGGTGGCCAAACAGAAAATAGAGGCAGGGTGAAGGCCACGCAAGCACATCCCGACCAGGAAAACAAACAAAGAAAGAAGCAAACAGAAGAAGAAGAAGGGGTCCTAAATAAAGAGAACAAGGAACAAGAAGACAAAGTGGAAGCATGCAATGGCAAAAAGACTCAAGGCCCATGTAAACCTAAGGCGGCAGAAACCCTAAGAGTGGTAATAACAGACCCAGAGATTCAAGCCTACCGGGATCACATGACCGAACATGCAATAATCTGCAAGTTCATGGGACTCTGGCCAACGGAAAGAGCGTTGTGCCAATGGATAAAGCAGCAATGGAAACCCAAAGGTGATGTAAGACTGCACTTAGGAGCCAAAGGTTTTTTCACTATTGTTTTTTCAAATCTAGAGGATAAGGATAGAATATTTGATGGCAGACCTTACTTCTTCGCTTCTGCGGGCCTATACATTCGGCCGTGGAAGCCCAATTTTGTGCCAGAAAAAGAGACCTTCAAGCAAGTGCCAGTCTGGATACGCCTTTTCTCCCTGCCAATAGACTACTGGGGATATGCTGCTCTGAAACAGATAGGTGACAAATTAGGAACCTTCGTCAAAGCTTCAGAAGCTACTCTGCAAAGAAGATACACCTCATGTGCCCGAATCTGTGTGGAAATGGATGTGTCAGGAGCATTGCATGAGGGACTGTGGCTGGAATACAGGGATGAGGACTATTTCCAAGCCATAGATTATGAGCAAATCCCATTCCGCTGTAGAAAATGTCATGAGCATGGACATTTAATCAGAGAGTGTCCATTAAATAAAGCAGCAGAAAACCTTAACGTAGATAGAGCAGAAAAGAACAGGGAGATCTTTACTCGACCAAGAGCGAGACAAAGAGCAAACAGGAAACGTCCAACCAAAGCAGGAACATCACAAGGTAATACTAGTAATGCTTTCAAAGTATTGGAAACTGAAACAGAATCAGAGGACAATAACAAGGAACAAAATACCGCTGAAGCAAACAAAACTACAACAGAGCTTGAAACCAAAACAATGGAGGAAAATCCTCCAAATATCACACTACAGAATCAAGAGACAACAAAAGGGGTAGATGAAGACTCAGAAATTCTCATAAGTGACATCGAAAGTGATGAGATGGATCTTAATGACATACTAGAGCAAGAAGGAGTTAATCTACCAGACATGGTGGAACACTGGAAAAAGAAGGGGATGGAGCACATACCAGAAGAGGAAGTGAGGAGAATCAATGAGATACTAATAGCAAGATAGAGAGCAGAAATCGAGAGGCAAAGCAAGAACCTGGGCGTAGCAAAAGAAATGGGACACCGAACGAAAGTTCTACTTCAAACCTCCACAAGCTCCAAACAGAGGAAAACGAGAGGACGCAGAACAAATAATGAGGCACTACGGAATTGGGACAAATGCTCTTAAACTTTGGTAAGATGAAAGCTCTAGAAGCTTTTCCTCTTAACTTCTAAATATTGTTTTGAAATGAAAGTTATCTCTTGGAATGCTAGAGGGCTTAATAGCCAATTAAAACAATGAATTTTAAAGAAGAAGGTCCAAAAGGAAAATCCAGACATTATATTTGTGCGAGAAACCAAATGTATAGGTAGCACTATTCAGAATGTAAGAAAAAAACTAAGTAAACATATGGAATACATGGAAACCTCCAGCCATGGATGGGAGGGAGGTTTAATTACCCTGTGGGATCCAAAAGTTATCAAAATCCTCTCCTCTAAAGCTACCAGATCCTTCATAGCCATAGAATCTCAGATGATAGGAAATTTGGAAACCTATCTATGTACTAATGTCTACGGGCCTCAGAAGCTAGAAGAGAAGTTTCTCTTTCTAATAATTCTACTAAATCTGAAGCTAAGATATCCCAGAGCGAAGGTAGTCATAGGAGGAGATTTCAATATGATAACTACATTAATGGAAAAAAAAGGAGGGATAAGGAAACTCAACAAAGATTCTGAAGCCTTCTCAGAGTTCATCAATTCTGCTAAACTTGTGGATGTCCACCCCAAGAGTGGAACTTACACTTGGAATAACAGAAGGGGAGGTGAAAGACAAATTGCTTCTTGACTAGACAGATTTCTAATCTCCGAAAGCATTCTGTTGGAGGGAGTTACAGTAGAATCAGATATACTCCCAAGTGGAGGATCAGACCATTGGCCCATTTCTCTGAATGCGGCTATCCAGGGAACTCCAAGAAACAAGCCATTTAGATTTGAGAAATTCTGGCTCACTCATCCATATTTCATTCAACTTATTGAAAAATGGTGGCATGAACCAGTGGACATCAGAGGCACCAAAATGTACAGATTACAAGGCAAACTGAGATATATCAAGAACAAAATCAAAATATGGAATGAAATAGTTTTTGGGAACATACTCAAAGAAAAATCCAAATTAGAGGAGCAATTGGAGCAGATACACAAAGGTTGGATCACTGGAGACATTAACCCAGAAACAACAAACAAAGAAAAAATGCTAATGCAGCAATGGTAGCTTCGTTTCCAACAAGAGGAGACCCTTTGGAAACAAAAGTCTCGGATTCAGTGGCTCAAGGAAGGGGAACAAAATACAAAATTCTTCCATACATTAGCAATGGACCACAGGGGAGCGAACAATCCTCAATCTCAAAAATGAACAGGGAGCCATTCTTCAGACAAATCAGGAAGTTTCAACCCTGCTTACTTCACATTTCAGCAGCATAGCTAAAGAGCCAGAGGTGGATAGGACAGAAGCAATTGAGGAACTTATCAAATCCATTCCCAAGACAATCACCAATGAGCAAAACCTAGCACTAACTCGAGAAATTTCTTTGGAAGAGGTGGAAGAAGTGGTGAAGGGCATGCCAAATGATAAAGCTCCTGGGCCTGATCGGTTTACCATCAACTTCTACAAGGCTTTCTGGGACATTGTTAAAACAGAGGTCTGGGAAGTGGTGGAAGACTCTCGGCGTTCTGCCTCAATCCTCAAGTCCCTAAACTCTACTTTCCTCATCCTGACACCAAAAGAAGAGGAGGCCAATACCCCGGAAAAATTTCGGCCTATTGCTTTGTGCAATGTCATATATAAAATTATCTATAAAGTCATAGCTAACAGGATGAAACCTATTCTTCCGGGCCTCATCTCTGAAGAGAAATCGGGATATGTTGAGGGGAGACAAATTCTGGACAACATTTTACTAGCTCAAGAAATTATTCATACACTTCAATCCAGGAAAATTGCAGGTATGATGATGCAACTTGACTTATCAAAGGCTTATGATAAAGTCAACTGGAATTACCTTGAAGCAATTTTAAAGTCTTTCGGTTTTTCCAGTCAATGGATAATGTGGATTCTAGCCCTGATCAAATCTACTAAATTTTCCATTCTGGTAAATGGTGCCCCGACCGATCAATTTTCTCCCTCATGAGGACTCAGGAAAGGTGACCCATTATCACCCTTCCTTTTTGTCATCCTGGTGGAAGGATTAAGTAGACTCATTCGCAGCGCCAAAGAGAAAGGAAGTATCAAAGGATTGCAGCCCATGCCTTCCATCCCAGTGACCACTCACCAATAATTTGTTGATGACACAATGTTACATGGCACCCCAACAGTCAAAGAAGCCTTGGGCTATAAAAGGATCCTCAATCTTTTCAGCAAAGCTTCAGGTATAGAAGTTAACCTATCTAAATCCACCATCTTTTTCTTCAATACTCATTTAGCAGTGCAAAAAAATCTCTCTACCATTCTGGGATTCCGTAGAAGCAACCTGCCCTCTAGGTACCTAGGAGCTCCTCTATCGGATAAACCCTGGCAAAAAATTCATTGGGAGAAGATCTTAGCTAGCATGGAGAAAAGATGCCAACATTGGATCCACAGGGCCCTCAATTTTGCCGGTAGACTAGTCTTAACCAAAGCAGTCTTGCAAGCTATTCCGCAATACTTTCTCTCTATAATTCTTGCTCCCAAAGGAGTCCTGTAGCAAATGAGGGTAATCCAGAGAACTTTCTTATGGTCGGGAAATGCAGAGAAGAAAAAGTGGGCACTAGTGGCATGGAACAAATTATGTAAACCCAAACAACTAGGAGGGTTAAATCTACTAGACCCCTATACCATCAATAGGGCCTGTGGTGCCAAGCTGTCGTGGAAATGGCTGAAAGAACCCAATCTTCCATGGGCTAGACATTCGAAGGAAAAATATGCTCCAATGCATGGTATTCAGCACTTGATCAGAATGCAAGAAAATCTAGAAGGCTCTCCGATCTGGAACCATGTAAGGAATAATCGACACATTATACAGGAGAATAGCTTCTGGGAAATTCGCAATGGATAAATGACCCTTTTCTGGGAGGATGGCTGGCAACAACTCCCCAAGCTAGAAAGGCCTAAATTTGCAGGGTTGCAGCGAAGTTACCAGGAGCTTGGGAAAATAACAGTGAATCACTATTGGACTCCTAACAATAGGGACCTGGAACGGAGATATTGGGCATTCAATGAAACATAGAACTTGGCCGAAGCAAACAATGACATCAGAGATCTGTAAACACTGCTAAAAAAAATAAGAATTAGAATCGAAGAAGACAACGACCAACTAAGATGGGGTAAGCAAGGAGGGTGAAATTTCACGCTCAAAGAATCTAGAAACTGTATCGAAGATTCGGAGCAAGAAGAAAAGGTTAAATGGAGCAATAAGGTTTGGGATTCTCAGTTCTGGCCGAAAATTAAAACATTCCTCTGGCTCCTAATGCACAGGAAAACTCTCACTTGGGAGAATCTCCGAAAGAAAGGGTTTTTTGGTCCTTGTAGATGCCCAATGTGCGAAAAGGAAGAAGAAACAATGAATCATCTCTTTAACACTTGTGAGGTTGCAAACCGCCTGTGGAATTGGGCGGAAACCATTTTGCAGCAAACGGACAGAATAAGAGAGTCCATTCAAGCAACTACCGAAAATTGGCGAGGAAATTTCTCCAGCAATCAATTGGTCAACCTCATTTGGAAAACTATGCCAAGGTTTATCACATGGATAATCTGGAAGGAAATGAATAGGAGATTATTTTTAAACGAAACCAGAAACATAAATCACTCTATAGAAATAATCATTCAAAATACTAGGCAATTGATTCTTGTCAAAGGCAAACCTGGCAAAGATACTAGAACATCAATTGGGGACTTACAAATCTTGAAAGCCTTTAACCTAGATAAAGGAACCTTTGCAGCTACCGTATATCACCAACAAGGGATAAGTTCCACTTTAAGCATCTAGAAACGACCACCTTCAGGTTTCCTCAAGCTAAATTTCGATGGTGCCTCTCGGGGAAATCCTGGTCTGGCCGGCATCAGAGGCATTATTAGGAATAGCGAAGGAGAAATTCAGTACATCTACAAAAGAGCCTTAGGGGAAGGAACCAACAATGAGATGGAGTTCGCAGCAATGGAACAGGGACTAAGAATTCTCGGGAAATTACAGGCGGGCGCTGCGGTGGTAGAAGGGGACTCCCAGCTCGCAATCACAGCAACGAGAAGGATGTTTGTGGGAGCTAAAGCAAACAAAGTTGCACAGCATTGGCGACTAGCCAAAGTAACAGAGAGTATTGCCGATCATCTTGGGCATTTGAAAGGGTTAATCCTTCAATCTTTTCGCCGCAAATCCAATACAGTTGCGGAGCATCTGGAAAATTATGGTATAGAGAACCAAAACGAAATCATGGATAGCTGTTGGCAGGACGTCACCTGCCTAGAAGTTAGAAACAAATGTACCCTGCTCTTGAGGCAGGATATGGTAAATGAAAGATAAGGACAATGGGATAGCACTCTTACAAGCATTGGGATATGATTAAGATCAATTATACTGCGGGGAGAATTAAAGGTCGGCAGAGAAATGAAGGACAGGCAGGAAATGGGCATTCAATGCATAGGCAGGTGAGAGTCACGCCCATCAACTCCATAAGCGGAAAGTATGAGCGACGTCGGCGCCCATATATAAATAAGGACACCTCGCACGCTTTGGGGAAGCCCAAGAGAGGCAAACTTAATAGAAAAAATCCGAGACATCATCGAAAGGATATACCACGATATAGAAATAGTCATGAAGGAATTTGCAGCCAGCTGGTGAAAATATGGAAAGCTGTAAGTGGCTCACCCGATCTCTCCTATATAACTTCAACACCCAGTGTCGGCAGCGCCACTGTGCACTCAGTTAGTCTGCAGAAATTCTTTTCCTCGGTCCTCAAAATACAGGGTAGTCGGGTGCATGAGTTCAAGATAATGGCAGGTGAAAGTAGTAGAAATGCATCTGCAAACCAGGATCTCAGGCACGCCCGGGAGGCCTATGAAACAAGGACCTCGCAGAGGGAGAAAAATAAGATCGAGGAGCTGGAGGCCATTGTTACTGAGGAAGAGCAAAATTTTGAGGAGCAGGATCTGGAAAAAGACATGGAATGGGTCCACGACCCTGGAACGTCTACAACCTGAGCCACCCAATATGTCCGCACACAAGAGGAAATGTGGAGAATGAAAACGCTACTGGCAAAGGCCATAAGTATGCAGGGTGACTACATCAGCCAAGCTCGAAAGGCCCAACATGCTATTGCTGTTACTTTTGCTGAGCATGCTGCTATCCTGGAAGGCTTGGATTTCAAAATTAGCGGCTTGGAGCAACAATTCGACAGCATCTCTAAAAAACTGAATGTCCTGATCAGTCTTCTACGGCACTCCATATGTCAGGAAGCTGCCAATGCTGGGGAAAGGGTAGATGGGATCACGAGCAACAGTAAGAGTACACTTTCAGCACCTCCTCAGGCGGGTAGAGCCAAAGCTCCGACTGGGCAGGATTCCCCCAAGAATTATGTGGTTCTCGAGATGTAACTGGTCTCTGCTGCAAGCTTTGGATGATTTCTTGGGACATGGATCTGCATATGCGATCGTTGGCCTGGGAATTTATCCGTCTTATACGCTTTCTTTGTTTTCTGCTTTTAATGTCTGTGGCTCCATGTGGGTCTCTGTTTGCTCATTGTCTGTTTTTTGGTCAACGCCTGACTGCCTATGCCGCCCTGCGTGGTATGCCTTGGGGTTCTGCAGGAGGTTTTTTTGGTCAAGATGATATGTATGCGTATCAGGAAAGCAGTCTTCTGTTTGCATGAGCATATCTTTTGTAAATATGTATTTCTATCTTAATATAAAATGCTGATTTACACAAAATAATAATAATAATAAATTATTATTATTATTATTATGGTACATTGTCATCATGCTTTTGAAAGAATGTTTCTCCATTTCCTTAAAGACATATTGCACCATATAAATTAAATAAAAAATGAAATAATAATAATAAGAATAAATTATTATTATTATAATACATTGTCATCATGCTTTTGAAAGAATGTTTCTCCATTTCTTTAAAGACATCTTGCATCATATATTTAACTCCAGTAACATAGGGATATAATTATATGGATGACGTAGAAAAAAATAAGAAAAGGAGGTAGGTTGTTACTTTAACTTTGCAAAATGTTAATGTCAAATGAAGTGCTTTGGAATGAAATTGCAACAATGTTGTGATAAACAAATAAATAACAAGTTGATTTTAAAATTATTATTTTTAATTCAAATTACGTTAATTACTTTATCAAGTCACTCTATAGCTTTGATTTATAATGAAATGTGATTAATTAATAAGCATGTTGAACTTATGACATGACTAATTAATAATCACGTTGAACTTATAAGCCATTATAATATATCTTATTAATAAAAAAGAACTTATAAGTTATTCATAGGCGATGAGAATTTAAAATTTAATGTGAAAAGAGAGATGATGAGTGTTGAAAACCATACTTTCTAAACCTAACCTTGATAATTATATACAAATTATATTTCCTTTTTGAATGTGTAGTTTAGAAGCTTCTCAAAATCATTGCATGGATTGATCATAAATTAGACAGTGAATGGAATTTAATGTAATGCTAGGAACACAAATCATATATTTTTTCATTATTTCTATGTCACCCTAGCTCATTTTGTTATCATAATATGCTTATAGAACATCATTTTTATTGTCTTATCTTTTACTTTAAATATTAATTACTCTTACCAATTTGTAAGTAAGAGTTACCAATAGCATAAGCTATAATTATGACAAGAGCTTTGACCTAATTATAAATAAAAAAATATTCTTATATCAATGTAAAAGTGAAAGAAAAGAAAACAATAAAATGAGAATTGAAATAAAAATTTAAATAAATAGATAGTTAAACTCTTTTCTTTATATATATATATATATATATATATATATATATATATATATATATAGATATATATATATATATATATATATATATATAATATATATATATATATAGATATATATATATTTGATTTTTTCATATATCAATATATATTTTTATTTGAACTAATTATAGATAAAAAAAATATTTATATCAATGTAAAAGTAAAAGAAAAGAGAACAATAAAGTGATAATTGAAATAAAAATTTAAATAAATAGATAGTTAAACTCTTTTCTTTATATATATATATATATATATAGATATTTGATTTTTTCATATATCAATATATATTTTTATTTGAACAGAAGAAAACATCCTAAGTTACACATTTTGAAATTTAAAAAAACAACTAATCCCTCTCACTTTTGCAATTTTCAATAATTGTGTATTTAGAGAAGAGAAAATAATAACAACAATATTTTAGATTTCTCATTCTTTCAAAATAATTCATGGTTTTAATCTCTTGGATTAGAATTATTTGTCTGAGCCTAAAAGTTCATGGAATCGATCAAATTAAACTTAACTATAATTAATATACATTAACCAGGTCATTCTCCACTTTTTTTAAATTAATAGTATTCATGCATGTTTATCAACAACTTTTTAAATTAATAATCATACTCATATAAAATAATATACCATAAAATATACTTTGAACACTATTCGACAACTTTTAATTTAATAATTATACTAATATAAAATAATATACCATAAAATATACTCGAAACACTATTCGACGAGAATATTATTACACTAAATATATTGTTTAAAAGTCCAAAGGCATTTTATTAATTGATATTTTATATTTATTATAACAGCAATTTGTAGTTTTCCAAAATGACATTGCACACATATTTTAACGAATGGTAAAGACTAGAATTTATCTAAATCGTATTAAGAAAAATCTTCTAAAACATATAGGCAGTAGTCAAGTAAATAGTTAATTTTAAGTGTATATATACATGATAGGTATAAGAGTAGTCATAGGGTGTATCTTAAGTCTTTATTACTTGATTATAATTAACATAAAGAACATATTATCTTCATATGATATTATGAGACATCGCGGTTATGATGAGCTCCGTTGACTTCACTTTCAGACATGAAATTGTCATCCGCTAAGTGGTTATTAATATAAGTAATTTTGCTTTTCATTGACGTATAATATCACTTTCATTAAAATAAATATATAATCTCAAAAATATTAAATTAATAAAAATATAGCCAATTACAACATATCAAAAATATGAATAAAATGTTAGTTCATCAATTTCAATTATTTCATTATATCAATAAAAAGTAATAACATATTATACCATCAATTTCATTATATCAATTAACTTTATCTAATCAATTGAATTCATCAATTGACTTTGTTTATCATTTTTTTTCCCATTATAACAATTAACTTATTTTATAATTATTGGATTACGCAAAAGATATTTACGCCGATAGGCATCCCCCCTATCGGAATTGGAAACTTAATCATTTTCTTAATTAATCTTTTTGATCGAATGGCCTGAATTGAAAGATGCCAGTATATTCTCGTAGTCGTCACTAAATCAATGAACGAAATTTGCAACGGTAACTTTCTTGCATGTCTAGATCACATGTTTAAACCATACTTAAATTAATTTTTTACAAAGCATGATTAAAAATTTACTGTGCCTCTTGTTGATAACCACGTATGTTGATTAGTGAGAAATGTATTTAAAAAATTATAAAATATTAATCTAAGAGACGTGGATCAAAGAGGAACAACCCACCAATAGTTTTCCTCAAGCTTGTGAAACGATTAAAAGTTGAGACGTGCACCTTATACCTCTTCATATTCTGAAACGTATGTCTATTCAACTGTTTCCCAAGTGTTTTGTCCATTAATTTAATGATTACCTTACGTACATGGGTGGTTTAAATGTATCCATGTTCAACCATACCTTTTCACACTTTGGTTTCAAACGTGCGCATGCCCAGTGATACCTTTTTCACATTCTCAAATGTACCCATGTTCAACCATTTGCCAAGTGTTTTCTGACACCTATAAGGATTACCTAAGTGATTTCCTATGCGTTACTAATTCTCAAGCTATTTGAAGGTGGTTGCATTACTAATTCAGCAATGCAGTTTTTACTATTGATACTCCTGATGATGTAGGTCTCTGTGGGCACTGTTATCACCCCAAGAAACTCTCCTAGGTTGTAGCTCGGAGATGCCTCGGAACATATAAATTCAACTTATTGTTGCAAATGGATGAATGGAAGGAATGTTGCTTGTCCAAGCCAAATAACCACTTCTACCTTGCTTTACTCCAGACATGCGTGAACACCCCCAGACTACAAAGCTTTAGACCACCAACTACTCACAGTTTTAAGATAGGGTGAAAATGGAGAATACTGACCACACCAACAAATGCACAAGACCATGTGATGTCCAGCTGCAACCAGTAAAACAAGTCTGCAAATCTAATCTACTAATGCACAGATAGTATGACAGTTGTTTGAAACTAGATGAAGAGAAACCTGAATAACTTATTCAATGACACATACAAGATTTCAACACAGAGGTAGGATGAAAACCACTCTAATTCTAAACATCAAGAGTTCAGAAATACATCATATTAGGCACAGCTTAGAAGAGGAGAGAAGTGGAAAGTGAGCAGTTAACAACAGAAGAAGCTTGTGTTAGCTGAAAATGAAGATGAGACGCTGCAAGTGTCAAAGTAGTTACAGTCTCCAGAAGTTGAACCTTAAATCAAAACATCAACCATCCACCCTGATTATATCTTATTTATGGGTATATATAGAGTTTCATTACAAAGGCACTCGGCCATTTTCAGTATGGAGGGGTCACCATTGACCACCAACCGCATTTAGTTGCCTGATGAAGTCTCTGAGGGCGTTTGCTTGCTTCAGTGGATGAACCTGATCTTTTTTTGTTCTCTGTTATCCTCTCAGGTGGCTGAAGTGTCGTATAGGATGAAGTTGCATAACTGTTAAATGCATTCACCTGCGCGGGCTCTGTCCTTTTCCTCCTCGGCCATACTGTTGATTAAATATGGTGGTTGAGGAGCAACTACAAGTAGTACTGGGAACTAGTCACCTTCGTCCTTTGGGTACGTGGAACGGTTAAGGGTCATGGACTATTCGGTGAATAGACGGGTTGGATGAGGGAGGAAGATCAGCCGTCAGATCAAGAGGATGGATGGCAGGGACGACTTAGCGGAGGATATTGGGAGAGATGAGAGCGAAGTGATCGTGGGCTGTTGTATCTTGGGTGAACAGATCCAACGATGATCGGGCGGCGAAGGCGTGTGTCGCTTATCGGGCGGGAACGGAGGTTCTGATGGTAGGTGCTATTGATCGCACCGATGTTGAGGGTTGGGTGGTAAATGGACAATGGTACGCGATCCCACTCAGCGCGTGACGTGTGGCGGTGGAGGAGAGAGGAAACCACTCTCCATCGCGCGTTAACATGCCATTACCTTGTGGGAGCAGGGAGAGTGGACGCCGTCCGATCGTGGTAGGGATGATCGGACAGTGGGGAGTTAAGCGCACATATTTTCATTAGACGCGATGGAGAACCGTTGGATCAAGGTGCGACGATTGACGACCATAGTTAAAAGGCGACGATATGTTATGGAAACGTGAGGTCATGTGGATGTGGGTTTAAGCTTTGCACTTGGGGCTTGAAGAAACAAAGGTTTATGCTAGGTTTTAGAGGAAAAGCAGAGATAGTGGGGCTCACAGAGAGTAAGCGGGATAAAGGAGAAGAAGGAAGATGATTGTTGTGGGCCTTCTTCGGAGCATAACCAAGGACTGAGCTTCTTTCCGATCTTCGAATATCAACAATATGTAGCTAACACTGGCTCCTTCTGGGGATGAGGTCCTCCTTGTGAGGTCTCAAGAACTGCAGATCATTGCCTTTCCTGTGAAAACATATTAGAAAAATCTCCTAGTGTTCCATTGGGCATGGGGTCTAACTGAGTCTATACTAAAACTGATAAAATAACATATTTACAATTTTAAGGCCTAAAGACCTTAAACAACATAAATTTTCAAAAATCGGCGATTAACTGGGCCATCAAAAACTGTCTCCCCTTCCATACTTTGCAGTATGAAAGTATTGTTCCCCTGGATCTGAGAAATGGTAAAAGGCCCTGTCCATAAAGCATCAAATTTCCCATGGTTGCCTTTCCTCTCTTTCAGTGCATCCCATTTAAGAACCAAGTTCCCAACCTAAAAACCATCTGCTTTTGTCTTCCTGTCAAAAACTTCCTTGATCTTCTTTTGATGTGTTGCAGACCTTTCAACTAGTTGTTCTCTGATTTGATGTACCTCTGCTAAATCAATGATTCTTTTTGCCATGTCCTCTACATCATTCTGCTCTTCTTGCAAGAACTTTGCCACAAGGAGGGTTAACTGAAATAGGAACACAGCCTCAGTCCCATATACCAGCTTCAATGGAGAATTCCCTGTGGATTTCTTGGTAGTCACCCTATCAGCCCACAGTGCATACTTGAGCTTAGAATCCAAATTCGTTTTATTGTCTTCCAACAACTTTTTAATTATCCTTATCAGACTCTGGTTGGAAGACTCTACTAGGCCATTGCCTTGAGGGTAGTATGAGGTGGAATGCACCAGTTTAATGCCCATTGAATTACACATGTCCACCAAATCTTTTGCCTTGAAGACTGCTTCATTTTTCGTGACTAATTTATGTGGACAACCAAATATGGTGAAGATATTCTCTATTAAGAACCTCATGACCACATGGTGATCAACCTTTCTAGTAGGGATGGCTTCGATCCATTTAGTGAAGTAATATGTGGCTACTAAGATCCACCTGTGTTGGCCACTGGAATGTGGATTGATTTCTCCAATGAAACCCAAGCCCCACTGATGAAAAGGGCCACTAGCATGTATGGGTTTTAAGGGCAGGGATTTCAATTTTTGTTTCCCTTCAAATATTTGGCACCTCTCAAAAGATTTAACAAATGAAAGGACACCAGAAAACAAGGTGGGCCAATAATATCCAGCCCATAGGATCTTGTGAGCTATAGTTTTCTAATAATGATGTCCTCCACACATGCTGGAATGAAACTGTTGCATAACCTCCATGGATTGTTCTTTGTCCAGTCACCTCAGAAGAATTCCAGAGGGGTCCCTCTAGTAGAGGAGATTTTCATGAATGCAGTATCTAGCTTCCCTGAGCTTAAGAGTTCTGGATTGGCTTGAACTAAGGCCTGGAGGAACTTCTAGCTTCAACAAGAATTGAGCTATGGTAGAGTACCATTCACAAGAAGCTATATTTTCTGCCAATGACTGACTTTGCCTTGGTTCAATTGTTTCAACTTCTGCCTGACCATCTTCTAAAATTGTGCTTAGGAGATTTATGTCCAGCATCCTGCAATTTACTTCGGCCATCAATTTGGCAAGGCCTTGACCTCTGAATAGCTTGGTGGGCTTTAATTCTATGTTGAACTCAATCAGTTTTGCAATCCATTTAGCCATTCTTCCATCAGCATCTAACTGCATTAAGACATCTTTTACTGAAGTAGAGGGTACATATGCAATTATCTTGGAATGCAGAATATAAATCCCGAAGGCTTTCAAAGACTTAATAAGAGCATATGCCTGTTTTTCAATGATATCATACTTCAGTTCAACATCCCTTAAGGTTTTTCTGAAAAATGCCACTCGATGTTCTGATCCTTCCTCATCTGCTTGCATCAAAACTGCTGCAAGGGTGTCATCAGAGGCAAATGAAAATATATGGAACTCTTTGCTGTAATCTGGGTTGATTAAAATAGGAGCTTCCATAATAGCTTTTTTAATGGATTCAAAGGATCTTCTTGCTGCATCAGTCCATTTGATCTTTAACCCTTTTTTTAACATGGAGCTAATGTGTTTTACAAGTTCTGCAAAATCAGGAATAAGTCTCCTTACAAAATTTATCTTACCCAGAAAGGACTGGATATCTTTCTTTGATCTTGGGACAGACAAGGTCTATAGTGCTCTTACTCTTTCTGGGTCAATTTTGACACCTGCAGCAAAACCGACATGTCCTAACAACTTGCCTTCTTCTAAAGCGAACAGTGACTTTTTAGGATTAACTAAAATCCCAAACCTTCTGCACTTCAAGAACACTTTCTTGAAATGCTACAAATGATCATGATGGCTACTGGAGTATACTGTTATGTCATCAAGGTAGATAAGGACAAACTTATCCTTCTCTCCCACAAATGCTATATCCATAACTCTCTGAAAGGTGGCTCTAGCGTTCATCAGCCCAAAAGGCATCTTGGAATACATAAAAGTGCCCCAAGGAGTGGTG
The DNA here is from genome assembly GCA_031772625.1 of Pinus tabuliformis. Lineage (NCBI taxonomy): Eukaryota > Viridiplantae > Streptophyta > Pinopsida > Pinales > Pinaceae > Pinus > Pinus tabuliformis. The sequence continues at coordinate 82,557,641 of CM062806.1, read as the reverse complement.
AATGCAGTCTTCTCTTGGTCATCTGGATGCACAGCAACTTGGTTATACCCTGAAAATCCATCGAAAAAAGACATTACTTTGGCTCCTAAAACCTTCTGCAGCAAATGCTCCATATTGGGTAGAGGATAATTGTCTTTCTTAGAGCATTTGTTTAAGTTTCTAAAATCAACACAGAGCCTGATTTCTCCACTTTTCTTCCTTACCACTACCAAATTGGCTACCCATTTTGAATATTTGAGAGGGACTATGATTTTGGCAGCTAGTAATTTCTTGATTTCTTTTTCAATCAGAGGGAGGAGCAAAGGATTTATCGGCCTCAGTTTCTGCTTGAAAGGGATGGTGTCTTTCTCTAAAGGAATTTTATGCTGAATGATCTTTTTGTCATAAGCTTTCAGGTCACTATATTCCCATGCAAAAACATCATCAAATTACTTCATTAAGTCGTAATACTTAGAGCATTGGGCAACAGATAGATGGGTGGACAAATTTATAAATCTTGGATGATCTGGACTCCATATGTTATACCTATGGACTGCAAATTGGTCTTCTTTTTGGGCAACCTTATAAGGCACATCATTCTGGTCGAACAACTTCTCTAAAGGAACTAGGCCTTTAGGTATGTGATTGTTGGGTAGTTGACAATGCTATATTTGCCAATTTGGTTTCCAAGCTGGGACTGGGGACTTTCTTCCAAAGCTCTGCTTTCTTGGTCAATTTGCATTTCAGAGAATTCACCAATGACTTGTAGGAACCTATTCATTTCATCATCATCTTCAAAAACTTTCCAATGATGGACATTATCAAGCAAGGATGGTCTATATTTCATCTGAACTTCATAAACTAGTCTGGGGGGCATGGGAGAGATAAACATGCTAGCAAACACAGCAAGGGAATCAACGAGTTTATTTTTTACTCTAGGGATGTATGAGATACAAAAACTATCAAAAGAGTCTTTATGTCTCCATACCTCATCTCTATATGCTTTCAGCCTTAGGTGCTTTTCTGAAACGTTTTGTTCACTTGCTGAATAATGAGATCGGCATCTCCAAACACCTTTATGCTTCTGATTTCTTTGCCTTTAGCTGCGTTAAGGCCCAATATCAGAGCCTCATACTCTGCTACATTGTTTGTTACTTGGAAAGCCAGCTTAAAAGAAAGATGTGTGCTTTCTTGTTTTGAAGAAATCAGCACCACCCCTGCTCCTGTAGTCTCCCTGGAACATGCTCCATCAAAGAACTCCCCCCAAACTTGTGTTCCTTTCTTTCCTATAGCCTGATTTACTGGTTTCTTAATCTACATTGAGGCCTTATGAAATTCTTCAATTTGGAGAATACATGCCCCAAAATCAGTGTCCACAACATATATGGGATGATTAGAAGGGTTCTTCTCATCAATGATGATGTAGGCCAGTTGTGCTTCTCTATACAATCTCCTATTTTCTCCTCGAAAGACTGGGACAGTGGCATAAGATAAATCATTTTGTAATGTCCCACCTAGTCTCTTAATCCTCCCTCTGGACAACAGCATGCCAAACTTAGGAGGGACATCTACCACCACAATGTCCATCGTCATGCTCTTCATGGGAAGCTGAGTTAGGGTAATGGCTAGGTCATTGATTAATCCTAGGCATTTTACCTTTCTTGAATCAAAGGAGAATAAATCATGATATGGTCTGGTGATATCAAGGCCTAACTCTTCCATGAAAGCTTTGGGCATTAGATTGTGGCTGGCCCCTGTGTCTAGCAGGCAGTTATGGAGGATTTTGTCATGAATGGTCAATGAGACATAGAATGATGGGGAGCTATTATCATAAGGTTCCATCATTGGGCTAAGCACAACTTCAGGCTTATCATCTTGCAAATTTACATAGTCCTGAGCGGCTTGTGAGGCTTCTAGCTGAAGAGCATCAAGGATAGGCTTTCTAAAAACTTCACTCTTTGCAAGCTCTATCAGCGGTACAGATTTTTTAGCTTTTGGACTTTTGATTCAAAGCTGAAAGGGGAAGGGAACTTGTCAAGACCTCTTACCTCTTGAGCTGGTGATTTGAAGATGACTGGGTCAGCTGCAGGCCTTTTCTGTTTGCTGCTCTGATGTTCTGTGGGGACAATAGCTCTTTGGACAGGGTTCTCCTTGATGTTGTTTGGTATTGACCTCAGTTTATATCTTTGTTGCTCATCAGTTTGCAGAACAACTTCTCTATCCCACTCTTGACTAGTTTGGTCATGTAGCAATGATTCTTCATAGGTAGCCAATGTCAGAAAGGCAGCACTGCCTTTATCTTCCATGCAATGAATCTCATCCTCTTCTTCAAACTGCCCCTCCTCCGTGACTACATTATGAAAAGGGGCCTTAACTCTTTATTCCTCATTGGCCTCTTTACCCCTCTAAATAATCTGCAATTGATCATTTGCTCTTCTGAATGGATTAGGATTTCTTGGAGAAAATGTGTTTGGAAGCCTTACCTTGCCAGAGCTTTGTTCAACCTTCAGCTTAGATATCTCAGTAGCTAATGACTCTATCATTTTAGTCATTTTGTCTAATTTAGGTTCTGAAGATGAAGCAGAGGAAGAATAAGCCTCACCTCTCTGCCTCCTTCTATCAGCATGGCTTTTGAGCTTTTCTGCAGCAATGATATTAGATTCCACTTCTAGGGCTGCATCTTTCATTTCAACTAGAGTGGCACACCTTCTTTCTCTTAAAAGCAGGAAAAAATCAGAGTCAAAAGCACTGGCATAGGCGAGTTTGGCAGAGGTGGGAGTAGGCTTTACTTCAGCTGGTATTTTATTATACATACGATTGAATCTTTTATTAAAATCAGGCAATGGTTCCCCATTCTCCCTCTTGAGGTTTCCAAACTCAGTATGGTAATATAGCAGGTCTTTTTTATCTCCCCAGTGCTTCAAAAATACATCATCTAATGCTTCAATGTCAGCAATAGACCTAGGGGCCAGTTCTCTGAACCATTTTCTAGCCTCTCCATCAAGGCTCTGGACAAACACTCTCATCCAAACATCATCCTCACTAATATCTAGGTTATCAGCATAACTATAAAAAGACTCTAGGTGTTCTTCAGTTGTTACTCCCTCTATACCAGTGAACTTGGGCATGTATTTCTGATACTCTCTTGCAAGCATGGCATTCAGAGGAACAGGCAAGACCAAGGGTCCATACCTAGCAGCTATGATTCTTTCCATCTTTGTGGGTGCTTGTTGGCCTGCCATGACTGGGGTAGGTGGAAGGATACTGGCAGTTTGAACGGTAGGGAGCAGTGAAATAGATGACAGAGACAAAGGAATATGATGGACTGTATGGGAAAATTTCTTCAGGCTGAGATCCAAAGGGGAATTGGATAAACAAGGAGCTTTATGAATCTCTGGGGGTATTTGTTCACTAACAATGCTAGGCTCTATATCTTCAAACTGTACATTCTCAGCTATAACCTTCTCTTGCAGAGATACATAATATTTCTTAGGCTTACCTGATGCTAATGCTCCTTTCTGTGAGGTTTTCCTCTACTTGACAATCTTCTCAAGGTCAGGCACTGGGTCAACCAGTTGTTTCTGAGGATTTCTCTGAGTATGCCTCACAAACTGAGCCAAAACTGTAATGTGGAGTCACAACTAGGTTGGTCCTTCCAGTAGAGTCGCCAGATAGATGATTACAACTGGAAATGTGTCCAGAATTTGTCTATCATCAAAGCTAGAATTGTGTCGTTCTCCCAAGGAAGCTGAGCTTCAACCTCCTCACCCTGACAACGGTGCCAATTATGTTATCATCCCAAGAAACTCTCCTAGGTTGTAGCTCAGAGATGCCTGGGAACATATAAATTCAACTTATTGTTGCAAATGGATGAATGGAAGGAATGATGCTTGTCCAAGCCAGATAACCGCTTCTACCTTGCTTTACTCCAGACATGCATGAACATCCCCAGACTACAAGGCTTTAGACCACCAACTACTCACAGTTTTAAGATACGGTGAAAATGGAGAATACTAACCACACCAGCAGATGCACAAGACCATGTGATGGCCGGGTGCAACCAGTAAAGAAGTCTGCAAATATAATCTACTAATGCACAGACAGGATGACAGCTCTCTGGCACTAGATGAAGAGAAACCTGAATAACTTATTCAATGACACATACAAGATTTTAACACAAAGGTAGGATGACAGCCACTCTAATGCTAAACATCAAGAGTTCAGAAATGCAGTATATCAGGCACAGCTTAGAAGAGGAGAGAAGTGGAAAGTGAGCAATCAACAACAAAAGAAGCTTGTGTTAGCTGAAAATGAAGACGAGACGCTGCAAGTGTCAAAGTAGTTACAGTCTTCAGAAGTTGAACCTTACATCAAAACATCAACCATCCACCCTGATTATATCTTATTTTTGGGTATATATAGAGTTTCATTACAAAGGCACTCCACCATTCTCGGTATGGAGGGGTCACCATTGACCACCAACCACATTTATTTGCCTGATGAGGTCTCTGAGGGTGTTTTCTTGCTTCAGTGGATGAACATGATCTTTTCCTATGCTCTGTTGTCCTCTCAGGTGGCTGGAGTGTCGTATAGGATGAAGTTCCATAAATGTTAAATGCATTCACCTGCTCGGGCTCTGTCCTTTTCCTCCTCGACCATATTGTTGATTAAATATGGTGGTTGAAGAGCAACTACAAGCAGTACTGGGAACTGTCACCTTCGTCCTTCGGGTGCGTGGAACAGTCAAGGGTCGTGGACTGTCCGGTGAATAGACGAGTTGGATGAGGGAGGAAGATCAATTGTCGGATCAAGAGGATGGACGACGGGGATCGCTTAGCGGAGGGTATCGGGAGAGATGAGAGTGAAGTGATCATGGGCCGTTGGATCTTGGGCAGACAAATCCAACGGTGATCGAGCGGCAAAGGCGTGTGTTTCTTATCAGGTGGGAATGGAGGTTTTGATGGTAGGCAGTATTGATCGCACTCGTGTTGAAGGTTGGGCGGTAAAAGGAAAATGGTACACGATCCCACTCAGTGTGTGACGTGTGGGGGTCGAGGAGAGAGGAAACCACTCTCCATCGCGCGTTAACGTGTCGTTACTTTGTGGGAGTGGGGAGAGTGGACACCGTCCGATCGCGACGGGGATGATCAGATGGTGGAGAGTTTATCGCGCAGATTTTCATCAGACGCGATGGAGAACCGTTGGATCGGGTTGCGGCAATCGATGACCATAGTTAAAAGGCGATGATAGGTTATGGAAGCGCGAGGTCATGTGGATGTGGTGTTATGGGGTTTTAAGCTTTGTGCTCAGGGTTTAAAGAAACAAAGGTTTATGCTAGGTTTTATAGGAAAAGCAAAGGTAGTGGGGCTCACAGAGAGTAAGTGGGATAAAGGAGAAGAAGGAAGATGATTGTTGTGGGCCTTCTTTGGAGCATAATGAAGGACTGAGCTTCTTTCCAATCTTCGAATATCAACAATATGTAGAAGAGCTAACAGGTACTGCAAACTATGCTTTTGTGATGTAGTTTGTATTTATGTTTGTACAGAGAATTGATTTGAGTGTGTAACGGTGTAATCGATGCATCCCTTTCAGATAGAGGGTTTTTCTATGTGATCAAGCCTAAGGCCGGGACTCTGTAATGTGTTTATGGTGAATAAATCAATGTTGTTTATATTATTATATAAACGACCTATGAAGGCCTCAAATGCTTGTTTTCTCTTTGTATTCGGCTGAATTTGGTGTTGGCCCTGTGTTTTCATCTTTTGCAGTGGAAATCCCTGTGGGTAAGGCAAATTTGGTGTAATCTGGGTTCGCAGACAGAAAACCCAAAATACACTAAGTATCGGCTCAAACTGCATTTAAACTGAGAATCCAGACCTCAAAGCTTTTAAACGGAGGTTTTGAATGATATCAGGTCCATAGAACCCCAAACTGCATCAATCATATGTATTTCCTTGTCGCATCGTTGAAAGCCATTTACAAAGGAAAATCACGCTAACACTTTGGAGATTCAAGAAAGCATACATGAAAATCTATGCATAGAAGTTTTGGACCTTATCGGGTCTGACACTTATGTCGCATTGCGCAGTTGGATCGGTGATATACGATTGCCGACTCATCACATCAACATATTGGAGAGGAGGTGGTGAATTGATAGTTGGTGGGATCACCGATAGTGATTAGCGATAATCACATCAGACCCCGCCAAAGGATAGTGCCGATATTACAGACCATTGAGATTGTCGTTCATCAAAAAAGCGATTTAATATGAGTCATTTGATTGGTCAAATCTCAATTCGCGGCAATAACACATATGATTGTGTAAAAAGGCGGAAAAACGTTGTTTCAGCATTTTGGAGATTATTTGGTCTCGAAAGGGAAAAACATATTTTTTAAACGTTTTCAAAGGCTTTTCACTCCTAATAGGACAAGGCATGGATTTTAAATGAAAAGGGGTGTTTGGCGGGGTGATTGCTTGGGTCATTTTTTATCCATTTGGGGTTTTTAAGGTCGAATGCGTATAAAACGCTTCTGATACATATATATGTGGGCACAGGGGTATAAAGTTTAATAAGTGCCATTAAGAGGAAATTAAGCCCCGATAAGGTGTTTAGCATGTGGCATCCTTAGGGTTGCACCGTTTATGTTGAATTGGCTGTAATTTCTGTCTAACTATACGTTTAATTGTCCTTTTATTTAAGGTTATCTACCACAATTCGTAGTTCCTTTGATGAGATTTGAAAATAATTTTACAAAATTTTCACTTTAAATGCAAGTACCTCTAAAACTACATTGTGACATTGCTTTCAAAATGAACGGTTCAATTTTGCCTATTTAATATATCTATTCATGGTTTGAAGTAATATTGAAGGGTTTTGTCCATGATCTTTACCTCAAATTTGAATCTTTGGTCACGGACAGAGGCTTCTTTCTCATTCTCGAATGACTTTTAACTCAAATTAACCACTACGGCTCAATTTTGCCTATTTTACAAAGCTTTCATGGTTTTAAGTGATATCGAAGGGTTTTCTAAAATCCCTATATGCTAATTGACAGGAATTCTAAGCTCAGAAGAAATCTGAGGTACTGAGTTTGTTCATTATTAGGGCCGTTGACGGTTTACTCTGTTAACGATATTTTTGTGGGTTTACTCTGTTAACGATTTAAGGGTGCAACTCTTTCTTTGTTGGTGGGGTCGAGAGTTATGAGGAAGCGTGCATGGAGCTAGGGGATCGGATCCTTGAGTGGTGGAACACTGAGCAAGTGGAGTATTAAACCGGCGAAACCTGTAGGTGGTTTTCAAAATCTGGAAAAATTCTTTTTGCACCACTTCCACGGCCTGGGTGGTAATTTATTTTTTGACCCGATAAAACGTGGAGCTGCCACGTTGATATCAAAAATACTATTAATATTGTTTAATTTACAATATTGTTTATTATTATTATTATTATTATTATTATTATTAGTCCCTGTCAGGGACTATATGCGATCGATCGATCGCTGACCGTTGGTTGACCGACGTGATTTTTAATTATATTAACAATATAGCCTAAGTTGAACCAAAGTTTTGGGGGTGGAAAGGTTTTGGGGTCTTATTGCGGGCTTCGCATGGTTCGAGGTGAATGGCATGCTTGGGTTCACTGTATGACGTTACTGCGGTACAGACGCGAGTCCTTTTCAATGCAGACATATGTACATTCACGCGGGTAAGCTGGAGTATGTATGTGTCGCATATTGCCTTTTTTTATATTAATGGAATGTATTGTGATTAATGGAATGTGTTATGGTTTGGAGAAAGAAGTGTTGTTTGCCTGGTACTCCTATGTTAAATTCAAGGGTTTTTCTATCGTTTAGAACCATAGAGTCTAGAGAAAGGAGCGCTGTTTGGCTGGTACTCCTCTATTAAATTCAAGGGTTTGCCTGTCGTTTAGAACCGCAGAGTCTAAATGCCCTTTGAGGATTTGCCTGGTACTCCTCTGTTAAATTCAAGGGTTTGTCTGTCATTTAGAACCGTAGAGTCTAGAGAAAGGAGCGCTGTTTGCCTGGTACTCCTCTGTTAAATTCAAGGGTTTGTCTGTCATTTAGAACCGCAGAGTCTAAATGCCCTTTGAGGAATTTGTAGTCTAGAATTCTTAGTTTTCATTATAAGCACGCTATCAGTATAGACTTTGTTTTTCCCTTCAGGAAAAGGGTAAGGTCTGGTTTCACCAGTTGTCAAGCTTGAGCGGACTGCTCCTCCTATCGCTAAGTTTTGTTGTTCTACTTGCCCGAAATGTTAAAATATTTAATATTACACTCTATTTTGTAACTGCACGGTTTCGTATCTTAGGCGTGCATTCAAGGTTTTTCGCTTGTATAATTTATCTCTGTGCTTACTTCGGTGCATAATGTTTTTTTAAGTTTGTAATTCTGTTATGGATGTACGAATATTCGACTCTGACATTACTCCTAGAACGGAAGGTTGCTTTGTTAAGAACTCTGTTAAGTTCATTTAGTTACTGTTAAGTTCATTTGCTTGGTTAAGAACTGCTGAATTGAAGGTTTTCTATACTGGTACTAGATGTTCTTTGTTTGTTGTTGTTTATATATTGGATGAAATGTTTCCTTTGCGAAAATTATAAGCTTTTCCGTGATACTGAGGGTTTCTCTTACCTGAATGGGTTTTATGGAAATTTCCGTAAATGTCGGTTTCGACCACCATGTGACTTCCTTATCATTTGGGCCGAGACGACCTAGGTGAAGTTGTGATTCTTGGTACAGATTGAGCGGCAGTCTTTTGTCGTTTGAACTGTTTTTGCACATGAAGATCTAAATAAATTGGGGTTTTTGAACTGTTTGAGTCCTTTTGAACGCAGACAGATGTACATTCCCGCGGGTAAGCTGGAGTATGTAAGTGCCGCATATTGCCTTTTTTTTTATTAATGGAATGTATTGTTATTAATGGAATGTGTTATGGTTTGGAGAAAGGAGCGTTGTTTGCCTGGTACTCCTCTGTTAAATTCAAGGGTTTGTCTGTCATTTAGAACCGTAGAGTCTAAATGCCCTTTGAGGAATTTGTAGTCTGGAATTCTTAGTTTTCATTATAAGCACGCTATCGGTATAGACTTTGCTTTTCCCTTCAGGAAAAGGGTTAGGTCTGGTTTCACCAGTTGTCAGGCTTGAGCGGACTGCTCCTCCTGTCGCTAAGTTTTGCTGTTCTACTTGCCCGAAATGTTAAAATATTTAAGATTACACTCTGTTTTGTAACTGCACGGTTTCCTATCTTAGGCGTGCATTCAAGGTTTTTCGCTTGCATATAGTCGCTGCCGGGGACTATATGCGATCGATCGATCGCTGACCGTTGGTTGACCGACGTGATTTTTCATTATATTAACAATATAACCTAAGTCGAACCAAAGTTTTGGGGGTGGAAAGGTTTTGGGGTCTTATTGCGGGCTTCGCATCGTTCGAGGTGAATGGCACGCTTGGGCTCACTGTTTGACGTTACTGCGGTACAGACGCGAGTCCTTTTCAACGCAGACAGATGTACATTCCCGCGGAAACAGATGTACATTCCCGCGGGTAAGCTGGAGTATGTATGTGCCGCATATTGCCTTTTTTTATTTATTAATGGAATGTATTGTTATTAATGGAATGTGTTATGGTTTGGAGAAAGGAGCATTGTTTGCCTGGTACTCCTCTGTTAAATTCAAGGGTTTGTCTGTCGTTTAGAACCGTAGAGTCTAGAGAAAGGAGCATTGTTTGCGTGGTACTCCTCTTTTAAATTCAAGGGTTTGTCTATCGTTTAGAACTGCAGAGTCTAAATGCCCTTTGAGGAATTTGTAGTCTGGAATTCTTAGTTTTCATTATAAGCACGCTATCGGTATAGACTTTTCTTTTCCCTTCAGGAAAAGGGTTAGGTTTGGTTTCACCAGTTGTTAGGCTTGAGCAGACTGCTCTTGCTGTCGCTAAGTTTTGTTGTTCCGCTTGCCCGAAATGTTAAAATATTTAAGATTACACTCTGTTTTGTAATTGCACGGTTTCCTATCTTAGGCGTGCATTCAAGGTTTTTCGCTTGTATAATTTATCTCTATGCTTACTTTGGTGCATAATGTTTTTTTAAGTTTGTAGTTCTGTTATGGATGTATGAATATTCGACTCTGACATTACTCCTAGAACGGAAGGTTGCTTTGTTAAGAACTCTGTTAAGTTCATTTAGTTACTGTTAAGTTCATTTGCTTTGTTAAGAACTGCTGAATTGAAGGTTTGCTATACTACTACTAGATGTTCTTCGTTTGCTGTTGTTTATATATTGGATGAAATGTTTCCTTTGCGAAAATTATAAGCTTTTCCGTGATACTGTGGGTTTCTCTTACCTGCATGGGTTTTATGGAAATTTTCGTAAATGTCGGTTTCGACCACCATGTGACTTCCTTATCATTTGGGCCGAGACGACCTGGGTGAAGCTGTGATTCTTGGTACAGATTGAGCGGCGGTCTTTTGTAGTTTGAACTATTTTTGCACATGAAGATCTAAATAAATTGGGGTTTCTGAACTGTTTGAACTATTTGTGCCGCATATTGGGTTTTTAATGGAATGTATTGTGGTTTGGAGAAAGAAATAAAGACCTGCAAGTATTTATGTATGTGCTGCATATTGCCTTTTTATTAATGGAATGTATTATGGTTTGGAGAAAGGAATAAAGACCTGCAAGTATTTTTCCAGGGGCTTCTGGAGACTTCGTTAACCAATTTCGTCATTTGCACATTTGTTGTTTTTGTTTTGGGGTGGGAGTCTGAGGATTTTTACAGAAGCTGTCCTGTTTCTTCGAAGGCTGAGCGAAGTCTGGCCAGCTTTAGTTGAAGAAACCATTGGTACAACGTTGTAGGGTTTCTTTTTTCTTCTTTTTGGGTGGTTCTTGGTACAGATTGAGCGGCAATGTTTTGTAGTTTGAACTGTTTTTGCACATGAAGATCTAAATAAATTGGGGTTCATGCGTATTTACATTCAAGCTGGAGTATGTATGCGCCGCATATTGCCTTTTTAATGGAATGTATTGTGGTTTGGAGAAAGGAATAAAGACCTGCAAGTATTTTTCCAGGGCCTTCTGGAGACTTCGTTAACCAATTTCGTCATTTGCACATTTCTTGTTTTTGTTTTTGGGTGGGAGTACGAGGATTTTTACAGAAGCTGTCCTGTTTCTTTGAAGGTTGAGCGAAGTCTGGCCAGCTTTAGCTGAAGAAACCATTGGTACACCGTTGTAGGCTTTCTTTTTTCTTCTTTTTTAGTTGAAGAAACCATTGGTACAGCGTTGTAGGGTTTCTTTTTTCTTCTTTTGGGGTCAAACTGTGATTCTTGGTACAGATTGAGCAGCAATCTTTTGTAATTTGAACTGTTTTTGCACATGAAGATCTAAATAAATTGGGGTTCATGGGTATTTAGATTGAAGCTTGAAATTAGTGTTAAATGATTTTGCAAATAAAATCCTTATGCTTTCAGTGTTCTAATTATCTCTGGTATTTCTTCTGATATGCAAAGAAGCCCTTTTTGCCTGGAAGAGATCTGGAATGGTGTTTTTTTAGCCCAAGGGACAGGAAGTATCCAAACGGGTGAAGAACAAACCTAGCGACAGAAGCTGGTTACTGAAAGGCCACTGGAAGACGCTTTTGTTTCTCATGGTACTCGGACAGGCTGGGTTGTGCATGAATATGGTCTAGACGAGAAGGAATTGGAACCCTCAGCTTTGTTGCAGGTACGACGTTATTCTACTAATTGCTTTTTGTCATTTTTTTAGGCTTTTAATTTTTGCATCATGTAGGTTTATGGTCCAGTTAATCTAGGTTTATAGCCGAGTTACTCCGTGATTGTTTTAAAAAATATAGATATTTAAGCCGTATTGGCTCATATATACTTTTTCTCTCATTCAATTATATTGGAATTCAAATCTGGAATCGTCGTTGTTTAGATTTTAATACTGATACATTTTTATGTTACGGGTGTCTCTATTCTAATGATTTGTACTATCTTATGTTGGCAAAGTATATCTTAACTTTAAGGTACAATGTTAGACAAACAGTTGACCATGTTAAAGTTAGATGTCAATTTACACTGGAAGTCTTGTTAATAGCAATATTATATTTTTTATTATTAATACTATAAAAAAGTGATTATTCTATGTTTACATTAATATTAATATTAATATTAATATTATTAATTATTGTAATCATAACAATAATATTATTTGAGATGATCCCAACAAGTAGAAGTTGGGTAATGCATCCAACTAGCTCCATATAATGATGTATCAAGACATTTTGTCTATTTAAACCTTAGATTAAAATCTCATGTTAGCTAGTTATAACTAGATTGGTTCTGATATGATGTTCAACTACCTTATTCTCCTCAGAGAGAAAAAATAATTTTATTATGAAAACAAAATTACATTTACTATATATGTTTCTGCATTTCACAAATATCCTTAAGCATAGGAAGTGATAAAAGTATCGTTGAGAACATATCTTGCTTCATAAACAGTTTTCAAAAATGTCAATATGATAGCCCTATCATCGTCATTCTAACATATATCACAGCTTTGAAGCCAGTTTTGTCTCATAAGAAATTAGCTCCTAGATATGTCCATAAAGAGTCCCATAAAAAAATATACATATAGAGATATCCTTAAGCATAGGAACTGATAAAAGTATGGCTGAGAAGATATCTTGCTTCATAAACCGTTTTCAAAAATGTCAATATGACAGCCCTATCATGGTCATTCTGACATATATCGCAGGTTTGAAACCAGTTTTGTCTCATAAAAAATTAGCTCCTAGATATGTTCATAAACAGTGCCATAAAAAAATATACATATAGATATTCACATTTAAACAGTCCCATGATTATATGAAAAGTGTGTCAAGACATTCCATGAGCTGCCCTTCCACTTTCTTTTGAATGATCCAAGCTCGTGCTATCAAGTGTAATCTAGCTTTTGACAGTCCATCAGTTTCCATGTTCCTGTCTTTGTAGACATGTTGAAAGATAATGTGTTAAATACTCTGTTCAAGCAAGCTGAATCTCCTCAAATATAGGCTGAAATTTATAATTATCCAATGAATTTGTTCCATTCATCCAATTCACCACAATTTGTGAATCATCAAAGATCTGTAATTTTTGGGCATCTTTTTTCAGGTGCCAGAATTGGCAACAATCTTGGGACAATTTGCTCAGGCAGATTGTTGCTGTGTTTGCCAAAGTTGTCCTTTGAACATATTACATGTTCATCATTTATATGAATCATACATCCAACATCACATAATGATGGATCTTCTTGACAAACCTTATGGAAGTACGCTTATGGACTACTCGTTTTTGCTTCTCAATGCCTTGTTTGGGTTCCTTGATCCTTGAATTTTGTTTAGATCCATATAGTATAACCATACTCTGATACCGAATAGCAGGAAACGTTTTACCTTGACATATATTAGAGTTGCAACCTAGCACAAATTGGAGACAATACTTTTTATATTTTGACAGTTGAATTGGTGCACCACTTATGTAAAACTCATAAATAGCCTCACAGTTATTTTATTTCACAAATGAAATTGACAATGATGTTAACTTTCAGAAATATTCTTAAAGTTATGCTGCATTTCTTCGTTTTGTCTTTCCATTGCTTCCTTTTGTTAACTTGCACAAATATTCTTAAAATTATGCTCCATTTTTTCATTATGTCTTTGCATTGTTTCCATTTCCAATTTCTTTGTTATTTATAAATATGGCTTCTTGCTAGAAGTTTGATATTTGTTTAGCAACATAATGCAATAGCCTATTTTTTTAATATACATACATTTTGTTCAAAACAATCATCTTCAGTTTTTGCTAACTTCATCAATATTTTTTGCAAAGCTGTACAAGACAATTGAAAAAGGCAACTCTGGTAAGCAATTGCAAATGATGGAAGAAATTATAGATGTTGACAATTACAAATTCAGATTGCAATGCATTTTGCCTGAGAACATTGATATTGTATTAAAAAGAAATGGTATTTTTAGACTAAATGCATTTGCATATACTGTAGGAGATTGTCTATTTGACTCATTCGAAATGCTTCTGCATTTTCGTTATACTTCAAATGAATTGCGAAATGGGTTAATAGACCACTTTCTTTTTTGCTTAAATAACAATGACGTTGAAGCAATACAGTCATATGAGTATGAATTGGCACCTGACTTCCTATACGAGTTACATGGTGTTAATGATATTGGTACATATCTTCATAAAATGCGTTGTTCTGCATCTACAAATATAAAGGAGTCTGACCGAGGTTTATGGGGTGATACCTTTTGCAGACGTTGGTTAGCTAAATGGCTAGATATATCAATTGCAGTTTGGTCATTGACAAGAAAAACGAGATATTTTCTCTTTAATCAACATGAAAATGCAATTCCATATTGCATTCTCTTTCATGATGCAAATCCTGTTAGTGGTCATTATGAACCATTGGTTTACCAAAAGTTTCCAATTTGCATTTGCAACCAGTCTAATATCTACCTGTCACCTATTTGCAAAGATATTGAAAGCCATTGGATGCATATTGCAAATAATATGCTTTTAAATGGACTAACAATTACAAAGCAAGTGACATCTAATTGTGGTGACAGTCTCTTTAATGCAATTTGCTATTTAGTAGCAAGAGAATTCAATGCAGAGTGTTTGCGACTTTACATTGTGCAATCTTTTTGCAATGCACTTATGTATAAGAATCAAGAGGCATTGCATTGTTTAGAGCAATACCTAGTAGTTGATGCGATACACTATACAATGAATAGCAACTGGCAACAATATCTGATAAATATGGCAATTCCATATGAAAAAGGACAGGTGGAAGGCAGACCATTCTGTCTACAATGGATATCTGTGATATTCAAAGTCAATATCCAAGTATGGTCCTCTGTTGCTAATAACTTTTTCAATTACAGTTCCGCTTATTCGAGATGCAATGATATTTTTAACATCTTGTCATTGATGACAAATACATCACATATTCACTACCACGCAATGATACAAAAATATGTTCACAATTCCCAACAACTGCACATGGAAGCAAATGACGTTTGTAATCAATTGCGTCATAAGCATATACTAGAAAAAGAGCAATGTATATCTCAAGTACATTTTAGCAATAATATTGCATTTGAGATAGCATTTCATTTAGATCAAATGCAACCAACTAAGGATTGTAGGCTGAATTATCACAAGCTAAAGCAATTCATACGTACAAAACACAAATGCAATGACAAATGCAAAAAGCCGTTTTCTAATAAGAAGTCAAGAATTACAAGCAAGAAAAATGCAATACAAATTTATATGGAGAAAGTTGAAGACACGCCTAGGAATACATGTGCAGTTTGCAACAAATTGCATTTTGCAAAAAATATTAGATTCTTCACTATAGATTTGCAAGAAAATCATATGAATTTGACGTTGAACAATAGGACCTTTAGCAATGAAAACATATGTGTTTCTTGCAAAAAAGCGCTCGAGAATGGAAAGCTACCACAATTTGCAACACCTGAACAAATAAGACGTAACATTTCATTTCCAACTGTAAATATACTTTCAGACCTAGAAGAAAGACTTGTGTCATTGAGAATTGCATTTTCACAAATCAGACAATGGGGACATAGACGGTCATAAATTGGCTTAACAGGATCAATTATCAATGTACCAGTTCATATGGACATTGTGCAAAAAGCATTGCCACAATATCTAAATGATACAATGACAATTGCAGTTGCATTGAAAAGACGATTGCAATACAAAAATCCATACCAAACAGGTAAAATACGTCCAATTATTGTCATGAAAGCATTGAACGAACTATGTTCTAGAAGTCTTTATAAAGCTAGCAACATTTGTATAAATGAGAATTGGGCCCATGTTTTACAAGAGAATAATGAATACATTGTACAAAATTCAAACAGTGACAATGAAAGTGATACAGATAGTTATGCAAATAATGAAACACCTACTGAAACATTTGTGCATGGATTAATAGAATCACAACGCATCTACGATTTGCAAGACAAGATTATTGAATTGGCACCTGTTGAAGGACAACGACCATTAGGCATTTTCAAGGACAAATATGCAGAAGAAATGAACTTTCCAACATTATTTTATGGCAATGCACGTGATCATGACATCACAAATAGGTTTAGTTACCAAAAAATTTACAATGGGAATTGTTACAAGCAAGTGGTGACTTCCAATATCATACAACAAATTTGTTTTTCAAGACAATGCGAATAATAATTGATAAAGTGCTTTCTTGCATATGGGTACGAATAAGAAAAGGACAACTAAAAGGCAGGAAAATATTAGCAAAAGATGTCAAGTATCGAGCAAATTTGGAAAAGTTATTGAAGTCTGACATTGGATACATAGATTTCAAAAACATTCGCATATCTTCTGATCATTTGGAACAAATTAGGAAAAACATATTTGCAATGATACGACAACTGGGGCCTCCAACTTTCTTTGTGGCATTCACAAGTGCAGAACATCGATGGAAACCATTAGTAGATACACTCGTCACATTTTTTAGAAATAAAGCAAATAAAAGTGCTATTGATATATTAGAAGATGATGACATTGACTACCTTATAAGAAAATATCCAGTCACATGTAGCCAATACTATAGACATAGAATTAATGCTATAAAGCGATTGATATGTCAAGATACTACATTCTTTGGAAAAATATCTGATTACTATTTCGTAACAGAATTCCAAAATAGAGGAACTGAACATGAACATGGACTGTTATGGATAGAGAATGCTCCAATATATGGAAAATAAAGCAATTCAGAAATTGAGAGGTTTCTTGACAATTACATCACTTGTAATACAGATCATTTGGAGCCAGATGTTGCTAAATTGCACAAACATCACCACACAAAAAGTTGTAAGCGAAAAAATTCAAATTGCAGATACAACTTCCCCATGCCACCAATGAAATCAACAATGATCATTGAACCAACCAATGCAGAAAATAAAAAAATCGTAGAGAAATCAATATCGTTTTTTGCATTCTTGGAGCAAACAAACTATAATGATTCAATAACACATGACAATTTTCTCCTAGAAATAGGGCTACTATAAAATGAGTACATATAACTATTACAACATACAATAAAGCAACCAACAATTTTCCTGAAACGAAAACCTTCTCACATTTGGAATAACAGTTTTGCAAAGGCTATGCCTACTTTATGGAATGCAAATACAGATGCACAATTTGTGCTAAATGCATATGCTGCAGTGTCATATTGTAGTTCATATATGACCAAAATTGACAAGTCTATGACAAATGCATTTAGAAGAATACGCAAAGAGCATCAGAAATATGAAATTGATGCTATGCAAATGATTCGTAAACTTGGAAATACATTACTCAATCTACAGGAAATGTCAGCTCAACAAGCAGTGCATATAGCACTTTCATTGCCATTGAGTTTTAGTTCAAGGGAATGTATATTTGTAAACACGTCTCCAATTGATGAATGCACATTTATGCTTAAACCGCCTATTCTTTTGAAACAAGAACCTGATGATTCAGAAGATGTTATGTGCCATTCCATTGTTGACTACTACATTGGACGACCAAGTTCCATTAGCAAAATCTTCCTTGCAGAATTTGTATCAAATTATAAGAAAGATGGCAGACCCATATCTAAAAGGAAAAAACCAAATGTTATACGATTTGTCAAATATGACAAACACAATGATATTGAAAACTTTTGTCGAGAGAAATTATTGTTATATATGCCATTTGAAAATTGTGAAGATACACTGAAACAAGAATTGCCTACATGGCACTCTGCATATACATTACATGAAAAAAAAATCAAGTCAATGAAGCCAAACTTACATATAACATCAATCCAACACGGGGTGATTTAGAGACTGCAACAAATGAGCAAATTAGTTCTTTGAATACTAACCAAATGAATATGCAAAACCAGGAGAACAATTCCCATTATGAGGAATATGATTTGCAATCGGACTTGCAATTTCCAAAACAATTTGAAATGAAGAAAAAAATCAATCTTGGATTTCAAATTACTTCCCATCCATTTTTAATGGAGAACAATGAATATTACAAACTTAGAAGAATCTTGAACAAAGAGCAACAAGCAATTGTAAAAGACATTGCAATTAAAAAAAAAAAAACCCAAGGAACCAATTTACCTTTTTATTACAGGTGGAGCAGGTGTAGGTAAAACGGTCACAGCAAAAGCGATTTTCCAAATGCTTATACGAATTTATGATTCACAAAACACAACTGATCCTATGAAACCAAAAGGTCTAATATTAGCATACACAGGAAAAGCTGCATATAATGCAGGTGGAACAACAATCCATTCTGCATTGCTAATGCCTTTTAACAAGTCTCAACTATTCTCACTGAGCAAAGAAGTATTGGAAAACTTATCAAAGCTATATCAAGAATTGCAAGTAGCTTTCATAGATGAGATCTTGATGATTGGAAGTCGGTTCTTATATTCTATTGACAATAGACTCAGAAACATAAAACATGTCCAAACGAAATAATTTGGGAACATTGACATCATATTTTGTGGTGATTTCTATCAAGCACAACCTATTCAAGACTCTCTTATTTTTGAACAACCAACAATCAACAATCAAACAATAACACATGATTTCTGGAAGGATAATGTCAAGTACTTCCAATTGCATATGATGATGCGACAAACAAATAAGAGATTCATATCAGTGTTAAATAGAATGCGAACAAATTGTCAAACAGCTGATGATATAACATACATGAATACAAGTTGCATGCGCCCTGTACCAAATGATCCAACATTTCCCTATTTATTTTACAAAAACAAAGATGTTGCAATGCATAACAAGAAAATGTTGATGTTGATGCCTGGCAAAGAAATTTTAATTAATGCAATTGATGAAAATGAGGAGAATAACGACAATTTCCCAACCCATCAACATACGGCTATTTTTCCTCCGCACCTTTTGATAAAGTTGAACATGTTAGTTCAAATGTATGCTTGCAATTATGATGCACGAGATGGGCTAGTGAATGGTGTAGATGGAATAGTTAAAGCATATACCCATATAGATAAGGTCGATGTTCTATGGATTAAGTTCCATGACCCTAATATTGGTCATCGACAATCTAGAAAACTATCTCATTTGTATACTTCAGAGATAGCACATGATTGGACACCAATATTGCGAATATCAAAAGCAATGCCTATGACATCAAAGATGGCCCCATTTCAAATACGAAAACAATTTCCAATTCAACTTGCATGCGCAAGCACAATACATAGATCACAAGGCTTAACCTTGGATAGGCTTGCATTTGACCCTACTGGAGTACAAGTGCATGGCCTAGTATACACAGCACTATCACGTGTCAGAAACATAGAATCATTGTATTTGCTTAATCCTCTTAAACATAATAATTTCAAGGTCAAGCAAAAAGTAAATTGTGAAATGAAACGTTTGCAAACCACTGCAAAATGGAAATTAGAATATGACTCTTCATCAATACAATCATTGCGATCCATCTTTATTCTTTCATTGAACACTCGCAACCTTCATGCGCATCTTACTAACGTATGCAATGATTATGACATAATGCAATCTGATATCTTGTGCTTACAAGAAACACATATGTTGCTGTGTATGGAAAATGAATACTTCAAAAATTTCAATTGCATATCAAGTTGCATTAAGCATGGAGTAATGATATTGATAAATAAAAATATCATTATCCTTGAACATACCCG